>JASAUF010000161.1:7305000-7905000 GCA_030180095.1 Magnolia changhungtana | reverse complement strand
GGTTTAGGTTTGGGTTTTCAAGTTTAGGTTTAGGTTTATGTTAGGGAGTTTAGATGAGGATTAGGTGTAGGTTTAGGTTTAGGGATTTGAGAATAGGCTAAGGTTTAGGTTTAGAAACCGGGTTCTGGTTCGGGATCGGGTTTAGGTTTGGGTTTTCATGTTTAGGTTTAGGTTTAGGTTAGGGAGTTTAGATTAGGATTAGGTGTAGGTTTAGGTTTTGGGATTTGAGAATAGGTTAAGGTTTAGGTTTAGGAAATCGGGTTCAGGTACTGGTTCGGGATCGGGTTTTAGGTTTGGGTTTTCAAGTTTAGGTTTAGGTTTAGGTAGGGAGTTGAGATTAGGATTAGGTGTAGGTTTAGGTTTAGAGATTTAAGAATACATTTAGGTTTCAGTTCATAGGTTTTGGTTTAAGTTAAGGTTATAGGTTTAGGTTAACGTTTAGGTTATAAGCTATAGGTTTAGGGAATTGAAAATAGGTTAAGGTTTTGGTTTAGGGAATTGGGTTCGGGTTCAGGATCGGGTTTAAGTTTGGGTTTTCAAGTTTAGGTTTAGGTTTAGGTTTAGGAAACTGGCTTCGGGTTTAGGTTTAGGTTAGGGAGTTTAGATTAGGATTAGGTGTAGGTTTAGGTTTTGGGATTTGAGAATAGGTTAAGGTTTAGGTTTAGGGAATCGGGTTCGGGTTCGGGATCGGGTTTAGCTTTGGGTTTTCAAGTTTAGGTTTAGGATTAGGTTAGGGAGTTTAGATTAGGATTAGGTGTAGGTGTAGGTTTAGGAATTTGAGAATAGGTTAAGGTTTACGTTTAGGTTATAACCTATAGGTTTAGGGAATTGAGAATAGGTTAAGGTTTAGGTTTAGGAATTCATGTTTGGGTTCGGGATCGGGTTTAGGTTTAGGTTTTCAAGTTTAAGTTTAGGTTTAGGTTAGAGAGTTGAGATTAGGACTAGGTGTAGGTGTAGGTTAAGGGATTTGAGAATATATTTAGGTTTTAGGTTTAGGTTATAGGTTCAGGTTTAGGTTTAGGTTAAGGTTAAGGTTTAGGTTTAGGTTATAAGCTATAGGTTTAGGGAATTGAGAATAGTTTAAGGTTTAGGTTTAGAAATCGGGTTCGGGTTCGGGATTGGGTTTAGGTTTCAGTTTTCAAGTTTAGGTTTAGGTTTAGGTTAAGGAGTTGAGATTAAGATTAGCTGTAGGTTTAAGTTTAGGGATTTGAGAATACATTTAGGTTTTTGGTTATTGGTTAAGGTTTAGGTTTTAGGTTTAGGTTAGGTCATAGGTTTAGGTTTTAGGCTTAGGTTTAGGTTTAGGTTATGTAAGTTATAGGTTTAGGTTTAAGTTAGGTTATAGGTTAAGGTTTAGGGAATTGAGAATAGGTTAAGGTTTAGGTTTAGCAAATCGGGTTCGAGCTCGGGATTGGGTTTAGGATTGGGTTTTCAAGTTAGGTTTTGTTTAGGTTAGGAGTTGAGATTAGGATTAGGTGTAGGTTTAGGTTTAGGGATTTGAAAATAGGTTTAAGTTTAGGAATTCGGGTTCGGGTTCGGGATTGGGTTTAGGTTTGGGTTTTCAAGTTTAGGTTTAGGTTTAGGTTAGGAGTTTAGATTAGGATTAGGGGTAGGTTTAGGTTTAGGGATTTGAGAATAGGTTAAGGTTAAGGTTTAGAAATCGGGTTCGGGTTTGGGATCGGGTTTTAGGTTTGGGTTTTCATGCTTAGGTTTAGGTTTAGGTTAGGGAGTTGAGATTAGGATTAGGTGTAGGTTAAGGTTTAGAGATTAGAGAATACTTTTAGGTTTTAGGTCATAGGTTTTGGTTTAGATTGAGGTTATAGGTTTAGGTTAAGGTTTAGGTTTGGGTTAAGGTTTAGGTTTAGGTTATAAGCTATAGGTTTAGGGAATTGAGAATAGGTTAAGGTTTAGGTTTAGGGAATCGGGTTCGGGTTCGGGATCGAGTTTAGGTTTGGGTTTTCAAGTTTAGGTTTAGGTTTAGGTTAGGTAGTTGAGATTAGGATTAGGTGTAAGTTTAGGTTTAGGGATTTAACAATACAATTAGGTTTTAGGTCATAGGTTTAGGTTTTAGGCTTAGGTTTAGGTTTAGGTTATAAGTGTAGGTTATAGGTTTAGGTTTAGGTTAGGTTATCGGTTAAGGTTTAGGGAATTGAGAATGGGTTAAGGTTTAGGTTTAGGAAATTGGGTTCGGGTTCGGGATCAGGTTTAGGTTTGGGTTTTTAAGTTAGTTTTAGGTTTAGGTTAGGGAGTTGAGATTAGGATTAGGTGTAGGTTTAGGTTTAGGGATTTGAGAATAGGTTAAGGTTTTAGTTTAGGAAATCGGGTTCGGGTTCGGGATCGGGTTTAGGTTTGGGTTTTCAAGTTTAGGTTTAGGTTTAGGTTAGGGAGTTGAGATTAGGATTAGGCATAGGTTTAGGTTTAGGGATTTGAGAATAGGTTAAGGTTTAAGTTTAGGAAATCAGGTTCGGGTTCGCGATCGAGTTTAGGTTTGGGTTTTCAAGTTTAGGTTTAGGTTTAGGTTTAGGTTAGGGTTAAGATTAGGATTAGGTGTAGGTTTAGGTTTAGGGATTTGAGAATACATTTAGGTTTTAGGTTATTGGTTAAGGTTTGGGTTTTAGGTTTATGTTAGGTCATAGGTTTAGGTTTTAGGCTTAGGTTTAGGTTATAGGTTTAGGTTTAGGTTATGTAGGTTATAAGTTTAGGTTTAAGTTAGGTTATAAGTTAACGTTTTGGGAATTGAGAATAGGTTAAGGTTTAGGTTTAGGAAATCGGGTTCGGCTCGGGATCGGGTTTAGGTTTGGTTATTCAAGTTAGGTTTAGGTTTAGGTTAGCGAGTTGAGATTAGGATTGGGTGTGGGTTTAGGTTTAGAGATTTGAGAATACATTTAGGTTTTAGGTCATAGGTTTTGGTTTAGATTAAGGTTATAGGTTTAGGTTAAGGTTTAGGTTTAGGTTAAGGTTTAGGGAATTAAGAATAGGTTAAGGTTTAGGTTTAGGTTAAGGTTTAGGGAATTGAGAATAGGTTAAGGTTTAGGTTTAGGGAATCGGGTTCGGGTTCGGGATCGGGTTTAGGTTTGGGTTTTCAAGTTTAGGTTTAGGTTTAGGTTAGGGAGTTGAGATTAGGATTAGGTGTAGGTTTAAGTTTAGGGATTTGAGAGTACATTTAGGTTTTAGGTTATAGGTTTAGGTTTTAGGCTTAGGTTTAGGTTATAGGTTTAAGTTTAGGTTATAAGTGTAGGTTATAGGTTTAGGTTTAGGTTAGGTTATAGGTTAAGGTTTAGAAATTGAGAATAAATTAAGGTTTACGTTTAGGATATTGGGTTCGGGTTCGGGATTGGGTTTAGGTTTGGGTTTTCAAGTTAGGTTTAGGTTTAGGTTTGGGAGTTGAGATTAGGATTAGGTGTAGGTTTAGGTTTAAGGATTTAAGAATAGGTTAAGGTTTAGGTTTAGGAAATCGGTTTCAGGTTTGGGATCGGGTTTAGGTTTGGGTTTTCAATTTTAGGTTTAGGTTTAGGTTAGGGAGTTTAGATTAGGATTAGGTGTAAGTTTAGGTTTAGGAATTTGAGAATAGTATTAGGTTTAGGTTAAGGTTTAGGTTAAGGTTATAAGCTATAGGTTTAGGGAATTGAGAATAGGTTAAGGTTTAGGTTTAGGAAATCGGGATTTGGGTTAAGGGTGTGGTCCCTGCAAAAACAGATATAAACATGGTCTGTCCAAATGGCCAGACCCTTTCAATGTTGTCCATAGGAAATGGACAGCTTCATCATGGTCATAACAGCGGTTCCCACCTTCCAGGGACTCTCGCTCATCCGGATAGTTCCGACGGACATCCCGGTCTGCTCCATTAATTTCAAGCAAATACATAAACACAGCCTGTCCAAATGGTCAGCCCCTCCAATGTTGTCCATAGAAAATGGACGGCTTCATCATGGTCATAACAGCGGTTCCCACCTTTTAAGGACCCCTTCTCAACATCCGAATAGCTCTGATGCACATCCGGGTCTGCTCATTTAAATAAAATGGATTATCAAGATCATTTAAATAAAATTAGGTCCAAATCCAATCAACAATCTGACCTGGAGGATTCTGTTAACATTGTTGACGGCACCTCGAACCTTGTTTAAATCCAGGTTACAATCTGTGGCCACTGATGCTATTTGTCTTTCTGTGAAGTTGGCAACGATTTCTCCGTTTAACCCGGCGAAAGCAGCCCTAATGATAAAGAACAATTCTTTCCATGAATTCATTCTCTCTCTCTTTTAATTTTTTAACTTTCCATTATAATAATAACTACCTGAAATCATGGCGTTTTCTCAAGATAGAAGTCCAATCCATCCCAACTTGTGCACCTGTTAGGACAAGCAATTCAAACAACATCCTGCAACACATTTAAATGCCTAATCAGTCTCACTCCAGACTTATATATTAAATGCCTAATGTACAGTCTCTTGAATTGGTGCAAACCATACCTGAATTGAGTGTAATGAATAGATTACATAAAATCCCAAACGTATATTTTTATTGAAAGATAAATCCCAAATGTATATAACAATCATTTGAAAAAGAAGCTTACATGACACAACTACAGGCCTTAGCTAAAGAATCTTTGAAATTTTCCATAGCTAAAGAATCTTTGATATTTTCCATACATAAAGAATCTCCAAAAAATGATTCATTACATGCCCGATTCAATTCTTACTTGAATTTTGAACTCTCTAGACTAGTTTTTTTTTTTTTCTTTTTATTTTTCCTTTTTTGGGTCATGAATGAATGTCAGTTGAGGAATTTCATTTCTGATGAAGTCTGTCCTAAAACAAATAAGATACATTAGCAATGAGGATTTCTGAAATAGCCAATAGGACGAGGTCAAAACTGAACATGAAATTGAGACCACAAGCTAAATGTTTCTTATCATGGAAACAAGGGATGGATGCATGAGGAATGGGGTTGCCATTTAAAACCATGCTGGCATCTGTGACTCATAAGAACTGAACAATCCATGTCGGATAAGAAGAAATGAACAAAAATTACCCATGTTAGAGCTATTTGAGTGGATTCTTTGATAACATCACCAAGTTGGCCAGTGAGATGCAAATCACCCTTTCCCACCATTGATGCTGGCATCATTTTTTTTCCTAATTTAGTAACACGGTCATCTGCAGACCAATGAAAAATTGTTCCATGAAAGAAAATTGGCAGGCAATCCTAAAAGAGTCGCAAACTACCAGTAACATTCTACTCCTAATGCCCTTTGACCCCATAACCAAGTATCCTATGCTAGCATGTACAGAGAGAACCTCAAACAGAGTATGCATGCATGCGTACACATTCTATTTAAAATGTTAGCAAGTGCAAAAGAATGGGAAGAAGGAGAGGGTGCAATGAGGCTAAATACTCTACAGATATGCATGCATGCACACACATTCAAGGATACTGGAGATAGTTAATAGTTATCTTTCCTAAGATGTTGACGCATCTCCAACATGCCAACATGTCAAGTCTTTATGATGCAGGATCATTCGACCTCCTACCTACTTTCTTGTCTGCCCTCCTAAAAACCAAGCTAGGAAAGCAAGATGTTGTGGCTGTTTCTCGCCATGTAAAAGTTCTGGCAGTCAACCAGAGTAGGTACCAATTTTATTACAAAAAGCAGTATTAAAATTGTTCACTACTTTTCGATGTTAAAAAATATCAACAAGGCAACAATATTAAAATAGTTAACACCCAAAATCACATAAACAGTAACATGAACAGCTTTTGAACTTCATAAGCATTGTTAAAGAAAATGTGAAGGATGTAAACATACTCCCACAGTTCCACCATATTCATTTAGAACAATAGCCATATGAACCTTCCTATGCGGAACTCTCTCAGCAGATTCCACACAGACATTGAATTTGTGATATCATCCAAATTTCATCATTCATTTTGAAAAAGAAGAAGAAGAAGAAGAAGAAGAAGAAGAAGAAGAGCTTTATGGAAATTTATAATGTAAAAGTGCAGTATAGCAGTCTTTCAGCATAATACGAGGCAGGGTAACCATCTGTTAGTTCATTCAATGCTTTTAAAGATAAACAATTATCACTTAGCATTAGATGTTATGGATGCTCCATTCCGAATCTGTGATATAAAATAAAATTACAAAAACAACTTTACAGATAGCATGTAGCGAGTTTCTCAACTACATAATTAAATGCAAATAAAAATTACCTAGTACAAAGTAGGTAGGCTTATGCGCAATTGCTCCCATAGTAAAACTTTCTAGTTTATCAACCTTCAAAAGCAGATTGATCAAATTGTCCCATGCCATAGAAAGAGTGGTAAACACTTACACTCCTAAACATATTGCAAGTAAGTCTCATGAGCACAAGTGAAATTAAAAAATCAAAACCATAGCAGAACTGACCTTTTCAACATAATCCAGTGTATCCATTGCATATGCAATACCCACTATATTGTCAACCCACTTTTCTTCGGAATGGCTCTCACAAGTGACAAACCCACCAGACTTTTTTTAGAAATCTTTCCCATGAACTTCTTGCCATGGGAGCTAGGTAGGGCCACTGTAATGTTGATGAGAAATTCACCCCATCCATTTTCTTTGCCAAATCATTTTAGGACACGAGCTAAAAAAATGAGATAGAATCAAAACTCAAGTGAACCATACGTATTGCAATTCCATCCCACCTAATCCCTTCTAATCTCACTGCCCAAACACGCCCTAAATCCCCAAATCCCTAAATCGATATTGAGATTGAGAGAGATTGAGAGAGAGAGAGAGATACCTCACTGTTGTGAATAACCTTCAACCGAGCTTCAGAGAGAGAGAGAGAGAGGGCGTGCATGGGTAGGGCGTTCGACAACGGACCGCTTCAGAGAGAGAGAGAGAGAGAGGGCGTGCGTGGGTAGGGCGTTCGGCAACGGACCGCAAGAGACGGAGAGGGAGGGACGGATTGGGGAACAAGACAGAGAGAGAGAGAGAGGGAGGCAGATAAGAGAGCTGGAGAAGATCGGGAGAGAGATAGGGTTAGGGAACGGGGATAGAGAGAGAGAGAGTGAAATGAAAAAAAACTGGGCGCGGCATTTTTTGAGCGCGTGCCCAATGTTGGGAAACGGTGGTCGGTGCTCTGTGGGACCCACCATGATGTATGTGTTGCATCCATGTCATCCATCTATTTTTACAGATCATTTTATGATATGAGACCAAAAATGGGGTACATCCCAATCTCAAGTGGACCACATTACAGGAAATAATGTTGAATAAGCGTGACCATTAAAAACATTTTGGGGACCATAGAAGTTTTAGATCAAACTGATTTTTGTTTTTTCCCTTAATCTAGGCCTGTATGACCTAATCAACAGATTGGATGTCAAATAAATAGTATAGTGAGCCTTAGGAGGATTTTAATGGTGGATATCTAATCACTATTATTTTCATGTGGTGTGGTCTACCTGAGATTTCTATCCCTCTAATTTTTTAGATCAAGCCCTAAATTATCAGTAAAAATGGATGAACGGAATGGATGAAATACATACATCATGGTGGGGCCCACAGATGGCTGGTGGTAGGGGGACTAACCAATCTGTTTTCTATGCTGGAACTTTGGGTTTAACTCGTTCTTTGGACATTGCCCTAAAATGATCTCTCCGAATGGATGGAAGGTGTGGATACAAAACATACATCATGGTGGGGCCCAAAAATGAGAGGTATATAAATCTCAGGTGGACTACACCACATGAAAACAATAGTGATTGGATATCCATCATTAAAATCCTCCTAAGGCCCGCTTTACTATTTATTTGACATCCAATCTGTTTATTAGGTCATACAGGCCCCAACAGAGCTCTTTGTTGCCTAGCTCCCTGGGCCTAACCTTAGTCAACCTGATGCCAGACTTGACCTTCGGTCTACTTTGATTTATATATTGTATATCCATTTGGTCCATTTGTTTTGCCAACTCATTGTAGGATATGAGCCCAAAAATGAATCATATTCAAATCTTAAGTAGACTACAACATAAAAAACAATGCTAATTGAACACCCACCATTAAAAACTTTATGGGGCCACCTTAGTGCCCACTGTAATATTTATTTTTATTAGACCCTGTTGATTAGGTCAGACATAAAGGAAAATATTTAAAAAAAAAATTAAAAAAAACAAATATCAACTTCATCCAAAATGTGGTGTGGTCTTAAATTGAGAGGTACATAAAATCATTTTATGACTTGATCTCAAAATTGAGAAGTATATAAATCGATATCTCAAGTGCACCACACCACATGAAAACAATAGTGATTGGATATCCATCATTAAAATCATCCTAAGGCCCACTGTACTGTTTATTCGACATCCAATATGTTGATTAGGTCATACATGGCCAGTTGAAGGGAAAAAAACAAAAATCAGCTTGATCCAAAACTTTTATGGCCCCAAAATGTTTTTTAATGGTTGACGCTCATTCAACGCTGTTTCCTGGAATGTGGTCCACTTACGATTTCGATTTAACTCATTTTTTGTCCCATATCGTAAGATGATCTTTAAAAATAGATAGACGACATGGATTAAACACATACACCATGGTAGGGCTCACAGAGCACCAACCACCAGCCATTGGATGGTGTCAGGGGGAGTAATCAATATGTTTCCCTTATTTATGGTGTGGTCCGTTTAATCTTTGGATATGATTCATTTTTTGGATAATTCTCTAAAATTATCTTGAAAAATGGATGAACGGTGTGTGTTGATCCCAAATTTTCGGTAAATCCAAAACTCAAGTGTACCAAGACAACTGAATCCAATAGTCATAAATTACTCACATTCTGTATCTTGCAATTTTAAAATCACAACTATCCTTCAAAATCACTTTGAATTCATAAGAAATTCCAGAAAAAGTTTAAAAATTTTCACAAATTTTGCTCAAGACCAAGAAAATACTGATTAGGTAACCTAATCTCCCACCCCCAACCTAAAATCTACATTGTCCTCAATGTAAAAGAAATAAGCATGCGATGCACATGGGACAATGAAAAGAAAAGAGGAGTGAGGGAAAGATGGTACTTGAACGGAGAATCAAGAGGCTTTCTCAAAAATATCAATGTAAAAACGAGTCAGTATAAGAGAGAAATCAACAAAAGCAAAATAATCATAAAATCACCAAAAGAAAATCCTACCTATACCACTTTCGCAGGTGCTCTCGATTGCATTTAGCGTATGCAACAAGCCTTTAAACCCCTAGGTTACCCCTAGTGGATGAGTTGTAGTCTCGTGAGAGTTTGCAGTAATGTTACCCACAAATATTGAACTAACTAATTGGGAAAATGAAATGAAATGAAAAGGCTGGGTTGCCTCCCAGGAGCGCTAAGTTTAACGTCTTCAGCCAGACAAGAACGGACCATGAATTAACTAATCTTTATAACCAGGGTCCGCCAAAGAAATTACCTCAACACCTTGATTAACTAATCCTAGACAAGTGATGTGAGTTCCCATGAGCTGTGCTATCTGCAATGAGGTAACTGACACTGTCATTAAATAATTTAAGGACTTCTGCTCGAACGACTTCTTCCATGTTAGGATCACGCTTCCTTTGCATTTCACGCGACATTTCCACAGTATGATCCATACATACAGTGGGGCATACTACCTGTATTTTCGCTATCTTTCGTTCAATTGCTGCCTTATATGCTCTAAGAACATTAAGCAGCCTGCTCGCCTTTGTCTTCTCAGAGTTAAAAACTGTGCTGTCAGGAAGAGTCTCAGAGGGATGAAGAGGTTCCACTTTCGCTCTCCATTTTTCAGTCTCCAATATAGGAGTAGAGTCGAGCAGTGCATTGACTTCGTGGATGGGACTATCGATGTCAAAGTCCATGCCATATTGTGCTAAGCAGGTGTCAAGAGGATCTTCAAAGGATTTACGGAAGGAGTCCTGCACTAGACTCTCGATCATGTCCACTTCAGATATGTCATCCAAATCTGCGGATTGTTGTCCTGCATTAAAGACATTGAGTTTAATATTCATGTTACCAAATGACAACTTCATAACTCCATTCCGGCAATTTATAATAGCATTAGATGTGGCTAAAAATGGACGACCCAAGATGACTAGGATCTGACTATGAGGATTTTGGACAGGCTGAGTATCTATAACTATGAAATTCACTGGAAAATAAAATTTATCAACCTGGATTAACACATCTTCAATAACACCCCGGGGCACCTTGACAGATCTATCAGCTAGTTGTAATGTTATTTTAGTCGGTTTCAACTCACCAAGTCCTAGCTGCTCATAAACCGAATATGGTAACAAATTGACGCTCGCCCCTAAATCAAGTAATGCTTTCCCGATCCTATGATCTCCCATGCCGCAAGAAATGGTGGGAGCTCCTGGATCCCTAAATTTAGGAGTATTATGTTGAATCATGGAGCTGAGCTGCTCTGCAATGAAGACCTTCTTATGAACATTCTGCTTACGCTTTTGAGTGCATAAATCTTTTAGAAACTTAGCGTAAGCAGGGACTTATTTGATAGCGTCAAGCAACGGGATGTTGACTTGCACTTTTTGAAACACATCTAAGATTTCATCAAAGTTATTTCTTTTCTTTATTGGTGTCAGACATTGAGGAAAGGGTGCTTTGGGCACGTAAGGTGGCACATTAGTGGCTCTTGGAGAGTCAGAGAGCTGTTGGACTTTGGATGCATTGGTATGACTCTCTGCTTCATCTTGATCTACCGCTTTAGAATTTGATTCATCCCCAGGCATCTCTATTCTGTTATCAATCTGCTTGCCTGACCTAAGGGTAGTGATCGATTTGACCTGTTCATGATATTGCCCTTGGTTGAAATTAGAGTCAATCTCATACTGTCCCTTTGGGTTAGCCACAGGTTGGCTAGGGAACTTGCCCTTCTCTCTCTCACTCAATGTGGCAGCTAGTTGACCCATTTGTATTTCCAGCTTGGCAATGGATTGCGCATTTGCATGTAAGCTTTCTTGGTTGGCCGATGAAGGTTTGTTGGGTGTCTTTTTGGAATTGGAGAGAACTCTGCATAAAAAGATGGAGTGTATCCTCAAGAGATGGTTTCCTTGATTATGTAGGCAGTTGTTGATATTGCGGAAACTGTTGAAGTTGTTGACTACCAACTTGGAGGTGCGGTTGCATGGGAGGATTTCCAGATGGTCCTCCTTGTTGTGGTCCTTTCGCCCAAGAAAAATTTGGATGTCTAGCCCACCCTGGGTTGTATGTGTTCGAGTAAGGATCATTCCCAGGTTTTTGAAAAGTATTCATAGCATATACTTGTTCAGAGAGAAGTTCTGGGGACGCTACACCAGATGGACAAGACTACATAGGATGGGCAGGACTAGAACATGTGGCACATGCCTCCACTTAATCTGTTTGTGGAGGTCCATTATTTAATACCAGAGCATCAACTTTCTTTGTCAGGTTATCAAGCTTGGCGCACAGCTCTGGCACGACTCCTATCTCATATATACCACCTCTTTTTTGTGGTTGGGGACTTCTGTCACCTCTATTTGAATAGTCCTATTGCTGGGAATTTTCGCACAAGGTTTCAAAGAAATTCCACGCTTCGACTTCACTTTTGGTCATGAATGACCCTCCACTGGTGGCATCAACCATGCGACGATTCTGGGATGTCAGACCGTCATAGAAGTATTGAACTTGTTGCCACTTCTTAAAACCATGGTGGGGACATTTAAGAAGCAAGTCCTTCCATCTTTCCCAACATTCATGAAAGTGCTCGCCCTCTTTTTGTGTGAAGTTAGTAATTTCTCTACGGAGGGCATTAGTTTTGTGAACGGAGAAGAACTTGTTTAAGAACTTCTTAGACAGTTGGTCCCATGTAGTGATAGATCCAACTTCTAGAGAATTCAACCATGCTTTCGCCTTATCCTTCAAAGAAAAAGGAAACAGGCGTAGGCGGATCGAATCGTCTGAGAAGTTTTGGAACTTAAAGGTGGAGCAAATGTCTAGGAATTCTTTCACATGATGATATGGGTCCTCCTTGTCCAATCCGTAAAAGGATGGCAACAATTGTATGACTCCAGGTTTAAGTTCAAAGTGTGCCGCCGTAGTGGTTGGCAACACTATGCATGAAGGCGCACTAAATTGGACAGGAGCTGAATAATCTCTGAGAGCCTTAACTTCATTCTCATTCGCCATTTCAACAGGATTATTTCTCAATCTTTCACGAAAAGTTCTTTCTATTTCTGGATCGAAAGGTGCTAGTTCTATGTTTAGAGATATACGTCCTAGCATAAACTATGTTATTGCAATATAAGAAAGAAAACTAAACTAAGAAGCAACCTAAGAGAAACAAAACTAGAACTAGAAACTATGAGATTCTAAAACAAGTTAAAACTATGTAAATAAGAATGGGAAGAAAGAACCAGGAAAAGGAGATGATTGATGGCAGAAGATTTAAGAAGCTCTTCCTTCACTTAGTAGCTTCCTTCCTCAATTCCTGTAAATAAAAACAAAAACAAATTAAGTTTCCTAAAATAATGATAGAAAAATCCTAAGCAACGGTTAATTTCTATAAAAAAAAAAAAAAAAGTTTCTAAAACTAGAAAATAGAAAGTTTCTAAATCCAAAGTTAGAAAATAGAAAATTTCTAAAAAACTAATTCTCAAAATAGAAAGTAGAAAAGAGTAGAGAATTTAGAAAGATGTTACCAATTTGGAGATCTATGTTAGAATCCTGCAAAAGAAAACAAAACAAGTTAGTTTCTAAAACAGAAAATCTAAAATTAGAAATTTTCTAAAGAACAAAAAGTCAGTTTCTAAAAAGGAAGGAAATCCTAGAATTGGAAAGTTACTAAAAATAAAAAGCTAAAATTTTTTTTCTAAAACTAGAAAATAGAAAATTACTTAAAAGAAGAATCCAACTCTAAAAATAGAAAATCGAACAATTCAAAAAAAGAAATTCTAGAATTAGAAAATTTCTAAAAAGTAAAATCCTAATTCTAAAAATAGAAATTAAAAAGAGTAGAGAATTTAGAAAGGGATTACCAACTTAGAAATTTATTTCAGGACCCTACAAAATAGGAAATAGGTTAATTTCTAAAGAAAAGAACTCTAAGTTAGTAAAATCCTAAGCTATGAATTATGATAAGAGAGAATCCTAAATTCAATTTGGAACGAAACAGTCCCCGACAACGGCGCCAAAAACTTGATGTGTTATTTAAACCAACATAATTTAAATGATTTTTAAACTCGCAAGTATACGAATCAGATGTAGATATGGTACGTATTACGAGATCGTTCCTACGAGGACTGGTCGTCACAATTCAAATCTATGACTCTCCTTAACTAATCCAACAAATAATGGAGCGAATTACTGAGCACAATTCTATGAAGAAAAACAATTGAGAATAGAGAAGAAAATTCAGTCAGAGAAAGAGCACTAGGACTTTCGAATCCACCCCTAATTATCCTAAACCTTGTTTTGTCTGTTGATTCACCTTAATCTAGATTGATACCACTTAAATAGAGAAAGCACAATCTGTGTCCTTAATCGGGCATACAGAATGTCTAATTCCTTTAAGCAATGCCATGAATAACATATCCCATGTCCTTGGTCGGGCACATGGAATGTACAGTTCATTAAAGCACCCTGTTTCTTCCTCTATAGGAAACCTGTTCTTGATCAGACACAAGCACCTACAATAAGCATCCAAACAACATCCATATATATACTTTGGTCAAGTTCATAGATGGAGAAGTATAGAATTTAAACCAATCAAACCCACTTAGAGAAAGAAACACACCAATCAAATCAAAGTAGAATCAAAATATAATAAGAGTATTCAAATTAGGGGTTTCATCTCAGCCCTAGCTGAGAGATTAGTGACCCATAAAATCCATTAAAAAGATGGATAAACAAAATTCATAAAAAGGAAACATCAAACCAATCGATCTCTCTCTCTCTCTCTCTCTCTCTCTCTCTCTCTCTCTTCTCTTCTCTAGATTTGCTATTTTCCTTTGGATCTGGAATTCTCCACTTTTTGAATGCTCTTCCTCATGTTTTGCAACTCTTTTTATAGCTGATGGAGTGGCTGGAGTGGTGAAAATCGGATTTGGGAAGCTGTCGCACGTGCAGCAAAAAAACCTTTTCGCAGCCAAGTTCGGGGCCTGGAAACACCATACTTTCCTTGCTCAAATTCCAAAAAAACACCATCCCTTAGGACTTTCTTAGGTCCTCTACATGATGTACGATTCAGATCTACCATATGATCAAAGATGGTGGCCCACAATCGCCTGGAAAACCGGATTTCGTAATATGTGCGAAACCTTTGCACCCTTTCGCTGTCGTGATCGGTGGGCCCCACAGAAGTATTTTCTGGAAAATCCACCCCGTTCATTGGATTCAGGATGAAATTTTAGTCAAGAATAGGTAGTTTTGAACGTCCATTGACGCGGCCTGGAGAAGAAATTACGAAGAGATCAGTTTTGAACATTGTAGAGCAGTCCGTTTGTGGCCTCTATACCGCACACATGTGCACGTATGGGTATAAAGTATTAGCATGGTTTTGTAGTGCTCGAGCCCATCTACAAGATGGACAGATTGGATCGGCCAGAAGGGACACGTGTGGGGCTCACAGCTAGCCGCAAAACGGACCAGCTGCGTCCATGACACGTTGCCGAAACGGCAACTACCATTTTGGAGTTTTGCGTTGAAGAGTCGGTGGTTTGTCTGTGGGACCCGTGATCAGTGTCATATGGACAATCCAGTCCGTCCAATGAATTCCTTGTGAAAAACCATTAAGGAATGACTATTTTGGCTCACATTAGAGGTGGCCCACAGAACGTTGTATTGCACCGTCTATCTTGCGTGTGGCTGAGATCTACACATGTACCTGTGCATGGACCAAAATTCCACCTAGGTAAGGGTTACACCTAGCCCATAGATGTAATGGACGGTCCAGATCATCAAATTACATGATGAGTGAGGCCCATAATCGAACACTGTCGATCGCATGCAAAGACGCTGGAGAGCTTTCTCCTTTTTTTTCAAAACCAATCGGTCAATGCCTGTTTGACTGGACTACATGGTCCGGTGCAAGTCAGGTAGGCGTGCACTATATGCACATCCACCCTCATGTGGGGTCCACTGTGATGTTCGTGAGAAATCCATTCCATCCATTTATATTGTCTCCCCATTTAAGGCGTTGATTCCAAAGTTGAAGCATATCCAAATTGTAGGTGGGCCCAGAATCAACGGTTTGTGGGCTGATTTGTCAGTTGGGGCACTTCCGTAATGATCCAATGGGTGAAATTTAATATGTACGGTTTATTTATGGTCCCCAGGTTATGTATGAAGTTTCGAGCCAATCAGATAACTGGAACCATGTGATCTTGCATTCTGGACCCTTTTCGGGCCCCTTTGGCTTGCTTTCCTCAGATCCCAGGTGTGTAAATTTTTCATTATTGGTTCTTTGGAGTCCATCCCGTGCTCTGGTGACTTTGGATCATCAAATTCATGCCTTTAATTCTCTTTTCAGTCTAACGCTCATTATTACGTCCTGCAATGAAAACATGATTAAAACACTCCATTAAACCTTAGCATGTACGTAAAATCAGGCAATAATCGAGGTCTGATATGCAATATTCGACCCTCACAAATTTTTAAACTTTTTCTGGAATTTCTTATGAATTCAAAGTGATTTTGAAGGATAGTTGTGATTTTAAAATTGCAAGATATAGAATGTGAGTAATATATGACTATTGGATTCAGTTGTCTGGTAGATTTCACAGTCAATTTTGAATTGATAATCCATAATTAGAAGTTATAAACATTGATTGAGCCGTGATTTCATCTATCACATCTCGCTTACACATTAAGGTTCCGGTTCAATAACTGAATGATTAACTTGGTAATCACTAAGCATGAAAGGAACTAGCCTGAAAAAATTTTTTGTTAGCATCAGTTTATAAAAAAGAAGAGAAAAGGCTAAGTCACATAATCTTCACCATAGATCTGCTCCCTATAGATGAAGATTCGATTCCCCATAGTTGACATGAGAAAAGAGTTAGGCGACAAGTTTTCACCATAGGTTTGCTCCCTATAGGTGCAGATTTGATTCCCCTCCTTGGCACCACTGTTTATAAAAGAATATCACAGGCTGATAGAACGAAATGATGATCTAAAATGCTAGTGTTGGTTTCAGGTTTGGTTGTCACGAATTCCAATGATATCATGAAATTGACAATCAGATCTCTTAATGATTGTGAGTCGAGATTACACTATACACTCATGGAACTCAATGTTTAGAATATTCTAATTAACGGATTAATATTTTAACCTTGATTATGAAGTTTACCGTGAGTTTATTCTAGGAAAAAAATTTTCACCCACCATTCATGAATTTTAAAATTTTCACATCTCAACTATCTGTTCACAAGTCACTTGAGTTTACAGGAATTGTCTTTTATTTCTGAAATTATTTTTTGCATGTTTTGCTCGGGACTAGCAAAATGCTGGTTGGGGGTTGTGATGAGGGTCGAATATTGCATATCAGACCCTGATTATTGCCTGATTTTACGTACATGCTAGGGTTTAATGGAGTGTTTTAATCGTGTTTTCAATGCAAGACGTAATAATGAGCGTTAGACTGAAAAGAGAATTAAAGGCATGGATTTGATGATCCAAAGTCACCAGAGCACGGGATGGACTCCAAAGAACCAATAATGAAAAATTTACACACCTGGGATCTGAGGAAAGCAAGCCAAAGGGGCCCGAAAAGGGTCCAGAATGCAAGATCACATGGTTCCAGCTATCTGATTGGCTCGAAACTTCATACATAACCTGGGGACCATAAATAAACCGTACATATTAAATTTCACCCATTGGATCATTACGGAAGTGCCCCAACTGACAAATCAGCCCAAAAACCGTTGATTCTGGGCCCACCTACAATCTGGATATGCTTCAACTTTGGAATCAACGCCTTAAATGGGGAGACAATATAAATGGATGGAATGGATTTCTCACAAACATCACAATGGACCCCACATGAGGGTGGATGTGCATATAGTGCACGCCTACCTGACTTGCACTGAACCATGTAGTCCGGTCAAACAGGCATTGACCGATTGTTTTTGAAAAAAAAAAGGAGAAAGCTCTCCAACGTCTTTGCATGCGATCGATAGTGTTCGATTATGGGCCCCACTCATCATGTAATTTGATGATCTGGACCGTCCACTGCGTAACCCTTACCTAGGTGGAATTTTGGTCCATGCACAGGTACATGTGTAGATCTCAGCCGCACACAAGATAGACGGTGCAATACAACGTTCTGTGGGCCACCTCTAATGTGAGCCAAAATAGTCATTCCTTAATGGTTTTTCACAAGGAATTCATTGGACAGACTGGATTGTCCATATGACACTGATCACGGGTCCCACAGACAAACCACCGACCCTTCAACGCAAAACTCCAAAACGGCAGTTGCCGTTTCGGCAACATGTCACAGACGCCGCTGGTCCGTTTTGCGGCTAGCTGTGAGCCCCACACGTGTCCCTTCTGGCCGATCCAATCCGTCCATCTTGTAGATGGGCTCGAGCACTACAAAACCATGCTAATACTTTATACCCATGCGTGCACACGTGTGCGGTATAGAGGCCACAAACGGACTGCTCTATAATGTTCAAAACTGATCTCTTCGTGATTTCTTCTCCGGGCCGCGTCAATGGACGTTCAAAACTACCTATTCTTGACTGAAACTTTGTCCTGAATCCAATGGACGGGGTGGATTTTCCAGAAAATACTTCTGTGGGGCCCACCGATCATGACAGCGAAAGGGTGCGAAGGTTTCGAACATATTACGAAATCCGGTTTTCTAGGCGATTGTGGGCCACCATCTTTGATCATATGGTAGATCTGAACCATACATCATGTAGAGGACCTAAGAAAGTCCTAAGGAACGGTGTTTTTTTGGAATTTGAGCGAGGAAAGTATGGTGTTTCCAGGCCCCGAACTTGGCTGCGAAAAGGTTTTTTTGCTGCATGTGCGACAGCTTCCCAAATCCGATTTTCACCACTCCAGCCACTCCATCAGCTATAAAAAGAGTTGCAAAACATGAGGAAGAGCATTCAAAAAGTGGAGAATTCCAGATCCAAAGGAAAATAGCAGATCCAGAGAAGATAAGAGAGAGAGAGAGAGATCGATTGGTTTGATGTTTCCTTTTTATGAATTTTATTTATCCATCTTTTTAATGGATTTTATGGGTCACTAATCTCTCAGCTAGGGCTGAGATGAAACCCCTAATTTGAATACTCTTATTATATTTTGATTCTACTTTGATTTGATTGGTGTGTTTCTTTCTCTAAGTGGGTTTGATTGGTTTAAATTCTATACTTCTCCATCTATGAACTTGACCAAAGTATATATATGGATGTTGTTTGGATGCTTATTGTAGGTGCTTGTGTCTGACCAAGAACAGGTTTCCTATAGAGGAAGAAACAGGGTGCTTTAATGAACTGTACATTCCATGTGCCCGACCAAGGACATGGGATATGTTATTCATGGCATTGCTTAAAGGAATTAGACATTCTGTATGCCCGATTAAGGACACAGATTGTGCTTTCTCTATTTAAGTGGTATCAATCTAGATTAAGGTGAATCAACAGACAAAACAAGGGTTAGGATAATTAGGGGTGGATTCGAAAGTCCTAGTGCTCTTTCTCTGACTGAATTTTCTTCTCTATTCTCAATTATTTTTCTTCATAGAATTGTGCTCAGTAATTCGCTCCATTATTTGTTGGATTAGTTAAGGAGAGTCATAGATTTGAATTGTGACGACCAGTCCTCGTGGGAACGATCTCGTAATACGTACCATATCTACATCTGATTCGTATACTTGCGAGTTTAAAAATCATTTAAATCATGTTGGTTTAAATAACACATCAACCATGCCACGCCAAACAGTGTGGAATAATGATTTCCACCATTGATACCTTCCTTGGGCCCACAGTAATGTTTATTTGACATCCAACATGTTCATAATATCAAAAAGATATAAATGAAGAGATATCTCATAACCTAAAGGGGACACATCAAATCCACGGTATTGATGTTCAACACACATCTTGATGGGCCCACAAAACTTACTAACATCAATTCTTAGGTTCTCACGAGGTCAGTAAGTTGGGTCACAATTTTGACCAGAATATTTGGCCCATTTTACATGTCTGGTCCATTCACTCTATTTTACTGATCATTACCCTCAATTTGACTAATTACTCGACCCGATCATGCTACACATGAGAAAGATATTGGGCAAATAAGATTGATCAACAATTTGAGTGAATTTTGATTTAAATATCTGAAGTTATTTACTCTTCAATCTGGACTGATCAGATTGTCCAAAAATGGTTAAAGGTTGTTCATAATATCAAAAATATATGAATGAATAGAAAACACAAACATCAGCTTGATCCAAAACTTATATGGCCTCCAAGAAATTTTAAACGGTAGAGGTTCAATAACACTATTTACTATGGTGTGGTCCACCTGAGCTTTGGATATGCTTCCTTTTTGTTCTTTAGATGTCAAATTTTCTGTTAACATGGATGAATGGAGTGGATAAAATAAATAAATAATAGTGGATCCCACAAGTTTAATTACTCTGGTAAGGGTAACGAGTAACTCACTTAAATATAGTAGAGAAGGGCCTTAAAACATTCATAATCATATATTGGGCCTTCCTAAATGTGATTCACATATCCTGTGTCTCACTTGGATGAGGGGTCAGACCAAGTTTCAACCGCATCCATGTCTGTATTAACTTATAAACATGTTGGATCTCAAATAAACATTGCGGTGGGCCCTAAGAAGGTTTCAATAGTGGGTGTCACTATCCCATTCTTTTCTATGGTCTGAGTCCACTTGAACTTTGGATCTGCCCCGTCAATCAGATGCACCATTCCATGGTAGGCCACGAGCTTAAAAATAAAGTCAATCCATGACTTGGGTGGGCCACACCACATACTATAGTTGAGAGGGTTACCCTCCCATTAAAACATTCGTATCAATCATTTATTGGGCCCACCTAGATGTGGTTCATAGATCCAGCCCATTCATTATGTGTGTCCCACTTGGATGAGGAGTCAGCCCAAGTTTCATACACATTCAAAACTCATGTGGGCCCCACCAATTAAATGCTTTTATATGTTTTATGGATGTCTTCACATAGTTTTAGATGCTATGGCCCACCTGAGTTTCGTATACGACTGATTTTTAGACTTAAAGGGGACACATCAAATGCATGGTGTTAATGTTCTACATACATCATGGTGGGGCGCACATAGATTAACCTCATGGGAAGTTCCCATGAGGTGACCTTATAGTACCATTTCACTATTTAGGTAACTCCTTCATGGGTGTTACTCTAACCGTGTAGGGCCCACCTTGATATATTTTATGTATATCAACACCGTCCATATATTTTTCCATCATATTTTAGGATGTGATTTCAAATCATAAGAACTCAATAATCTCAGGTGGGTCATACCAATCAAAACAATGATGAATAACTATTAAAAACCTTTTAAAGGCCATAAAAGTTTTGGATCAATTTGATCTTTCTAGTTTACCTTCATCTAGATCTTCTTTACATTATCAACAAGTTGGATTGCAAATAAACATTACTAAAACCTTATGATGGGCTCTTTATAATTTTTAATGGCGAGGTACTATATTATCATTCTTTCCAGTGGTGTGGTCCACTTAAGATTTAAATCTATATAATTTTTTATACCTAGCCCAAAAATGGGTTGGAGAAATAAATGGGCGACAAGGATATACAACACATCATCAAAATCTCACTTTTGTTATCTAACTTTTCAATTTTTCTCGTCAAAATACAAAATTTAGTTTTATTTTTTAAAAATTAATTTTTTTTTTACAATTTGTCAATTTTTTCACAATTTTGTTTAATTTTTTAAATTTTCTTTTTCAAAATATCATTTTTTAAATCTCACTTTTGATATTTAACTTTTTAATTTTCTTGTCAAAATACAAAATCTAGTTTTCTTTTTTAAAAAATATTTTTTTTTTTTTACAATTTGTCAATTTTTTCACAATTTTGTTTAATTTTCTAAATTTTCTTTTTCAAAATATCATTTTTTAAAACTCACTTTTGTTATATAACTTTTTAATTTTTCTTGTCAAAATACAAAATCTCAACCATTGTGTTGAAGGGCACATCTATTCTATTGGGTAAAACACTTATTTTAATATCACAATGATTGGATAATCTCAACCATCTGATATTACCGTTGAATTAGGCCATTTTCTTTTTAACCAAGGTATTGAGGAACTTAGATTTGCACTCCTCTTTCTTAAACGTGTATTTTTTTTTTAACCTCAAGTTGCACTCTTCTTCTTCTTCTTCTTCTTTTTCTTTTTACTTTTCGCGTTTACATGTTTTAATCCTACCTTGTGTATTGTAGGCCACATCCATTCAATTTGGTATAGATCCCTTTTTTTCAATTTTTCTTGTCAAAATACAAAATCTAATTTTCTTTTTTTAAAAAAATATATATTTTTTACAATTTGTCAATTTTTTCACAAATTTGTTTTATTTTTAAAATTTTCTTTTTCAAAATATCATTTTTTAAATATCACTTTTGTTATATAACTTTTTAATTTTTCTTTTCAAAATACAAAATCTAGTTTTCTTTATATATATATATATATATATATATATATATATATATATATATATATATATATATATATATATATATATATATATATTTAATTTGTCAATTTTTTCACAATTTTGTTTAATTTTTTAAATTTTCTTTTTCAAAATATCATTTTTTAAATATCACTTTTGTTATATAACCTTTTAATTTTTCTTTTCAAAATACAAAATCTAGTTTTCTTTTTTAAAATATATATTTTTTTTACAATTTGTCAATTTTTTTGCAATTTTATTTAATTTTTAAAATTTTCTTTTTCAAAATATCATTTTCTTATTGAAATCTTTTTTTTCTAAAATTATCAACATTATTCAAAGTTCTTAATTTTTTTTTCAAAATCTAGATTTTTATAAAATTACATTTTTTTTTCAAAATCTAAATTTTTTTCTTAAACATTGTTAGTTATTTTTCTAAGCTTTTTTAACTCTTTTTTTTTCGAAATTCATTAATTTTTTTGTTCTTAATTTTTGACTTGAGCATTAGAGACGGTTTAGGACCATCTCTAATGCAGACGGTCTTTGACAGTCTCAAATGACCACTATAAGACGGCTAAGGACCGTCTCTAGTAGAGACGGTCCTTGACGGTCTTAAATGGAGACGGCTAAGGACCGTCCCTAATACAGACTATTTTTAACTTTGGCAAATAACCAGTAAAAGACGGCTGATGACCGTCTATAATTAAGACGGTCCTTGACAGTCTCAGATTACCAATAAAAGACGGCCAATGACCGTCTCTAATACAGACGGTCTTTGACCGTCTCAAATGACCGCATATGAGACGATCAAAGACTGTCTCTAATAGAGACGGTCCTTGACAGTCTCAAATAGAGAACTAAGGACCGTCTCTAATATAGACTATTTTTGGCAGTCTTAGATTACAGGAAAAGACGGTCAATGACCATCTCTAATTGAGACGGTCCTTCACAGTCTCAGATTACTAGTAAGAGACGGCCAATGACCATCTCAAATGGCTGCATATAAGACGGTCAGAGACCGTCTCGTATTCCAGACGGTCAATGGCCGTCTTTTATGCGCAGTTAACGACGGTTTTTGACCGTCTTAAATGATTTGTGGACGTTCAAATTTTTGAGACAATATTAATGACGGTTAAGGGCCGTCTAAAAGTTTAGAGACGGTTTATGGCTGTCTTTAAAGCGTCTTTAAACCAAGCAATTTTAGAGACGGTCCAGAATCGTCTCTAAATCCATCTTTTTTATCCATTTTTCACGTAGTGCCTTAACCTATTCTCAATTCCCTAAACCTTAACTTATAACCTAACTTAAACCTAAACCTTTAACCTACACTTACAACCTAAACCTAAACCTATAACCTAAACCAATAGCCTTAACCTAAACGTAAAACCTAAACCTAAACCTAAAACCTAAATGTATTCTCAAATTCCTAAACCTAAACCTAAAACCTATAACCTACAACATTAACATAAGCTTATAACCTAAACCTATAACCTACAACATTAACCTAAACCTATACTTATAACCTAAACCTATTCTCAAATCCCAAAACCTATAACCTAAACCTTAACCTATAACCTATAACCTATAACCTATAACTTATAACCTACAACCTAAACTTAATTCCCTAAACCTTAACCTATAACCTAACCTACACCTAAACCTATAACCAACACTTATAACCTAAACCTAAACCTGTTACCTTAACCTAAACATAAAATCTAAACCTAAACCTAAAACGTAAATGTATTCTCAAATCACTAAACTTAAACCTAAACCTATAACCTACAAAATTAACATAAACTTATAACCTACAACATTAACCTAAACCTATACTTATAACCTAAACCTATTTTCAAATCCCAAAACCTATAACCTAAACCTAAATCTTAACCTATAACCTATAACCTAAACTCAATTCCCTAAACCTTAACCTATGACCTAACCTAAACCTAAACCTATAACCTACAGTTATAACCTAAAACCAAAACCTAAACCTAAAACCTAAAAGTATTCTCAAATCCCTAAACCTAAACCTACACCTAATCCTAATCTCAACTCCCTAACCTAAACCTAAACCTAAACTTGAAAACCCAATCCTAAACCCGATCTCGAACCCGAACACGATTTCCTAAACCTAAACCTTAACCTATTCTCAATTCCCTAAAGCTATAACCCATAACCTATAACCTAAACCTAAACCTAAACCTTAACCTAAACCTATAACCTAAACCTAAACCTTAACCTAAACATAAACCTATAACCTTAACCTAAACCAAAACCTCTAACCTAAACCTTAACCTATAACCTATAACCTATAACCTAAACTTATAACCTATAACCTAACCTTAACCTAAACTTAAAACCTAAACCTAAACCTATAACCTAAACTTATAACCTAAAACCTAAACCTAAACCTAAGACCAAAATGTATTCTCAAATCCCTAAACCTAAACCAACACCTAATCCTAATCTCAACTCCCTAACCTAAACCTAAACCTAAACTTGAAAACCCAAACCTATGTATTCTCAAATCCCTAAACCTAAACCTACACCTAATCCTAATCTCAACTCCCTAACCTAAACCTAAACCTAAACCTAAACTTGAAAACCCAATCCTAAACCCGATCTCGAATTCGAACCCGATTTCCTAAACCTAAACCTTAACCTATTCTCAATTCCCTAAATCTATAACCTATAACCTATAACCTAAACCTTAACCTAAACCTATAACCTAAACCTAACCCTTAACCTAAACCTAAACCTATAACCTTAACCTAAACCAAAACCTATAACCTTAACCTTAACCTATAACCTATAACCTATAACCTATAACCTAACCTATAACCTATAACCTATAACCTAACCTTAACCTAAACTTAAAACCTAAACATAAACCTATAACCTAAACTTATAACCTAAAACCTAAACCTAAACTTAAGACCAAAATGTATTCTTAAATCCCTAAACCTAAACCTACACCTAATCCTAATCTCAACTCTCTAACCTAAACCTAAACCTAAACTTGAAAACCCAAACCTAAACCCAAACCCGAACCCGATTGATGTAATAATGTAGCCCAATCACATGGCAACAAACAAGAAAATCTTGCTTTGTTGGCAAGCATACTTGAACTCAAGCATCGCAATGCATCTATTTCCATCTCCACTATCTCTTATAGCATAGATTATTTTAGATTTGGATTTATCTCATTTTTAGAGTCATGTCCTATCACAATATGATAATATTAATAGAGAAGGTGGATTTGTCACCAACATTATTCCAAGACCCATATAACTTCTCCTTATAGGAAGTTGGGTAAGGTACATGCAGCTTGAATCCATCAAAGGAGATAAGGATCACCTCTCATATGTTCTCTCTCTTTTCATTTGTTTTTGTCCATAGGATTATTTATTTTGTGGTGTCTACTCAAATATACGTACAACATTTTATCATGTTAATATAATTATAAGTGGCCTAATCTCACCTTTCTAAAAACAACTAATAATAATTTCTACCTGATGAGAAATCACCAAGTACCGCGGTTCTAACGTCGCGACTCACGCACCGAACTGATACCCAGGCAAGAAGATGTAGGCCCGTGTTCATTACGAAGAAATGTCGCACGTTACGAACTTCGAGGTAATCTCTACGAAATGTCACATCAAATCAAGTCAAGTACACCACCTTACTTCCATGACACCTCACCCAACAACAAGTACAAGTGGCCTCTCTCTCTTTTCCCATAAGTCAACCCTCTCCCTCCCCTCACCACTTCTCTTTTACAAGTTTTCAAACAAACTCATCCCTCTTTTTACAATTTTCAACCACACTCGTGCCTCCACATCACCCTTCCTTACAACCACCATGTCACTCATCCCTTAATTTCTTTTTTCTCTCTTTCTTTCATTCTATCTCTACTCTCCCAAGCTCCATAAGTCCAAGCTCTTCTCCAAAGCCAAGTGTGGCCCACTTTCCCTACCCTCTTATCTCTCATCTCCACTATCAAAATTCCATCATCCACCATTAAAAGCTAGGCATAAGAGCTAAGGAGCCTAAGGGAGCAAGGTGAAGGCCTAGAGGTGGGTGATCTTTGAGTTTTTACTGTTGATTTCATGATTTGAGGGCCCACTTATTGGTGTGACCCATTTTGATGTACGTGATGTATCCATGAGGGACCCATAGTGGCGGGGTCCCTCTATCACCATCTCTCTCTCTCTCTCTCAATCTCTCTCTTTCTTTGAATGGTGATGATGATAAAGGGGTGAGTGAGGCCCACC
Organism: Magnolia changhungtana; assembly: GCA_030180095.1. Classification (NCBI taxonomy): domain Eukaryota; kingdom Viridiplantae; phylum Streptophyta; class Magnoliopsida; order Magnoliales; family Magnoliaceae; genus Magnolia; species Magnolia changhungtana. The sequence continues at coordinate 7,879,028 of JASAUF010000161.1, read as the reverse complement.
ATGAATCATGTATTTCATGTGGGGCCCATCGGATGAATGTGTTGGATCTACGCCATCCAGCCCACTAGCGGGTCCGGATGGAAGGAAAACATAAATATCAGGTGGGCCATGTTCATGTGGGACCCACCTTGATGTGTGGGCCGCGTCCATGTGGGACCCACCACAATGATGTGTTTACCCATGCCGTCCAATGTCCCTAGACACTGGACTGGTGTGGCTAACATGGAGTGCGTGTACTACATGGGAGTGTACAGACCAACTAAAAAAAAAAAAGAGTTGCTTTGGGGTGGGCCATGCATGCAGGCCCCACCTTGATGTATATACATAATCCACACTGTCCATTCTACTTTTCAGATCACTTTAGGCGTTGAGCCAAAAAATGAGGCCGATCTGATCATCGGGCGGGCCATAGCGTTAGAAATAGTGGCCTTATCGTCAAATTCCACCCCAATGTTTTTGTACATCAAAACCTGTCCAATATTGGACTCAATGGGATTGTAACGAGCCACAGGGACCAATGGCTGGGTTAGATTCATCTGAGGTGGGCCCCACCTATCAAAAACCACTAGATTATTGGTTTTTTTAAAAAAAAGAAGGCAGCAGCACCTGTTGTTGCCGCTGTCAGAGGTGGGCGGACGGGCTGGGCCTCACGGCCCCAGCTGTGGACCCCACCATGATGCATTTCGAACATCAACTCCGCGCATTTGCTGCGTCCCCTTTAAATTATGAGATATGCTAAAAATCAGCCGTATACGGAACTCAGGTGGGCCATACCATCTAAAATCATGTGAAGACATAAAACATATAAAATCACTTGGTGGGGGCCTACCTGAAACTTGAATGTAGCTAAAACCTGGTCTGAACCCTCAGCCAAGTGGGACGCACATAATGGGTGGGCTGGATTTCTGAACCACATCAAGGTGGGCTTCCTGTCCACATGACCCAATCAACAGATTGGGTGAAAAATAAATATCACGGTGGGCTCCCTGGCTGTGTGACCCTATGAACTAGATGGGTGGCAAATGAACATTCCAGTGGGCCCCATGGCCACATGACCCTATCAACATGTTGTATGGGAAATAAACATTACAGTGGGCCTCAGTTTCCCCCCTGGTCCTCACAACCTTATGAACAGTTTGGTTGGAAAATAAATATTATGGTGGGCCCCATGAGTTATCAATGGGTTAGATGGAAAATAAATAACACAGTGGGCCCCCAGTTCTCTGTGACCTTATCAACAGTTAGATGGCAAATAAATAATATGGTGGCCCTTGTCGATTTTTACATATTATATTACATTATAATATGGTATATTATGATCTATTATATTATAGTACAATATATATATATGGAGGGTGGGCCATGTGCATGGGACCCACCGTTGATGTATGGGTTCCTGTTCCACCATCCAGATGGAACAGTGGCTCACCATGATATGTGAGTAACTCCACCATGATACGTGTATTTCATCAATGCCATCAATATGTTTTATATCCACGTTGTCCATCTTATATGAGGCTTACCTTAACTTGTATAAGGCCCATTATGTTGTATGTAAGGCCCATGTGATTAGACCCATCTTAATGTAGTTGTGGCCCATCCGTTGGGGCCCATCTTGATATATATGAGACCCATGTACATGAGGCCCATTTGATGTATTGAAGGCCCATGGGTTGAGGCCTAATGGGATGTACATAAGGCCCATTGTAGTGTGATTCCCCATGGTTTATGTGTTGACTATTATAGTGGGCTATGCCTTGGGAGCAATGATGGTTTGACGCCTACATTGTAGGGATAATGTTGGTTAAATGTCTTCATTGTAACTCTCTCTAAGGCCCACTGATAGGCCCATACTTGTAGTGAGTAGACAGTCTAAGCCCATATCCGTTATGCATAGCTCGTCACCCTATGACATGTTTAGTATAGATCTATGATTCATGATCATACGCATCATATGTATGTCTGATATAACAAGTAACTGATCATAGCATATGCCTTCGGGCGGATTGTTTATGGGCTCCCTGATAGGCGGAGTTGCCCTACTTGAACGCACGGCTCGTGCAGGATTGTTGCATGTTTGGTAGGGTAATTCATTCACTTGCATTTGTGTGATCATGATTATTGTATGCCCTAGCGACATCAGGGCCATAACCTCCACATACACATCATGGGTGGTTGGATTGAATATCGGAAATGTTTGGTTCTAGCATACAAGCGCCATAAATGTCCCTGGGTGAAAATCCCTAAACTCGATGGTACCAAAGGATGATTCCAACATCGAAACCGAGTGGATACACGAGCGCGCAAGGGCCGTATACCAATAGGTCGCGTCTTCCACTGTGTCGTGGTCGGTTGGAAAGGGTGTGACCTTACCCGCCTTAGTGATGGGGCAATTTCTAGGTTAAGTTTGACTAGCTTAAGGAATAGGTCCGCTATCGACGAGCCGGGCCTGATATTGGTAGGCGGATAGTGAGGTCTCTTCCGTTCTCCCGGCCCGGTTGTGCGTTCAGAATGGGACGGCAAGCTGGCGTAGAGTGTACTAGACCCCGGTGATTATCCAGATTAAGAACTGTACTGATTTGATGCTCTAGTGAGGAGCTATACTGGTATATGATGAGAATTGGCATGCTTGAGTTGCATCTCGCATCACATGGCCGTATTATGACTGACAACATTCATATCCTGCACCGCACAGCCTTGGTACGGCTGATTTCCTTCATGTACTCATCAGCATGTTTCTACATTACTCTGACCTTGCATCCTGAACACGCTCATATTACGCACACACTTACACCACCCTCTAAGCTTTCTATAAGCTTATGCACGATTGATGCGTGCAGGTGATGCTAGGATGTAGTCGTAGCATAGTAGCAGTAGGAGCATGCAGTCGAGCTTTTGGAGTTTTGTTATTATCACTATCTTGTATTTTCCTTTATACGCATTGTACCCAAAGTTTTTGATCATAGTGGATTTTGTGATGGTGTTCTTGTAGTTATTGTTCATGAGTTATGCTTTTGGTTATGCTCATTACAAATCAAATTAATGATTAGAAATCCTCCTTAAAGCATCCTAGGATCGGAACCTGGTGTATGGATGCCGGGAGCTAAGAATGGGGTACTACGGAGGCTGTTAGTACCGGATTCGGCAATCGAAAATTTCATGAGCCCAGTTTCCAAGTTCGAGGCGTGACATTTTCTGTCGGTCTTTTACTGACGAAAATTTTCGTCGGTAAAACTTTTCACCTATGAAAATTTGGCTTTTAGCGAAAATTTTCATCGATTTTGTGATGGTGTTCTTGTGATTATTGTTCATGAGTTATGCTTTTGGTTATGCTCATTACAAATTAAATTAATGATTAGAAATCCTCCTTGTAGCATCCCAGGATCGGAACCTGGTGTATGGATGCCGGGAGCCGAGAATGGGGTACTACAGAGGCTGTCGGCACCGAATTCGGTGATCGGGAATTTTGTGAGCCCAGTTTCCGAGTTCGGGGCGTGACATTTACTGTTGGTCTTTTACTAATGAAAATTTTCGTCGGTAAAACTTTTCACCTATGAAAATTTGGCTTTTAGCAAAAATTTTCATCGATAAAAGTGGGATTTCTTGTAGTGAAGTTCTGTGGGTCCCATCATGAGATATGTGTTATATCCAAACCATCCATCCATTTGGCAGGCTCGTCTCAAGGCTTTAGCTGAAAAATAAGACAGATATAAAGATCAAGTGGACCACACTGCAAAAAGTAGTGGGGGCTGAACATCTACCATTAAAACTCTTTTAGGGGTCATAGAAGTTTTGGATCAATATGAAATTTGTTTTTCCTCTTCATCCATGTAGTTGTGACCTTGTTAACAGATTGGATGGAAAATAAACGTTATGGTGGGCCCAACGAATTTTTTAATGGTAAAAATCATAGTTTTTTATTTTTTAAAATTTTTAGAAGATCGATTCGAACTGTACCCAACCCAATCCAAATCGGTTTTTCTGATCGAGTCGGACTTGGTTCGAGACAGGCCAGCAGCGCAACGGATCGGATCGAGTAAGCGGACCTAGACTCAGTCCCGGATCAGATTGAGTTCGATCGTGCATTGAAAATTTCGAACCGAATCGAGTTGTGCCCGATCCGGTGAGACTCGATGCCCACCTCTAATAGTTTGTCCCACTGCCAAACACCATACATTCATTGTCTTTGCAATGGTAATCATCATAAAAAAAAAAAAAAAAAAAAAAAAAAAACATTACATCTTCATGGTGTCTACTCAATGAATGGTCAATTATCAATCAGGTGGTTGTGTCTAACAGCCAAGCCTTATGTATGGGTCAATGGAAAAATGGGATAAAGAAAACAGTAGAAAATGTCGAACAAAATAGAAAAATACATTTTTAGATTGAAATTTATTTTATGTACAATGTTCTTGTAAAACACTATTTGTATAACTGATGGGCCCTGTCATAGATGGGTCATTCCCAAAATATTTTATATTGATCATAAGCTTTACATTGTTGGCATCAAATACATGGTTAGCCTAAGTCATTATCTTGTCAGGCTCCCTCCCCAAGACTGCAACCTTCATTATTCTCTTTAGCTCTTTGCTGCAAATGCAAAAAACAATTTTAAAAAAATAATAATAGTAAAATAAAATGGTGAGACCCATGATTTAATGATCAAGTCCATTGGTCTGATGCGGCCTGCCATGTACAGGCCATGCCCTAAAAGTCTCGAAGATAGAAAGATCCTAGCCACCAAGTGTGGATCGTTGTATGTGCACAGACCGCCAACTAAAAAGATTAGGACTTTTTTTTTTCTCTTCTAACTGGTAGATTTTTGGGACATGGTCATGGTGGGTCCAATCCATTCAAAGAAATTCTCGGTCATGGACGGGTTTCGTCCCGCAACATGCCTAGGTCGAATGATCACGCACGTGTCACATGTATGATACACAATCTGGAGTCACAAAAATGTCAAAAGATAATCTTAAAATTAAGATATTTATACCTCATTAACTGTATATCTAATGTGGATGCTGATGAAGGCCTCTGTTCTCTTTAGATCTTCTCAGCAAGCAAGGTATGACATTCTCCACTGGCCCAAATGGCAAGTACTTGCTCACATTGAAACCTCCATTCCTCAGCCCAAGTGAAAGCCCATCTGCCATTCTCTTCAACTGAGCAATTTGCAGCTTCTGATTCCCCTTCCTAATCTTCAGCTTCGCAGCCTTCGCAGCTACAACTTTCCCTGATCGACGATCCAAAAATATCACAACAAAGTTCAATCCACAACTTCATTTTATATATATATCAAAAGTAAAGAGGTGCTGAAAGAGTATGGATTCATTTGAGAAATGAGGGAGAAGGAACTATTAATTATGAAAAGATGTCCAGTGGAGAAATTGTTCAAAAATAAACTATGTTAGACTAATCTCTATGTATTGATTCAAAACTAAACATTGTAGAGAGAATCTGTAGCTTTTGAATATCAGGAAGATGTTTATGTACAAACCGTAAACTAACTAGTGGTTAATAAATCATCAATAACCATCCCAGTCCGATTTATGGGCCGCTCAATGATTAAAAGATCACATCCAACTGATGTTCCCAACTATTTGATTGACACCTACTAATGGATGGTTAGCATAAGTTCACACATTGGTCTAACATGTTATCATTTCAACGGCGATTGATGGGGACGTGCACGAATAAATGGTTGATGGGGGTTATATGCTGAATTTCAGTGTATAATATGTCCTCAAGATCATTTATCTGTAAAGAACATCATGAGTCCTAATATATTATAATTACAAAACAAGATAATTAAAATTTCTTTTTAACATGAAATGTTTAAGTTCTTACCGGATTCAAGATTATGGGGTTGCAAGCACAACCAATCCATGGCCTCCAGCAATCTTCTCGAGCATGAACGACGTGCACTCGTTATAGCAAGCATGCGTCTCTTGGATGCTTGAATGAATTGGAGAGGCATCACCCAATGCAGAATCCAGCTCCGTTTCTCTTGTGATATAAGCCCCCCTCACCAATTTAAACCCAATTGAAATTCTCCTCCTTTCAGTAGCTTCGACGGCTTTAGCCAATCTCTCTTTCTCATCTTCTAAGTACGATGGGATTTTCATCTTTGTTGAAGCGGATTGCGGCTGAGTATGTGAAGTAATCAATGGTGGGTTGCACCAAAGTGTATTCAGCATAAACAAGTAATGGAAGGTTGGTTTGGTGGCATTTCTCACATAGTTTCGAAAGCCGTTGTTGGGCGAGTTTGAGATCTTCTTCTTCTTTTTCAGTTAGAGGTTCTAGCTTAGATGTTGTGTGGTAAAGAGGGCCGGAATTGCTAAGGAATGGCAATGATTCAATCTTCCATGGAAGATGGAATGAAGGGTTCTTATGTTCCCATCTCAGCAAATCACTAATCTGTTCCAGTAATATTGAAATTGGGCAGATTGTGGTGATCTTCACGCACACAAAGCTCACCTGTTACAACAAAAATTCCAGTCACTTCATTCATTACTGAAAATTTTAGATCTTCATTTACTTGTCTATTCGCTGCTTGTTTATAGTAAGTGCATACACCAAATCTCGGTGTTTGTTTGTTGGCAGGATCACTGTGTCTAAATTCATGAAAATCCAAAAGCATCTAACTTTTGAATTTCTTAATCAGACAAGGGAAGAACAGAGTACCATGCAAAGATCACTGATTGGATGATCCTAACCATCCAAAATTTGGCCTTCTTTTTCATACCCATCAGTTTTACTAGCAGCTACTGCTGGGGTGGTTTGGATTGCTTGATCAAAGTGATTCTTCGAAACTATAAGTAATCCAAGGTGAGAACCACCTCAAATGGGTGGTTCAAATTGTTGAAATAGGACCTGTTCCTCGTAACAATCTTGACCATTCATTTGATATGCTAGTGATCGGATGGTTAGAATCGTCCGATCCATTTGATTTTTGGTCGGTAGCTCATGAAGGATGTGCTGTAGCAAATGGATAGTCCAGATCACCTGATCGAACCATACATATATCCACATGCAGCTAAGAGCACTATAACTTACCTCTCTATTAGGAACACCAAGTGATTTCTATACTAAAAAGAATTTAAAAATCCATATTTTAGAAAACTGAAACAGAATCCAAATTTGCTAAATGGAAACAGAATTCATTCTAAAAATATCAACACTACACCAAAATCGTCATTTAAGAACGGTTTTAAAATGTTCCTAAATGCTTCAGGAACATTTTAAAACTGTTCTTAAATGAAGCGTCGCAGAAAAACAGGAACGGTTCATAACCGTTTTGGGTACCGTTTTAGATTTTAGAGATGGAATTTTAGGAACGGTTTTAAACCGTTCTCATACCAACAGTCATATTTTAAGAACAAAATTTTAGAAACCATTTTAAACCCTGATTAATGAGTAAAAACCGTCGTTGACCAGTGCTCATATTAGTGATAATGCCAATGAAGCTTTAATGCCGGCATTAAGAGCAGATTGTCCAGCGATGCAGTTATCTCTCTTCATGATTCAACACAACGATTCAAGATACAGAAATCCACAAAAATACAACTACCTAAATACTTTTAAATTCTCATGGTGGCCCACTGAGTGGTTGGGATGGCCTTATTTTTCTTTGGTAGCCAACTCCAAATTTCATGTTGGGCCAAACAGACACTGTTAGGCATCACATACAACCATTATAGAATAAGCTTATTCTATATTAGTTATATTTCCAACAAAAATAAAATAAAATAAAATAGAACTGACTTTTATCACTCATAAATATCCAGCGTAGATGAAGCAAAAATATCTACTTTAGTATGTTTTCTTGGATGGAATACCATGAAAGGCAATAGAGCCATCAGGACCATTTATCTTGTGGGCCCTTGTCATGGATGGCCCATGTTTGAGTTGATCATACAACAAGAGCCATTCTATACTTTATTTCACAGTTACATGGACCATTAACCATTTGATTTATTTTTTTGTTGGATTCCCACTATTGGAATTTTGTGCTCGAATCCTTGTCATCATCCAAGAGAGATCATGCACTCCAAGTTGAGGTATGGGTAACGGTGCGACTGGTTTCAACTAAGGAAAAATCAGGAGTGACTTCTAGCCTCTCAACTCTCCCTCTCCATCTCTTGCACCTGGTCCTTTCTCCAGTTGCATGACTTCTGCTTCTTGGGGACCTTCTACCACAAGTTCCAGACCGATGTGTTTCACTGGTACTATAATCATCCTGGTTGCCTGCTACCTCATGTGCATATATGACCATGAGACAAAGCTTCCTTTGACATGTATCTTGAGAGAGAAGTAGAAAAGTCATAAATTAAAAAGTTAAAATTTTTACTTAATACACTAGGTAGCTTTTGGCACATAAGTTACTTTTACATCGACGCTTACCAAACTAACGTAAATAAAGAAAATAACTTAATTACTTAATGTAAGTTAAAAAGTAACTTATTTAGAAGTCAAAATGTTTTATGCTAGTCTAAAATCAATCTAATGATTATATTAATAAATAAATGACACTAATCAACAATATTTTGACTTCTTTGGGATTCACCTAGCTTTTCTGATATTTCATAAAATTTCAACTCCATAGTTTCCATTTGATGTTTTCTACATTAAATAAGGATAAAGTCTTCTATGGTGGTGTACAAAAGTGAAAGTATGATAACACATGCTTAGACCACTACAACAAAGGAGCTCCAACATAACCATTGACGACTAGCTGGCGATGTGTTCTGATTGAATAGAAATCTACAACACACCAATGACAATCAAATGAGCCCCAGCATCTAGTGGGCCACACATAGTGGGCATGTGAGGCCATCAACATGGGGTGGCCTCTATGTGGGCTTTGAAATCATAAAGCATGCATAAAAATGATGATATTTATCAGAAATAAACAGTTCCATCGGTACAGAAGACAAGACTAATCATACCATAGAATTTTCCCCCTTTTGAAGGAGAGGAGCAGGAACATAAAGGTTGAATTGTGGTCCAACTGACTGCAAATAAGTCACCCAACAACATTGTTCAAAATTTAATTTTGAATCCAGAAAGAGAGAACAATAACCACAAGCAATCTTAAATGCAACTACTAATGTAAATAAGTTGCTACTTTACCGGCCAGAATCTTCCAATATTAAAACCATTGACAAAAGCAATCCCTTTATTCCAGCCTCTTAGTGATATGAAAGTGTCTTTAACTTGATTTATTGGATCAATAGTGAAATGTACTCTTTGAAAAGTAACTTGATCACATTCATTGTTATTAGCACCTGATAGTAGTGCAAGGCCACCTGATGTTCATACACAATCGAAAAATTCTGTATTATAGATTAAAGACATCATTCAACCATGATGTTCACCTGATGGTAGTGCAAGGCTACCATCCACAATTCCTCTATAAACACAGTACTCGTGAACAAGTTCATCAAGCATTGGAACATCAAGTTTTATCCGGCACATTTCATTATGAGACAAAAAATCAGAAGACAAAAATAGTAAGGCAAGACAAGCCCTTCTTGTTCCATTTCTAAAATAACACTACATAGAAAATGCATTTCAAGAACTTTAACAATGAATATCAGGCTAGACTGTAGTTGAAATTCTTCTCTACGTTTAGAATATCTGGACTAAAGATGATATAAAAGTGATATGTTCAAGCAATTCTCAACTCTAAGCAGTTAAACCTATAAGAACAAGAATATTTTATGTGACTAGTTTGATCAATGGAATTTGTCTTTCAGACTTCAAGCACAAAACTTTTCTTCATGAAAATAACATATTATAAAATTTGTTTACCACATTAAATTGTGCAAAAGCCGCCAATAAGAAGCAGAGCCAAATAGTTTCCGGTGATTAAATAAAAAATGAAAAAGAACCTGAAATGTCTGAAATAGATCTCCTTCAGTAAATCCCAAGCTGTCGACTACCCCTTGTCTTGGTAGCTCCACAGCATGTGCAAGGGAAACATAAACTCAAAAAATGACATAAACTCAGCATGGGGTCTTGCTCCTCAAGAAGCAACCTTTCAGTGAGATTTGAAATTGGATAGATGGGAAACATAAGCTCAGAAAATGACAATAATATAGCCTTTTTTTCTATTAGCTTGGTAGCAGAAACTAAAACATGGGGAAATCCTGGGGAGGACTGAAATCCTGGAGAAATCAAAGAGGATCAACAAATAAACTAAAACAACATAGTTGGACTAAATGCTCAGGACACAAAACATGGGGAAGTATTCATCAAGACCGATTTGGCATATGATAGATAATATACAGAAGCTTGCATGATAAAAAGGAATGATGTTTTGATGACATAGTCCAAATGGAAATCAAGGCTGCATGAGATTAAAAAATAATAATAATAATCTGAAGTTACAAAATATACAAAAGTTTGCATGATAAAAAAGAATATTGTCATCAAAATGGAAATCAAGTCTGTATGCATGAGATGAGTCTAAAAGACATTGTAAATATTTAAATGGGGGTAATAAAAAGATAGAACATACCAAGGTCGACCGCAGTCAGAAACCGACACGCATGATGTTGTGGAAATAGGTTGGCAGTTTGAGCAGTAAAAGAAAGCTAACACCAATGTATGATTAGCAGTGGATAACACCCATTATGCATCAAAATTTTCAAAAACTTGCATGATTAGCAGCAGTTTAGGGGCAAAGCAAACTGACTTGGGCTTCAGTCTGATGAAGGCCATATAAAATAAGGCAAAAATGTGGCGTTGGCCTGAGAAATTTGTTCAGGGACAACCTTACGTGTTTAAGGCGTGTTTATGATTTATCAATCTCCTTATTAATGGGAACCAATACAACAATTAGTAATTATACCTTCACTTATACCCATGATCAAGTTTTTACTCATCGGTCAACCAAGGTGAATCTGCGTTTCTAGTTTTCAAACAATTTGTCAAAAGCCTATTCTAGCCATATGTTTAAAGTAAATGCTTAAAGTAGTGCTAGGTGCGGAGGTTTTGATATCATTACCTCAACCAAGGGCTTTGTACCATGGAGCAACATATCAACACTCCATTCAGTCTGCATAGAATAAAAGAATAATATAAGATGCATAGATTAAAAGAATCATATAAGATGCAAGGATTATTACCCATGATCATGTCTCGAAATATTTTGAACAAATGTGCGCAATGAGCCAATGACAAACATAAAACATGAGTTCTTTTACTTTTAGATAGGAAAAGACCTATATTTGTGATGTAGAGCGGGTCGCGGACAATTACATGGCAAAGATGGATTAGAAAAGGCCCGGTCGGCGACAAAAGTGATCTGGACCATCAGACCTTCAATCAGGCGTCTCTCGCAATCCGAGATGAGTTAGCCAACGTAAAATATATGATTTTGGGGTAGAACGAGCTACTTTAGCCAACCAACCTAGGTATGCTGGGTTGCGATGCTCGACATTGCAAGAAACCTCTGATTCGACCGTCGTTTCCCTGTTTCAATTTCATTTTTACTATAAATAGTAAGTTTTAGTTTGACTACAACTCTTCATCCGTCGGGCTTTACGAGTTGCGCCCAACGTGAAAAGAGCTTAGAATAATTAGGGGAACGGTTTGGTGAAGCCAAATAGGACACTTACTATTTTAGCCGAAAACCTTGCGCACTAGTAGACATCACGACCGTCTATAAATAGTAAGTTTACTATTTATAGTAAGTCGCGAATTATAGGAGTTTTAGTTGTAGTTTGATTATGATTTCTTTCCCATTTCTTAGTACCCTTATTTAAAGGTTGTGAACTCGTTTTTATGCATTCATTAATCTATTTCGAATTTATTAGAATTTATTTCTATTTTCTGCTCTCTTTTCTCGTGGATTTGAGAAAGTCTCTATGAGGAGTCTAATGAAGTTCCGTGGATTCGGAGTGGTATTCCTCTTGAGGAAGACAGTGCTTGACCTCACGTCCTCCCCTGCGTTAGTTTGGTATCAAAGTGAGGTTTCTCCTCGGATCGATGACTTCTAACAACTGGTCGAGCAACAATCCCATAGGGGGTGCTCCAGGGAATTTGCCTTTAACGGCGGTAACTTTCCAAGCATTGCAGCAAGAGAATCGGTAAGCCATGCAAGGGCTACAGGCTTCCATGGACTGCATAGCGAATCTCTTGGCAGAAACCCTAGGGAAACTCCATGTTCCTGGTGGTAATCCTCCACCGCCAATTGCTGAGATTCGTAATCGGCCTGATCGCAGGAGAATACAGGTAGTGCATCTAAGGGTCATACCTGAGGATGGGGGCTCCAGTGAGGAGGAGATCGACAACATAATCTTCCAACACCCCAGACCAGGCGGCGATCGAGTAGATCAAGAATTCAAGATACAGGTTGATATTCCTAACTTCAATGGCCAACTACACATTGAGGATTTTCTCAATTGGCTTTCTGAAGTTGAGCGATTTTTTGACTATATGGACATCCCTGAAGAAAAGAAGATCAAGTTGGTGGCCTACAAGTTGAAAGGAGGACCGTCAGCTTGGTGGGAACAACTGCAACTCGCATGAACCAGGCAGATGAAAGCACCAATCCGCACATGGCAGCTGATAAAGCAGCTACTACGCACTCGATTCCTCCATAGCGATTACGATCAGGTATTATTCCAACAATACCAAAATTGTCGATGGGGTGGTCGGTCAGTGAGAGAGTACGTAAAAGAATTTTACAGCTTGGCGACGCGTAACGATTTGATTAAGACTGAATCACAGCAAGTCACCCAATTCAACGGTGGATTGCGTATTGCGATTCAGGATCGGGTCCAGATACAGTCCGTCTGGACGATGAATGATGCGATCAAGTTGGCTACTCAGGCATAAGCACAACTTGAATGTCCTAACACATGGACCTATCCTACTACAATAATTACTGCGGCAGGTCCACCTCAGGGAGCTCTACAGCCTAAGGGGAAATAGCTCGTAGGAGCATGCACTCAACCTCATACGTCTGAGAACCGAGATCAGGGAAGCGGGTAGGCTAGACCCCAAAGGGGTGTCTCGACTACTACTGGTCCAAGTAGAATTCCGAACCCTTATGCTCGGCCAAGGCCCGATAACTGCTATCGTTGTGGCCAGCCTGACCACCTGTAAATACTTGTCCCCAGCGAAGAGTGGCAAACCTCCCCATTAATGATGGTAGTGCTGATAACGCTTATGAAGATCTAGATATTGAAGAATAAGAGCATACCGCTGAAGACGAGGTAGATGATTCAAATTGGGTGCAGCAAGATCACGGCGAGTCACTCGTCATGAGGCGGCTATTATATGCGCCAAGTAAAGAAGTGCATCCTTAGCGGCATAACATCTTCCGCACTAGGTGTACGGTGAATCGAAATGTTTGTGACGTGATCATTGACAGTGGAAGTAGCGAGAACATCGTCTCCAGGGGCATGGTGGAAAAATTGAATTGAAAACAGAGCATCATCCCTCTCCATATACAATCGGTTGGATCAAGAAGGTCAGCGAAACAAAGGTAACTGAATGGTGCACCATATCTTTTTCAATTGGCAAACATTATAGGGATGAAGTAGTGTGCGATGTGTTTATATGGAAGCATGTCACATACTACTCAGTCGACCCTGGCAATCTAACCGTGACGCCGCTCATAAAGGGCGAGATAACATATATATCTTCATTAAGGACGGCCGGAAGACCATATTGGCCCCTATAGATCCAGAAGGACCACCTAAAACTTCTAAAGTGGAGGGTTGTTTTCTCTTAACCATTTAGGACTTCGTGGAAGAATCCAAAGAAACAGGACAGACTTATGCATTAATTGTGAAAGGGGAAGAACTCGAGTCTACCATCATCCCTGAAAGACTAAGGTTCTTGTTACATGAATTGCAAGAAATCTGGCCTAAGGACCTTCCCGATGGGTTACCCCTTATGCGAGATATCCAAGACCATATCAACTTTGTTCCTGTGTCTAGTTTACCTAATCGCCCTTATTATCGAATGAGCCCGAATGAGTGCGAGATTCTGCAGGGACAAGTGGAGGAACTGATCCGTAAGGATTTTATTCGAGTAGCATGAGCCAACGTGTTGTACCAGCTCTATTAACTCCAAAGAAAGATGGGAGTTGGCGCATATGTGTCGAGCCCTCAACAAGATCACCATAAAATACATGTTTCCTATACCACGGTTGGATGATATGTTGGATATGCTAGAGGGCGCAAAAATATTCTCTAAATTGGACTTAAGGAGCGGCTACCATCAGATTCGAATACGACCGGGTGATGAGTGGAAAACAACCTTTAAGACCAACAAAGGATTGTATGAATTGATGGTCACGCCTTTCGGTCTTTGTAATGCGCCTAGCACATTCATGAGGTTGATGAACCATGTTCTGAAACCTTTCATTGGGCCGTTCATTGTGGTTTATTTTGATGATATTTTGATATACAGTCAAGACAAAATCACCCATATGGAGCACCTCAAGAAGGTCCTTCAAGTTCTCACTGAAAATAAACTGTACCTCAATTTAAAAAAGTGTAGCTTCATGACTGATAGCCAATTGTTTCTAGGTTTTGTGGTTACATCTACGGGCATTCCAGTAGATGAGGAAAAGGTGAAGACAATCAGAGAATGGCCGGTTCCCAAAAATATTCACGAAGTGCGAAGTTTCCATGAACTAACGACATTCTATCGTCGGTTCGTGAAAAATTTCAGTACCATTATATCATCGATCACAGATTGCATGAAGAAAGGGCAGTTTCAGTGGACTGACGAAGCCGACAGGAGCTTTGCTGAAATCAAGCGCAGATTATCCACGACCCCGGTTCTCGTACTTCCCAACTTTGACAAACTGTTTGAAGTCGAATGTGATGCCTCATATGTCGGGATTGGGGGAGTTTTGTCTCAAGAAGGTAGGCCAGTAACCTTCTACAGTGAGAAACTTAGTGATGCATGCAAGAAGTGGTCTACATATGAATCGAGTTATATACAGTGGTCCAGGCATTGTGACACTGGCGACATTATTTGATTCAAAGGAAATTCATACTTTACACGGGCCATCAAGCCCTCAAATTTATTAATAGTCAAGCTAACATTAACCGTGTGCATGCTAGATGGATCTTATTTTTGCAGGAATTCACATTTGTGCTAAAGCATAAGTCAGGGTAACAGAACAAAGTAGACGATGCGCTGAGTCGCCGTGCAACTTTGTTAGTCACTATGAGCAATGACATTGTCGGGTTCGATCGCCTCAAAGATATATATGCCGACGACGACAACTCAAGGACGCATGGGTTAGATGTCAGGAAGGTCACCCTGGTGACTTATGTATACAAGATGGGTTCTTTTTCACGAGAAATCGACTATATATCCTAAAGAGTTCGCTAAGGGAACAGATAATCCAAGAGTTACATGGAGGTGGCCTCAGTGGACACCTTGGGCGAGATAAGACGCGAGCTCTTGTGGAAGAACGGTATTACTAGCCACAATTGTTACGTGATGTGGGAAAGGCAGTCCAACGCTGTTATATTTGTCAGACTTCCAAGGGGCAATCTTATAATACGAGCCTCTACACCCCATTACCCGTGCCTGACAGCCCTTGGGAGGATTTATCTATAGACTTTGTGCTTGGTCTCTCACGAACACAACGCGGCATGGATTCGGTGTTCGTGGTAGTAGATCGTTTTTCTAAGATGGTGCACTTTATTCCATGCAAGAAGACTCTCGATGCAACACACGTGGTGAATATATTCTTTAGAGAAATTGTACGGCTACATGGGGTTCCCAATACTATTACTTCTGACTGTGACACGAAGTTCATAAGCCACTTTTGGCAGACTTTGTGGACTCGATTCGATATACGCCTTCAATTCAAGAATGCACAGTACCACCCACTGGTGACCGACAACAACCGAGGTTGTGAATTGCACGTTCAGAAACCTCCTTCGATGTATTTCAGGAGAAAAACTGAAGCAGTGGGATTTGGCCTTGTCTCAAGCAGAGTTTGCATTCAACAATATGGTGAACCGCTCGACAGGGAAATCCCCATTCCGTGTTATTTACGGACGAGTACCTCGCCACACACTAGACTTAGCCCCTCTGCCCAAGCTCCCAAGCATGAACATTGCAGCAGAACATATGGCAGACAAAATCATGGGTATTCATGCGGAGGTACAGAACAAGCTACATGCCTCGAACGAAAAGTACAAGGAGCAAGCGGACAAGCATCGGCGATAGAAAGTGTTCGAGGTGGACAACCAAGTAATGGTCCATCTGCGCAAAGAAAGATTTTCGACTGGAACATACAACAAGTTGAAGAATAAAAAGATTGGACCGGTACCAATCATCCGAAAGATCAATGACAACGCTTATGTTGTTGATCTTCCAGAAGATATTGCGATCTCATGGACGTTCAATGTCGCGGACATGACCGAGTATCATGAACCAACGCATAATGATAACTCGAGGACGAGCTCTTTTGAAGTGGAGGAGACTGATTTAGAGCGGGTCGCGGACAATTACATGGCAAAGATGGATCAGAAAAGGCCCGGTCGGCGACAGAAGTGATCTAGACCATCAAACCTTCAATCAGGCGTATCTCGCAATCCGGGATGAGTTAGCCGACGTAAAATATATGATTTTGGGGTAGAACGAGCTACTTTAGCCAACCAACCTAGCTATGCTAGGTTGCGACGCTTGAAATTGCAAGAAACCCCTGATTCGACGGTCATTTCCCTGTTTTAATTTTGTTTTTACTATAAATAGTAAGTTTTAGTTTGACTATAACTCTTCATCCGTCGGGCCTTACAAGTTGCACCCAACGTGAAAAGATCTTAGAATAATTAGGGGAACGGTTTGGTGAAGCCAAATAGGACACTTACTATTTTTGGCCAAAAACCTTGCGCACTAGTAGACATCATGACCGCCTATAAATAGTAAGTTTACTATTTATAGTAAGTCGCGAATTATAGGAGTTTTAGTTGTAGTTTGATTCTAATTTCTTTTCCATTGCTTAGTACCCTTATTTAAAGGGTTGTGAACTCGTTTTTATGCATTCATTAATCTATTTCGAATTTATTAGAATTTATTTCTATTTTCTGCTCTCTTTTCTCGTGGATTCGAGAAAGTCTCTGTGAGGAGTCAGAGAAGTTCCGTGGATTCGAAATAGTTATCCTCTTGAGGAAGGCGGTGCTCGACCTCACGTCCTCCCCTGCGTCAGTTTGGTCTCAAAGCGAGGTTTCTCCTCGGATCGATGACTTCTAATGACGGGTCGAGCAACAATCCCATAGGCGGTGCTCTAGGGAATTTACCTTTAACGGCGGTAACTTTCCAAGCAGCGCAGCAAGAGAATCGGCAAGCCATGCAAGGGCTGCAGGCTTCTATGGACCGCATAGCGAATCTATTGGCAGAAACCCTAGGGAAACTCCGTGTTCCTGGTGGTAATCCTCCACCGCCAATTGCTGAGACTCGTAATCGGCCTGATCGCAGGAGAATACCGGTAGTGCATCTAAGGGTCATGCTTGAGGACGGGGGCTCCAGTGAGGAGGAGATCGATGACATAATCTTCCAACACCCCAGACCAGGTGGCGATTGAGTAGATCGAGAATTCAAGATACGGGTTGATATTCCTAACTTCAATGGCCAACTACACATTGAGGATTTCCTCGATTAGCTTTCTGAATTTGAGCAATTTTTTGACTATATGGACATCCCTGAAGAAAAGAAGGTCAAGCTGGTGGCCTACAAGTTGAAAGGAGGAGCATCAGCTTGGTGGTAACAACTACAACTCGCACGAACCAGGCAGATGAAAACACTAATCCGCACATGGTAGTAGATAAAGCAGCTACTACGCGCTTGATTCCTCCCTAGCGATTACGATAAGGTATTATTCCAACAATACCAAAATTGTCGACAGGGTAGTCAGTCGGTGAGAGAGTACGCAAAAGAATTTTACAGCCTGGTAGCTCGTAATGATTTGGTTGAGACTGAATCGCAGCAAGTCGCCCGATTCAACGGTGGATTGCGTATGGCGATTCAGGATCGGGTCCAGATGCAGTCCGTCTGAACAATGAATGATGCGATCAAGTTGGCTACTCGGGCAGAAGCGCAACTTGAACGTCCTAACACATGGACATATCCTACTGTAAGAATTACTGCGGCAGGTCCACCTCAGGGAGCTCCACAGCCTAAGGGGAAAGAGCCCGTAAGAGCACGCACTCAACCTCCTACGTCTGAGAACCGAGATCAGGGAAGCGGGCAAGCTAGACCCCAAAGGGATGTCTCGACTACTGCTGGTCCAAGTAGAATTTCGAACCCTTATGCTTGGCCAAGGCCCGACAACTACTATCGTTGTGGCCAGCCCGGCCACCTGTCAAATAATTGTCCCCAGCGAAAAGTAGCAAACCTCGCCATTAATGATGGTAGTGCTGATAACGCTTATGAAGATCCAGATATTGAAGAACAGGTGCATACCGCCGAGGATGAGGTAGATGATTCAGATTGGGTTCAGCAAGATCACGGCGAGTCGCTCATCGTGATATGGCTATTATATGCACCAAGAAAAGAAGTGCATCCACAGCGGCATAACATCTTCCGCACTAGGTGTACGGTGAATCAAAAGGTTTGTGACGTGATCATTGACAGTGGAAGTAGCGAGAAAATCATCTTTAGGGGCATAGTAGAAAAATTACAATTGAAAATAGAGCGTCATCCCTCTCCATATACAATCGGTTGGATCAAGAAGGTCAGCGAAACAAAGGTAACTGAATGGTGCACCATATGTTTTTCAATTGGCAAACATTATAGGGATGAAGTAGTATGCGATGTGGTTGATATGGAAGCATGTCACATACTACTCGGTCGACCCTGGCAATCTAACCGTGACGCCGCTCATAAAGGGCGAGATAACATATATATCTTCATCAAGGATGGCCGGAAGACCATATTAGCCCCTATGGATCAAGGACCACCTAAAACTTCTAAAGTGGAGGGTCGTTTTCTCTTAACCATTTGGGACTTCGTGGAAGAATCCAAAGAAACAGGACAGACTTATGCATTAATTATGAAAGGGGAAGAACTCGAGCCTACCATCATCCCTGAAAGACTAAGGCCCTTGTTACATGAATTCCAAGAAATCTGGCCCAAGGACCTTCCCGATGGGTTACCCCCTATGCGAGATATCCAACACCATATCGACTTTGTCCCTTGGTCTAGTTTACCTAATCGTCCTCATTATCGAATGAGCCCGAATGAGTGCGAGATTCTGTAGGGACAAGTGGAGGAACTGATCCGTTAGGGTCTTATTCGAGAAAGCATGAGCCCATGTGCTGTACCAGCTCTCCTAACTCCAAAGAAAGATGGGAGTTGGCGCATGTGTGTCGACAGTCGGGCCATCAACAAGATCACCATAAAATACAGGTTTCTTATACCACGGTTGGATGATATGTTGGATATGCTAGAGGGCACAAAAGTATTCTCTAAATTGGACTTAAGGAGCGGCTACCATCAGATTCGAATACGACCGGGTGATGAGTGAAAAACAATCTTTAGGACCAAGGAAGGATTGTACGAATAGATAGTCATGCCTTTCGATCATTCTAATGGCCCTAGCACATTAATGAGGTTGATGAACCAAGTTCTGAAACCTTTCATTGGGCGGTTCATTGTGGTTTATTTTTATGATATTTTGATATACAGTCAAGACGAAACCACCCATATGGAGTACCTCAAGAAGGTCCTTCAAGTGCTCACTGAAAATAAACTATACCTCAATTTAAAAAAGTGTAGCTTCATGACTAATAGCCAATTGTTTCTTGGTTTTGTGGTTACATCCACGGGCATTCGAGTGGATGAGGAAAAGGTGAAGATAATCAGAGAATGGTTGTTTCCCAAAAATATTCACGAAGTGCGAAGTTTCCATGGACTAGTGACATTCGATCGTCGGTTCATGAAAAATTTCAGTACCATTGTGTCACCGATCACAGATTACATGAAGAAAGGTCAGCTTCAGTGGACTGACGAAGCCGACAGGAGCTTTGCCGAAATTAAGCGCAGATTATCCACGACCCCGGTTCTTGTACTTTCCAACTTCGACAAACTATTTGAAGTCGAATGTGATGCCTCATATATCGGGATTGGGGGAGTTTTGTCTCAAGAAGGTAGGCCGGTAGCCTTCTACAGTGAGAAACTTAGTGATGCACGCAAGAAGTGGTCTACATATGAGATCGAGTTGTACGCGGTGGTCCAGGCACTGCGACACTGGCGACATTATTTGATTCAAAGGGAATTCATACTTTACATGGACCATCAAACCCTCAAATTTATTAATAGTCAAGCTAACATTAACCGTGTGCATGCTAGATGGATCTCGTTTTTGCAGGAATTCACATTCGTGCTAAAGCATAAGTCAGGGCAATAGAACAAAGTAGACGATGCGCTAAGTCGCCGTGCAACTTTGTTAGTCACTATGAGCAATGACGTTGTCGGGTTTGATCACCTCAAAGACATATATGCCGACGATGACGACTTCAAGGACGCATGGGTTAGATGTCAGGAAGGTCACCCCAGTGACTTACATATACAAGACGGGTTCCTTTTAAAGGAAAATCGACTATGTATCCCAAAGAGTTCGCTAAGGGAACAGATAATCCAAGAGCTACATGGAGGTGGCCTCAGTAGATACCTTGGGCGAGACAAGACGCGAGCTCTTATGGAAGAACGGTATTACTGGCCACAATTGGTACGTGATGTGGGAAAGGCACTCCAACGCTGTTATATTTGTCAGACTTTCAAGGGACAATCTCATAATACGGGCCTCTACACCCCGTTACCCGTGCCTGACGGCCCTTGGAAGGATTTATCTATGGACTTTGTGCTTGGTCTCCCACGAACACAATGCAGTATAGATTCGGTGTTCGTGGTAGTAGATCATTTTTTCAAGATGGCGCACTTTATTCCATGTAAGAAGACTCTCGATGCAACACACGTGACGAATCTATTCTTCAGAGAAATTGTATGGCTACACGGGGTTTTCAAGACTATTACTTCTGACCGTGACACGAAGTTCATAAGCTACTTTTGGCGAACTTTGTGGACTCGATTTAATATACGCCTTCAATTCAGTAGCGCGTACCACCCACAGACTGACGGTCAAACTGAGGTTGTGAATTGCATGATGGAAAACCTCCTTCGATGTATTTCAGGAGAAAAATTGAAGCCGTGGGATTTGGCCTTGTCTGAAGCGGAGTTTGCATGCAACAACATGGTGAACCGCTCGATAGGAAAATCCCCATTCCAGGTTATTTACGGACGAGTACCTCGCCACACAATAGACCTGGTCCCTCTGCCCAAGCTCCCAGGCATGAGCATTGCAGCAAAACATATGGCAGACAAAATCATGGGCATTCATGCGGAGGTACAGAACAAGCTACATGCATCAAACGAAAAGTAGAAGGAGCAAGCAGACAAGCATCGGTGACAGAAAGTGTTCGAAGTGGAGGACCAAGTAATGGTCCATCTACGCAAAAAAAGATTTCCGACCGGAACATACAACAAGTTGAAGAATAAAAAGATTGGACCAATACCAATCATCCGAAAGATCAATGACAACGCTTATGTTGTTAATCTTCCAGATGATATGGCGATCTCACGAACTTTCAATGTTGCATACCTGACAGAGTATCATGAACCAGGCCATAATGATAACTCGAGGACTAGTTCTTTTGAAGTGGAGGAGACTAATGTAGAGTGGGTCGTGGACAATTACATGGCAAAGATGGATCAGAAAAGGCTCGGTCGGCGACAGCAGTGATCTGGACCATCAGACCTTCAATCAAGCATATCCACTACAAGAAAGAGGGTTTTTAGCGACGAAATTTTTCGCAGCTAAAAATCGTGGATGAGACTTTTAGCGACGAAAATTTTCGTCGCCAAAGACTGTCAAAAAATTTGAATGAATTACTTTTAGCTACGAAAATTTTCTTAGCTAAAAATGTGTATGAGACTTTTAGCGACGAAAAGTTTCGTCGCTAAAGGCTGTAAACAATTTTTAACAAAAATTCAAACATTTACTTTTAGCTACGAAAATTTTCATAGCTAAAAAACATTGATGAGACTTTTAGCGACGAAACTTTTTGTTGCTAAAGGATGTAAGTAATTTAAAAAAAATAAAAAATCAAAGGTTTACTTTTAGTTACGAAAATTTTCGTAGCTAAAAAACGTGGGTGACACTTTTGGCGACGAAACTTTTCATCGCTAAAGGCTGTAAACTATTTTTGAAAAAAATTCAAAGGTTTACTTTTAGCTACAAAACTTTTCGTAGCTAAAAAACCTGGGTGACACTTTTACCAACGAAAATTTTCATCGCTAAAGGCTGTAAGCAATTTTTGAAAAAAATCCAAAGGTTTACTTTTAGCTACGAAAATTTTCATAGCTAAAAAACGTGGGTGACACATTTAACAACGAAAATTGTCATCGTTAAAGGCTGTATGCAGATTTTGAAAAAAATCTAAAGGTTTACTTTCAACTACGAAACTTATCGTAGCTAAAAAACATTGATGAGACTTTACCGATGAAAATTTACGTCGGTAAAGACTGTAAGTAATTTTTGAAAAAAATATCCAAAGGTTTACTTTTAGCTACGAATATTTTTGTAGCTAAAAAACGTGGTTGACACTTTTAGCTATGAAAATCTTCGTCGCTAAAGGCTAAAAGCAATTGGAATCCAAAGGTTTACTTTTAGCTACGAAAATTTTCGTAGCTAAAAAACACGGGTGACACTTTTAGCGATGAAAAGGTTCGTCGCTAAAGGCTGTTTTGAATTTTAGCAGACTTTTAGCGACGAAAATGTTCGTCGGTAAAAGTGTTTTTCCTAATCTTTTTCCTGACAGCTGAAAACTGTCGGTAATAGTGTAAAAATGTTTTAATTTTTAAAATTTTTTGTCGATAAAAATATATGTCTATATATATATATAGTTTTTATATCATATAAGTGGAAATTTTATATATATATATATATATATATATATATATATATAAATAATTAAAAGGTAATATTTAAATGATTTGTAATATCACATAAAAAAGAATATTGAGAAGTTTAGAAATTTTAACAATGTTTGAGAAAAATTTTGAGAACAAAATGATGTTTTTAAAGAAAAAAAATTGGCAATTTGAAATTTTTGAGAAAAAAATTAAAATATGAGAAAATTTTTGAGATTTTGAAAACAAAAATTCAAAACTTTTATTTTAAATATTTTTTGAAATATTTTTTTTTTAAATGATATTTTGTTAAAAGAGAAAAAATATGTACATTTTGAAAAAAAAAATGTTATTTTTAAATAGAAATTGAAATTTATCTGTGAAAAATAAAATTACTAAATTATTAGGCACATCCACTAGTTGTACCTTTAATCATTTTTGGACAATTTAATCAGTTCAGACTGAATAATAAATAACTTTAGATGTTTAAATCAAATTTCACTGAAATTGTGTGATCAATCTTATATGCCTAATATCTTTCTCATATGTAGCCTAATTGAAGCGAGTAACTAGTCAAATTGAGAGTATTGATCAGCAAAATAGAGTGAATGGACTAGAAATGTAAAATGGGCCAAATATTCTGGTCAAAATTGTGACCCAACTTACTGAACTCGTGAGAACTTAACAATTGATGTTAGTAAGTTTTGTGGGCTCCATCATAATGTGTGTCGAACATCAACACCGTAGATTTGATGTGTCCCCTTTAGGTTATGAGATATCTCAAAAATCATCTGTATACGAAACTCAAGTGGTTCATACCATCTAAAACTATGTGAAGACATCCTAAAAAATATAAAAGCACTTGGTGGGGCCCACATGAGTTTTGGATGCGGTTGAAACTTGGTCTGACCCCTCATCCAAGTGGGACACACATAATGAGTGGGTTGGATATGTGAATCACATTTAGGTAGGCCCAATATATGATTATGAATGTTTTAAAGAAACCCTTCTCCACTACATTTAGGTGAGTTACTCGTTACCCTTACCAGAGTAAACCTGTGGGGTCCAGACTATTATTTATTTATTCTATCCACTCCATTCATCTATGTTAACGGATAATTTGAGGTCTAAAGAACAAAAAGGAAGCATATCGAAAGCTCAAGTGGACCACACCACAGGAAATAGTGTGATTGAACCTCACCATTTAAAATTTCTTGGAGGCCATAGAAGTTTTGGATCAAGTTGATGTTTTTGTTTTCTATTCATTCATATATTTTTGATATTATGAACAACATTTGACCGTTTTTGGACAATCTAAGCAGTTTAAATTGAGAGTAAATAACTTCAGATGTTTAAATCAAATTTCACTGAAATTGTTGATCAATCTTGGTATACCCAATATCTTTTCTCATATATAGCCTGATTGAGGCGAGTAACTAGTTAAATTGAAGGTATTGATCAGTAAAATAGAGTGAATGGACCAGACATATAAAATGGGCCAAATATTCTAGTCAAAATTGTGACCTAACTTACTGATCTCGTGAGAACCTAAGAATTGATGTTAGTAAGTTTTGTGGGCCCCATCATGTGTGTGTCGAACATCAACACTGTGGACTTGATGTGTCCTCTTTAGGTTATGAGATATCTCAAAAATCATCTGTATACGAAACTCAAGTGGGCCATACCATCTAAAACTATGTGAAGACATCCTAAAAAATTAAAAAAGCACTTGGTAGGACCCACATGTGTTTTGGATGCTGCAGAAAATTGGTCTGACCCCTGGGACACACATAATGAGTGGGTTGGATATGTGAATCACATTTAGGCAGACCCAATATATGATTATAATGTTTTAAGGAAACCCCTCTCCATTATATTATGTGGTGTGGCCCACCCAAGTCATGGATTGACTTTATTTTTAAGCTCCTGGCCCACCTAACTCATGGATTGACTTTCTCCATACCGTTCAACGCTTTTCTCAGATCATTTTAAAATATTAACCAAAAAATGGGGCAGGTCAAAAGCTTAAGTGGACTACAAAGTAGGGACTGAACGTCCACCATTAAAAATAATATTCATAGAAGTTTTGGATCAAGCTGATGTTTATGTTTTCTCTTCATTTATATCTTTTTGTTTTGGGATTTGATGATTTTTGTCCATCTGAATTTGGGTGTTTGGGTATCACATTTTTTTTTCCAGCTTTGATGTTGAAATCTCTTTTATAACTCGAATTTCTCCTTTTATTTGTGAAATTTTAAGGAATCATGTTCCTATAAAAAAAAAATAAATAAATAAAAAATAAATTAAAATAGAAAGATTTATTCATTCGCCATGGTTACGAAGCATTTGCCTTATTGTAGCAGTAGTTGAACTTCTTGAACATTGTCTCTCAGTCTGATTTTTGGGATCAAGACTGATCAAGGGGTGATGCACCTGATGGACAGGGTGGATTTGATGAACGTCAAGTCGTTTTTCTCCGCATTAGTGAAAGTGACCTCGCTGGGTACGTACCATTACCAACCCATAAATGCTCCTAACTTGGAAGGTCTTTCTTATGATCCAAACCATTAATGTGGCTGGTCCCACATAGTTTGGGGATACACAACCATTTTCCCAGCTTGGAGGGTCTAATAAACGGCCTATAAAGAAAAAGGTCTATATTCTTCGAAAGAACGCTAAAGATCAAGGTTCTATAGAAATTTCTAGCGGTATATCTCCCATCTAAGGTGATGCCCATCATATATACGGTGGGGATCACCTAAAATTGGGTCCCACGATCTCGGAAACCTCAGATAATGGGACTCGTGGACCACCAGTTCCAATGGTCCAGCGTCCTACAAAGTGCTGGAAGCCTAAAAACCCTAGATGGCTGTGAAGTAGAAAGGCGGAGGGATTTTTCATTTTCTCACAGAACCCATCATCGCTAAGGAGAAGAGCAGCAGCCGCAGCGGATCTTCGCAGTAGCATCCGAAATGGTAATCTCTCTCTCTCTCTCTCTCTCTCTCTCTCTCTCTCTCTCTCTCTCTCTCTCTCTCTCTCTCTCTCTCTCTACTCCCTGTAAGACTGCCCATCTGAAACGTGCGCAGGCATCTCTCTCTCTCTCATCTCTTATTTCGTTCTACTCCCTGTAACGCTATCTATCTCTAACTGCCCCCAAATCCAACGATATTTACCTCAAGCTTCTTGTCAAGGTTTCTAATCTCTTCTCATCTCTTACCTATCATCTTGTCTCCCTCTCAAACCCATTCTCCATTCATCACAGCTATACGAGTTCCTCGTCTGTCGCACCAGAAGCAAGTTCAATGTAGTCATCTTGAGAGGCTTTTCATGAGCAAAGTCAACAAGGGCCCGATTTCCCTCTCGAAACTGATCCATTTCACGAAGGGCAAGGTAGTAATTTCGATGTCTTTTACAGCCTCTTTCAATTTCTCTATCTTATCTCTGTTTATTTATTTTTAAAATATTTTTATGGATTTTCGATGTCGTGTGAGTGCGCCTGAAAAAGAAAAGAAAATAAATCTCTCTCTTATCTGGAATGTTCCATCTGTGTAGCATTTGCCTTTCAATTGTTGATTTATTTCCTTTCCTAGCCGTCCATTTTTTGCCCACCTAATGAAAGCTAGCATTCTTCTCAACGAGGGAGATTTGGCTAAATGGGCCATCCACACCTGTTCCATCATATGAACTGTTTGGATCAGTGAACCATGGCCCCCACTTGCTCTCACTTGTTATAATTGTCTGAAAATCTGAATCACAGATTGACTATTATATTAGTTTTGAACATTTTAGATGGTTAGGATTGTTTGATAGGCCCAATTGAAAAATATTCTTCCAGATCAACTCTTCCAAGTCAGCACAAACATTAGACTATAATTTCTAAAGCACTTGGATTTCAAGCCCACGTGCAGCAGGTAACATGAGATCAACGGTATGGATGTGAGGAAAATGGGGCCCACAAGGTAAATCTCATTCATGCATGTCAACTAAATCAAATCTTATCTCTAACTTGGTTTTATCATCTCCTTCCACATCTAAATCAAATCTAGTACATCTCATATATTTCCATAACTTTATGCTTCAATAGCAACATTTAAGCTACAGCCTCGGGATGAGACCAACCCCATCAGGAAAAGGAAATAGAAAAAGAAAAAGACACCAAAGCAGAAAAATTCTTTAAAATCTAAGGAACAGAAGTCAGTCATGAATTTCTAACCACAATTCAAAAACGAGAATAATATCATTTAGCATAGCCATCCTTAAAACGTTAGTGGCTAGATAGATGAAGCAACAAAAGCTGTGATGCAGCCATTTGGAGAAGAATGGTGACCTTAGAACAAGGATGAACACGTATCCATTAATGCTCTAATTTCTCTCCAAGATGCTACACTGAATAAAACCCCTAGAAAATGGACAGTGGAAGTAATTTCCAGCAGTCTTCTAGTCTATTCAACTAGAAATAGAAGACAGAAGCAACTAATGCATCAGAAATTAGAGCAACTAATTCTCAGATTAAAACATGCTTAAGGACACCTCACAATAAATTCATTCATTCATCACAATCATAACTCTAGCTCATATGCATGGCTATATACATAGATGTGTATGAATGTATATATAAATGGATATACATATATACTTATCCCTTTACTCAAATCTGTATTTAATGCAATAAAGCCTAGAACAAAACCTTCTTGGTCCACACATAACTAGTACTCAACTTGCCAATGAAGAGTATTAACTAGGGAGACTAAAAACTGCAACTACAGGATTACGATTAGATTGGACTCCCTATATAACAATCGCATGAACCTTGTATGGGTTGTATACACTATAAGATTGTGTATAGTGCCACAAGAAACATGTGGTTGGAGAATACAACCATTTAATGATATCTGATTGACTTAAAAGGACATTAAATGCTATTTAAGTGTCCAATTCTACTAGATCTTTCTATATATCACTCGTATGACAATTGTATACCAACCATATGGTTGTGGTTTTGCTGTACACTTCTATACACATCTTTGTAAAATAACCCATCAAAATATAGGAGTGAAATCTTGCACTAGATTTAACCTGGGGTGAAACTCAAGAGCTAAAACACATCAAAAGCATTAGAAAATAGTCCTTGTTGTTGTAAGTACTGCCAAAACCCACGAGCATTTCTACTGGTACACAAGCTAAACAACTACCCATCATATTCATAAAAGGAAAATGATACGATGAAATCATATTCCTTTTTATAACAAAGACTCAGTTTCTTTTTTGCATATTTTTCAACTTCTATTACACATTTTTCTTGTATGAATGGAATCCTTAGATCTAAAAGCATGCATCTTAACTTCACAAGATTCTACAGTTCATTTTGTTGGGATGTGTCGTGCCAATGCATGTTCCTTTCTTTTCACTTCAGTGTCTGTGATATGGAATCCAAGCATCTCATGAAAGTTCCCAAAACTAATCACCTTGAAGTTGGAACTTGGAACACATTATCCCAAGTCATAAATATATTTGGGGGCCTGTTCCTCCTGCTCACCAATTTAATTACCAATCTCTCAATTCAAAACTGACATCATTTACATTGGTTGCCCACTAACGTCAGTGGAAAAAAAAAATCATAGATTTTATCTATCAATATGAAGAGCAACTAGAAGACCTCAAAGTTCTTTCCTTTCAGAAAAAATAGACATGCAACGTGTGAGGATTTTATTTTATAGGTGTTAATGAATGTGATTATGGGCGTACAAAGGACAACTTAGATCGGTTATTTTGGTCTAGGATATATAGGGGATTTTTTATTTTGTTATTAATTACATTTTTGTAATTATGAAACTTTCAGAATATAAATGAAGAAGGGGGTGTGAACCTAACTTCAGCTCATTCTCTTCTCTCTACATTCTCCTCTCCTCTTTTCGTCTTCTCTATTCCATCTCTCTTTCCACCGAAATTATCTCAACTAAATCTCATTCATGCATGTCACCATGTGAAGTAATCATACATACAATGGGGCCAATCATAGATGGGAAACTGTACTAAACTTGCCATTCATTTTTGTCAAATTCCATGTATGATAGTGATGTTAATTTTTTTTTTTGTGTTACCATTTTACATTTGAACCATGACCATATGCAATTTGAGGTGTCATCAAGAAATATGACAGTCCTGAACAAAGTAAGTTTGCTTATTCTAGTTTATGAATTTCACTCGCTGAGTCAATGAATACCAATAAACTTGGCTCTTCCCCCCCCCCCCCTTAAGTATCAATCTGAATTTTTTATGCATGGTTCTGTATAAGAATTCCTGAGCAGTCACCTTAATTTATTCGTAGACACCTCTGCAGCTAGACGTGCCTCTTCAATTAATTTGAAAGGACCTACATTCCAAAGCTAAGGATATGCGATGGGATGACGAGGGTGTGCTCGTTCAGAGTATGGAAATCTTTTGAAGGTTTGTAAACTGCTTTATCAGCTAGTGTTTCCTAGTATACTTTGAATATTGTCTCTTGTGTCCTGGTGGTCATTGCTAGGAATAAATTGAAAATGCATTGTTACGGATGCTTTTCTTAATGTAATGTAAAGTGTAGAAGCACGTCCTCATTTAAATTGATATAATATAAAATCAGTACACATATTATAAAATTAGGGTTCCCACACAGTGGCAGTTTGGTAATTTTAGAGTCCTTGGTTAGGGTTTGGGCTGAAAGTACGAGTGCTGGAGCCGACGCTTTCGGAGTCCGAACTCATTCTTTTGTAAAATAGAAAAATGAGAATATTAGTAAATATGGATTTTCTTGTTAAGAAGAAAATGGAAGATGGATTGAAAAAATATAAAAGAGATTTTTTTTTTTTTTATGTAGTTACATGTCGAATTTCTTTGTTCTTTGATTTATTACACTCAATTCATGTATGGTTTGCACCAATTCAAGAGACTGTACATTAGGCATTCAATATATAAGACTGTAGTGAGACTGATTAGGCATTTAAATGCATTGCAGGATGTTGTTTGAATTGCTTGTCCTAACAGGTGCACATGTTGGAATGGATTGGACTTCTATCTTGAGAAAATGCCATAATTTTAGGTAGTTATTATTGTAATGGAAAGTTAAAAAATTAAAAGAGAGAGAGAGAGAGAGAGAGAGAGAGAGAATGAATTCATGGAAAGGAATGTTCTTTATCATTAGGGCTGTTTTCGCTGGGTTTGATGCAGAAATTGTCACCAACTTCACAGAAAGACAAATAGCATCAGTGGCCACAGATTACAACCTGGATTTAAATAAGGTTTGAGGAGCCGTCAACAATGCTAACAGAATCCTCCAGGTCAGATTGTTGATTAGACTTGATTTTATTTAAATGATCTTGATAATCCATTTTATTAAATTGAGCAGACCCATATGTGCATCGGAGCTATCTGGATGTTGAGCGGGGGTCCTTGGAAGGTGGGAACTGCTGTTATGACCATGATGAAGCTGTTCATTTCCTATGGACAACATTGGAGTGGCCTAACTATTTGGACAGGCCGTGTTTATGTATTTTCTCGAAATTAATGGAGCAGACTCGGCTATGCGTTAGAGCTATCCAGATGAGCGGGGGTCCTTAGAAGGTGGGAACCACTGTTATGACCATGATGAAGCTGTCCATTTCCTATGGATAGCATTGGAGGGGCCTAGCCATTTGGACAGGCCGTGTTTATGTATTTGCTCAAAATTAATGGAGCAGACCCGGATGTGCGTCGGAGCTATTCGGATGAGCGGGGGTCTCTGGAAGGTGGAAACCGCTGTTATGACCATGATGAAGCTGTCCATTTCCTATAGACAGCATTGGAGGGGCCTGGCCAATTGGACAGGCCGTGTTTATATTTGTATTTACAGGGACCACACCCTTAACCTAAACCACACCCTAAACCTATAACCTATAACCTATAACCTAAACCTATACTTATAACCTAAACCTATTCTCAAATCCTAAAACCTATAACCCATAACCTAAACCTAAACCTAAACAAATAACCCATAACCTAATCGTATACCTAAACCTAAAACTTAAACCTAAACTCAAACCTATAACTTAAACCTATAACCTAAACCTAAACCTAAACCTAAACCTAAACCTATAACCTACACTTATAACCTAAACCTAAACCTATAACTTAAACATATAACCTTAAACTAAACCTAAAACCTAAACCTAAACCTATTCTTATAACCTAAACCTATACTTATAACCTAAACCTATTCTCAAATCCCAAAACCTATAACTTAAACCTAAACCTTACCCATAACCTAAACCTATTCTCAAATCCCAAAACCTATAACTTAAACCTAAACCTTACCCATAACCTAAACCTAAAACCCAAATGTAAACCCGATCTCGAACCCGAACACGATTTCCTAAACCTAAACCTTAACCTATTCTCAAATCCTTAACCTAAACCTACACCTAATCCTAATCTAAACTCCCTAACCTAAACATAAACCCATACTTCAAAACCTAAACCTAAACCCGATCCCGAACCCGAACCCAATTTCCTAAACTTAAACCTTAACCTATTCTCAATTCCTAAACCTAAACATAAAACCTAAAACCTAAATGTATTCTCAAATCCCTAAACGCAAACCTATACCTAATCCTAATCTCAACTTCCTAACCTAAACTTAAACCTAAACTTGAAAACCCAACCCTAAACCCGATCCTGAACCCCAACCCGATTTCCTAAACCTAAACCTTAACCTATTCTCAATTCCCTAAAGCTATAACCTATAACCTAAACCTAAACATAAACCTTAACCAAAACCTATAACCTAAACCTAAAACCTAAAACCTATAACCTAAACCTAAAACCTAAACCTATAAACTAAAACCTAAACCTAAACCTAAACCTAAAACCTAAATGTATTCTCTTAAATCCTAAACCTAAACCTACACCTAATCCTAATCTCAACTCCCTAACCTAAACCTAAACCTAAACTTGAAAACCCAAACCTAAACCCGATCCCGAACCCGAACTCGATTTCCTAAACCTAAACTTATAACCTTAACCTAAACCTATTCTCAAATCCCAAAACCTATAACCTAAACCTAAACCTATATAACCTTAACCTAAACCTAAAACTTAACCTATAACCTAAACCTTAACCTATAACCTTAACTTATAACCTAAACCTATAACCTTAACTCAATTTCCTAAACCTTAACTGATAACCTAACTTAAACCTAAACCTATAACCTGAACCTGATTTCTTAAACCTAAACCTTAACGTATTCTTAAATCCCTAAACCTAAACTTATACCTAATCCTAATCTCAACTCCCTGACCTAAACCTAAACTTGAAAACCCAAACCTAAACCCGATCCCGAACCCGACCCGATTTCCTAAACCTAAACTTATAACCTTAAACTAAACCTAAAACCTAAACCTAAACCTATTCTTATAACCTAAACCTATACTTATAACCTAAACCTATTCTCAAATCCCAAAACCTATAACTTAAACCTAAACCTTACCCATAACCTAAACCTATTCTCAAATCCCAAAACCTATAACTTAAACCTAAACCTTACCCATAACCTAAACCTAAAACCCAAATGTAAACCCGATCTCGAACCCGAACACGATTTCCTAAACCTAAACCTTAACCTATTCTCAAATCCTTAACCTAAACCTACACCTAATCCTAATCTAAACTCCCTAACCTAAACATAAACCCATACTTCAAAACCTAAACCTAAACCCGATCCCGAACCCGAACCCAATTTCCTAAACTTAAACCTTAACCTATTCTCAATTCCCTAAACCTAAACATAAAACCTAAAACCTAAATGTATTCTCAAATCCCTAAACGCAAACCTATACCTAATCCTAATCTCAACTTCCTAACCTAAACTTAAACCTAAACTTGAAAACCCAACCCTAAACCCGATCCCGAACCCCAACCCGATTTCTAAACCTAAACCTTAACCTATTCTCAATTCCCTAAAGCTATAACCTATAACCTAAACCTAAACATAAACCTTAACCAAAACCTATAACCTAAACCTAAAACCTAAAACCTATAACCTAAACCTAAAACCTAAACCTATAAACTAAAACCTAAACCTAAACCTAAACCTAAAACCTAAATGTATTCTCAAATCCCTAAACCTAAACCTACACCTAATCCTAATCTCAACTCCCTAACCTAAACCTAAACCTAAACTTGAAAACCCAAACCTAAACCCGATCCTGAACCCGAACTCGATTTCCTAAACCTAAACTTATAACCTTAACCTAAACCTATTCTCAAATCCCAAAACCTATAACCTAAACCTAAACCTATATAACCTTAACCTAAACCTAAAACTTAACCTATAACCTAAACCTTAACCTATAACCTTAACTTATAACCTAAACCTATAACCTTAACTCAATTTCCTAAACCTTAACTGATAACCTAACTTAAACCTAAACCTATAACCTGAACCTGATTTCTTAAACCTAAACCTTAATGTATTCTTAAATCCCTAAACCTAAACTTATACCTAATCCTAATCTCAACTCCACGACCTAAACCTAAACTTGAAAACCCAAACCTAAACCCGATCCCGAACCCGACCCGATTTCCTAAACCTAAACTTATAACCTTAACCTAAACCTAAAACTTAACCTATAACTTAAACCTCAACCTATAACCTTAACTTATAACCTAAACCTATAACCTAAACTCAATTTCCTAAACCTTAACCTATAACCTAAAACATAACCTATAACCTTAACTTTTAACCTAAACCTATAACCTAAGATTTCCTAAACCTAAACTTATAACCTTAACCTAAACCTATTCTCAAACTCCAAAACCTATAACCTTAACTTATAACCTAAATCTATAATCTAAACTCAATTTCCTAAACCTTAACATATAACCTAACGTAAACCTAAACCTATAACCCGAACCCGATTTCCTAAACCTAAACCTTAACATATTCTCAAATCCCTAAACCTAAACCTACACCTAATTCTAATCTCAACTCCCTAACCTAAACCTAAACCTAAATTTGAAAACCCAAACCTAAACCTGATCCCCGAACTCGAACCCGATTTCCTAAACCTAAACTTATAACCTTAACCTAAACCTATTCTCAAATCCTAAAACCTATAACCTAAACCTAGACCTATATAACCTTAACCTAAACCTAAAACTTAACCTATAACCTAAACCTTAACCTATAACCTTAACTTATAACATAAACCTATAACCTAAACTCAATTTCCTAAACCTTAACCTATAACCTAACCTAAACCTAAACCTATAACCCGGACCCGATTTCCTAAACCTAAACCTTAACGTATTCTCAAATCCCTAAACCAAAACCTACACCTAATCCTAATCTCAACTCCCTAACGTAAACTTAAACCTAAACTTGAAAACCCAAACCTATACCCGATCACGAACCCGAACCCGATTTTCTAAACCTAAACTTATAACCTTAACCTAAACCTATTCTCAAATCTCAAAACCTATAACTTAAACCTAAGCCTATTACCTTAACCTAAACCTAAAACTTAACCTATAACCTATACATTAACCTATAACCTTATTACCTAAACCTATAACCTAAACTCAATTTCCTAAACCTTAACCTATAACCTAACCTAAACCTAAACCTATAACCCGAACCCAATTTCTAAACCTAAATCTTAACGTATTCTCAAATCCCTAAACCTAAACCTACACCTAATCTAATCTCAACTCCCTAACCTAAATCTAAACCTAAACTTGAAAACTCAAACATAAACCCAATCCCAAACTCGAACCCCATTTCCTAAACCTAAACTTATAACCTTAACCTAAACCTATTCTCAAATCTCATAACCTATAACCTAAACCTAAACTAACCTTCACATAAACCTAAAACTTAACCTATAACCCAAACCTTAACCTATAACCTAAACCTATAACCTAAACTCAATTACCTAAACCTAAACCTTAACGTATTCTCAAATCCCTAAACCTACACCTAATCCTAATCTCAACTCCCTTAACTAAACCTAAACCTAAACTTGAAAACCCAAACCTAAACTCGATCTCCGAACACAGAACCCGAACACGATTTCCTAAACCTAAACTTATAACCTTAACCTAAACCTATTCTCAAATCCCCAAACCTATAAACTAAACCTACACCTAAACCTAACCTTAACCTATAACCTAAACTCAATTCCCTAAACCATAACCTATAACCTATAACCTAAACCTAAACCTATAACCCGAACCCGATTTCCTAAACCTAAACCTTAACGTATTCTCAAATCCCTAAACCTAAACTTACACCTAATCCTAATCTCAACTCCCTAACCTAAACCTAAACTTGAAAACCCAAACCTAAACTCGATCCCGAACTCAAACCCAATTTCCTAAACCTAAACTTATAACCTAAACCTAAACCTATTCTCAAATCCTAAAACCTATAACCTAAACCTAAACCTAAACCTAACCTATAACCTAAACCGTAACCTATAACCTTAACTTTTAACTTAAACCTATAACCCAAACTCAATTCCCTAAACCTTAACCTATAACCTAACCTAAACCTAAACCTATAACCTTAACCTAAACATAAAACCTAAACCTAAACCTATACTTATAACCTAAACCTATTCTTATAACCTAAACATATTCTCAAATCTCAAAACCTAAACCTTAACTTAAACCTAAACCTAAACCTATAACCTAACCTAAAACTTAAACCTAAACCTAAACCTTAACCTACACTTATAACCTATAACCTAAACCTATAGCTAAACCTAAACCTAAAACCCAAACGTAAACTCGATCTCGAACCCGAACCCAATTTCCTAAACCTAAACCTTAACATATAACCTAACCTAAACCTATAACCTAAACTCAATTCCTAAACCTTAACCTATAACCTAACCTAAACCTATTCTCAAATCCCAAAACCTATAACCTAAACCTAAACCTAAACCTATAACATTAACCTAAACCTAAAACTTAACCTATAACCTTAACCTAAACCTATAACCTTAACTTATAACCTATACCTATAACCTAAACTCAATTTCCTAAACCTTAACCTATCGCCTAACCTAAACCTAAACTTATAACCCAAACCCCATTTCCTAAACCTAAACCTTAACGTATTCTCAAATCCCTAAACCTACACCTAATCCTAATCTTAACTCCCTAACCTAAACCTAAACCTAAACCTAAACTTGAAAACCCAAACCTAAACCCGATCCTGAACCCAAACCCAATTTCCTAAACCTAAACTTATAACCTTAACCTAAACCTATTCTCAAATCCCAAAACCTATAACCTAAACCTAAACCTAAAACTTAACTTACGACCTAAACCTTAACCTATAACCGTAACTTATAACCTAAACCTATAACATAAACTCAATTTCCTAAACCTTAAGCTATAACCTAACCTAAACCTAAACCTATAACCTGAATCCGATTTCCTAAACCTAAACCTTAATGTATTCTCAAATCCCTAAACCTACACCTAATCCTAATCTCAACTCCCTAACCACACCTAAACCCGATCCCGAACCCGATTTCCTAAACCTTCTTATAGGTTTTGGTTAAGGTTTAGGTTTTAGGTTTAGGTTTAGCTTTAAGTTTAGAGTATTTTTGTTTATGATGTTAAGCTTATATGTATTTGTGCGTGAATGAATGTGATGTGGATAAGATTGTTTGTGTTTGGATGAATGTAATTTATGTTTGGATGGATTTACTAGTTTGGGTTTAGATGGATGTGAATGTGAACATGATGAAATATATTATATAACAATTGTATATCAGGATGAATATGGTGTATATCAAGAATTTTGTGCTGAAATATTTTTTTTAAAAAAGAGACTTTTAGCGACGAAAGTTTTCGTAGCTAAAAGTTTTGCAAAATATTTTTAGCGACGAAAACTTTCGTAGCTAAAAGTTATAAAAATATTTTTTAGCAACGAAAATATTCGTAGCTAAAAGTTTTACAAATTATTTTTAAGGACAAAAGTTTTCGTAGCTAAAAGTTTATGCAAATATTTTTTAGCGACGAAACTTTTCGTAGCTAAAAGTTTTGCAAAATATTTTTAACGACGAATATTTTTGTAGCTAAAAGTTCTGCAAATATTTTTAGCGACAAAAATTTTCGTAGCTAAAAGTTTTGTAAAATATTTTTAGGGACGAAAGTTTTCGTAGCTAAAAGTTTATGCAAATATTTTTTAGCGACAAAGAATTTCGTCGCTAAAAGTTTTGCAAAATATTTTTGGCGACAAAAATTTTCGTAGTTAAAAGTTTTGCAAATATTTATAGCGACGAAAATTTTCGTAGCTAAAAGTGTTTTTAGCAACGAAAATTATCGTCGCTAAAAAGCTTGCCTTTGGCGACGATTCAAAATTTTCGCTGATAAAACCCTTCGACGTCGGACTTTTAGTGAGGAATTTAGCGACAAAAATTTTCGTCGCTAAAACTCTTTAGCTACTAAAATTTGGCTTTTAGTAATGAAAATTTTCGTTGCTAAAAGTGGGATTTCTTGTAGTGATCTCGCAATCCGGGATGAGTTAGCCAACGTAAAATATATGATTTTGGGGTAGAACGAGCTACTTTAGCCAACCAACCCAGCTATGCTGGGTTGTGAGGCTCGAAATTGCGAGAAACCCCTGATTCGACAGTCGCTTCCCTGTTTCAATTTCGTTTTTACTATAAATAGTAAGTTTTAGTTTGACTATAACTCTTCATCCGTCGGGCTTTACGAGTTGCGCCCAATGTGAAAAGAGCTTAGAATAATTAGGGGAACGGTTTGGTGAAGCCAAATAGGACACTTACTATTTTGGCCGAAAACCTTGCGCACTAGTAGATATCACGACCGTCTATAAATAGTAAGTTTATTATTTATAGTTGTTGAGGGTCAAATATTGCATATCAGACCCCAGTTAATTCCTGAATTTATGAACATGGTACTGTTAAACGGCCTATTTTAATTGTGTTTATGATGCAGGACGTATTTGAGAACATGAACTAAAAAAGAGTACTAAAGCATAGATTTAACGCTCAGAATGCATAAAGGCATGAGACGGACTCCAGGGGACTAAGATCGATGAAATTACACACCAGAGATCTAAGGAAATCGGAAAACTGAAGCTCAAAAGGCCCAAAAAAATCATCCAGAATGCAAAATCACAGGGTTCCCACCATCTGATCGGTTCGAAACTTCATACATGGTCTGAGAACCATAAATTAACCGTACACGTCGAATTTCAGCCGTTGGATCTCAGTATAAGTGTCCCAACGGACAGATCAGCCTATAAACCGTCAATTTTGGGCCCACATGACATCTGGATATGCCTCAAATTTAGACTCAACACCTTAAATGATATGGCAAACCGGATGGACGGTACGGATTTCTCACGAACATTATGTGTGGACCCCACTGACAGCACAAGTGCGCAATACACAAGTGCACTTAAGGTGCATTACACCAGGAAATGGGGTCAGCAGGTGCTGACCCGAGCCCATGTAAAAAAGCAGACAGCGGACAGACGCCGTCCGTCCATTTTTTATAGTGGACCCCACCCATCATTCAAACGGATGATCTGAACCGACCATTGCATCCAGAGGTGGGGCGTGACCCTCGCCAAGCTTTCTCTTTTAGCCTGTACACGTGTACACGCACTGATCATCAGAAAACGCAGGTTTGACAGTGAAAATGTTCGCTACAGTGGGCCGCACTAAAATCAAGAAAAAAATATACAATTCTAAGTGGTTTTTCGCCACGAGTCGAATGAACGGTATGGATTTTTCCATAAACATCAAGGTGAGGGCCATCGACCAACACAGCGCAACATTGCGTAGGCTCTGTTCGCAAACAGAGCCTACGGGCGATCTTTGTGGGCCACCACTGTAGATCAATGGTTCGATCGGAACCGTCCATCAGACTTAATAGGGCCCACTTACTAAGGCCTAGGTGGAAGTATTCAAAGCAAGAGCGAGGATCTGATTTTGTCCATTCAAATGAAAGATAGACGGTGCACTGGAAATCTTGTGGGTCTCATCAATAGAAGAAAAAAAAAGTACACCGTTTCAAATGAAATTCCAAGAGGAATCTGATGGACGGATTGGATTCTTCAAAAGATACCTATGATGGGCCCCACCAACACATCAGCGTAAGATGACTTACGTAGGCTCTGTTCGCATGTTCGAGGAGCTCGGAACGCTCTGGGATGATCTGTGATCATAGATAGGATCGGTCCATCGATCTTGACCGTCCAAAAACATTCCTGGGTCAGCCGACCACAGCCATGAAAGCTGAATGGCTCAGATCTTGCTGATCTTGCTCAAGCTTTTATAACCAAAAAAAAAAAAAAAATCTGTTCCATACGCAAATCAGTTGCGTTCTGCTGCGTAAAGGAGTTCCGCACCGACTCCAGTTGTGTACTGACTTCTCCACCTTCTGCATAAGCTATATAAAGGGAAAGAGGAGAAGGAGAGAGGATATTCAGATCCTGGGAAAGGCTGGAGCGTAGAGGTGGAGTAGAGAAAGAGACAGGGAAAGTTTACTCTAGTTGTTATTTTTTTATTTGTTTTTATTTTTCCTTCTTTCATGAGATCTAGTTCACTCATGTGTGGCTAAACCTCTTAGCTAGGGCTAAGAGGTGAAGCTTGTAGCGTGATGGAAGGCCTTTAGCCTGTGCCTTTTTGTTTATACTGAACTAATGATGATTTTAGTTTAATTAAGGGAATACTTTTAGTTTTTAATGGTCTGTTGTGACTGAAATTACAATGGGTCTGTGATAGCTTTGAGTATGTTCCTTTCCTTTTGATGTTTATGACGTCAGGAAGCCCTGTTCTTCACCATCGTCTCTTGGGCATGGTTGGATGTCGGTACCCTTCCTAACCTTCATAATCATCTGATTGGTTGATAATTAGTTTAATTCTGTTGTTTACTTTGTCTCCTGGGCATGGTCTGGTGATGGAATCCATTCTAATTCACATGCCTTTCATCTCTTGAAAACTATATCACCATCAGTTCAGTTAATTTCTATGATTCTTTAATCTAGGCATAAGATCTCCCTGATCTCTACAAGTGGATCCTCTGAATCCCTAGTGTTCCTTCTCTGAATTTCTCTTCAGTTTTAGATTATTTTTTCACCATTATTCCTCAAAAATTATTTGATTTAGATTTCATCTTAGTCTAGTTCTAGCTCTAGTTAGTTTCAGACTACGTACAGGTTTCAGTCCCTGTGGATTCGACCTCGGTCTTACCGAGATTATTACTACATCACAACCCTATACTTGGGGAGTGAACAATAGTAAGTCGCGAATTATAGGAGTTTTAGTTGTAGTTTGATTATGATTTCTTTCCCATTGCTTAGTACCCTTATTTAAAGGGTTGTGAACTCGTTTTTATGCATTCATTAATCTATTTCGAATGTATTAGAATTTATTTCTATTTTCTGCTCTCTTTTCTCGTGGATTTGAGAAAGTCTCTATGAGGAGTCCAGTGAAGTTCCGTGGATTCGGAATAGTTATCCTCTTGAGGAAGACGGTGCTCGACCTCACGTCCTCCCCTACGTCAATCTGGAGCTAATAATTCATAAATATAGTGCAAATGAATGAAATGTAAATAGAATACATAGATGCTAAGAATATCAAAGTTTGAATGCATGTTTTCTTTATGGGCTACACAACTGTATTTTCCACCATTTGCTTCAAATGGTGGAGAAGACTGATCCACTGTACATACAGCATGAATGGATGTCACTCCAGGCCATCCAAATTGTGGTCCTAATTGTTGACGTACCCGATGTGTGACCCAATATTAATTTCCTTTCCCTCATTTCAATCAGAAAATGGAAGGTTGGAGGAGCTTTTCTCTCAAGAATGCTTTTCTGACAACCTCTAGCATGGGCTTCATCATCTCCAAGAGTAACAGTCTCAACTCCCCCAACTTGGATATAAATTAACTCAAGTCAAACTGAATAAATTGTAGAAATTAGTCTCAAGCTTGGAGCCTAAAAGCTATATTCATTGAACAAATCCAACATCCGACTTGATACAAGTGCATGCATAATCAGAAAGGCTCATCAGTCAATTCCCAAGCAAGGTTTCTCACCTGTCGGATGTTCAGATTCCATTGCTGACTCAGGTCCCGTCACAGATTTGCTCTTTGTTTTTATGCCGCCATAGACAAAACTCCCAACTATTAAATGTACAAGACCAATAACCATCTGGTTTTGTTAAAAAATATAAGCACTTCTCTAATCAATGCTAAAGATCCACATTTTTCAGTAATAGAGTTACTATTCATATAAAAAATGCTCCAGATAACCAAACTACATCAAAATGTGATTAACCATTGCCTTGATAACCAAGCTGCATTAAAATGTGATGTGTCGATCCGTGCATGTGTTATATAACTACAGCATGTGTTTTTCCTAACTTCATTGTGTTCAACACGCATGATCCTTGTTAGCATCACCCACCTGTAACCAAAAATAAAAACCTACATTGCTCTGTTTTCTCTTCTTCTCTTTCTTTCAAGCCCTCTAAAAATCCCAAAAACCATTTTCATTGCTTAAAATCTTCAATAACTAAAAATAAATAAATAAATAAATAATTTTTTTTTTAAAAGCTTTTTGTCTCTTATTCCTCTTTTCTTCAAAAAAAAAAAAAAACTCCAAAACGTTATAAGAACCAGAAACCAACATTCCAATAACGGCTGGAAAAACCCAGCAAAGAAATCCAAAAAAAAAAAAAAAAATCCTAAACAAATGGAAAATACAAATTAAACAGCTTTTTTCTGAAAAGAAATAGAGATCCCACATGAGAAAAAAGAAAAAGAAAGCAAATCCAACCCCAAAAAGAATTAGAGAAAAAGAAAAACCAACATGCACATATATGGTGTTTGGATGAGCAGTAGCTTTGAGAAGATAATCAGTACTCCAACGAATAGCTTCCTACAATGAATATCATCATACAGAAAAGTTATGCAGCAAAATTGAAGAGCTAAAAATATAGAAAAAGATAAGGATGAGATGTCATAAGAGAGAGAGAGAGAGAGAGAGAGAGAGAGAGAGAGAGTACTTCAAGAGCACATGCTCATCTTCTCAATTATAAACTTTGAAAAACTAAGCAAAATCTGCATTATCTAAAAACCAAATAAACATCCAACAATTCATGGGCTGAAGTGAATGCTTCCCCATACTTTTGTTCAAATATTAATCTTTCTCGCTCTTTCTTTAGGTCCATAGGTCAAACCTGTTGGACGGTCATGGCCTGAACAAAATTAGCAATACATAGCCTCCAAAATAGATAGTATTCAATTATCAACTTTCTTTCAGAAAGTTTTAAATCTCAAGTTTGTAACACCGGAGTAAAATGCAAAATATGGCATGGACATTTCAAACATGAGAATTATCTTCAAATTACCCCACAATGATCCCAACCATTGAATGAGTGGGCCTTTCTAAAACTTGCTGTCCAACTATTTTTGGGCACTCAGAAACATCCAATCAGTAAGATATTACAATGTGTGACCCATAGATTTGTGGATTTGGAAAAGCCAAACAAATGCACCAAATGGACAGAAAAGATAGCTTATCAAATGATAAGAGTTAAACTGACTTGAATTTTGGGTAGGGAAGGCGGGATTGTGACCTGCACCTGCACCTGTTGGGCAACTTTGATCATGGACCTATGTAAACTCCCCGGTGAAGCATTGTGGACCTCCTCCCGAGCCTACACTCTAAATAACTGTTTCACTTTGAATGAGCATATTACATCCAAACATAGATAAAGTATTAATACATCTCAAGCATTACAGAAACAACTTATTGTATTGAAGTACTGAACATTAGTAGTCAAACCAAACCACAAAAAAGAAAGAAAGAAAAAAAAAAAAAAACCAACAAAGTATGCACATTGTCATACTAAGTGTGAAAAGATCATCCAAATATCCCAAACCATTAATACACGAAGAAGCTAATAGAGATAACATAAGAGAGATATAAATTTTCATTCATAGCCATCCTCTACATCCCATCCAATTGCCTCCTACGTGCCACTTAGCTTCTCCTGTAATTACAAGAGCTCATATATCAAAAAGAAAAAAATCTAATTAAACTGTAGCTCCTCCTACAAGAGCAAGA
The DNA here is from genome assembly GCA_030180095.1 of Magnolia changhungtana. Classification (NCBI taxonomy): domain Eukaryota; kingdom Viridiplantae; phylum Streptophyta; class Magnoliopsida; order Magnoliales; family Magnoliaceae; genus Magnolia; species Magnolia changhungtana. The sequence goes on along the minus strand of JASAUF010000161.1, from coordinate 7,835,934 downwards.
GCTTGAATGTCAAAAAATTTATAATTAAAATCTAAAAACAATGTGCCACTAATTTATGCTAAAACAACTCATGAGCATAAAGAAGTACAGGGCCGTGCTTCATTGGGGCATGAAAACTGTCTTGAAGTTGCATACAGTTTTCCCATCCTGAAACAAGAGAAGTGCAATTAACATGAATTATAAATGTCACTAAGTAGGACTATATAAATTGAACTTATCTTCTCTAAAACAAAAACTCACCGGCAAAGTAGCCAATTGCTCCACTAATTATCAATGTCACTAAGTAGGACTATATAAATTGAACAACAATAAAATGTAGTTTGAGCATCCAAGTGTGGAATTTTCCAGACAAAAGGTGGAAATGGTCTAAAAACTCATATGAATGGAATACCTACTCATTTCCCGAACTACGGTGCATTTATGTCAGGTGACTGAACATTTGTAGAAGGGAGCCTTCTGCATGATACAAATGAAATAAACACAATTAAATCCTTGTAGCATGTTTGTCTACATATAACATATCTATATAACATTTTACAAAAAATCAAAAAAAAAAAAAAAAAAAAAAAAAAAAAAAAAAAAAAAAAAAAACATGAGATGATGATGCAAGCTGTTGCCCAGTGCCCGGAAGTCGACGGTCGATCCAATGAATCGATGGCCAATACATGTAGGAGAAGATGGATATATATACTCTTAGCCATATCCGAGAGAGAATAGGATTGGACTCCGAACCCTCACACAAGTAGTGGCCTGCCAAAGGAAGAGTCAACATCAGTGGTCTACACTCAACAAAGTAAAACTCACAACAATTGGATAGTCAAATAGTTGTCTCATCATCCACATATATTGTGGACCACCATATCAACGTAATCAAGACAGTTTCACCACCAACTATGTTATTGGAGAAAAGTGCAGGAAGCCATCTGAATACTACTCTTCGCGATCTCCTGACTGTTGATCTGGTGGTGCTTCTGCATATGCATTATAGCAAAAAAAAATCAGGCCAGATCTGTCGTTCATTTGATCTAATTTGTATTTCTTGTACATGTGCTAGTGTGACATATGTTTGATGCAGGGCCATTGATCTGGTGCCGCTTGTGCATATGCACGGCCCAAAAATCAGGCTGGACATGTCCTTGGCTGAGTTCATGTATAAGATGGTTAAGGTTAAAAAAAAAAATGTCTAACAGTCCACACCCTTAACGTACATGTTCCCCCAGCTGATGACTGGACTGTTCTAATTTTTGCGTACAACACATGGTGGGGGCCACCAAATGAACGGTGCATATACAGAGTTGATTCTTGATAACCACCCCTGTGAGCAACTGTAGCAGTTTTTGAAACCCTTCAATTATGCAAATAACAAGAATAATTGAAACCCTTCAAAAACCCACAGAAGCTCACAACGAACCCTAGAAACCACCAAATCATTCAAAACAAAAACACCACAGAAAACCATAATTCTTTGAATCTGCCCTAAGAACCCCGGAATCTATTACAAATTAAGGGAAAAAAAAAACTTGAAAATCACCGAATCTGCTAAAACAACCTTCAGAAAGCCTGAAATTAACAATTCCGCAGCGTCCTCCTACGGAAAATAGTCCGAAAGCGTGGTATTCGTCTGTCTTTTGCTTTAAACACGCCTCGATTGCAGAAAAATGCAAGATCTGAGAAGAAATTTGATATTTTCATGGCCATTTCTACTCAGATGTATGGATAGAGAGAGATGCTTTTTACTGAAACGAAATTGAAACATCTCCCAACGAAAAGATAGATTGAAAATTAGGGTTTTCCTTTTAAAAAGGTTAGATCTTGCTTAAGATCTACTGTCATGAACGAGTCTTTCACTCAGTCTCTCTATCTCTCTTTGAAGAGGGGAAAATGCATTTGATTTCGTATCTACAGAAAGAGAGAGGAAGGAACAAAAAGAGTCAAGAAATGAGAAAGAGAGGGAAATCAGGCGTGACGGAGCGGGAGAGAGATAGGGAGTGATGGATGATAAAAATGGAAATACCCTTTAACTGTATTATCATATTATACCCTTTGACTAATATTATCATCCTAGCATCGGCTTGCAGGAACTCCGTAGCCTCCCCTTTCAACGTACCGTTACAATGTAGTCAACGGTCGATTGAACTCGTTACTTCTAGAAATACCCTTTTGCATTTCATGCATTCACTACAACAAAAAGGGGTAAAGACGATATATGTGTTACAGTTTTAGTGGCGCTATGTAAGGCCTTATGACGGATATCATACCATATTAAAAAAAAAAAAAAAAACCGAGCGCAACTCTCCTATTTCCTACCCGTCTCTCTCTCTCTCTCTCTGCAACTCCACAACTCTTTCCTATTTCCTACCTCTCTCTCTCTCTGCAACTCCACTACTCTCTCCTTCTCTCTATCTCCTCTTTCTCTCTCATGGCTGCTTTGGGATCTCTCCAGCTGCAGCAACCTGCTTTGGGATCTCACCGTAGTATCTAGATCTGCTACTCTCTTGAGGGTTTTGGATCTATTTTCTACACTCTTCTACAGTTCGGTCTTCTACTGCTGGTGAATCTCAGATTCTCAGGTATGATCTATTTTAGAATACTTGATTAGGAATATACTTTGTTGAATACAAATCCCTAATTAGGGATTTGCGTTGTCGAATCTATTTTTAGGGATTTGCATTGTCGAATCCATTTTTAGGGATTTGCATGGTCGAATCCCTAATTTAGAAGTGCTTATTACATTTGCAGATTCTCGAATCAGGGTTGTTGATGGTGTTGATCTGATTCACAAGAGGTTGTATTCTCGAATCAGGGTTGTATTCTCGAATCCCTAGGGCTTCATGTCTCTTCATCTCCTTCCCCATTCACTATGTTTTGATGAAGCCTCGATCTATGGCTGGGATTCCTAAAACCCAAATGCAAGGACTGATTTGAATGTGTGCAGATCTATTCTCTGAATTTTGCAACGATTTTGGGTAATGTAGTTAGGTTTTTTAAAATAACCATTTATTCTCTTTTTCTCTGAATTTTTAGTTTTTTTTCTTTTGTTCTCTCTGTTTTATTTTGTTTTGTTTTGTTTTTTTTTTAAATCTTATTTGGTTATGAAATTTGGGGCTTCTAATTCCCAATTGGAGGTTTGAATTGTTCTTTTCAGTTTTACTGAATTTTTAGTGTGTTTTTCAAGTCTCTTATCTGGTTTGAAATATGCACATTAACCATTTGAAGAAATGCTTCAACCAAGACACCTTTCAGTTATTTTGAATGTTTTAGCTAAGTTGTATATCAATCTTTTACAGGATGCATGCCATTAGATACTATATTGGTAAATTTTACAAGTGTATGTATGTCTTCACTGGCTCGATTAGGAAATATCCTCTGTCCAATGTGACATATGGATGCGATATCTGGTCATTTGTCTACTGCACCCCAACATTATATACCATGGGCTAATCCAGCCATCAGGTGGACCATTTTACTAGTGGTACTTTTATATATCTTCTAGACTTTCTGTTTCAAGAAAGAGTTTCTGATTTGTGAGGTTTTTATATCTTTCTTTGAGTTGGAGATAATCAGATTATATCTTCTTCTTCGTCATCTTTTTTTTTTTGGATTAGAATGGCTTTAATGTAATTTTTTGGTATTTATAAGAAAGGTAATTTGTTGAATTCTGCCCTGACTATTGTGTTTCTGTATGAATATTTCAGTTTTTTGCAGCTTTTGGTTTTCATTTGATTTAACAATATTATTTTAACATGAAAAGTTGCTCAATTTTTTCTAACCATCAACCTGGCCCACCTAATGATCAGATTGGACTGATTTTTAGGCCATGAGAAGAAAACAGGTAGCAGCACCTTCTGAATGACTTGGATCTCATATACATGCAACATTTGCACATCTAGGGTGAGTACGATTCGCATGGCCATCACATTTCTCTCATGTAAATAGGACCACATGCTTTGAGTCATGTAACATTTGCACATCTCATATACATGCAACATTTGCAAATCTCTTGTTAGTATTTGTTTTCTCATAAATAACATAATACAATTTAGAAACTCCTTTAATCAGCAGACCAACCTCTAGCCTTTATAAAATCCTACAATTCTCTATTTGTTATTCCGTCATTTTTGGTGCTTAATGGAGAGCAAAACTGAAAGTTGTTGTCCATATGTTAAATTTCCAAACAAATTTCCAAGTTCTATGTTAGTATCTTCTAGAATTTCAGCTGTAGATTTTTTTTTTCCCCTTTTTAGATGAAATTCAACATGATCTTCCAAATTGTATATCTTTGATTCTTAGAACCAATACAAATAATCTCTTCCTACATAGCTCCACAAAGTAAGTCAGCGGGTTTCTCTCCATTTGTTTGCCAGGTATTATTCATCAATCTCTTCCATAAATAATTGATCTTGCTTAATTTATATTTTTGTCGCTTCATTTATATGTTTTCCTAGAGAGTAGAGGCCCAACTTGTAACTCCTCAAAACCCGCTCTACCGTAAGATATTACGGTGTATGATGGTTCTCAGCAGGTTAAGTTGCAAGTTATTATATAGAGTTGGTTGGATGTCTTTTATTTTTGTAAATGTTATTAATAATTAGTTGGATGATGAATAATACTTGTGATTATGAATGACAATAAACAACTTATTATATATATATATATATATGTTATCCTTGGAGGATTTATTTTTTAAGGGGACATGATATTCTTGCAGCCTATAGTATGGTGCCCCAATATTGCTCATATGTTACTAGTATGTAGTAGATATTACTAGGTTAATTTTTCAAAACAAAATTCATTTCTTTAGTTTAAACTCCATTCTGTTATTATTTAGCTGGATGATGAATGCCAATTGTGATTGATTATGTAATTGTTTAAGTATAGGACAATTAGTTGCCCATTTGAGAATTTTTATGTGGCCAAGCATAGATATAGTGTGCTTTTGGAGGCATAAAAATTCTCAAATTGTCCCACGTTTAGACAATTCAAGGTTGGATAGATTAGAATGCTTTCGGTTCCCTGATTTAAATGCACATGCTAGTTATGCGTTGTATCTGTCATTTTCTCTCTGGTTACGTTTCTTATATTTATTTCTAATGTCAAATATCCTCACATTATATGGATACTTGACATGGGAATCAAATGCAAGATCAACGTATTCGAAGAGACATGGGGAGATGTTGCCAGAATTTCGGTGTGGGCATTTAAATGAGAACATAAAAGTATTGCAATCTATCTAGTCTTGGATGGGTGACTGATTTAGTTAGTTAGTTAAAGATACCATTAGAGATTTTATTAGATGCCTAAATCATCGTCGCTTGTGGGGTGAGCAATAATGGTGCTTGTTTCATTATAATTTGTCAGGCTTATGTTGTATTTCAACTAACTTGTCGAAGTAGCCGAGTAACATAGTGATGGATAAGAGTTGGATTCATTTGTCAAGGTATCTCAGTAACTTCTTCTTCCAGTTGTTGTGGCCCAATGGTTAAGATGCATTGTTTCATATGTCCTCCAATTGCGTTGAATGATTTAGGTAAGCAATGCATACGTAAGTGGAGCTAAGGAATTCCTAGACTTTGCATTTACAAATGCAAGTGATGGAGGGAGGATCCTATGTCCATGTAAGAACTATAATAACAATTTCTGGATATCTCGACAAGAAGCATACAATCATATCGTGTGTGACGAATTTAATACAAGTTATACTCATTGGCGTTTTCATGGGGAAGTCATGTCTTCTTCTATGCTTAATCTAGATCTAAATGATGCTATGCACGAATTGTTACATGATGCATTTGATTTTTTGGGCCCGGATGATCAAGAGAGTGATGCAACATATAGACCTACACAGGGGCTTAATCCCGAAGCACAACAATTTTACAAATTAGTAGAAGATGCCGATAAAGAATTGTACCCAGGCTGCAAGAAGTTTAGTAAGCTCTCTTTCGTTATTCGACTATATCACATAAAGTGCCTTGGTGGATGGAGCGACAAGTCATTCACGATGTTACTTGAATTGCTAAAGGACGCACTTCCCAAAGGTGAAATCTTACCAAGGTCTTTCTATGAAACCAAGAAGATTATTGGGGACTTGGGCCTAAAATACAATAAAATTGATGCTTGTCCCAATGATTGTATGTTATATTGGAAGGAGGTTGTCGACGACCAATCATGTGATATATGTGGTGCTTCCAGATGGAAAACATTTGAACATCAATCAGATGATGAGGCGACTTCTTCGACTGCCAAAGAGAGAAAAATTTCAGCCAAAATATTACCTCATTTTCCGTTGAAACCAAGGCTCCAGAGGATTTACATGTCATCTAAAACAGCGTCCTCTATGAAATGGCATTATGAGTGTTGCACTGAAGATGGAGTGTTAAGGCATCCGGCTGACTCCCCAGCGTGGAATACTTTTGACCACTACCATCCGACCTTTTCATCGGATAGTCACAATGTTAGACTTGCATTAGCAGCTGACGGTTTTAATCCATGCAAGACAATGAGTATTGCTCATAGCACATGGCCAGTTATTCTGATACCATATAACTTGCCACCTTGGATGTGCATGAAGCAATCTTATTTCATGATGTCTTTGCTTATTCCTGGTCCTTCTGGACCTGGTAATGATATTAATGTGTATTTGCAACCTTTAATAGATGAGTTGAAGGAATTGTGGGAGGTTGGCATAGACACTTATGATGCCTCAAGCAATGAAATATTTCAAATGCGTGCAGCATTGTTGTGTACTATCAGTGACTTTCCTGCATATGCGAACTTGTCTGGATGAAGCACTAAAGGACGCCTTGCTTGTCCTTGTTGTAATAAGGACACTTCGTCTAAATACTTGAAGCATGGTCGAAAGGTTTATTATATGGGCCATCGTCGATTCTTGGAACTTGATCATAGATTTAGAAGTTTAAAATTCAATCATAGATTTGAAATTCAATCCTCCTAATAAGTTGGCCCCATTATGAGGATCAGCAAATTTAAAATTCAACCTTATCCAATCATTAAGTGACCATAGAAAACTGAATAACCATTAATAGATAGAAAAAAAAAAAAAACAAGTGTGGTCCACTTGATTAATGGATGTGGATGATTTTTACCTAAAGTGTTTCTCATGATGTGGCTAACCTATTGAACCGATTGGATGCCCCATGAACTTAGAAAGATAGAAGTTGTCTGCTAGGTGAACCATAACCAGTGGTCCACCCGTGTGTATGAGAGTAGATGTAAGTCCAACCATTCGGACCACAGGTTAAAGTCTACCACAGATTAGTTCCAACCGATCAATAACTTCTAACCATTTAAGAGCACGTAACATCCAACTCCTGGAATAGACTAATCTAACCATGAGGATTACCTAGTTCAAAAATTAACCCCATTTGCATTATAATAAACAATTTATATCCATTGATAAATAACAAATTATAAGAGTGGTCCAATTGAAAAGTGGAAGTGGCTGATTTGTTAGATCTAGATATTCATTGGAGTTTCAGCTTCGCTCCTTTAACATGATTGAAGGCGGTCTTTAGAAAGCTAAAGCTTGTTCTTTAATTGGTTTTCTTTTTTTTCTTTTTTTTTTTTCTATTATTGAGAGCATCATTGACATGAAAGGGTGGATTGATTACTGAAAACAGGTTCTTGGAGGAACATTAGGAGATTTGCTTACACTTTGGGTAGTTTTTGCGTAGTGAGTAAACGCTTTTGAGGTCAAATCTTGGAGATGCATCAACTATAGTAGGGGTGTTTTTGCCCTAACCTTGGCTCAAATTTTGGGATGTTTATACCTTAATCAGGCCTTTTTTTAGGGGTTTTTCTTGCATGTCTACTTGTTGAGGCAAGGCTTTTAAGATTAAATGGTTGTAGCTTGATTGGGAGGTAATGGGATTTTGGTTGTTAAGCTATTAGCGGCTCTTACTTTTTTGGTTGGAGAGCATTCTGATTACAGTATATCTACATCCAACATGACTATTCATTTTCTGATACATATGTATCCCACCTTATATCATCCAAATGCTCCTTTTGGTTATGGGTTGTGTTTTTTGAACTTAGCAATGGATGGATTCACGAATGCAACTCAGGATTCCATAACTGCAAGGTTTGTCAGTTCATGAGTTGAATGTTTCTCCTCTTGTTGGTGAACTTGTGCTTTCTGAAAATATTATCTTTCTGAAACAGAATATTATTTACATCGATCTTGCATCTAACTTCAAATTTTCTTTTTCCTTTTCTTGTTACTATCTTTTCTTGCTCTCCATAAATTGGATGCTTACAGAAGCTCAAAATCTCTATTCTTCTAATAAGCAGTGGTTCTTCTTAGCTGTCTTGATTGACTTGATTGCTAGTTATATGTTTGGATCCTTTGCTGCAGCTTATGTAATAATCCAAGAGGATGGATTCATTTGATGATGGAAAGGTTAGAACTAATATAAGACAGACGACATAAAAATGATGGCAAGGTTAGAGCTAATGAGCTGAATTTCATTTTTTAAAAAAATGTATGAGTTTCCACGATTCAGAATGACCCGTACTGGCTCAACTTATGACATTGGAGTCTCCAACAACTACAAAACCAGAATGCTCTTTTGCAACTAACCTCACCTATTTTCTACCTAGATTACCACTCAGATTGTTTGCTAAGCATATGAAGCCCCTAATCTTACATTAGTTCTTCAAGTTCACAGCTGCACCTCCAAATCATTACAGTTTTCACAGGGAGTGATTACTGATAATAAAAGAATCATATAATTTTCTTTGAAATAGATCTTTCTTGGCCTAGTCTTTTTATCATGTATTTGAAACAAAGTGGAAGAGGAGGCACGACTAACCAAGTGGGACATATTTGGCAATTTCTAGGAAAGCCAAAATTGGTGTTTTAGGTTGGTAGTCACAAAAGGAAACTGCTTAATATCAACATACTCAGAAAGGAAGACAATGATCACAAATGAGTGTCTCTTCATGTGAAGAAGGAATCAATTAAGCATCTATTCACCCATTGTGGATTCTCAGGAGTTTGGAAGAGGGTCCTTGATCTACTTGGAATTATATGGGTAAAGCAATACATTCTTTCAAATTGACAATTTGTAATTTTCTAGAAGACCTATTCATAACATGGTTGGCATAAAAAGAATCAGCAATGTAATATATCTATTATCTACTCCAATTCCCAGTATCATCGATTAGCCATTCATCAAAATAATGGAAGATACTCCAGAAATGAATTCAACAATCACCTCAAATGCCTTTATTAAAATTGTTGAATAAGCTTTTGATACTTTTGTCGTGATGAGCCAACTCTAACAGCACTAGCATTAAATGCAGCAAGTTTTTTTTGTACTGTTCCTTTTCCTCTCTTAGAACACCCTACAGCATAGAACTTTAGTGAACAACAGATGACAACCAAGTTTTTGACCCAAGAGCTTGGACCATATCTTAGTGGACTTCCTAACATGAATTACATTGATCATATGTGGTTACAAATTGTGCAGGTTGCACCTACTTTAGTTCCACTTCTTAAATTTGATTTTCATGAAGAGGTTGCACCTGCTTTCTTCATTTGCTTTGTCAGGATTTCGCCCACAAAGCAGAGCTTTAAGTTCCCAATAGTATGTCTATGTGGCTTTATTTTTGCTTTTCAAAGTGGATTTGCTAAAAATCTTGCACATCGTTTAATTTTATTTTAAGGTCCTACAAACATAGCAAGTGAAAGCACAGTACTTTAGAAGTGTCTTAAACTAACTGTTTTTGTCAGTTCATGAGTTGACTGTTTCTCCTCTTGTTGGTGAACTTGTGCTTTCTGAAAATATTATCTTTCTGAAACAGAACATTATTTACTTCGATCTTGCATCTAACTTCAAAATTTCTTTCTCCTTTTCTTGTTACTATCAGAATTTTCTATTCATACTTATCGAAGGAAAATAAAAATATTTTTTTCAGAGATGATGAAGCTCTTTAATGTTGCATACCATTCCTAAATGGCACATGACGCATACCATAACTATCAGAATTTGTTTTTATTCCTGAACTTTATCTTGCAGTTTTTGGAATGAGTTGATGAAGTAGCAAATTGATGACAAAAAACATCACTGGGGTGCCTTGGTAGGTTTCCACGCTTGACATCATTATCCCCATTGTTTCAACAGTGTGGTCTACTTGAGCTAGATATGCTTTAATTTTGGGTCCGTCATTATCCCCACTGTTGGGCCTTGGTAGGTTTCCACCATGGACATCCAAGATTTTCTGTTTCTTTGCTTTACCTCTGTCTCTCTTTTCATTTTTTCTATTTTCGATGGCAAGCGCTGCAAATGCATAAGATCCTTAGAATGGTAATGTATATCTTCCTTTTGTCTCTCTTCTCATCTGAGCCCATGCATGTAGAGCCACCTGCCAAGGTATAGTATACAAAGAAGAAATGCATCTAGGTCTCTAGGTTCTTTTAAAAGCTTTGAAAAAATGTGTTGGGAGATTTGCCTTCTTTTACAGCGTATGGAGATTTGCCTTCTCAAAGTTAGTTTGCAATTTCTCAACATTCTGCTGTTTCTCAGGGCATTTTGGTGCGTCTCTATTATCTATTCAATGAAATATGTAGTGGCAAAGTAGACGTTTTTCCCACATCAGATTCTTTATGGCTCTTGGGGTCCATGCAATGAAAAGTATCACCTCTTTTCTATAATCCGGCATGTTGATGGATTCTTGCCCTGTTGCTGCATCTTTTTTGGTAGTTGAGTTTATTTATCACTAATAGAATAAACATTTGTACATTGCTGATAAGAGAAACTTTAGTAATGTGACTTTTTTCTCTAATGGATTTTGATTATATTTTCTTGCTTGTAGGATATTATTCAGGCGATACCCCATGATACACACCCAATGGGTGTGCTTGTCAGTGCGATGAGTACTATTTGTCTGCCAATGTTGAGTGTTGAATTCTTAACTTCTCCAATTGTACCGACTAACTCCTTTCAACTTGTATCAAATCCCATATTTCCATGTTTTCTTGTTTATAGATTGAAGTATGTTGAACAAGAATTGGCAAGAAAAGGGGCAAGAGCATTGATGCTACAGATTGAGAATGATTTAAAAGGTGTAGAGGATGAATTGTACGTCATTCCAGAGCATCTTAAGGTGAGATTGGTGGTATTACTTCTCCTCATTGTTCTCACATGAATTGACTGTTGTACTTCTTGATTATATTCCAATGTTTCTGTTATTTGATTCTACTGAATTGACTGTTGTACTTCTTACATAGGTTGCACTTGAGGAACTTGTAGATAGGGTTGGCATCATGGTTTGCTTGGGAAAAACCTGATGACTAGCTGCCCACTTGATCTCCCTCTCCCTCTCCCTATCTCGAGCCTCTCTCGATCTCCCTCTCCCTGTCTAACTCTCGATCTGCAACATCCACACTACAACAAATGGCTTCGGGGAGTTTTCATCCCGTGGGATATGGATCACAACAGCTCCCGGGGATTTGGATTCATCCGTTTCCACTACAAGCAGGATGCCCTAAATGTGATCCAATGTCTGAATGGTAGGAGGATCTGAATGGTAGGAGGATCGATGGGCGGGTGGTCTCTACTGCTTCAGCATGGATCTAGAATGGAGATTTTAATACAGCAAAGATTCAGCAGGGCAAGTCCAGAACTTCTCAGTTATCATATTAGAAGACCGCTTTGTACCCAAATCCCCTCAAATCTGGAGATGAGAATTATCTGGAAATGGTGAAAAGATCCAAACCCGCATATCACAGCACATTACAGAAGAAAGAGGCAATTCTGGAAATTTCTACAGACAGACCGGAGCCTGGTTTGGATCTTCGCATGTATGCTCTCACCTGGTTTTGTCCCTTGACATGTGATTCATTTTTAGTAACTGTCTTCTTTTTTTTTTTTAAAACATAAAGTGACTGATGTTTTTCACTGATGTCATATCATAAAATTGGAAGAGTCAGTATTGTGGGGAGTTCATGTGCATGCATGTGCATCATATCAAGAGAATATCCTACTAAAGATTGGAAGAGTCAGTATTGTAGGGAGTTCTAGCATACTTCTTTCTTATTGAATGCACGACATTACGGTTTGCTCAAACTGCCATCAGGTGTGGTTGCATTTAATTACTCCCGTCTCATATTTTGATGTTTTACATGTGTGGTCCACATGTAAAGATAGTCAGATAATCAAAATTGTTAGGGTAGTCTATTCTAAAATTACAGACTGACAGTTGAGATTTGAATTGTTGGCAGTGATGGTGTGGATGTGAGGGGCTACCTTTTGATTTGTGCAGGATTTTTAATCAATTGTGCCTAAACTTGGGCCTACAAACTAGCACTTCAGCCTTTTGACGCCACTCGCGCTATGAGTAGACCATACAGAGGATTTTTTATTATTATTTTAAAAAAAATTATTTAGGACCATTTTCAATTTATTATTTCTTTTCTAGGTGACAGCAGCTCTTGCCGATACTGGTCTTGAGTCTTCCAATCTCATCGTGGGTATCGATTTCACTAAGAGCAATGAATGGAATGGTAAGCTCCTGAATCTTGGCTCTGTGGTTCATTTTTCTGATGCTCTCTCAAATCCATTTAACACCTTCCCCTTAACTAGATAGAAATGAACTTGGTAACAAGAGTAGGATATCAAATCTTACTCTTACCACATACTGATGTGCATGTATCTGGAAGATCTGGGCTGTTCATCAGGTTCTGCTCATCATGTGAGTGTCATAGCCCTACAATTCGGCCATTCCTATCAATGGGAAATGCTGACATGTAAGTTACATGTGGACTACCAACAAAATTTTCAACCGTCTATTTTGTATATATGTCTATTTTGTATACAGGGATTTTACATCTTTAGCTGGATCCTTGCTAGGGCTACTCATGAGAATGGGGTTTTAAAGCCTACTCTTGAGGGGCACATGTGTGTGAGATCCATGCCATTCTCAAGTGGGCTCCACCACTGAGCTGATGTTCTCTTTCTTTTCGTAGTTGTCATAACTCCAGTGTTTTGGCTACTCAATGCTGATGCTCTTAATGCACACTTAATGTAGGTGAGCCGAAGTGTGAACATGGATCCTGGCCATTTAAGTCCACAAGAACAGGATACCATTAGTGCCATTGTCAAAGCTAGCTAGTTATTGGAAGTCATGCTATGGGGTTTTTGCAGATTGGATCTTCTGAACATTTCTGATTTTTTAAGTATTTTTGCAGTGACTACCCCTTGTCAATCGTTCTGGTTGGCGTTGGCGATGGACCTTGGGATATGATGCACCAATTTGATGACAATATACCTGCTCGGTCCTTTGATAATTTCCAAGTTACAAATCCAAACTATGAACACTTCCAAACCAGATTCTGTGTGGGTTGATATTTGAAAAAGGCTCATATGTAATGAACTATTGCTTTTATCCCTTGCAGTTTGTGAATTTCACGGAGATAACGGCGAAAAACATCCCCTCATTCAAGAAGGAGACAGAGTTTGCTCTGGCAGCATTGATGGAAATACCATCAAAATACAAAGCAATAATAGAACTCCAACGTTTGGGGTATTAACGCGTCTTTTAGAAATCATTCATGACTATGATTTAAATTAGTGGAGGAATTCTAGTTTCAAGCAACCATCTGCAAGTGCAAAAATAATCACCCAATGCATTTGCATGATCTAGTGCATTCATAGGAAGGGCCCAACAGTTAATTTGTCCCAAATGAGGCTGGTCTACTCTTCAGACGACTCACGTGTATGGAACAGAGGATACTTTTAAGAAGAGATAGCCCATAGTCCTCATTCAACATACATGTGAGGGGGGCCTGATGAGTTGACCTGTCCAATTTTTAGTCCTGCCTAAGAATGGCCTGGACCTCACACATGTGCAATGTTTGCAGATGGGGATGCATGCTGGTATCATTCAAACCGTTTTCCAAACTAACAAGAAATTGTTGTATTTGTTTACTTTTTCAGTTGCACAAGGGGAACACCAGTGAAGGTTCCTCTCCCTCCACCACTGCCTCTCCCTAACCTTGCGCCATAGGAAATTTCTCAACTCAACAACCTGGTAATTACCTTGTAAAGTAAGATGTTTCCTCATGCATTTGGATGAGGGAATGCAGTGATGAACCCTCGATAGATATTAAGGAATTCTAATTGCAGAAGCCTAACCAAAATTGCCACAGCCCATACACACCAATGTTGCACACTTGCACAATATCTCAACTGTTTCACCAGTCCCTGTGATGGATATAACTTACCCCAAAAATCAGGCCAGTCCAATAATCAGTTGGGATCACACTTATGTAAAATCTGCAACACTCTGCCTATACTCCATGCTTAACATATGAAACATTGGAGACCTTTCTGATTCCTCATATGCTTTCCTTCTGACTGTTTGTATTAACAATCTATTGTAGTTGATCTTGACCATTCATTTTTAGGTAATTCTTTCAATGGTTGGGAACTTGGAATGAAGTGATTTTGGCCATGCATGGTAATCCAAAGTGAGGTGTACAGGTCAAATTGTCTGCATCAATGATTGGACCATTTTTCTTATTGTAGATGTAAACTGCCCTGCAGAGCCATTTACTGTACTGTAAATATTTTGCCTGAACAAAAAGCAATTCACGATTGTCCTTTTTCTCTTGTTGTAGCTGTTCCGATGGTTATGGTTCTCTGAACAAGTAGTCCAAGTTAAGCCCCACCCGATGCAGAGTCCAGATCCTTTCTTGCCTGAACAAAAAGCAATTCATGGTTGTCCTTTTTTTTGTTACAAGGAATAATTTTGTGATGTACACAAGTAGAGGTGAATTTGCACTCCAATAACAACATGACTCACATGTATGAGATACAAGCTAGTCATCAGTTGGGTCCCATGGTTAGCATGTCCTGGGCTAAATACCAGTCAGGTTGACACTCCAGTCATTTGGAGGGAGGCACTTGAATTAGAAAAGTAAAAAAGAAGATGATCAATGGTTTGTAAGCAACATAGACTTGTTGGCATGTAACGATGTGATGAGTGGTTCAGCTTTCTTTTTGGGGCAGATTTTGCACACCCCAGTAGGCCTGTCAATGATTCTCTTCTTGTGCAAATTGCTTTAGCATTTCACTCTAATTTTACAAAGAATCTTATTTCATAATTCTATTCCGGCACCAATTGTTGCAGCCTTGTTGCGTGTTATGGTAGTAAAAACTTTGCATGTATTTAAAGAAAGAAACCAGGTTTTTAACTTGCAAACCTTAGTGTGTGATTCAGTTTGGTCTCAAATTTTATTATTGAAATGCGAATTTACGAAAAATGATGCATGAGCCTACAATGTGTCCCATTTTTTTCTACTATATATGCTCTATGATCCTATCACTATTGGCTGCAGGGTCCATCTTGGAGGTAAATATGAAAATATTATCTTTTTGGTGAACTTGTGCTTTCTGAAAATATTATCTTTCTAAAACAAAACATTATTCATTTCGATCTTGCATCTAACTTCAAAATTTCTTTCTCCAATATTTTTTTCTAGAGCTGCTTTACAATCAGCATTGTGAATACTTGCGTTTGAGGTTCTTTCATATTTACATATATCAATTTCAGATATTCATAATGTTGGACAGCCAAGGTAAGTAGGTACCTTTTAGCATTCTGAAACTTGGGTACCAGATGCACAGGTGAATTGAATTTTGAAAATTCAATGATATCATTCTATTTGTTGCAATTCAATCCAATCTGCATTTGGGTACTTGTTAGATCTGCATTTGGATGCATAGGTTAATTGAAATTTGAAAATTCAGTGATATCATTCTAGTTGTTGCAATTCAATCCATTTTGCATTTGGGTACTCGTTAGATCTGCATTTGGATACACAGGTGAATTGAATTATGAAAATTCATTGATATCATACTAGTTGCAATTTAATCCGATTGTGCTTCCAAACATGCCCTTCAATCTTGTGCGCAGGTCCATTGCGAGCAGGAGCTAGAAGAAGCCACTTGTGCGCAAGTCCGTGGGCATTCAACTGCTTTAGAGATGCAATCTTCTATGTCAGCAAGAATTCAAGCAGGGTGGTTTCGAATGAGGATGAGATTGTGAGGAAAGTCGATAGAAGTTTTAATGAGATTTTACCTAAATAAGTTCTCTACTATGTTAGACATGTCGTCATTCACTATGTTAAACTTATTTTACCTTTTCTTTGATGATGCACTAATAGAGAAATCCAAAAAGCAACTCATAATTTTACATTAGTGATTGGGCAAGGGGCATTTGGTCCTGTTTACAAGGCTCAGATGTCGACTGGCAAGATAGTTGCGGTTAAAGTGCCACTAATTCCAAGCAAGGAGAGGACTTTCAAACAGAGGTAATTTTGGTTAATACCTTAGGCCTTGTAAACTGTTTATAAAAAGTATTGGAACTTACCTGTCTCGAGATTCATTACATTGGTTTATCTTTAAAACTGTAAGCATTCATGTTCATTTTTTAAAATGTTGAGTATCAAATCTTCCTAGATTTTCATATTCCCTCACATTTTGAAGAAACCTGCCTACTTCTCTTGCTTGAGCTCCAACTTCGTGAAACTAAAATGTCTGTCATCTATGATTCTTCTCATGTCAGCTTAAGAAAGTGGCACCAAAAAAAAAAAAAAAAAATAGTTCTATGCATGTGCATATATACAATGCACATCTCTTTCGGCATTACTCTTTATCATGAACCTCATGTTTTGAATTTCCAATCAGTCTTCCGTGGATACCAAGAACTTAATATAATGGTAAGATTTTCTGATTAGAAGAAATTTCTATGATTTATGTATGGTCTGAGTTTTAACCTATGATTTGGGTGCATCCGTTTCTTTCTGATCCGAATTGGATTTTTTTCCAAGTTAAATTGGGTTTTTTTTGTTTGATCTTTAGATGAATTAAAATGTAACTCTTAGATCTACTTTTACTTTTTTCACTTCACATTTCATTCTTGCTAGAAAGAATTGACTATCACTCAGATGCACCATAGCCCATCCCAATCCTCATTAGTTGATCCTTCACCTATTTCTGGATGGTCAAGAAAACTATATAGGTATGATCCAGAAAAAAAAGTCTATAGATCAAATGGTTAGAAAATGCTAATTACTGTAATTTCTTTCCATTCATCCAGAAAAAAAGTCTATGGATCAAAGTTTATTTGATTTTGCTTACAACAAAAAAGCCATTTTCAGAAGCTGAATTATGTTCATTTAAATTTAGTTTGCCTGAAGTGGAAAACAAATCTCTGATTTCACGAACTTATTTATATCTTAAATGTCATACCAATTTATCTATGAATTTCTACATCTTATCTAAAATTGTATATATCTTAAATTCAAAATCAATTTAATTTACATACATCTTCAGTCAATCTATTTTTTATTTTCCATTGATTTTTTATTCAGTTGACCTATATCTTCACTCTATTGTGCTTGTAAACCAATTCAATGCCTTATAGGATAACATCCAATTGTTGTGGTAACTATTGAGATGGAAATAGTTATCTTTTTATTTTATGTGTAGGTTGGAGAAGTTTGATATGTGAACTTGATCTAATTGCCTTGCTTTGTTCACCCAGATCATCTACATTTGGCTGGACATGATGCATATTTGGATGTCTTATTCTTATGTATCTGTTGGTCTTCTTTGTAGTGTGTAGTGCTTCTAATGCAGACTATTGAAGGTATTCCAAATGCAGTGACAGTTCAGCTTGATGCAATGGATTATGGAAACCTTTGTAAGTATATTGCAGATCTATTAGCCTCTTGATTAAAAATCAAATTTCTTCCATTCTGAATTTATCGTTCATTTATTACTTACAGTTCATGAATTCTTCTCTACAATGATTGTGTAAAATGTTTCATCCATGTTGATCAGTTTAAGATGTGTAATATTGCATTATATCCTGAATGCCTAACAGACATGAAAACTCAGCAAGCTTCAATCAGATCTTATTAGGGGTGTAAACATTTCAAAATATCTACTCTGTCATCACACCTGTTCCACGCTACAATCTGGAAAATGTAGATATGATTTTGCAAGGGTTCATTGATATCCCCGCTTGTCTCTTGCAAGTAATTCTCCCCTCTAACAACTTTGTTTCTGTGGTTTCATGACCTTTTATTTTGATAAACCTTAAGACTTTTATAGCACATTTAAGACAATTCAGGGGTATGCATGGGTCAATAGGCTTTAAAGCCATGGCATCATGGTTATATACAGAGATGCATATGAAATTTTAGGGCATGCTATTGAAACAAATTCTGGCAGAGACAGGATGATGATGCTGATGCTGATGCAGGGGTTTTCTTCCGCGAGGTCTCTTGCCATCCTCCACAACAAGATGCAGCAGCAACAGCTACTCCTTGTCTCAAACTCCTTCCTCTATGATGATACCCAAAAACAGGTCAAGCCCGAGCATAGGCCAAGCCCAGTATGGGCCTAGCAAAGCAGGCCCAACACTGATCTCAAAAGATTTTTCTTTTGGGCCCAGGCCTGACCTGGCTAGGACAAAAAATTGATAAAATCCATATTTCATTCCTGAATGTTGTTAATCTGTCCACACATGTACAAAGAAAGTCACCTTAAAAGAAAGGAACTTATGTTTTTCTTTGGATTAATCTCTATTCTGATGGAATGTAATAAACTTCTATTAATTTATTTCCTTTGATCTTAAATTTCATGTGTTTATCTAGGTTTAAAATTGTTCCTAAAATTCTGTCCTAAAATCTGACTGTTGCCAACGTTCAGAAGGTTTAAAACCGTTTTTAGAATGAATCTCTGAAATTTGAAACGGTACCCAAAACGATTCTGAACCGTTCCTGTTTTTCTGCGACGCCTCATTTAGGAACGTTTTTAAACCGTTCCTGAAGCATTTAGGAACAGTTTAAAACTGTTCCTAAATGACGATTTTGGTGTAGTGACACCATGACCATGTCCCCAAAATCTCCCAATTAGAAGAGAAAAAAAAAAGTCCTTTTTAGTTAGTGGTCTGTGCACATACAACAATCCACACTCGGTGGCTAGGATCTTTCTAACTTCAAGATTTTTAGTGCATGGCCTGTACATGGCAGGCCGCATTAGACCAATGGACTTGATGATTGAATCATGGGTCTCACCTTCTTTTTTTTGGCATTTGCGGCAAAGAGCTAAAGAGAAGATTGAAGGTTGCAGTCATGGGGAGGGAGCTTGACAAGATAATGACTTAGGATAACCATGTATTTGATGCCAACAATGTAAAGGTTATGATCAATATAAAATATTTTGGGAATAACCCATCTATGATGGGGCCCATCACTTGTACAAAGTGTTTTACAAGAATATTGTACATAAAATAAATTTCAATCTAAAAATGTCTTTTTTTTATTTTGTTCAACATTTTCTACTGTTTTCTTTATCCCAATTTGCTATTGACCCATACATACAGCTTGGCTATTGGACCCAACTACCTGACTGATGACTAACCATTCATTGAGTAGCCATGGAAATATAGTTTTTTTTTTTTTTTAATGATAACTGTTCCACATACAATGGATGTAAGAAGTTCCAAAACTCGAGTGCATCACACGACAAGGAAACAATGAGGATTGAACACCCACTGTTGAAACATTTGTGGGGATTGAATTACGTACTGCCGTCGCTTCCATCTATGATTATCACCATTCCATTAATGCCATCCTTCCATTGTTGTCGATCGATTCATCTTGTCGCTGTCATCATCCTTCCGGCATAGCACCAACGAGCTACTGCCAACCATCTTGACGTCATTACATTTGTTATCTCTTATCTAGCAGCCAGCCCACCACCCCAACTGTTCAGTTCCAAATATCCCATCACCACACCACCATTTGAAAAGAGAAGGAGCCGAGAGAATTCATTGTTTTGTGATAGGGTCCAAGCCCACATAAAAGAAGGGAAATGCATCCTCATGTAAAACAAAGATTAATGGTAAAATACAACTCCCATCTAGAGTTGTACACGAGTCGAGTTAGCTCGTTAGCTTGCTAAGATCGACTCGGAAAAGCTCGACTCGACTTGGATCGAAACTATGTTCGAGCTGAGTTGAATCAGTTTTAATGAGCTCGAAACATTTCGAGTTAAGCCCGAGCTGGACCTAGCTCAACTTGACTCAACTTGGTATTGAGCTCGAACTCGACTTGGTTCGACTCGGATCGATTTTTGAGTATAGTATATATTCCTGCACCCAAATCATCTCGACTCTCGCCCGTTTGCCCAACCATAACCCCAACACTCAAATCGTCTCGCCCGTTCACACAAATCTAACCCCAGCGCCCAAATCCTGTCGGCCATTCACTTGAATCGTCTACTTCTCACCATTCTCCAGCGCCCGACCGGTGATTACTCTCCTTCCTCTGCTCTCTCTCCATTTTTCAACATCTGTCCAGATGACTGACAACTGAAAGTGAGTCTCCTCTCCTCCCCTTCCATTTTTCCAGCGTCTGTCAAGTGAATAGTGTCCATCCAACTAGTGGACCCCACCCGACCACTAGCCGGGTGACTCTAATACAGTTGAAAACTCAACTCGAATTGGACCGAGCCGTTGACCAAGCCGAGCCAAGCTACTAATCCAAGCTTGAAGGCCGAGCTGAGCCAAGCTCGAGCTGAGGACTCTAGGGACCAAAAAGAAAAAAAAAAGAATAAAGAATAAAGAAAAATCAGCTATCCAACTTCAACCCTTATAACTATTCAAGCAAAAATACCACATTTGATATTTGCATGGCCCATGATTGGGTTATTAATAGTCCCAGACTTGCTAGGGAACACAAGAAAAATACCACATTTGAACAGGGTGGACATCATGTACACTTGTTTACAGGCCACACAGGCCCAACGTCCAATTTATGTTATTTAGTTGTTTACTTATATTTAGGGGTATTTTGATATTTTTACATTCCATTAGTTTGTTTTATTAATATTTTAAAAAATAAGTTTAAAAATGAGTGGTCTTAATTAATTAGGATAGGCATTTAGCATAAATATCTTCATCCATTGTAATTTTTAGTTCTTTAATGAATTAATGAATTTTACTCTCTTTGAGAAGATGGAAAAAGAAAAGGTACGTAGGTTCCCTTTTCTAGTTCTTGAGTTTGAGTCGGATGGTCACTTGAATCAATCGTGGGTCGTCCACCCTGGAGAATTCAATCATTCCTTTCTCAATTCGGTTATACAATTTAGAGTTCTTAATCACCACCGGCCATGCCGTGGAGTTAGCGCCACATTACGTACCCATGCCATGATGGGCTTAAAATGGGCAAACATACCCATACCATCTCGCGTGTTGAGATACCCATTAGGGTACTGGGTACCCCTTTGTAATGTGAGATTTAATACAACACACACACAGATATATGATCCTAACTCTTGCTCGGGTGGTAGACTCTCAGGAGTTTCAACACCCGGTCAAGGGTTCGAGTATCCATAGGTGGTGAAATTCCACTATGGCATGGGGGTGTGTGTGTTGTCCAACAGTTCTCATGAGTTGAGAACTCGTCATACGGTCCACCTGAAGCAGCACTTCATGAAACCCCTCGGGCCCAATTTTTTCTTTGATCTAAAACTTTGGTGGGCAATGAAAATGAAAATTGTTTCCTCCATTGATTTACATTTCTCTTTGCTATGGACCACCAGAATTTTAGATCAAGGTTAAAAAATTTCCCTTGAGGTTTTATAGGATTCCACATCACATTGACCGATCGGATTAGACACCCATAACACATGTACAAAGGTACGCACCTGCATAGGTGAGCATGAGGTCGAGCTGTGTAGGCCCCACCGTGATGTGTGTTGAAAATTTACTCCATCAGCCAAATGCACCATTCCATGGTAGGACACAGGCTTAAAAATCAAGTCAATTCATGACTTGGGTGGGCCACACCGCATACAACAGTCGAGAGGTGTTACCCTCCCATTAAAACATTCATAATCATTTATTGGGCCCATTAAGATGTGTTCACAAATCCAGCCCATCAATTGTGTGTGTCCCACTTGGATGAGGGGTTAGACCAGGTTTCAACTGCATCCAAAAATCAGGTGGGCCCCACCAAGTGGTTTTATATGTTTTAATCATGTCTTCACATGGTTTTAGATGGTATGGCCCACCTGAGTTCTGTATACGGCTGTTTTTTGGGATATTCCATAACCTAAAGGGGACCCATCAAATGCATGGTGTTGATGTTCAATGCACCATCATGGTGGGGGCCACACTTCTCAACCTCATGGGAAGTTCCCATGAGGTCGACATCATAGTACTATTTCCCTGTATGTATGTATGCATGTATGTAGGGAAAAGGTTATGTACGGTCGAGCTCATGGGAACTCCCCATGATGTCGAGCTATGTAGGCCCCACCATGATGTATGTCAAAAATCAATACCTTGCATTTGATGGGTCCCCTTTAAATTATGGGATATCCCAAAAATCAGCTGTGTACGGAACTCAGGTGGGCCATACCATCTAAAATCATGTGAAGAAATGCCTAAAACATATTAAAGCACTTAGTGGGGCCCACTTGAAATCTGGACGCATCTGAAACTTAGTTTGACCCCTCATCCAAGTGGGACACACATAATGGATGGGCTGGATTTGTGAACCACATCTCGGTGGGCCCAAAAACTGATTATGAATGTTTTAATGGAGGGTAACCCTTCTTAACTTTTGTATGTGGTGTGGCCCACACAAGTGACGGATTAACTTGATTTTTAAGCCCTAAGCATACTATGGAATGGTGCATTTGATTGATGGGGTAGATGTTCGGCATACATCATGGTGGGGCCCACACAGCTGACCTCATGGGGAGTTCCCATGAGCTTGACCCTATAGAACCTTTTCCCACGTGCGCGCGCGAACACACACACACACACACACACACACATATATAAGCATTCAATAAGCATCTTAGTAATCGAAGTAATTATTATTAAAGTACCTTCCTTTAGATATATTAATAGTGATTTGGTTCTGCCAATGTAAGCAAAATGGTCAATAGTTCGAGTAGGCCCCACTATGATGCCTGTGAAATCCACCCCAACCACCCAATGAGCCATCCCCTATTAGGCCTAGGCCCAAGGGTTAGGTTAATTCATTATTCAAGTGGACCACACAATTGGAAACAGCGTATAGGGCAACACTCACCCTCCAAACTATTTCCCCTAGTGTAGCCCATAAGAATCATGGATGGACCTAGATTTTGGGCTCCAAGCCTAAATTTTGGTGTGGCATCTAATGGTTGCAGTGGATTTCATATAACCATCACGGTGGGATCCTGTAAAAATTAAGGGAGGATGTCTCTCTCCAACTGTCCTTTGATTATGGTTGGAGTGGATTTCACATACACGTCACGGTGACCCCATCAAAAATCATGGGCAGTAACCCTCTCCCCATTGTTCTAATAAAAATGAAAATAAACATTTCTGTTGATATATTAAAAAAATGAGTTTCATGGGACTTCCACCCTAGCTTTTTCAAGGGCTCACCATTATGTGTAGGTGAGATCCACTCCGGCCATTAGATGTGTAATCCTACATTAGGCCCAGGTCCCAAAAAGCAAGTTAATCTGTAATTCGAATGGGGCACACCAACTGAAATAGTTGGGAGGGATGACATCTGCCCTTGAATTTTACAAGCTTACCATGATGATTATATGAAATCCAGTCCAACCATTAGATGCCACACCAAAATTTAAATGAGTTTCAAACATCAGGCCCATTCATGACTTGGGTAACTCACATCAAGGGAAACAATTTGGAAGGTGAGCATTTCCATGCACACTGTTTACAATCATGTTATCCCCTTAATCAAGAAGGGAGCTAAGTTTTGAGCCCAGGGCTAACAGGGGGTGGCACACCTATGATTGGGGTGGATTTCACATAAACATCAATAAGGCCAACCCGAGCTGCCAACCAGCACAGACGACTCGAGCCATCATTAAGAAATCTAACAGAATGTATTTTAATGATAATTACTTTGATTAATGAGGTAACTCATTAGGAAAAAAAAAAAGAAGTTAGTAGAATGTAAATACTATAATAAGTAGACAGAGATGAACGTGATGAGGTCGATCGCCATCTCTTCCTCAAGGATAACTACTTCAAATCCACAAAGCTTCTCTGGACTCCTCATAGAGACTTCTCGAATCCACGAGAAAAAGGCAAGAAAAATAGAAATAAATTCTATAAAATTTGTAATTTGATTATTAATGAAATAAATGAGTCTACAACCCTTTAAATAGGGTTACCAAGCCTTGGAAGAAATTTTAAAATTAAAATATAACTAAATCTCCATAAAATTCGTAACTTACTATAAATTGCAAATTTACTTTTTATAGTAATTTTCCAATGCTGCTTAATCACATTATTTTCCTAATTATTCGAAGCACTTTTCATGTTGGACACAACTCTTAAAGCCCAACCGATGAAGAGTTATAATCAAATTAAAACTTACTGAAAATAGTAAAAATGGAAATAAACATTGAATTTGACCGTCGATATGATGGTATCTCACAAATTCAGCATGAGCAACTTGGAAAATCTGAGTTGGTTGGGTAAAGTAGCCTGTCCTTCCCCAATCATATATGGTACGTTGAGTAACTCATTTTGGTTTGTGAGATATGTCTGTTTTAAGGTTCTAACGATGTTAATGACTTCTGCCTCTAATCGGGCCTTCCTTAATCCATCTTGGACATGAAAGTATTCATGACCCTCTCTATATCAGTCCCCTCTACTTCAAAAGAATTTGTCCTCGAGTTCTCGTGCTGCTTCGGTTCTTGATACTCGGTCTGGTTTGTTGTTACGATACCCAGATCAAAAGTTATGATCAATTTACAGTCCACCTTCTTTTGGTCCATCCATGCTAGCTAGGAATGTATCTGTGACACATTCTATATCAGACCCTTCCACTTGGAAAAAGCTCATCCTCGAGTTACTCAAGGAACTTGGCTCATGATTCTGAGATATCTTCTGATGTCGATGTTTATTAACCCTTTTCTTGTGCTTACCATTAGGCTCTTGAGCTGACACAATACATGTACTTATGCTTTCCTTGACTTGACTAGTATCGATCAGTTTCTTCACTTCTGCCTTCAAGATCTCACATTCTTTTTTATAATGTGGGCAATTAGGCAGACTTGCACCTAAGACAGGATCAATATGATTTTTTATATCTCGTATGGGAAGCAATTTATTAGCGAGTTCATCGAGCACAACCACCTTGAACTCCTGCAACATTGGTTCCAAATCCTCTAGGATGTTCATAAGCTCCATATATTTTTCCTTTTCTACTAATGCATCTTCATCTCCTTTTTTTCTGATATTGTTTTGCGAAATCCTATTTGGGTATAAGAGATTGTTCCTCAACTTAAGAAGTCTTGGGTTAGTTCTTCGTTCCCATAGGGACGAGGTAAACCTTTCTACCGTCGTTATCTCGACCTTTATGTGTAGCAATAACATTAATATTATTTTTTCATGGTCGACCAAGTAACATATGACAAACTTCCATGTCGACCACGTCATAAAGTACTTGATCCTTAGAATTTTTACCAATTGAAAATGAGACAGTGCATTGTTCAGTTACCTCTATTTTGTTAACCTTTGTGATCTATCCAATCGTATACGAAGATGGATACTATTCTGTTTTCAGTTGCAGTTTTTTCACCATTATTTTCGACACAAAATTCTCACTGCTCCTAACATCGATGATCACATTACAAACTTTTTTGCTTACAGTGCACCTCGTTCGAAAGATGTTGTCTCATTGTAAATCTATTTCTACCTTTAGTATGTATAACAACTTCCTCACGATCAAAGTGGTGACCTACGAATTCCTGTATCACCGTCCACAGGATTTTAGTTCATACCTTCGTTATTTGCCATCAGCCCGAGGGAAGTCCTCGCTATGATACCAATTCACACAGGGATGAACGTGATGAGGTCGATCACCGTCTTCCTCAAGGATAACTACTTCGAATCTACGAAGCTTCTCTGGACTCCTCACAAAGACTTCTCAAATCTACGAGAAAAAAGAAAGAAAAATAGAAATAAATTCCATAAAATTCATAATTTGATTTATTAATGAAATAAACAAGTCTACAACCCTTTAAATAGGGATACCAAGCCTTAGAAGAAATTTTGGAATTAAACTACAATTAAAACTCCCTAAAATTCATAACTTATTATAAATAGTAAATTTACTTTTTATAGTAAGTGTCCTATGTGGCTTAACTAACGTTATTCTTCTAATTATTCTAAGAACTTTTTATGTTGGACACAACTCGTAAAGCCCAACCGATGAAAAGTTATAATCAAACTAAAACTTACTACAAATAGTACAAACGGAAATAAACATGAAATTTGACCTTCGATATGATAGAATCTGGCAAATTCGGCATGGGTAACCTAGCAAAGCCAGGTTGATTGGCTAAAGTAGCTCGTCCTACCCCAAAATCATATATGGTACGTCGAGTAACTCATTCTAGTTTGCGAGATATGCTTGTTTTAAGGTTCTAGCTGTCATAATGACTTTTGCTTTTGATCGGTCCTTCCTTGATCCATCTTGGACATGAAAGTGTTTGCTACATTAGTCCCCTCCACTTCAAAAGAACTTGTCCTTGAGTTCTCATGCTGCTTCGGTTCTTGATACTCGGTCAAGTGCGCTGTAACAATAATCGAATCAAAAGTAATGATTAATTTATGGTCCACCTTCTTTTGGTCCAACCATGTTAGGAATGTATCTATGACACGTTCTACATCAGCAGATTCTGTAAAATTCACTAAAATATAACATGATAACATGTTACTTTGAATTCAAAAAAATTAAAAATTAAAAACAACTCTTTTTCATGTTGCATGTTTGCAGTTAATTATCTCATTTTCATTCAACAAAAGTGTGTATACATTGAACTTTTACTACATCTTTAAAAGCCACTTCATTCCTAATTATGAGATATGAAGATATATTTCAAAAAAAAAAATTATCTTCATACTCATGAAACCCTACTCACCATGTCAAGGCATAGAATTCATAGACATACAAACCCACATGTGAGGAATATGTTTTACAATTGAAGAAACCCCTCCCATGATTTCCTTGTACTAAACACATTTTCCACCTTACCAAGCCAATTGATGAAGTTATCAACATGCAAAACAATTATAGAGTTCCGAACTTTCACGTTAATTCCTGGCTCTATCACATTCAAACAATAAAAAAAAAAAAAAAAAAAAAAAAAAAAGCAAGCCATCATTTGTGACTTTACCAACCAAGGCCGCCGATTGTTGGTTAAGACCTTGATCAGGACCTTTCCTTATGTATCCTCATGCTCCAACATCAGTCTTCAGTTTCCCTTTACACTATAGCTCTCTCACTTGATTAGAGATCATCTACCATAAATGCATCAATTGATTTACCAACTTGTGACTATGTAGATCAATTAGGTTACTTGTGTGAACTCTTATTGTATTACCCTCTTCAAATTATCATTAGGAGATGATGTAGAGTCAAAACCCATTAAGGGTCACCATCTCCAATATCAAATGATGCAATCCAATTATCAAATCATTGACATTTTGATGCCCCATATGGCAAGAATGGACAAAGGAAGACATCCACAAGAACATTGGAATATAGAAGGATAAACAAGTTTGTTGGAACTTCTTCACTTCTAAGAAATAGAAGGATAAACTCTCTCTAAAAAAAAAATTTAAAATAAAATAAATAAAAAAGAAGAAGAGAAGAAGAAGATAAAGATTATCGCTACTCCTGAGATGGTGGTAGGTTATGATAAAGAAAGATAAATATAACTTGATTTGTTTGTTTGATTGGAATGAGACGATTTGTTTTGTTAAACTTCTTGCTATTTATAAATTCTTCTTGTATCTTCTTTTCACGTATTTATCTTCTTTATTTAAGCACTTATGTAAGCTAAATCATTGCCACGTTAGTTTTTCAGATTTTTCTGTCTCCTCATGTACTCTTTTTAACTATTTTTTCAACTTTAGTGCTTTTAACCTCTTGAATTTTTTTGTCACGCCTTGTTATCAGATGATGTGTATCATCCAGCTAAGCGCCAACTCTATTTCCGAAAAAATACTCCAAATATCTCTAAAAATATTTTATCACTATACATTTCCATACAATGACATATATTCTTTTTTCATTGACTATTTAAAAAACAGTAAAAAAAATAAGGTGCAACACCGTAAATAGAAAAAGTAACTTAATTAGTGGTATCCAAACATGTCCTCAGCGTCAGCTCTCTCCTAACATCTCTTCCTTTCACTACGCCAAAACAGCGAAAAAAGGACGGTTGAAAACCATCTCAAAAGCTCAAAAAGGACGGTCCTGGACTATCGCAACGGCCGTCAAATTTTGACGTGTCGTATTTTTTAAAGGACGGCCATAAACCGTCTCTCAATAAGGATGGTCATGGACCGTCTCTAAAAAAGGATGGCCATAAACTGTCTCTAATGGTAGCCCACAATTACCCCTTCTGGACCTGAAAAGGATAGTCTGTGACCATCCGTAAAAAGGACGGCCCATGACCGTCAATAACAAGGACGGTTATAGACCGTCTCTTATAACCCAGCAAAGGACAGTCATGGACCGTCTCTTATGAAGCTGGAAAGGACGGTTATAGACCGTCTCTTATGAACCTGGAAAGGATGGTTATAGACCGTCTCTTATAAACCTGGAAAGGACGGTCGTAAGCCGTCCTTTAAAAGGACGGTCTTCAACCGTCTCATATTTGTATATACACCTGTTTATATGATATTCTTCCTGATATACACCTGTTACAACATCATATTCTTCCTGATATACACCTGTTACAACATCATATTCTTCCTGATATACACCTGTTATATAATATATTTCATCATATTCACATTCACATCCATCTAAACCCAAACTATGTAAATATATCCAAATAAAAACTACATTCATCCAAATATAAACTACATCTATCCAAACACAAACAATATACACCTGTTACAATATCATGTTCTTCCTAATATACACCTGTTACAACATCATACTCTTCCTGATATACACCTATTATATAATATATTTCATCACATTCACATCCATCTAAGCCCAAACTACATAAATCCATCCAAATATAAACTACATTCATCCAAACATAAACAATCTTATCCACATTACATTCATCCATGCATAAATACGCTCACACCAACCCTGCAAAAGATCATACAAAAACAGAGGAGAAAAAGACTTATCGGATCATCCCTTTGTTCATAGAACCTCTCTGAGGATCCTGCACAACTTGAAAAAGATCTCTTATCAGCTCCTGCCGATGCGGCTGTGCCGAGAACAACTTTAAAAGAGGCAAAAGAAAAAACACATCAGACATTCAAAGTTCAACCACTTTAAAGAATCACAAACCTAGACATAAAGTTTTAAGGCAACATTTTTGAGATACTGTTTATTGACTCTGGATGCCTGTCTCGGTTGGCAACACTACGACACTATGCCCAACTCCGTTTCGCAAACATGTTTAATCTTTCCTGCAAAATCAGAAAACAAAATGCTTTAGTTGATTCATTCCATCTCTTTAGGATTTAGGGTCTTGTTTGTACTCACCATATGAACAACTCATGTCAGGTAAAATGATAATAAGCAATTGGAGATGTTTCTTCTTATCTCCACTTTGTAGGTTTTCAGTGGCTTGATTGTGTACATCCATCAGAGCCATCTCAATCCTATTAGGGCGATCGGTTTTAGGTTTAGTTTTTAGGTTTAGGTTTAAGTTAGAGGTTTAGGTTATAAGTGCAGGTTATAAGTTTAGGTTTAGGTTTAGGTTAGGTTATAGATTAAGGTTTAGGGAATTGAGAATAGGTTAAGGTTTAGGTTTAGAAAATCGGGTTCGGGTTCGGGATCAGGTTTAGGTTTAGGTTTTGAGATTTAGGTTAGGGAGTTGAGATTAGGATTAGGTGTAGGTTTAGGTTTAGGGATTTGAGAATACATTTAGATTATTGGTTTAGGTTTAGGTTATAGGTTATAGGTTTAGGTTTAGGTTTAGGTTAAGGTTTAGGTTTAGGTTTAGATTTAGGTTATAAGCTATAGGTTTAGGGAATTGAGAATAGGTTAACGTTTGGGTTTAGGAAATCGGGTTTGGGCTCGGGATCGGGTTTAGGTTTGAGTTTTCAAGTTTAGGTTTAGGTTTAGGTTAGGGAGTTGAGATTAGGATTAGGTGTAGGTTTAGGTTTAGGGATTTGAGAATACATTTAGTCTTAGGTTTAGGTTTAGGCTTTAGGTTATAGGTTAAGGTTAGGTTATATGTTATAAGTTTAGGTTATAGGTTATAGGTTAAGGTTTTAGGCCATAGGTTTTGGTTTAGGTTAAGGTTATAGGTTTAGGTTTAGGTTAAGGATTTGCTTTAGGTTTAGGTTAAGGTTTAGGGTTAGGTTATAAGCTATAGGTTTAGGCAATTGAGAATAGGTAAAGGTTTAGGTTTAGGAAATCGGGTTCGGGTTCTGGGATCGGGTTTAGGTTTGGGTTTTTAAGTTTAGGTTTAGGTTTAGGTTATGGAGTTGGGATTAGGATTAGGTGTAGGTTTAGGTTTAGGAATTTGAGAATACATTTAGGTTTTAGGTTTAAGTTTAGGTTAAGGTTTAGGTTTAGGTTATAAGTTATAGGTTTAGGAAATCGGGTTTGGGTTCGGGATCTGGTTTCGGTTTGCATTTTCAAGTTTAGGTTTATGTTTAGGTTAGGGAGTTGAGATTATGATTAGATGTAGGTTTAGGTTTGGAGATTTGAGAATACATTTAGGTTTTAAGTTTAGGTTTAGGTTTAGGTTTAGGGAATTGAGAATAGGTTAAGGTTTAGGTTTAGAAATCGGGTTCGAGTTCGGGATCGGGTTTATGTTTGGGTTTTTAAGTTTAGGTTTAGGTTTAGGTTAGGGAGTTGAGATTAGGATTAGGTGTAGGTTTAGGTTTAGGGATTTGAGAATACATTTAGGTTTTAGGTTTAAGTTTAGGTTAAGGTTTAGGGAATTGAGAATAGGTTAAGATTTAGGTTTAGGAAATCGGGTTTGGGTTCGGGATCAGGTTTCGGTTTGCATTTTCAAGTTTAGGTTTATGTTTAGGTTAGGGAGATGAGATTAGGATTAGATGTAGGTTTAGGTTTGGGGATTTGTGTAACGCCCTGAAAATCGGGGGTCGAGCGTAAACTCAACTCCCGAGTTCCAGAACATCACTTATGCAACAAAATGAATGATGTTTGAATGTTGACTATACTTGTGCATTGAACATGAGTGAGATTAAGCCAAAACAGAATATCATACTCCAGAGACAGTAAATTAGCAAGCGGAAGACTGTGATAGGTAGATAAAATATATGAACTATAATGAGTCTCCAGAGTGTGATAATGTTACCAGGTTAAATAATTACAAGTACAGTTCTAAAATATACCTAATGTGAGGAAATGTAATGTCTCCTATCCCAAATACCATAGCCCCGTCAATACAAGCACTGGTCTTCGAGACCCGTCGAGAGAGATACGATAGGAGAATTCCTCCTATCATCATAGAAATAGTCCTACTCTGCTTCACAAGCATCGCCACCACCGAAACTCAATAAATGGGTTGGTGTTGCAAACACCATCCCGTAACGTGGGAGTGAGTGATCAACTCGGGGAACAAGAAAGCATAGGTTAACATGTTATCAAATCAATCAAGCGAATGATAATGCAAGACAAATCAAACATTTCTAATTACTCTTGTTAAGTGCAAAAATGATATGACATGATGTTTGTATGCCCTTGCCAAACCACCCTCAGCGACATCATCTTACGTTCGCGAATGCTACTCCCTTAGTGCGCCACATCTACAAAGCACATGCGGTGCATGATGATCATGATTACCGAGTTATTATTAGTCCATTTCAACCAAAGCGATATTGGGAAACTAAGGTACCTCCCTTGTATCATTCTCAAACATGATCCATTCTAGGGTCGTCAATCCTAGCTAATCTCATACGATATTATGGTTTGAGAAGCGTAGTGAAGGCATCGCAAAGGGCTCGTCACCGTCAGCGCGGATACGAGATCTCACCGTATGCGGCTCAATTCTTGGCCGTCGGCTCAAGTACATATCTCACCATACACAGCTCAATCACTAGCCGTCGGCTCGAGTACGGGTCTCACCGTACTCGGCTCAACTCATACTCCAGTTCTTTGTGAAAGACTCGTCGTCAATCACACAGACCTTGAGTATACTCGAAGATACTATGGAGGACTCGTCGCCCGTCAGCACGAGCACATCTCTCACCGTACTCGGCTCTCGCCGTAAGTATCAACAGCTCGAATATAGTGTCCCATACCACCATAATCGGCTCACGAGGTTGGTTGCGCAATGGTCACTACGGGGAGGTACATGACCCCAGCGTAGGCCGACAGCTCGACCACGGTGTCCCATACCACCATGCCCGGCTCATGCGTCTTAGCGGATCGAGGTACCATGGTTAAAAGGGATTTCACTGGTAAGTTTGGTACCCTAGGTTCAAGCAGAGGCGACCAAACATGGTGAACATACATTAGACAAATCGGGTTACTTGATGAGCTCGGCTAGCTCGAGCGCACAACAAGTCGAACGACATGAAGTGCATAAGCACTTCGCGTGGCCAACCACTATCGCCAACCGAAGTACGACTCGAGTTCGTCGAACACATCTCACGTGGTGACATGAAACTCAACCACGATCTCCAATCTAGTACCGATTGTCTGGACTATAATCATAGCCCCAAGCACAATCAATTGTCACCCATAGCATGTGGAGTAAAGCATGATAAACAAGGAATTCAAGCATGATAAATAAAGTAATTCAAACATGCTAGGAGGCATGTCATAAGCATATTATAAAGCATGATATAAAGCATGTTGTAAAGCACTACATTAATAGGAATACAAACACATGTATTGTAAGTAAGTGGTTTAGATGATCAACCTCATGGAGGTAATCATACACGTCGCTAGGATAGTTGAGAATCCAACCTCAACACCCTAAAACATTACAATTTACTAACTACTACTCATTCAAACATTTCAACAAACACTTTAAGATACAGGAATCAACATACATGACATATGTTGATCACAAAGGTATAAGGCCAAATCCTTTCACTAGGGAGTTACCCCAATCATAACGCGCATACACCCATGACGGATAGTCATGGCAAAGCGAAACCAAGTTCCATATTCATTCAGTCATTTCCACAAACACTTGGGCCACACATTTTAGCATATATAGTGTGTATTGGCCGTGGCGTGATTTAGGGTAAATCCTTTTGTCAAAGGGGGTATTGCCAATACAACAATCAATTATCCATGACATTTAGTCATGGCGAACACGAATGAGAATTCTATACTCATTCAGTCATTTTCACAACACTTAGAATACACTATTTCAACATACATGGTGTATGTTAGCAAAACATGTATTAGGGCTATCCTTTAGCCAAGTGAGTATTTTATCCATGTATAATATATTACTACACAAATAATCATGACAATTGCATCAAGCAAATTTTATACGGATAGGGTATTTTCCGGATACCCAATTTCAACATACATAGTGTTTACAAGGGAACTTGTAATACGGCGATTCTTTTCGCCAAGCTAATATTTTATTCATATATTGTATAATCATATATTAAATAAGTATGTCAAACATTATTCCAAAAGAAATACGTATTTCTAACATACACAATTTCAACATACGTCACATTTACAAGTGAACATGTATTTTGGCGATTCCTTTCGCCAAACTAGTATTTTATTCATATATTATATAATCATACATTAAATAAACATGTCAAACATTTATCCCAAAAAAATACGTATACGGTATTTATACGAATACCAAGAGTATGTGAAATTCCAAATTCTACAACGTTAATCGAAACAGGAAACGGAAAGCACTTTGTACATGTGCAATTGCATGCAGATCATGAATCTACCATTATCTGACATTGAAAGCGTTGAAAACCGTAACTTATACACTTAAAGTCCTCACCTTTGCCTTTGGAAACGAAACGAATCAGCAAGGGTAATAGATCTTCCGACTACGGGCGATTTCTAGCCTAAAGAGCGGAATCGGTTAGTCGGTACACATCCTGCATCGATCCCACCACAAATCAGACCTAAGGTTAGGGTTTCTTACCTTTAAATGGGACGGAAAACGCCGGGAAAACACCTGGAATGAAGCGGTGTAGGCCGTTGGATGGCAGGGAACGACGGCAGGGAGATCTCCCACTTCTTCCTCACTTTCTCTCTCTTTTCTCTCTCCCAAAACCCAAATTCGTATGGCTGTGAGAGAGGGTGCTCTAAGGCCCTTTTATAGCCAAAAACATTTCCAAAATAGACTCAGGTTCAAGGGGTACTGCTAATATAGGATTTTCGTCGCTTTTCCAGCTCAAAAGGGAAGTTCTGGTGGCCCTCTTTGAACCAAACGTCAGACTTAAGCTCACCATCGATGGATCAACGTGGGATTACATTTTTGACTCGATTGGATTCCCAGATCGCACGTGGCGGACCACTTTCAGTTCGACGGTCAGTGGGCCACGATCAGAAATTCCGAGTACATGTAAATGTTCCTGAAATTTTTCTTAATCCGAGGGTGTAATTTGGTCTGATTCTGACGGTCGGTTGCTTAATACTGACGCGTCAAACGAACGATGCCAGATCACTATTCCAGATATTTATTTTGGCTTATGAATAGTGTTTTTCACACTACCTCGCTCCGATTCGAAACGAATGGCCGTGGAACATCGGATAAGGCTGATTTTTGAGATGACTGTTAAGCCCAGTGGGGCGGTCCTAGTTCCTTAGCTTCGTGTTAATCGGACTTCCGATGTGCGGTCTAGACCTAATACGAAGTTTTAAGATGCTCCCGAGAGCAGCCGGGTAATGAGATTGATCCTAGATTTTAGAGTAACCTAGCGTCAATGATTCTACAAGTTTTGGGTCTTGCAGATCGTATTTAAAGTGATTCAAACGGATTTCGTAGCTAATCTAGTTTAGCACTTAGTCACTTTGTCTCATTTCTAAAGAATTTAGTCCTATGAGATTTCTGTCTGAGGTGGTACTTAGTCATTTGTAGTTTGTATCTGAAGTGATCCAAGTCATACTACTTAGCTAGTTTAAGATAGTGTCTAGGGCGGAAGTGCTTTAAAAAAATTGAAAGCACAAGGTAGTGAAGGGTGGAATTTGTGAAGAAAATGGTTAAGGAGCGATTTTTAGACTGTGGGATTTAGTTCTGACAAGTTGATAAGGTCTTAGAATCGATCCATTGCCTAAGGACGTCTAATCCCAGGTTGGCAAAAATCCGGGGCGTTACAATCTACCCCCCTTAAAACAAAATTTCGTCCCCGAAATTGGCTAAGGGTAATAAGGGAAGATTTCTATTATTTTATTTGCCTACGACTTATTGGTTCCAAGTTTCTACGCGTGGTAGGGTATGTACTAGCTGGTTCATTTTCGTCTACCCCCCTTAAAACTTATTTCTTTATCCATTTCTCATAGTAGAATTTGTTATGGCTTCGATAATGTGCGTATGTTAACGAGCACCGTTTCGATCCTGGGCCAGTGGAGTAGGGTCCACCGTGCATCCGCTGCGCCACCCAGATCAAAGAGGCGTATCAGGTGATCTAACTAGATTGGACTCATAATGTTCTACCCCCCTTAAAATTTTAGTTTCACCCTCAAGGCTCAAGAGCTATGCCCTGATCCGTACATTGGAACAAGGTGTAATTTATAACCTATCCTTGACATGAAATGAGATGCGGTCTCCCACAACCTCAGTTTTGGTACCTAGGATTATAGAAAGGGCTATCACGGATGGGTGTGAGTTTGAGGCAAGCTGCCTAATTCTACCAAGGAATTTTATCGCGGTCCAGACTTATCCTATTTAATCATGTCTAGCTTAATAGGCAGGCTATCTTTCTACGTTCATATGCACAATATGTATGCCGACATGGCATGCGATTTGGGACCTAATTCCTAACTGTCGGTTGCCCATTTGGGCAATACCTTAGGCCAAAAAGGAAAAAAAATCTCTATTGGCTATATATTCTTACACTTCTCAAAGACGAAGTTATAAACTTTTTGGTTGCAAGTGGTTCAGCCAACACGGAAGAAAGTTGCGTAGTGGGTCTGAGTCGGATACATGGACCTTCTGCCTAGCTAGGACAGAAACTCGCCATATCATTTCTTAATCCTAGTCGATCCCGGCCTTCTGCTTGATCAGAGCATAGGGTTCATTGGTCACTACCAGGATTGAGAATGCGATTCAAACCGCGAATACCTCGCTTGTATGTAGTTTCTCTACCCCGTGTTCCCGATTGTACTAAGTCCTTGAGAAGGAAATTCTAAGGGATGTATTGATTGGACCTAACATTGAATCCAAGGGATAAATAGGTTTCTATGAGCGTAAATAGTTTCTATGTCATACAAGCTCCCTGAGAGTTACTAAGGAAGCCTAAAGTATTAAGGGGATTCAACAACGGAACGGGGTCTCGCTCTAGGTCCAAAACTGTAAGGCCTAGTTGTCAAACAACCATTCACTCCAAAAGCTTAAACTATCAGAGTGTGGTGGGTTAATGTATATCAAGGGACTTTATCACTCCAACACAATTTGGCCAGTGGCCTTAAGTTGTATTAAATGGGACCGCATTACTAATCCTACCTTGGGATTGGGTGTGACATGGTTGGTAGGAGGGTGGGAGGGGATTAAATTTTATAGGTCTTGGAAAATGAGCCTGGTGTTGGAAAAACGTGAGATGGGATTTTCCATACCCCACGATGGGAAAATTTCTAAGTGTTATTGGAAAGGAAATCTCAGAATTTTAGTCTTAATTACGTACATTCTAAACATGGTGTCGAAAGACATAGGATACACCCAATCTAGGGGCCATACCCAACATATACATTTATTATTACTTTCACAATTCTATCCACCGTATACTTACCTAATGTAATTTGGCTGAACGGACCCTAAACGTTCTCAAATACCTAAAACATTCTACCAGCTACTACACCTATCATCAGGAAAACATACCCACCCGAAGATAGTAGCCCACGCAAACTACAAGACAACATATGGATGAGCTCGGATAGAGCCATGGAAAATGAGGATAAGGGAAATGGGGGGCTGGAGTTTTTGGTTCTCCAGGGACTTGAGCCTCAACAGATGTTGTAAAGGCCCCAAAAACAGTGAATGGAGAAGGAAAATGGAAAAGTAGGATGGCTTAGAGAGCTTGCACGAATGTGAGCTTCGAATGGGAGGTGTGAGAGCTTAAATGTGGAAGAAAGGGGAAAGGTAGGAGGTTAGGGTTCTTGTGATCGATGGGAATGGGTGGATCATGGCCGAATATGGTGGAACGAAAGATTGGAGAAAAGGTTTGAGGGAGAAAATCGGAAATAGAAGGGAGGGCGTTTGGAAGGGAAGATGTGAGAGAGAGGGGCTCCAATCCCAAAAATCCTAACCATTTGCCAAAATGGCACGTGCC
Organism: Magnolia changhungtana; assembly: GCA_030180095.1. Lineage (NCBI taxonomy): Eukaryota > Viridiplantae > Streptophyta > Magnoliopsida > Magnoliales > Magnoliaceae > Magnolia > Magnolia changhungtana. The sequence goes on along the minus strand of JASAUF010000161.1, from coordinate 7,798,413 downwards.
GAGGGGGTAGAGGGGTCGGCGGCCGACCAACCCCACGTTCGAACTCCGCCGGAAAACCAACCGGAGCGCGGTCCCGCCGGCCGCGGCGGTGCGCCATGATCGGGCTTGGCCTTGAACCGCGCGCCGCGGTGGGGACGTGTTCCTCCAGTCCCCCCGAGCCCCAAAAATGCTGGGTCCCCCTTGGATCCCTCCGGAGTGCTCCGTTTGGCCCCTCGATCCCGATTCGCTTCATTTTAGGTAGTTTCGGGGAAACCGGACATAACTTGCAATCCGAAATGAGTTGTCTGACGTAAAATATATGAATTTGGGGTAGAACGAGCTAATGAAGCCAACCAACCCGCTATGTCGGGTTGCGCAGCCCGGAATTGCGAGAAAACCCCCCGATTGATGGTTATTTCCCCGCTTCAATTTCATTTTGCCAAAAATAGTAGTTTTAGTTTGATTTCTCTTCATCCGTTGGGCTTTAGGAGTTGTGCCCAATGAGAAAAGAGTTTAGAATAATTAGGAGAATGGTTTGGTGAAGTCGTTTAGGACACTTACTATTTTTTTGACCGAAAACTTTACCCACTAGTAGATATCACGACCCATAGTAAGTCGCGAATTCTAGAAGTTTTAGTTGTAGTTTGTTCCTGATTTCTTTCCCATTACCTGGTATCCTTATTTAAAGGGTGGTGAACTCGTTTTTAGTCATTCACTAATCAGTTTTGAATTTATTAGAATTTATTTCTATTTTCTGCTTTCTCCTCTTGTAGATTCGAGAAGTCTCCGTGAGGGGTCCAGAGAAGCTTCGAGGATTCGGAGTAGTTATCCTCATCACGCCTATCGCACATTTTACTGATTCTCAATGATTGGGATGAGGTGGATTATGATCTAGACCCTTCACTAGACAACCTAGAAATGTTTTAAGGTCGACCCGTGCGACCATGGTTAAATACATACTCGATTTCGGCGTTCGATTTCAATGAACTTCGCCAATTGACGAAATCGGGATACCTATGACTGTTTCTACATTCCGTCGCTCCCTCCTAAGTCAGAGTGCGTTAGAGTGCGTAGTGTGACCATAACCCAGGTCCGGTTTAATCCAAATCATGCTCTGATACCATCTTGTAACGCCCTGAAAATCGGGGGTCGAGCGTAAACTCAACTCCCGAGTTCCAGAACATCACTTATGCAACAAAATGAATGATGTTTGAATGTTGACTATACTTGTGCATTGAACATGAGTGAGATTAAGCCAAAACAGAATATCATACTCCAGAGACAGTAAATTAGCAAGCGGAAGACTGTGATAGGTAGATAAAATATATGAACTATAATGAGTCTCCAGAGTGTGATAATGTTACCAGGTTAAATAATTACAAGTACAGTTCTAAAATATACCTAATGTGAGGAAATGTAATGTCTCCTATCCCAAATACCATAGCCCCGTCAATACGGTGCATCAGTCTTCGAGACCCGTCGAGAGAGATACGAGATAGGAGAATTCCTCCTATCATCATAGAAAGTAGTCCGGCTCGCTCACAAGCATCGCCACCACACAAACTCAATAAATCTGGTTGGTGTTGCAAACACCGTCCCGTAACGTGGGAGTGAGTGATCAACTCAGTGGAACAGTAAAGCATAGGTTAACATGTTATCAAATCAATCAAGCAGTAATGATAATGCAGTACAAATCAAACATTTCTAATTACTCTTGTTAAGTGCAAAAATGATATGACATGATGATCTTTGTATGCCCTTGCCAAACCACCCTCAGCGACATCATCTTACGTTCGCGAATGCTACTCCCTTAGTGCGCCACATCTACAAAGCACATGCGGTGCATGATGATCATGATTACCGAGTTATTATTAGTCCATTTCAACCAAAGAAGGTATTGGGAAACTAAGGTACCTCCATTGTATCATTCCCAAACATGATCCATTCTAGGGTCGTCAATCCTAGCTAATCTCATACGATATTATGGTTTGAGAAGCGTAGTGAAGGCATCGCAAAGGGCTCGTCACCCGTCAGCGCGCGGATACTGAGATCTCACATGCGGCTCAATTCTTGGCCGTCGGCTCAAGTACATATCTCACCATACTGCTCAATCACTAGCCGTCAGCTCGAGTACGGTCTCACCGTACTCGGCTCAACTCATACTCCAGTTGCTGTGAAAGACTCGTCGTCAATCACAGACCTTGGAGTATACTCGAAGATACTATGGAGGACTCGTCGCCCGTCAGCACGAGCACAGGTCTCACCGTACTCGGCTCTCGCCGTAAGTATCAACAGCTCGAATATAGTGTCCCATACCACCATAATCGGCTCACGAGGTTGGTTGCGCAATGGTCACTACGGGGAGGTACATGACCCCAGCGTAGGCCGACAGCTCGACCACGGTGTCCCATACCACCATGCCCGGCTCATGCGTCTTAGCGGATCGAGGTACCATGGTTAAAAGGGATTTCACTGGTAAGTTTGGTACCCTAGGTTCAAGCAGAGGCGACCAAACATGGTGAACATACATTAGACAAATCGGGTTACTTGACGAGCTCGGCTAGCTCGAGCGCACAACAAGTCGAACGACATGAAGTGCATAAGCACTTCGCGTGGCCAACCACTATCGCCAACCGAAGTACGACTCGAGTTCGTCGAACACATCTCACGTGGTGACATGAAACTCAACCACGATCTCCAATCTAGTACCGATTGTCTGGACTATAATCATAGCCCCAAGCACAATCAATTGTCATCCATAGCATGTGGAGTAAAGCATGATAAACAAGGAATTCAAGCATGATAAATAAAGTAATTCAAACATGCTAGGAGGCATGTCATAAGCATATTATAAAGCATGATATAAAGCATGTTGTAAAGCACTACATTAATAGGAATACAAACACATGTATTGTAAGTAAGTGGTTTAGATGATCAACCTCATGGAGGTAATCATACACGTCACTAGGATAGTTGAGAATCCAACCTCAACACCCTAAAACATTACAATTTACTAACTACTACTCATTCAAACATTTCAACAAACACTTTAAGATACAGGAATCAACATACATGACATATGTTGATCACAAAGGTATAAGGCCAAATCCTTTCACTAGGGAGTTACCCCAATCATAACGCGCATACACCCATGACGGATAGTCATGGCAAGCAGGAAACCAAGTTCCATATTCATTCAGTCATTTCCACAAACACTTGGGCCACACATTTTAGCATATATAGTGTGTATTGGCCGTGGCGTGATTTAGGGTAAATCCTTTTGTCAAAGGGGTATTGCCAATACAACAATCAATTATCCATGACATTTAGTCATGGCGAACACGAATGAGAATTCTATACTCATTCAGTCATTTTCACAACACTTAGAATACACTATTTCAACATACATGGTGTATGTTAGCAAAACATGTATTAGGGCTATCCTTTAGCCAAGTGAGTATTTTATCCATGTATAATATATTACTACAGCAAATAATCATGACAATTGCATCAGCAAATTTTATACGGATAGGGTATTTTCCAGGATACCCAATTTCAACATACATAGTGTTTACAAGGGAACTTGTAATACGGCGATTCTTTTCGCCAAGCTAATATTTTATTCATATATTGTATAATCATATATTAAATAAGTATGTCAAACATTATTCCAAAAGAAATACGTATACGGTATTTCTAACATACACAATTTCAACATACGTCACATTTACAAGTGAACATGTATTTTGGCGATTCCTTTCGCCAAACTAGTATTTTATTCATATATTATATAATCATACATTAAATAAACATGTCAAACATTTATCCCAAAAAAAATACGTATACGGTATTTATACGAATACCAAGAGTATGTGAAATTCCAAATTCTACAACGTTAATCGAAACAGAAACGGAAAGCACTTTGTACATGTGCAATTGCATGCGAGATCATGAATCTACCATTATCGACATTGAAAGCGTTGAAAACCGTAACTTATACACTTAAAGTCCTCACCTTTGCCTTTGGAAACGAAACGAATCGGCAAGGGGTAATAGATCTTCCGACTACTGGGCGCGATTTCTAGCCTAAAGAGCGAATCGGTTAGTTTACACATCTGCATCGATCCCACCATAAATCAGACCTAAGGTTAGGGTTTCTTACCTTTAAATGGGACGGAAAACGCCGGAAAACACACGAATGAAGCGGTGTAGGCCGTTGGATGGCAGGGAACGACGGCAGGGAGATTCTCCCACTTCTTCCTCACTTTCTCTCTCTTTTCTCTCTCCCAAAACCCAAATTCGTATGGCTGTGAGAGAGGGTGCTCTAAGGCCCTTTTATAGCCAAAAACATTCCCAAAATAGACTCAGGTTCAAGGGGTACTGCTAATATAGGATTTTCGTCGCTTTTCCAGCTCAAAAGGGAAGTTCTGGTGGCCCTCTTTGAACCAAACGTCAGACTTAAGCTCACCATCGATGGATCAACGTGGGATTACGTTTTTGACTCGATTGGATTCCCAGATCGCACGTGGCGGACCACTTTCAGTTCGACGGTCAGTGGGCCACGATCAGAAATTTCGAGTACATGTAAATGTTCCTGAAATTTTTCTTAATCTTAGGGTGTAATTTGGTCTGATTCTGACGGTCAGGTTGCTTAATACTGACGCGTCAACGAACGATGCCAGATCACTATTCCAGATATTTATTTTGGCTTATGAATAGTGTTTTTCACACTACCTCGCTCCGATTCGAAACGAATGGCCGTGGAACATCGGATAAGGCTGATTTTTGAGATGACTGTTAAGCCCAGTGGGGCGGTCCTAGTTCCTTAGCTTCGTGTTAATCGGACTTCCGATGTGCGGTCTAGACCTAATACGAAGTTTTGAGATGCTCCCGAGAGCAGCCGGGTAATGAGATTGATCCTAGATTTTAGAGTAACCTAGCGTCAATGATTCTACAAGTTTTGGGTCTTGCAGATCGTATTTAAAGTGATTCAAACGGATTTCGTAGTTAATCTAGTTTAGCACTTAGTCACTTTGTCTCATTTCTAAAGAATTTAGTCCTATGAGATTTCTGTCTGAGGTGGTACTTAGTCATTTGTAGTTTGTATCTGAAGTGATCCAAGTCATACTACTTAGCTAGTTTAAGATAGTGTCTAGGGCGGAAGTGCTTTAAAAAAATTGAAAGCACAAGGTAGTGAAGGGTGGAATTTGTGAAGAAAATGGTTAAGGAGCGATTTTTAGACTGTGGGATTTAGTTCTGACAAGTTGATAAGGTCTTAGAATCGATCCATTGCCTAAGGACGTCTAATCCCAGGTTGGCAAAAATCCGGGGCGTTACAATTTGTGAATACATTTAGGTTTTAGGTTTAGGTTTAGGTTTAGGTTTAGGTTTAGTTTAGGAAATCGGGTTCGGGTTCGGGTTCGGGATCAGGTTTAGGTTTAGGTTATAGGTTTAGGTTTAGGTTTAGTTTAGGAAATCGGGTTTGGGTTCGGGATCAGGTTTATGTTTGGGTTTTCAAGTTAGGGTTTAGGTTTAGGTTAGGGAGTTGAGATTAGGATTAGGTGTAGGTTTAGGTTTAGGGATTTGAGAATACATTTAGTTTTAGGTTTCGAGGTTATAGGTTAAGGTTTAGGTTTAGGTTAGGTTATAGGTTAGGTGTAGGTTTAGGTTTAGGTTAAGGTTTTGGTAGAGGTTTAGGTTAAGGTTTAAGTTTAGGGAAATGAGAATAGGTAAAGGTTTAGGTTTAGAAAATCGAGTTCGGGTTCGGGATCGGAGTTTAGGTTTGGGTTTTCAAGTTAGGGTTTAGGTTTAGGTTTAGGTTAAGGAGTTCGATTAGGATTAGGTGTAGGTGTAGGTTTAGGGATTTGAGAATAGGTTAAGGTTAAGGTTTAGGTTTAGGTTTAGGGAATTGAGAATAGGTTAAGGTTTAGGTTTAGGAAATCGGGTTTGGGTTTAGGATCGGGTTTATGTTTGGGTTTTAGGTCATAGGTTTTGGTTTAGGTTAAGGTTATATAGGTTTAGGTTTGGGTTTAGGTTAAGGTTTTGGTTAAGGTTTAGGTTATAAGCTATAGGTTTAGGGGTTGAGAATAAGTAAAGGTTTAGGTTTAGGAAATCGGGTTTGGGTTTGGGATCGGGTTTATGTTTGGGTTTTTAAGTTTAGGTTTAGGTTTAGGTTAGGGAGTTGAGATTAGGATTATGTGTAGGTTTAGGTTTGGGGATTTGAGAATACATTTAGGTTTTAGGTTTTAGGTTATAGGTTAAGGTTTAGGTTAAGGTTATAAGTTTAGGTTATAGGTTATAGGTTAAGGTTTTAGGTCATAGGTTTTGGTTTAGGTTGAGGTTATGGGTGTAGGTTTAGGTTTAGGTTAAGGTTTTAGTTGAGGTTTAGGTTTAGGAAATGAGAATAGGTAAAGGTTTAGGTTTAGGAAATCGGGTTCGGGTTCGGGATCGGGTTTATGTTTGGGTTTTCAAGTTAGGGTTTAGGTTTAGGTTAGGGAGTTGAGATTAGGATTAGGTGTAGGTGTAGGTTTAGGGATTTGAGAATAGGTTAAGGTTTAGGTTTAGGTTTAGGGAATTGAGAATAGGTTAAGGTTTAGGTTTAGGAAATCGGGTTCGGGTTCGGGATCGAGTTTATGTTTGGGTTTTAGGTCATAGGTTTTGGTTTAGTTTAAGGTTATAGGTTTAGGTTTGGGTTTAGGTTAAGGTTTAGGTTATAAGCTATAGGTTTAGGGAATTGAGAATAGGTAAAGGTTTAGGTTTAGGAAATCGGGTTCGGGTTCGGAATTGGGTTTATGTTTGGGTTTTAGGTAATAGGTTTTGGTTTAGGTTAAGGTTATAGGTTTAGGTTTGGGTTTAGGTTAAGGTTTTGGTTAAGGTTTAGGTTATAAGCTATAGGTTTAGGGAATTGAGAATAGGTAAAGGTTTAGGTTTAGGAAATTGGGTTCGGGTTTGGGATTGGGTTTATGTTTGGGTTTTAGGTCATAGGCTTTGGTTGAGGTTAAGGTTATAGGTTTAGGTTTGGGTTTAGGTTAAGGTTTTGGTTAAGGTTTAGGTTATAAGCTATAGGTTTAGGGAATTGAGAACAGGTAAAGGTTTAGGTTTATGAAATCGGGTTTGGGTTCGGGATCGGGTTTATGTTTGGGTTTTTAAGTTTAGGTTTAGGTTTAGGTTAAGGAGTTGAGATTAGGATTAGGTGTAGGTTTAGGTTTGGGGATTTGAGAATACATTTAGGTTTTAGGTTTCGGGTTATAGGTTAAGGTTATAAGTTTAAGTTATAGGTTATAGGTTAAGGTTTTAGGTCATAGGTTTTGGTTTAGGTTAAGGTTATGGGTGTAGGTTTAGGTTTAGGTTAAGGTTTTGGTTGAGGTTTAGGTTTAGGGAAATGAGAATAGGTAAAGGTTTAGGTTTAGAAAATTGGGTTCGGGTTCGGGATCGGGTTTAGGTTTGGGTTTTCAAGTTAGGGTTTAGGTTTAGGTTAGGGAGTTGAGATAAGGATTAGGTGTAGGTGTAGGTTTAGGGATTTGAGAATAGGTTAAAGTTGAGGTTTAGGTTTAGGTTTAGGGAATTGAGAATAGGTTAAAGTTTAGGTTTAGGAAATCGTGTTCGGGTTCGGGATCAGGTTTATGTTTGGGTTTTAGGTCATAGGTTTTGGTTTAGGTTATAGGTTTAGATTTGGGTTTAGGTTAAGGTTTTGGTTAAGGTTTAGGTTATAAGCTATAGGTTTAGGGAATTGAGAATAGGTAAAGGTTTAGGTTTAGAAATCGGGTTCGGGCTCGGGATCGGGTTTATGTTTGGGTTTTAGGTCATAGGTTTTGGTTTAGGTTAAGGTTATAGGTTTAGGTTTGGGTTTAGGTTTAGGTTTTGGTTAAGGTTTAGGTTATAAGCTATAGGTTTAGGGAATTGAGAATAGGCAAAGGTATAGGTCTAGGAAATCGGGTTCGGGTTCGGGATTGGGTTTACGTTTGGGTTTTAGGTCATAGGTTTTGGTTTAGGTTAAGGTTATAGGTTTAGGTTAAGGTTTTGCTTAAGGTTTAGGTTATAAGCTATAGGTTTAGGGAATTGAGAATAGGTAAAGGTTTAGGTTTAGGAAATCGGGTTCGGGGTCGGGATCGGGTTTATGTTTGGCTTTTAGGTCATAAGTTTTGGTTTAGGTTAAGGTTATAGGTTTAGGTTTGGTTTTAGGTTAAGGTTTTGGTTATAAGCTATAGGTTTAAGGAATTGAGAATAGGTAAAGGTTTAGGTTTAGGAAATCGGGTTCGGGTTTGGGATCGGGTTTATGTTTGGGTTTTAGGTCATAGGTTTTGGTTTAGGTTAAGGTTATAGGTTTAGGTTTGGGTTTAGGTTAAGGTTTTGGTTAAGGTTTAGGTTATATAAGCTATAGGTTTAGGGAATTGAGAATAGGCAAATGTATAGGTTTAGGAAATCGGGTTCGGGATCGGGTTTACGTTTGGATTTTAGGTCATAGGTTTTGGTTTAGGTTAATGTTATAGGTTTAGGTTTGGGTTTAGGTTAAGGTTTTGGTTAAGGTTTAGGTTATAAGCTATAGGTTTAGGGAATTGAGAATAGGTAAAGGTTTAGGTTTAGGAAATCGGGTTCGGGTTCGGGATCGGGTTTATGTTTGGGTTTTAGGTCATAGGTTTTAGTTTAGGTTAAGGTTATAGGTTTAGGTTTGGGTTTAGGTTAAGGTTTTGGTTATAAGCTATAGGTTTAGGGAATTGAGAATAGGTAAAGGTTTAGGTTTAGGAAATCGGGTTCGGGTTCGGGATCGGGTTTATGTTTGGGTTTTAGGTCATAGGTTTTGGTTTACGTTAAGGTTATAGGTTTAGGTTTAGGTTTAGGTTAAGGTTTTGGTTATAAGCTATAGGTTTAGGGAATTGAGAATAGGTAAAGGTTTAGGTTTAGGAAATCGGGTTTGGGTTAGGGATCGGGTTTATGTTTGGGTTTTAGGTCATAGGTTTTGGTTTATGTTAAGGTTATAGGTTTAGGTTAAGGTTTTCGTTAAGGTTTAGGTTATAAGCTATAGGTTTAGGGGATTGAGAATAGGTAAAGGTTTAGGTTTAGGAAATCGGGTTCGGGTTCGGGATCGGGTTTATGTTTGGGGTTTTGTTTCGGTTTTTAAGTTTAGGTTTATGTTTAGGTTAGGGAGTTGATATTAGGATTAGGTGTAGGTGTAGGTTTAGGGATTTGAGAATAGGTTAGGTTGTAGGTTAAAGTTTAGGGAATTGAGTTTAGGTTATAGGTTTAGGTTATAGGTTATAGGTTTAGGTTAAGGTTTAGGTTGTAGTTATAGGTTTTGGGATATGAGAATAGGTTTAGGTTATAGGTTAAGGGTGTGGTCCCTGCAAATACAAATATAAACACGGCCTGTCCAAATGGCCAGGCCCTTCTAATACTGTCCATAGGAAATGGACAGCTTCATCATGGTCAGCGGTTCCCACCTTCCAGGGACCCCCGCTCATCCGGATAGCTCTGACACACATCCGGTTCTGCTCCATTATTTTTGAGTAAATACATAAACACGGCTTGTCTAAATGGCCAGGCCCTTCCAATGCTATCTATAGGAAATGGACAGCTTCATCATGGTCAGCGGTTCCCACCTTCCAAGGACCCCCGCTCATCCGGATAGCTCCGACGCACATCCGGGCTTGCTCCATTATTTTTGAGCAAATACATTAACACGGCCTGTCCAAATGGCCAGGCCCTTCCAATGTTGTACATAGGAAATGGACAGCTTCATCATGGTCAGCGGTTCCCACCTTCCAGGGACCCCCGCTCATCCGGATAGCTCCAACGCACATCCGAGCGTGCTCCATTATTTTCGAGCAAATACATTAACACGGCCTGTCCAAATAGCCAGGCCCTTCCAATGCTGTCCATAGGAAATGGATAGCTTCATCATGGTCAGCGGTTCCCACCTTCCAGGGACCCCCTCTCATCCGGATAGCTCCGACGCACATCCGGACCTGCTCCATTATTTTCAAGCAAATACATTTAAAAATAACATAAACATATCTAAAAACATCTGAATACCTGGGGAAGGCCTTCCATATTTGTATTGTTGGTTACTCATCCTTTTGTCTGCAAACCACAATTGACCAACAATTTCTATCGCTACCTGTACTCTGAAACCAACACAAATATAACTGGACCTGTACTCTGAAACCAACACAAATATAACTGAGAAATAATATAAGGAATAAGAAAAAATGAATTTACCTATATACATCATTAAATGTTTCCCTATAAAGAGGTGATATTATATCTTTGATAGCCACAACCTGTATGATAGAGAAAAATGCAACTGATACAGTGTTACAATTCAAAGGAGAAAAAAGATTTGTGGCTGCACCGATATTTTAGTACATTATGAACGGCTGCCTACGTACCCAAAAAGTCAGATTGGGATCAAGCCACTACATAGTTCTTTTTAATTAACCAAGTTACTAAAGGTCATAAATTTCATATTTAACAAAGTATCATTAAACAAGTCGTCTCAAATCGTTTCTGGTTGGTGCATTTAAAAAAAGAACTAATACACAATCAATGTATATTCTTTTTACATCTCGTACTGCAACAAAAGACAATGTTCTGTCAATACTTCAGTTACATTTGAAATTAAAATCCTTTAGTAACTTGGTTAATAAAAAACAAATGACAACAAGCCATAATTAATCAAAAGGATGCTGAAGATTAAATAAATAAAAAAGGCAACTTGATCAAAAAAGGATTTCAGTAAATAATCAAGTTTTCGTCAGACAAAATGTCTTAGAGTTCAAAAAGTTGAACGAAACTACTGAATATTCAAATTCTCATCAGGAATTTGGGCCAAACAACAATTTCACCCAATTGAATATCTTCAAATGTCCTGTCATCATTAAACAATTCTGTTGTGTGAACATTGATATCATCTATTACAACTCTGATGCATTCTGGAGGGATGCCTGTAGTATCTGACACCATCCGCCCACTAGCAACTGTCCGACCACAGATATCTCTCAATTGGTAAATTTGTTATAGGTTATAGGTTATATGTTTAGGTTAAGGTTTAGGAATTTGAGTTTGGGTTCGGGTTTAGATTCAGGTTTAGGTTATAGGTTTTGGGATTTGAGAATTGTTTTAGGTTATAAGTATAGGTTTAGGTTAGCTTATAGGTTAAGGTTTAAGGATTTGAGAATAGTTTTAGGTTATAAGTAAGGTTTTAGGTTTAGGTATAGGCTTAAGTTATAGGTTATAGGTTATATGTTTAGGTTAAAGTTTAGGAATTCGGGTTCAGGTTCAGGTTTGGATTTGGGTTTAGATTATAGGTTTTGGGATTTGAGAATAGTTTTAGGTTATAAGTATAGGTTTAGGTTAGCTTATAGGTTAAGGTTTAAGGATTTGAGAATAGTTTTAGGTTATAAGTAAGGTTTTAAGTTTAGATATAGGCTTAAGTTATAGGTTATAGGTTATATGTTTAGGTTAAGGTTTAGGAATTCGGGTTCGGGTTTGGGTTTGGGTTTGGGTTTAGGTTATATGTTACGGTTTAGGGAATTGAGAATAGGTTAAGGTTTAGGTTTAGGAAATCGGGTTCGGGTTTGTGTACGGATTTAGGTTTGGGTTTTCAAGTTTAGGTTTAGGTTAAGGAGTAGATTAGGATTAGGCATAGGTTTAGGTTTAGGGATTCTCTAGTATTATCTACTACATACTAGTAACAAACAACCAATATTAGGGCACCATACCATAAGCTACAAGAATTTCATATCCCCCTAAACAAGGTATTCTCCATTAATAACATATATATATATATATATATATATATTATAAGTTTTTTATTTTCATTTACATTCCCAAATACATTCATCATCCATCCAAGAAAATTAAAACAAGTACTATCAATCTATCTTATCTTCTCGACCGCCTTATGTTTCTTTTCACCTTTGTAACTCTTATATTTGTTACAGCTACTAGTTCACCATCAGTAGTCTCCCTAACCTAATCTACGCAGTCCCTCCATTTGAAGCAGTGGCTGAAGTTATAAGAAGTAGGACTGATTAGTCTTTCCATGTTTTGAAAAAAATCAAATTCTTTATTTTGGTTGAAAGTCTACTTATAATTATCATTGGCTCTCAATCTATTTATAATGAAAATCTTAAATATCACCTGATAGTGCTCCTTTGATAAATGTCCTATTTGGAACAAATAATTTGTTTTATCATAAATGTCCTATTTGGAACAAATAATTTGTTTTATACATACATGTGTTTTATCATAAAACCATGCATGATGCATCCATACCAAAAAAATCAAATGGAAATTTTTTTATATAAACTGATTTTTTTAATATTATTATAAACATCCCATCTCTCTCTTTCTTATATGTATGTTTGGACAGCTGAACGATGAAATAAAGGAAGAAATTGCTATTTATAAAGATAAGAGGATCACTAACTTAGAAATGAATGGTTGTTTTTTCATTTAAAGTACTTAAAAATAGATGGGGTGATTAGTTTTTCTTGGATGAGAGATTTAAAAGGCCACTAAATAGGTGGAGTTTCTAAATTTGAGAAATGATTCAATGCTCTTTTGGAGCAGTGTGAATTACACGGTTTTAGTTGCATTGGGTAACTTGGACAATTTAAGAGATAGATCTAGACCGTCTATTAAGTTTAGAACATATTTAAAGGGATACCATGAAAAAATAAGACCCTTCAAAATCCATAGACCTTAATGTGAAGGAGAGCCTTCAAAATAAGACCCTTTGATGTGTTGTGAAGGAGAGCCTTAACGTGAAACAAGAAGCGTTCTATAGACCTCTTTGTAGCCGGGATCTTGTAGGTGATCATTGTCCGCTTTGACCCCTTGAGAACACCAAGCAGTGTTTTACATTAAAAAAAAATTTGAAATTTGCATGAAATATGCAAGATGAAGCATCAAGATCTTTGAGATGTTTCAGTTAAAAGGTTTCAAGTTACCTGTAGTTCCAGATAAGAAAAGGATATTCGCGAATGCTTCCACAGGTTGCTCTACTGCAGTATAATCCTTAGCCCTGCAATTTTGAGGAGAAATATACACTTGGAATCTAAAAAACAAAGTTAAACATGGCCTACTCCAATCAAATGGTTAGAATTTGTCCAACCGCCTTGATTTTTGGACCCTCACCAATCCATTCAGTGTAGTGCGAGCTAAGGAGATGTCAACAAGGTAAAATCTTACGATAGCACTGCAGTCTGAAAGCAGCGCATGAGCTAAGGAGATGTCAACAAGGTAAAATCTTACGATAGCACAACCAACGCAATCCTTTGAACTTGGAAGAAACTAACCATAGAAGATGTACACTGGTAGCTAAAGAATTGGATGGGACCCCAGCTGGTCAGTTGACCCATTTCCACTAGAAACAGGCATCAACTAGACTGGCTAATAGGAATTCATTAAACAATAACATCAAAGGGACAATGCCCAGTCCTGCATGAAAATGGTAGAATTAACAGATGTTCAACCAACTTTTTTTTTCTTCTCCTAATGAGGATATAGTTTGCATCAAAGGATTCCAGCTGATACAACATCTGAACTGCATTGATTAAAAATGCAAGTATCAAAACAATTATGATCTGGAATACAAAAACTATAAAGAGATACGAATATGAAAGTTTGAATCTTCTGCAAAATTATATTTTGGCTTAAAGATGCAAGTTCTTACTTTACAATTAAAATTACACAATACATCCCACCAAATTCTTGACCTGCTACATTTCTTCTGCAAAATATTTAAGAAACCACAGCAATGTGGGATGCTATACAAGATATAAAACATAAAGGCGGAGAAGAAAAGGATACAAGGAATTGGCAATTTATGCCTTACACTAAAACAAAATAATGATAATAGTAATAAATACAGGCAGTCATGCCCGCATGCAATTGGGATCACTTATGTCCTTATATGGGTCGGTGTGTAGTTATTCACATTCGCACCCTTGCCGGCAGACAGAATCAATTCATTTGTACAAGATTCAAATGAACAATGTCCATGACTTACCCGTAGACCATAGCAGGGATCAGATCACGACCTGTTTTTTCAACTATAGGATTGAAACAATCCTGGCAGAAAGAAAGAGGCAATGTTAAATAAGACAAACATACAAGCACCTGCACATTAGGAAGGATTTTCATTCATGATTCAATAAACATAAAATTCATTTCATTTCCTTTTTATGACTTTGTATGTTGGTTTTCGGGTTTTCTATGTCGCTCCAATTTCCGATTCAATAATTTCCAAGTATCTAATCAGTCCCTAAAGTATCTGAAATTTGAAGAACTACAGGTGATTTGATAATATTGCAACATATGTAAGAAAATGTATTACTTGAATTCCATGGCCAGGCACATATATCACTACATGCAACTCATTAAAATTATTTTTACTCAAGTATATGCAACAACATATATATGCAAGCAAGGAAAACTATTACTAGAATTCTGACAAAGGACCATAGGCACATAGATTACTTCACTACACCTTTTGCTGCAATTTTTACAGGTTCTGACTCCATATAGCTGTGGATATAGCACAAATGATTTTTTATATGAAAATGTTGGGGAAAGCACAAAATGTAACAAGCAGTGTTATGTAGACATAAACATATTTTATCTGACCAAAAGACAAGCAAAGACTTGGCATTAACAAATTTGGAACTAATGTACACATTTCCAGATTATTATTATTTTTTTTGATTTTTTTCCCAGAGATACTGTACTACATACATTGCAATCACTGAATGTCAGGATAGATCCCGGGATTGGCCAGGTGTGTCAAACAAACACGAGATCCTAATCTCAGGATATACCAATCCCATGGATCTTAAGACAATCCACTGACATCACCATCATTACCTTTAAATCCCATCCAATCCACCCTAATCCCTTCAAAATTGTCTGGGACGTATTTGGTTTGAGGGATTGAAAGGGATTGGAAGGTTTAATCCCGGGATTGGTCGGGCGTGCCAAACAGACCGGATATTGCAATCCCAGGATATAGCAATCCCATAGATCTTGCACCAATCCACTGATGCAGCTATCATTACCTTGAAATCTGTGCAATCCACTCTAATACCATCCAATCCCATCCAATCTACCCGGCCAAACAGGCCCTAAATCCCCAAATCCCTAAATCCCCAAATCGTTTCAATCGGTATTGAGATTGAGGGAGATTGAGAGAGATTGAGAGCGAGCGAGAGAGAGAGAGAGAGACCTCATGTGGATGCGAGAGAGAGAGAGAGAGATACCTCATATGGATGCACGTGAGAGAGAGAGAGAGAACCGACAGAGAAACAGAGAGAGAAGGCGCGGTGGAGAGAGGACCGAGAGAGAGAGAGGATGCGCAAGAGAGAGAGAGCGGCGAGGGAGGGCAGGGGTGAGAGAGAGAGAGAGAGAGAGGAGGGAGGGTGCCGAGTGAGAGCTTGGGCGCGCGTCTCTGTTTTGAGCGCGCGCCCAATTTTGGGCTAGCATGGTCGGTGCTCTGTGGGCCCTACCATGATGTATGTGTTTCATCCATTCCGCTCATCCATTTTTAAAGATCATTTTAGAGCTTCATACTAAAAATTAGAGGAATATAAATCTCAGGTGGTCCACACCACATGAGAACAATAGTGATTGGATATCCACCATTAAAATCCTCCTAAGGCCCACTGTATTGTTTATTTGACATCTAATCTATTGATTTGGTCATACAGGACCTAATGAAGGGAAAAAACAAAAACCAACTTGATCCAAAACTTGTATGGCTACCAAAATGTTTTTAATGGTCGATGTTCATTCAACACTGTTTCCTATAATGTAGTCCACTTGAGATTTGGATATATCTCATTTTTGGTCTGATATTATAAAATTATCTGTAAAAATATATGGACGGCATGGATGAAACACATACATCATGGTGGGGGCCACAGAGCACCGACCACCAGCCATTGGCTGGTGTCAGGGGGAGTAGCCAATCTGTTCCCAAGCATATTAAGTAAATCCTTTGGGGCCCACCATGATTTTTTCATTTTATCCACTTCATCCATCCATTTTAACATATAATTTTATTATATAAGCTCAAAAATGAAGCCTATAAAAATCTAAAGTGGACCACATCATAAGAAATAATATAAACCGAACGTCTACCATTGAAAAATTTTGGGAGGCCACTGAAGTTTTGGATCAAGTTGATATTTTAGTTTTCCCTTCATCCATGTAGTTGTAAAAATACATCATGGTTGGGCCCACACAGCACCAACCACAAGCCATTGGATGGTGTAGGGGAGGAGCCAATTCATTCCCCTTATTTGTGTTGTGGTCCATTTAATCTTTCGATATGATTCATTTTTTGGATAATTCTATAAAATGATCTTGAAAAATGGATGAACCGTATGGGTTGATCCCAAATTTTTGGTAAATCCATAACTCAAGTGGACCATGACAGACAAAATAGTGTGGAATAATGATTTCCACCGTTGATACCTTCCTTGGGCCCACAGTAATGTTTATTTGTCATCCAACATTTTCATAATATCAAAGAAATATGAATGAAGGGAAAACACAAACATCAGCCTAAATGTGGGCCACACCACATAATATAATGGAGGTGTTTCCTTAGAACATTCATAATCATATATTGGGCCTGCCTAAATGTGATTCACATATCCAACCCACTCATTATGTGTGTCCCACTTGGATGAGGGGTCAGACTAATTTTCAACTGCATCCATGTCTAAATTAATTAACTTATAAACAGGTTGGATCTCAAATAAACATCACGGCGGCCGGGCCCTAAGAAGGTTTCAATAGTGGGTGTCACTATCCCACTCTTTTCTATGGTGGGTCCACTTGAACTTTGGATCTGCCCCATCAGTCAGATGCACCATTCCATGGTGGGCCACAAGCTTAAAAATAAAGTCAATCCATGACTTGGGTGGGTCACACCACATACTATAGTTGAGAGGGTTACCCTACCATTAAAACATTCATAATCATTTATAAAAACCTATGATGTATTTGTTATATCCACATCGTCCATCCATTTTGAGATATCATTTTAAGTCACAAGCAAAAGAATGAGACAGATAAAAATCTGTAGTGGACCCCTCCACAGAAAACAAAGGGAGGGTGATTCCCACCTTTGAAACTATCTTAAGACCCATCATAATGTTTATTTGAAATCCAACTGGTTCAAAAGTAAATATTTATAATTAAAAAAAATGGTTTGTGGGGCCATACATCATGGTGGGGTCCACACAGCACCAACCACCAGCCATTGGATGGTCTAGGGGGAGTAGTCAATCTGTTCCCCTTATTTGTGGTGTAGTCCATTTAATCTTTGGATATGATTCATTTTTTAGATAATTCTATAAAATGATCTCGAAAAATGGATGAACGGTGTGTGTTGATCCCAAATTTTCGGTAAATCCCAAACTCAAGTGAACCATGCCACACAAAATATTGTGGAATAATGATTTCCACCGTTGATACCTTCCTTAGGCCCACAGTAATGTTTATTTGCCATCCAACATGTTCATAATATCAAAAGGATATGAATGAAGGGAAAACACAAACATCAGCTTGATCCAAAACTTCTATCAAATCCACAGTGTTGATGTTCGACACATCATGATGGGGCCCACAAAACTTACTAACATCAATTCTTAGGTTCTCACGAGGTCAATAAGTTGGGTCACAATTTTGACCAGAATATTTGGCCCATTTTACATGTCTGGTCCATTCACTCTATTTTACTGATCGTTACCCTCAAATTGACTAGTTACTCGCCCCGATCATGCTACATATGAGAGAGATATTGGGCAAATAAGATTAATCAACAATTTGAGTGAATTTTAATTTAAACATCTGAAGTTATTTTCTTTTCAATCTAGACTAATCGGATTGTCCAAAAACGGTTAAAGGTTATTCATAATATCAAAACTATATGAATGAATAGAAAACACAAACATCAGCTTGATCCAAAACTTTTATGGCCTCCAAGAAATTTTAAATGGTAGAGGTTCAATCACACTATTTCTTGTGGTGTAGTCCACTTGAGCTTTGGATATGCTTCCTTTTTGTTCTTTAGACCTCAAATTATCTGTTAACATGGATGAATGGAGTGGATAAAACAAATTAGTAACAGTGGACCCCACAAAGTTTACTCTAGTAAAAGTAACGAGTAACTCACCTAAACGTAATTGAGAAGGGTTTCCTTAAAACATTCATAATCATATATTGGGCATGTCTGAATGTGATTCACATATCTAATCCACTCATTATGTGTGTCCCACTTGGATGAGGGATATCAGACCAAGTTTCAGCCGCATCCATGTCTGTATTAACTTATAAACAGATTGGATCTCAAATAAACATCGCGGCGGGCCCTAAGAAGGTTTCAATAGTGGGTGTCACTATCCCACTCTTTTCTATGGTGGGTCCACTTGAACTTTGGATCTACCCCATCAATCAGATGCACCATTCCATGGTGGGCCACGAGCTTAAAAATAAAGTCAATCCATGACTTGGGTAGGCCACACCACATACTATAGTTGAGAGGATTAATTACCCTCCCATTAAAACATTCATAATCATTTATTAGGCCCACCTAGATGTGGTTCATAAATCCAACCCATTCATTATGTGTGTCCCACTTGGATGAGGAGTCGGACCAAGTTTCATACACATCCAAAACTCATGTGGGCCCCACCAAATGCTTTTATCTATTTTAGGGATGTCTTCACATAGTTTTAGATGTTATGGCCCACCTGAGTTTCATATATGACTGATTTTTGCACTTAAATGGGACACATCAAATGCATGGTGTTGATGTTCTACACACATCATGGCGGGGCGCACACAGATTAACCTCATGGAAAGTTCCCATGAGGTGACCTTATAGTACCATTTCACTATTTTAGGTAACTTCTTCATGGGTGTTACTCTAACCGTGTAGGGCCCACCTTGATATATTTTATGTATATCGACATCGTCCATATATTTTTCCATCATATTTTAGGATGTGATTTCAAATCATAAGAACTAAATAATCTTAGGTGGGCCATACCAATCAAAACAATATGATGAATAACCATTAAAAACCTCTTGAAGGCCACAAAAGTTTTGGATCTATTTAATCTTTGTAGTTTACCTTCATCTAAATCTTCTTTACATTATCAACAAGTTGGATTGCAAATAAACATTACTAAAACTTACGATAGGCTCTTTATAATTTTTAATGGCGAGATACTATATTATCATTCTTTCCAGTGGTGTGGTCCACTTAAGATTTAAATCTACACAATTTTTTATACCCGGCCCAAAAATGGGTTGGAGAAACGTATGGGCGGCAAAGATATACAACACATCATCAAAATCTCACTTTTGTTATCTAAGTCTAACTTTTCAATTTTTCTTGTCATAATACAAAATCTAGTTTTCTTTTTCTAAAAATATATTTTTTTACAATTTGTCAATTTTTTCATAATTTTGTTTAATTTTTTAATTTTTCCTTTTCAAAATATCATTTTTTTTTATCGAAATCTCACTTTTGTTATCTAACTTTTCAATTTTTCTTGTCAAAATACAAAATCTAGTTTTCTTTTTTAAAAAATATATTTTTTTTACAATTTGTCAATTTTTTCACAAATTTATTTAATTTTTAAAAATTTCTTTTTCAAAATATCATTTTTTAAATCTCACTTTTGTTATATAACTTTTCAATTTTTCTTGTCAAAATACAAAATCTAGTTTTCTTTTTTTAAAATATATTTTTTTACAATTTGTCAATTTTTTCACAATTTTGTTTAATTTTTAAAAATTTCTTTTTCAAAATATCATTTTTTTAATCTCACTTTTGTTATTTAACTTTTCAATTTTTCTTGTCAAAATATAAAATTTAGTTTTCTTTTTAAAAAAATATATTTTTTTTACAATTTGTCAATTTTTTCACAATTTTGTTTAATCTTTTAAATTTTCTTTTTCAAAATATTATTTTTTAAATCTCACTTTTGTTTTATAACTTTTTAATTTTTCTTATCAAAATACAAAATCTAGTTTTTTGTTTTAAAAAATATATTTTTTTTACAATTTGTCAATTTTTTCACAATTTGGTTTAATTTTTTAAGATTTCTTTTTCAATATATTATTTTTTAAATGTCACTTTTGTTATATAACTTTTTAATTTTTCTTGTCAAAATACAAAATCTAGTTTTCTTTTTTTTAAAATAATTTTTTTTTTTGTGCAATTTGTCAATTTTTTTACAATTTTGTTTAATTTTTAAATTTTTCTTTTTCAAAATACCATTTTTTTATCGAATTTTTTTTTTCCAAATTATCAACATTATTCGAAGTTCTTAATTTTTTTTTTTTCAAAATCTAGATTTTTATAAAATTGCAGTTTTTTTTTTACAAAATTTAAAATTTTCTTAAACATTGTTAATTATTTTTCTAAGCTTCTCAACTAATTTTTTTTTTCAAAATTCATAAATTTTTTGTTCTTAATTTTTGACCTGAGCATTAGAGACGGTTTAGGACCGTCTCTAATAGAGATGGTCTTTGACAGTCTCTAATAGAGGCTATAAGACGGTTTAGGACCGTCTCTAATAGAGACGGTCTTTGACAGTCTCTAATACAGACAGTCCTAGACCGTCTCTAATAAAGACGGTCTTTGCCAGTGCTATAAGATGGCCAAGGACCGTCTCTAATAGAGACGGTCTTTGACAGTCTCAGATTATAAGTAAAAGACGGCTAATGACCGTCTCTAATGCAGACGGCCATTGACCATCTCAGATGATCGTATATAAGACGGTCAAGGACTGTCTCTAATGCGGACGACCAATGACCGTCTCAGATGACCGTATATAAGACGGTCATCGACCGTCTTAAATGATTTTTGGACGTTTAAATTTTTAAGACAATATTAAGGACAGTCAGGGGCCGTCTAAAATTTTAGAGACGGTTTACGACCGTCTCTAAAGCGTCTTTAAACCAAGCTATTTTAGAGACAATCCAGAACCGTCTCTAAATCCGTCCTTTTTTTCCATTTTTCATGTAGTGTTCTCTCTCACACGCAAATCATATGCCACAGAATGTCTCAGCCAGGCAAATTTTACTGGCGGTTGGTGTCAATTAGCGGCTGTGGACTTTTGTTGCTTTCTATGACACTTCCAGTTAGTAGGTTTCATGTCATGTCAATTTAAGCTTGCACTATCTGTGATAGCATCCGTACCATGAAAGCAACATGCCCATCCATTAAGATCACGTAGCACTAAAATTAGACCATTGATCTCATCATGTGAGCCATTCGGGATGATTTGGACCATTCAATGGCTGTCATTGTTGCCCAGAAGTGAAAAAGAAGTTAGAATTTGACCTAATGGGCCATCGAAGTAGATACGTAGGGGTGTACATCGAGTTGAACCGAGTCGAGCTGGCCTCAGCTCAACTCATCTCGAACACTAGCTAACCTCGGCTCAAACTCGGCTCGGCTTGGTCCTCGAGCCTGACTGGCCAGCTCGGCTTGGTTCGGTCAGCAGCTCTGGCAGAGTTCGAGCCAAGATCGAGCCGAGTTCGCCATTGAGGCATATCCACATACACCTAAACTGCAACTTCAAAAACCCACTGTTTTACAAACAGAGGCAATGGTTTTACAGATGTTTTATCAAACACCTTTTAAGTAACATAAAATAATAATAATAATAATAATAATAATAAATAAATAAATAAATAAAATGTATTTGTTTAATGTACATACCTTGCTTGCCATTGGCCAACCCTTGCCACCAGCCTCATCTCATTGAGTCATTTTATCAAGCAGTTGGGGAGCAACATCGACAGCAAAGTAACCGAGTCACCAAACTGGTTCGATCCGAGTTTGATTCGAGCTGGATTCGAGCCGAGTCGAGTCGAGCTGGGGCCTGCTCGAACTCATTTTCGAGCTCAAAAAATCAGTTCGACTCAGCTTGAACTCAGCTTTGAACCGAGTCGAGTCGAGCGAGCTAACCAAGCTAGCTCAGTTCATGTACACCCCTATAGATACGTCAATGAAAGGATGCGGATTAGCTGGGCCCTTAATCTAGCCAGGTGGGTTCCACCCAGACCCTGGGCCCACCTTGATGTATGCATTATATATCCACACCATCCATCGATTTTGCCAGCTTATTTGAGCATATCATTCAAAAAATGAATTAGATACAAATCTAAGGTGGACCACGCCATAAGGATTGAATTTTCACAATTAAAAGCTTCATGGGGGCAACAAAAGTTTGGATAAAGCTACTACCTGTGTTTTCCTTTCATCCACGTCTGTGTGATCTTTCCAATATGTGTTTGATGGAAAATAAACATTACAGTGGACCTAAGAAAGTTTTTAATGGTGGGCATTCAATGACCCCTATTTCCTGTGATGTGGTCCACCTGAGATCTGTATCAACTTCATCTTTGAGACCATGCGCTCAAATAATCTGGCAAAACAGATGGACGCGCGGCATGGATATATAACACATACATCGAGGTAGCTCTCACAGTCAGGGTCGCAACCACATTGCTAAAACTCCAATCATTTGCACATGAGCGAGAAGGCAACCATATTTCTGATTTGGCTCTTCCCAGTGTTGACACATGAGTCCAATATCTCGAAGCTTTTAAACTATGATTGGAAGTTACAATCAATTCCACATGACTTAACACGTTGAATATATGCATGGTAATGAGATGGGCTAACACAATCCAATCTCTCTCCCTCTTTTTATTTTATATGGCCTGTTGATATGGTTGCTCACTTGGTGTATGGATACCGGAATAACATCGTTGCCTTGCACTTAGAGGTGTACACAAGTCAAACCGAGTCAAGCTTGACACAACTAGACTCTGCTTGGCCACTACCTGACCCCAGCTTGAACTCGGCTCGTCTCGGTCCTCGAGCCTGACTGGCCAACTCGGCTCTGTTTAGTCAGCAACTCGGCTAGTTTGAACCGAGTTTGAGCCAAGATCAAGCCTCTGCAGCATTATCTCGGACATATGGAGTGGACCTTCAATTTCTCATGGAATGTAAAGTAACAACATCGGTTTACCGGTGTTTTATCAAACACTCAATAGGCAACTTAAAAATCAAGATACAAAGGTATTTGTTTCATATCCATACCTTCATCACCACCAGCCGACCCTTCGTTGAGTCATTTCATCAAACACTTGCTGAGCAACATCAATATCAAAATAACCAGTCACCGAACTGGTTCGATCCGAGTCAAGTTAGGGAAAGCTCGAACTCGGCTCGAAATTTTTTCGAGCTAAAAAAATCAGCTTGACTCGGCTCGAACTCAGTTTAGAACCAAGTTGAGCGAGCTAACCGAGCTAACCCGGTTCGTGTACATCTCTACTCGCAATGAAAATGGATTGCCTAAAAACCCAAGCTAATACAATCATCAAGTAGGCTACGTGTGGATTTCAAGGTTTCTTGTTCATTGTTTTCTATTGTATGGCCGATATGATAATTGGATGGGAATAATTTTTGGATGATCCAATTTTCATGGAGAAAATCTGTTGGATGGATTAGATTTCATACCTAGACCAAGGTGAACCCCACACCTAGCTAGCTAGCTGTACATTTTTCATCTAAAACTAGTTGCACGTGACACCTTTCTGATAAGCATTTCCTTTCAACAAATACTTCGACATCAAATACTCGCAAAATCTAAGTTTTATAGTTTGATTCCTAAACAGTGACTTTCAAAATTTCACAAATTCAAATCCAATGCAAATCCATGAATATGGCGAGTTGGCATATTTGCCAAATTGATGCAGGGAAGGACGTCGAGCACCGTCTTTCTCAAGGGGATAACTGTTCCGAATACACAAAATTTCTCTAGACTCCTCTCAGCTACTTCTCAAATCCACGAGGAAAAAAGCAAGCAAAATATAAATAATTTCTATAAATTTCATAATTTGATTGATATATGAATAAATGAGTTTACACCCCTTTAAATAGGGATACTAAGCTAGGGAAGAAGTTTTGGAATCAAACTTCAACAAAAACTCTTAGAAATCGCGAATTAATATAAATAGTAAACTTACTATTTATATATGGTCATGATTTCCACTAGTGCGCATGATTTTTGGCCAAAAATAGTAAGTGTCCTATTTAGCTGAACCATGGTGTTCTCCTGATTATTCTAAGCACTTTTCATGTTGTGTGCAACTCCTAGAGCCCAACGGATGAAGAGTTGTACTCAAACTAAAACCTAATGTAAATACTAAAAACGAAATTAAAACAGGAATTTGACCGTCGATCTAATGATATTTCGCAGATTCAGCATGGAAACCCGGCATAGCAGGGTTGAGTGGCTAAAGTAGCTCGTCCTACCCCAAATCATATATGGTACGTTCGATAGCTCATTCCGGTAGATACGTCCTACCCCAAAATCATATATGGTACATACAATAGCTCATTCCGGTTTGTGAGATACGTCCGTTTTAAGTTCTAATTGTCTGAATCACTTTTGTCGTCGATCGGGCCTTTTCTTATCCATCTTGGCTATGAAAGTGTCCGTGACCCGCTCTACATAACAAATTTGCATTCTTATTTCCTTAAATCCCCAACGTAGATTGAAAAAAAAAAAAAAAGGCTTTCCTCTGATTCCATTTCTATTTCAGCATGGCCAATAACACAATAGACACCCAAAATCCATGTCCAGAACCCAAGCCTACAATCCAATAAAACCACTTCACATTCTTATTTTTTTAATTCCAAAGAGACAAAAGAAGAACAACGACGATGACGACGACAACAACAACAACAACAACAACAATAACAACAACAACAAAGCATTCCTCTCATACCATTTCTATCTCCTCATGGCCAAGAACCCAAAAGACACCCAAAATCCAAGTACATAACCCAAGGCTACAATCCCATAAAACAACCACTTGTTTCTCCTATCCTCACCTTCTTCCTCCTCTTCAAAATCACCACCGATGGTTCCAATCTCACAACTTCTTTGAACAGAAGGCCCACACAACAAAGCATTTCCAATGTAAGTATATCCATCTCCACTCAATGTATCAAAGTGCAATCCTACTGGAACCTCTCCACTCAAATTGTTATAAGAAAATTCAAATACCCAAGAAAGTCCAATGAAGTCAGTGTCCCAGGGATCGCTCCAACCAAATGGTTGAAACTGAGATCCAATGACTCGAACCCTCTCATGTTGCCGAAACTCATGGGGATTTCACCAGAAAACCTGTTGTGTGATAGATTGAGCATGTAGAGCCCCTGTAGAAGACCCATCTCGCTCGGGATCTTCCCCTCCAAATAATTACTTGAGAGATTGATTCCAGTGTGGTATGAAAAGACTAAGTCAAGCTCATGCTCCATCCCCTTGCTCATCATCTGCAATTCAATGCCCGCATACACAAGCACAATCATGTAACCAAGAAAGAATCCATCTTTGGGTTGGTGAGTTAATGTTTTGAGCCCACCTAAGTTTTTCGAGACCGCGCCTGTGAGTTGGTTGTTTGAAAAATCCATGAATTGGAGCTCTTGCAAATGGGTTATCGCTGTTGGGACCAGATCATAGAAAGAATTTGATTTTAGCACGAGGATTCTAAGATTCTGGAGCTCACCGATAAAGGAGGGGATCTTTCCTTCAAATTGGTTATTTCCCAAGTTCAAAATCTCCAAGTTTTTGAGGTGTTGGATGAAATTCGGAAAAGGGCCATTAAAATGGTTGTCATTTACTTGTAAAGAACTGAGATTTTCTGCAAACGCAAGTTCAATTGGGAGGCTTCCAGAGAGGTTGTTTGAAGCAAGGTTTAGAGAAATGAGAGATTTACAGTTTCCCAAACTGAAAGGGACATTCCCTGATAAGCTGTTATTGGAAAGATCAAGGTGCTTTAAAAGAACATTGTTCGATCGGCAAAGGGGGCTTGGAATTGAACCAGAGAGTTTATGTCTGGAAAACGAAATGCATCTAGCATCTGATAGTCTTTCCCCAATTTGGGTTGGGATTTCAACACTGAAATTGTTACGAGACAGATCAAGAACATCGACGTTCTTGGGCAGTAGAGGAATTGGGCCTTGAAGGTTGTTGCCTGCTAAGTTTAACATTGTGAATAGGAGATTGAAATGTAGTTGAAGGGAGGGAGGGACAATGCCTTGGAGGTTGTTGTATGAGAGATCTAAGAAAGAGAGTTTGGGGAGTTGGGATAACCAAGAAGGGATTGTTCCAGTTAGGCTATTGTTAGCTAGATCTAGGAATGCTAGTTGTGTTAGATTAGAAATGAAAGCTGGAATTTTCCCTCTCAGATTGCATGAACGCAAGCCTAGATACTCCAGCAGGAAGCTGGATTGAAATAGGCTTTGATCTGTTTCTACAGTTACCACATTCGAGCTGAGGTCAATCGCAAAGGGGGAGGAATTTCTGAACAATGAGAACAATGAAGAGACAGTGCCTTCAATGAAATTGTCTCTAATGTTAAAGGATTTGAGGATTTGAGTTCTGTGAGCTGATGGATGCAATTGGGTAGCCTTCCATTGAAACCATTCCTTCCCAAATCAAGATATTGAAGGGCTGCAATTTCACATATGGAATCCGGGATCGGTCCTGTTAACAAGTTTTCTAATGTGAGTAGGACCTCGAGGTTTTTAAGGCTAGATAATGAAGGCAGAAGGTAACCCGTTAGACTATTGAAAGCAATGTCTAGATAGTGTAAATTAGAAAGATTTGTAATGGAACTTGGAATGGTCCCTTCAATGGAACAGCCTGATATGGCGAGAGAGACCAACGAAGAGGCATTTGAAATTGAAGGTGGGATCAACCCGATGACATTGGTGTATCGAATCGAAAGCGTTCGAAATTGTTGCCTTGGGAGAGCAAAATTAATAGAATTGAGATTGACCGAGACATCGGGGTTGTCATCGACATAGAGTTCTTGTAATTGCGGGAAGTATGTGATGGGACCATGGAGATGGGAGTTAGTGAGATCAAGTGAGGAAAGTGATGTGAGGTTAGCTAGTTGAATTGGGATGGGAGAGGCAAGAAAATTAAACCCATATGCAGAGAAGATAGATGTGTGAGGTTGATTAATTGATTTACTGGAATTGGACCAGAAATTCCACAATCGGATAGGTGAAGCTGTTGAAGATTGAAAATATGTGAAATGGGTTCCATCCAATTTGTGGCAGAAGTTGCTGCTGATAGATCAACACCATTCAATACATGCTCCTTGAGATTGACCATTCCTTGGAGCCAATTCAAATTACCACAAGAAATATAGCCATTGGATATGTAAGAAAACTTGGAATTCATGGAACTCTTTTGAGAAGACAAGTTATAGGAAGAAGATGAGATGTCAAAGATCAAAGAAGAACAAGAAAGGTCAAGGGATTTTAAGGAAGAGAGGTTGGAAAATTGGGTTTTGATGGAGTCTGAGAACATCAAATTCGAGAGGTTGAGGTATACAAGGTTCTTCAGATTTGTGAATTGATGGGGTATTTTCGAGAATTGGAAATTGTTGAAGCTAAGATCAAGGTATTGGAGATGGCGAAGAGTGAAGAGGGATGGAGAGATTGTACCATTGATTGGTTTGTATTTGGGGTCAGAGACGAGGATGACCCTTGAATCAACTGCCCGCACGAGAAGGCCTGGTGTGGGGTTCCTCAGGTCGATCGAGACAACATGGGAGGAGGAACAACGGATTCCATGCCAATTGCAGCAGTTCTGGCCTCGCCACGAAGACAAGCGACCAGACGGGTCTGCGAGAGAGGATTTGAAGCTGAGGAGAGCAGCTCTTTCATCTAGGTAGCAGCTTTGTAATGGGAGTGGGAATTGACAGAGGAGAAGGAGAAGGAGAAGAGCTGAGAGATTGATGTTGATGGCTTTTGA
This sequence comes from Magnolia changhungtana, assembly GCA_030180095.1. Taxonomy (NCBI): domain Eukaryota; kingdom Viridiplantae; phylum Streptophyta; class Magnoliopsida; order Magnoliales; family Magnoliaceae; genus Magnolia; species Magnolia changhungtana. Next base: position 7,770,562 of record JASAUF010000161.1, on the reverse strand, counting down.
AATGGTCTGATCTATGAGATTTTGTGTTTGTTTGATAATTGAGAAGATAACAGCCTTCGGTGGTTGCTCTGTTCTTTGATTTCTTGTGTCGTTGTTTGAGTTTGACCGTTGGTTTTCTAATTTTTAAACTTTGGGAGTTATTTGATACTCTGGCAGACTGTGATGGTTGATACAAAGGCACTGAGAAATTGGGCATGTGGCATACATACATAGAATCTAAGCCGTGCAAATTACAGAACCAGGCTACGTATGTCAGAGCCCGAAACTGAGATGGATTGAACGCCATTCGTACTTCTGATCAGTGGGCATTTGTTTTGTCGATTCGGACTATTCTATTTTTCATCTAAACCGTTCGTTAAAAATGTCCAATTCAACAAGTGTAATTTGACGGTTGTATTTAAGTCAACGTTTTGTGGATTGTGCAATTTCTAGTGCCTGCTTATTGAACAGTGCACCCTGCCAGGGTATCAAAGTTTTCATCTAAATTCGTTGGTGGGAGCAGGTACCGGTGTAGAAATTTCCTTGCGGTCAACTCCATTGATCATGGGACCCACTTGTATGGAAAGTGATGGATGAGAAGGCCAACACAGACGAAAATGGGATTCGTTTGAATATCGTATCTTGAACAGGAAGCTATTTGATACTCTGGCTGCATACTACGCTTGATACACGTACGCTTAGAAATTGTACACGAGGGATATGATTAATGATATACAAACCAACCAAATTGTGGGATACACTGTTACTAAGCCATATTCCCAAAATCGGACTGTTTGAAGGATTCAAACTTATGATTCATGGAAACTTGTATGTTGAAATAGGACCATTGGATATTTTTCATTTTAATCATCTAATAAATGTCCACCAATCTGATGGTGATCAGGTGATCCGTTAAGTGTGGTTTGTGATTCATGATACACGTAAACTGGGGACACTTTAATTTAAATAGCTCTACGTCATGTTTGCAAGATTTCTACGCGCCTGTGCATCGTCCATCACCCTCAGCCAGCGTATAAAAAAGAATTTCATTTCTTCATTTGAGAAATATAGGATATTCGAGAAGAGTGGACACAGGTTCTCAGAGGTACCCTTCCGCTACACCAAAAGCTGCCTAAATATTTTTGTGAGCATGGAATTCTTTTAACCGACTGCCCGTTATCAACTGGGCAAGAGAACAAGATAGTGGAACTTAGCATAATATTACATCTTTTTTTGTAAATTTAGATTTATTTATTTTGGCTGCCATTGGACCATACCAAGAAGTGTCAATAATGCAGCCCAAGTTGGAGTAGTGGAAGAATATCTAATGACTTTCTTGATTCACATAAAAATACTAGGTAATTTATCTTCTTTATTTTCACGATATGTATGTTGTTTCTATCTTCTAGACTATAGGATCTATCGGTTTGGATTTTATAGCACCTTAAACAGTAATATTAGTAGAAATACTTCTGAAAACATTTAGGGCCTCTTTGGCAAGTGGTATTAAGTTGTATTAAATGGGATTGCATTGCTAATCCCACTTTGAATTTGGGAATGACATGTTTGGAAGGAGTGTGAGATGGGATTAAAATTAACTTTATAGGCTTTGGAAAATGAGCTTTGTGTCGGAAAGTGTGAGATAGGATTACAAATCCCATAGGATGATGAGTTTTTGTTTTATCCAAGTTCAATCCAAGTGTAATTTGAAAGTAAATCCCGGGATTTATTTTTTAATGCATACATTCCAAACATGGTATTAGAAAACATGGGATACACCCAATCCAGGGACAATACCTTACACATACATTTATTGTAACTTTTACAATTCCATCCACCTTAATCTCACCTAACGCAATTGGCCAAACAGGCCCTATAGCAATGTCTACGGGGACATCAATGTTTGTAGTTACCTAATCATAGCAACACATAGGAGCTTAAGTGAAGATCTCAACTTTTTGATGGTTTGATGGTATGTGCATGGTTTACTTAATGTATATGGATAATAACTAGTCCATACATGGTTTTCGAGTAGAATTTTTAATCCAAGTTACTAATATGGTACATCTCTAGGCCCTGAACTTGACCTAAACTTATAATTTCTTGTTGTACGACCCCTTCACGGATCATAAGAGTCTTAGGTATCTATTCTCTTAGAAGGATTTGAATATGAGACAGTAAAGATAGGTTGAATTCCTAAAGAATTATGACTTCGAATTGTTATACCACCTAGGCAAAGCAAATCTTGTATCAGATGCTCTTAGCAGGAAGTAGCATAAGCAGCAAGTTATGGTAGGATTAATGGTCCAAGAATGGAGAATGCTGGATTACGTGAAGGACTTCAATGTTGAGCTATGGTATCGAGAGCAACGCATTCGCCTATGTTAATCTTGAAACAAACGTTAAATGAATGAATTATAGAAGCCCAAGAACGTGATGAATGGTTATTGAAAATGGTGACTAAGCACTAAAGTAAGGATAAATCAAAATAGGAAGTATGGGAAGACAAAGGGATTCAATATCGCAACCATCTTTGCATACCAGATATCCTAGAATTGAAGGAATAAAATTTGAAGCAATCGCACATGACTAAATTTATCATTCATCCGGGAGGTATACCAAGATGTATCAGGATGTGAAGCATTTTTTCTGTTGGCCAAGAAAGGTATTGAAATTGCATTAGATGAGTTACAATGCGTTTAAGTGCAGAATATGGCGAAATTATAAAATGTAGGCTAAGTCTTAGAGGATGGGGGGCGATTAGGACCGATTAAAAATTATACCTATTAAAAACACTAATTGCCTAACTTAAACTAATTTACAATTAAACTAAGTAAGGTAACATAACTCGAAGGGCCTGTTTGGGAGTGTGGATTTGGAACCCCTTGGATTCGGAACCCCCTGAATTTGAAACCCCCTGTATTTAAAATCCTCCTATTGTGTTTAGCACCCTAGATTGGGAATTAAATTTAATCCAAAAGTAGCTATGCATGGTATATTTATGGGGGTTTGAACTTAATTATTAAATCAACTTTAATAGCTATAATTAGTGACATATATAGTGTTTGACACAATGGTTGTAATAAGCCCGCTGAAATATGTGATTTGCACGAAAATGATGAAATTCCAAGTCTCGGATGGGCGACAAGCACAAGATCATGTCCAAGTGACTAACCAACAATTTTAATCGTTGATTTACATGGATAATGTTTGGACGGTGTTGATCATCATATTAAAGTAATTAATGGTGACGCCATTGATAATCTAATTATTTTTTTTATATCATTAGTGGGCCATGTGCCCAATAGAATGATAATATGGTGACACACATGTTACACATGCAACTATTGCAATGATTTTAGGTGTAATCCAAGCACCGTGGATTTTAAACCCCCTCTTTGAGGGGATTTGAAACCTCCGGTTACTTTATGCTACCAAACAACCAAGGGATTTGAAACCCTCTTAAATCCTCTCAAATCGCCCCAAATCCATGGTACCAAATGACCCCTAAGGTTTCCAAGCCATTAAAGGGTCCAATCACATAGTGTAGAAACTGGAAATCAGCGCCCACGCTGATTTGTATGTTATGTTTTGGTGGTGGGGGTGATTAAGCTGATTTGTGGATGCTGGAGTCGCCACTAGCCAATTAATCTCAGAATTTCACGGTCGGCTAGAACCCACGGAATACGTAAGGTTGGAGAAATTCGAAGACTCTCCTACCTTAGATTGACTCCTGGTCTGCGATCCGAGATTCCGGGTAAGGGACCTCAGTTACAAAGAGGGAATGTTTTAGGCATCCTCTCTGCCCGTACAAATGTACGGTCTCTACTTGGTGTGATACGAAAATCTCAAGGGATAAATGATATGATCGAAGTAGGACTAGGCACACGTAGATTTTTTATGTAGCAAGATCCGAGATTTCGGCAAGCCATAGAGCATACGTCCAACGACATATCTAGAAGATGGATGTGATGATGTTTATGTAAAAAGGTAAAGAAGCGTGGACTAGATCACTAGGAATTTATGATGTGACAGGATCCAATGTACGACAAGTCACAGCGCATACGTTCACTAGAGATCTAGAAGAGCAGGGGAGTTGAGAAGGGAATAGATGTTATAATAAATGCTTGCATAAAGTAAAAGGATCTTTGACTTCAATTTGAGTAGGCTTGTGAGGTTAGGCTTCAATTTGAGTAGGCGTCAATTTGCACCATGATCAATCCGAACTAGGCTTGTGAGGTTAGGAAGGTCATGATGAGGCTAAGGGGGAGCTAAAAATTCTAAATTTGGAGGCTTAGGAGCACCTCCTCACCCTCACTCTCTTCCTCTCTCTCTCTATCTCCCTCACTTGGATTTTAGGCTCTCTTGGTTGTGTGTGAAATGTGAAGGGGGAGAGGGCTATTTATAGCCTTCTCCAATGACATTGCTATAATTGGTAGGTATGTAAGGGGTAAAAGTTGACATGACAACTTGTGATTGGTTGAGGGGAGAGGAATGCCATGTGGCATGCTCTCATTGGCTCTTGGTGGTTGGTGAGGTTGGTAAAAATGGTAAATAGGGTGACCTACAGGGGTAAATCCATATGAAAGTTGACTTTTGCTTGGTAGGATGGTAAATAAGGTGAACTACAGGGGTAATTTCATATGAAGGGTGACTTTTGACTTGATAGGATGGTAAATAGGGTGAATTAGAGGGGTAATTACATATGAAAATTGACTTTTGGCTTGGGTGATGGTTTAGGGTTTGGATTAGGGTTTAAGCTAGGGTTAGGTTAGGTTTAAGGTTTAAGCTGGGTTTAAGGTTAAGGCTTGGGTTTGGGTTAGGGTTAAGTTTAAGCTAGGATTAGGGTATGGTTTAGGATATGATCATAGTTCCCGGATTGTCTTAGTCGTCTCAAGATGTTAGCCTGGGTGGGGTGTCTACAGATGCCCCTCTTTGGCCGAGGTTGCGAGAAACTGAGCGCCAAAGCGAGTGGACACCCCATCCTTCTGGTCAGAAAATGGTAGTGATCCAAATCTGTTGCCTGCCATTGTATCATTTTCAGTTGACTGTTTGGAAAAGAGATGACTTGCACATATCATTAGGGTTGAGGAAAACGTTGTGATTGTCCCTGCGTGTTGCTGCGGCATTACGGGTCACCAACCATAACCCTTTCACGTCAGATTGTTAATTGCATTGGAGGGTAAGTCTGAAAAGTAGGGCCTCTGCGCGTTGGTGCGGCATTACGAGGATTCTCGTACTGTTTGGTATGTCGTTCATTTGCTACGTAATCACCCTAGGAGTATTCAATCCATTTGATCGTTAAAGTGGTTAGCTGCCCTGCGCATTGGTGCGGTCTTACAGGGAACTCACTACGTCAACTTGGACTCGATCAAATTTTACGAACATCCTGGACTAGGTATGTGCAGGTAATCTTTTGTCACGCAATCTTCTGATTCTGATACTTTGGTTATAATGGATTGTTGTCACTTTGAGTTTGATTATTCTTTCCAGAGATAGATCCACTCATTTCTACTAGCATTTATACGGCTGTCCAGATATAGAGATCGGGTCAATCGTACATGTATCATGTACGGATTCGATTATCCTCTGGGGAAACTGGGGGAGACCAAATCTTATTTAGCTATTTGCACTGACCACAACTAGAGAATATGGAAGATTCCTCAGTATATTGCGCACCGCGTGCATTTTTTGAAAGTTTTTGTTTGAAATCTAATCTCTTTGGAACTAGACTCCTTGGAAATTTTATTTGAAGATATTTTTAGATTTTTGAAAAAATATCCGTTCAATCTCGCTGGTGGGCGTCGTCGTTCAGTTTTTATTTACGCAAATTAAGTAAACAGTTGCGTTGCCTCCACTGATGAGTTGGCAGGGCTAACGGGGAACATGGGCCTGATTTGGACATGTGGGCCTTGTGGCTTTTGAAATGCGGGCCTCTGGGGCTTTAAACTTGTGGGCATTGTGGCCTTTTGACTTGTGGGCCTCTGGGGCTTTGAGATGGGCTTTTGGACTTGTAGGCCTTGTTGGCTTTTGACTTGTGGGCCTTGTGGGCTTTGAAATGTGGGCCTCCGGGGCTTGAAATGTGGGCCTCGTGGGTTTTGAAATGTGGGCCTTTTAGGCTTTAAACTTGTGGGCCTCTAGGGCATTGAAATGTGGTTATCTGGGGCTTTGAACTTGTGGGCCTCTAGGGCTTTGAAATATGGGCCTTTGGGGCTTTGAACTGTGGGCCTTTGGGGCTTTGAAATGTGGGCCTCTAGGGTCTTGAAATGTGAGCCACTAGGGCTTTGACTTTGACTTTGTGGATCCCCGACTTTGTTGGTTGCTTGTCCTGTATATGCATGTATGTTTTTATTTTTATTCCTATAAAGGAAGGAAAATAATGTACTTGTAAAAAAGATGTTTTAAAGAAAGAAATATTTTTGTTTGTGCCAAACTTGTTAGTGTTTGATTGTGTTCAAATTTATGCTTTGGATGATTGGGATCAGAATATTGAACTCAGCCCATGTCGAATCCGGTATTCTGAATTGTTTACCAGGGATCTCTATTCCCTGAGAGTAGTGTATATTAGGATCATGCCCCTTAGATTTGGGTAGAGTCTGACAGAATTCTGATCCAGGACTTATCTCTTTTTTGTGCTTCTTCACTTTGCTTGTTGCCTTAGCTTCTTTTGTACCTGCACTTTTTGTTTTCTTTTTCTTTTTTAGCCATTTTTGCCCTCAGCGCCTTTTAAGGTTTTCACCACGACTGGCTTTCTCGTCATTTTTGCCCACGGCGTCCTTTCGAATTTTCACCATGTCCAGAGTTTTTGCTCTTGCCTACCCCTTGGTAGCTGTGCTCTTTTTACCCTTTGTGCCTTTTCAGGTTTTCACCAAGTCCGCTACATGCCCGCTATTTTTACTCGAGGCTCCCTTTCGGGTTTTCACCTCGCCCATTTTTCTTTGGTACATTACTTTTCTTTTGATTTCTCTTTTTCTTATACAAAGGTGGGAGGCTAGACTCCATTCATTGCCAGCCGACTGGTGAGGTACCTGGCTTTGTCTTCAATCACGATCGTGAAGCTGTTGACATTGGGTTAAACTATCCTGAGGGGAAATGGGTTAGTGAATTGTGTTCTCACTCATTGGGTTCGACTCTTCTTTTTTTTTCTTTCTTTTTTTTGGATTGCGCGCTTTATTCATCCATTTTTTTTTATTTCTTTATCTCTTTTTTTAAACCTTTATTTTTTGGAACACTTATTGGAGGGAAGGAATGATGATGGAATGTACCTCAGGATGCTAACCTTTTGTCGTTTGACTTTAGCTTTACGATTGTGGTTATTAACATAGTCAGGTAGGATTACCCATGATAGATATTCACGTTGTCGGCGTTGATGGGCTCTAGAAGATCTTTGCCCCTAATGATGATGAGATGAAGGGAACCTCCCGGAAGAATCTTCGTAAACGATCAGTGAATCATCCCAGGATGACTTGGACTTGCCCTTGGATCTCGTAGGCGCAATAATAAGATATGCATTGTTACCATGTTGCTAACCTTTCTTTCATACTTGTTTATCGTTGGTCCTAGCGACCGTTGTGTGTTTTATGTCTGCGAGATGTAGTTGGTTGCATCGTGCTTACCACCAATCATTTTTCTTGACTTCTTTTTTTTGTTCATTCGTATCGATGATGTAGGATGTTATCGTCACCCGCTCATGACCATTGGATGCCTTTGGGTTCATTCTTTCGATGATGTCCACACCCCATAATGAAGAAGGGCTAGAGTGTTGACAGGTTATAAAGACTCGAAGCATGCACATATAGATCCATTATGCAAGCTTTGAATATTTAAAGCACTTCCTAACATGCTGCAATAGCTTATCTCCATCGTTCATCATAAGTTCTTCTTGGACATTGCATGTTCCTTTACGCGCAAGTTGTGGACTCCATTGTAGACTTCAGACATGATCTTGATAGCTTTGCTTGATGGGCTTGACTTCAGGCTTCATAACAGATGGTATATGATTGATTCTTCATTTGATTTGAGTAAGGCTCCATATGAGAACCCAAAGTTAGATAGCCCCGGGCCTCAGGAATTCTGTCATTGTCTACTTGTATTTAGGAGGCAAGGATCTCTTGATGCAGACTGTTCTAGGGAGCTCAAGGATCCCAAGTTCACATCTTCAAAATCATCCGTGACGACATTGGCCTTTGTTTCGAGCTTTTTGAGGGAATCCTCTAGCTTGAGAGTTGGATCATCATTTTCTCCATCCTGGGCTTCGTTCAAACCCATGAGTTTGAAGTCTAACTCTAGATCGAAATCATATGAGTCGACTTTAAAATCGGGTGTTATAACAGACGCATTTGGCACATTATTGCTTGTGGGTTTTGAAAGATTTTCTATTGTTTTTGTGTTTTGAGAAATTTCTGTTGTTTTTGGATTTTGACAAGTATCTGAAGTTTTTAGCATTTCGAAAATATCTAATGCTTTTGGCTTTTTGAAATTTTTTGATTTTTTTTTAGAAGTATATGATTTTTTTTTTAGTGTTTCGGAAATATCCAATGTTTTTGGCTTTTTGAGAATTTTTTAATTTTTTTATTGAGAAAGACGGTGATGTGAATCAGGGATTGCCTGATTTAACTTAAGGAGTCAAACATTATTTTATTTTATTATGCCATCTTAGGGATTGAGAACCAGCTATTGCCCTACACTCCCTCCCCTCACGAGGCAGGGCCAGACAGATAGTAGGTGAGCCCTCATTGTCGTGCCCAAATGTCATGATGAGTTTGGGATTGGGCTCTGAGTTGGTGTTGGATTTCACTTTCCTCAACTCATCCCCGATGCATTGTGATTCTTTAGATTCTTCCTGCTCAGGTGGGACCCAGATTGTGGTACAGTCAATCAGGGAAAATTCCTACCCCTTGCCCAAGTCATTTTCAAACAGCCCAGTTAGGCTCATTTTGCTCATTTGATCCTCTACGGTGCATCTTGGCCTGCCTACCGAATAGATGATCCCTTCTTTGAAGGATCTAATTGATGCGTGGATGAAGGGATCATCCTCCTCTTGCCGAGTTTACTCTCCTCCGATGCATTTGCGCTTTGCTATCTCACCCATAGGAGGTAGATATTCCATTCCTGTCATACTTATATTTTCTTGATATTCGAGCTGATAATAAAAATATTGGTGCTCGAGTGAAGGGAAGACATAGTTTGATTCGATGGGACATGCAAGAGGCATGCAATTTATAGTCTCGAATTCGAGACTGTGGTATGGGATATCCTCATCAGAGCATTGTATGTCTGTAATCGGGATATCTAGCTCTTGACGGTTGGCTGCTTTTATCAGAAAGGTTTGTTCGGGATCATCTAGAATGGCGAGCGCCTTGTCTCTAAACATGTACTTGGCCTTTTGGTTAAGAGTCGAAGAGAGAGCCTTGACTCTATGAATCTAAGACCGATCAGAGAGGAGATGAAATGAAGCTATGATGTTAAAGACCTAAAAAGTGATGGTTGATGCTTTGGGGCTAATCAAGATCTCGACGTTAATCTCTTTCTCGACCTTTCTCCTAGAGGTGGGAACCACTCACTCTAGACTCTTCTCTTGAAGGATTAAAGACTGAGTAGAGCTAGGCAAATCCCTTTGAGTAGCAGAATGTCCTTCCTAGAAAGTCACTGCATGATTGAAGCTGGGCCCTGATTTTGTTAGGGCATGCGGTATGTTGATCGAGGAAGGGGCATTTTCTTGGAGCGTGACAGTTGGAGCAAGGGTCAGATAGGCAAATGATACCCCTTGCGAGACAGAGGATGTATGGATTGGATTGATTGAGGGTGGCTCTAAGGGCATGGAGATTAGACTGACTGGAGATGCCCCTTGCATACTTAACGATGAAGAGATTGGACTGGCTGGGTGTGCCCCTTGCATATTTGGAAGTATTGGTGTTGAGTTGGTGGTGATTGCATGAACGGATTGAACTGGATGGCAAGGTGATTCTCCCTGAATGATATCGTTGGTAGGGGTTCCTGATGAGCTGGGGCATACTTGGTACGGTAGCAGGAAATTCTGGAGGATGTAGTTGGTGGTAACAACAGCAGGAGAGGTAACCGCAATCCTTTATTTATCAATCAGATCTTGGACCGCATGTTTCAGGGTGAAACAATGGTCGGTTGTGTGGCCTTGGGATTGGTGGTATGCACGGTACTCATTCTCATTATAGTTTGGCGGCAGAGGGTTTGGTGGGGACCTAGGCAGTAGCGAAGTAAATATTTGCATTTAAACTAGCATGACTAGTATCTCACTGTAAGTTTGGGCTATCGGTGTAAACTACCTAGGTTCCTGAGTCATCATCATCTGATGACCATGATCGGGGTACTGAGGAATCTCCCTTTGCTATTGTTGTTGCCATTGTCCCTCTTGATGAGCAAATTGAGCACCTTGAGTAGAGGCGCCAAGATTGTCTTCTTCTGTTGGATGGAGGTCAGGAACACTTCTGTTACCATTCTCGTATCCAGTAAGCCTTTCTTCCACTGTCCGTTGTACTGGGGAGGCCTGATGAGGCACCAGGGAGAGATTGTCTTAGCCCTTATTCCAGCTTCGACTTGTTCCCCGGCACGGATGAGTTGGGTAAAGTTGACATATGGATATGAGACGAGGTATCCAAAGATACTCGGGTTTGCCGAGTGGATGATCATGTAGATTTGCTCCTCGTCATCAATGGGTGTTTTCATTCTAGTGGTCATTGCCCGCCACCATCTAACGTAAGCTGACAATGACTCATCATTCCTCTGTTTTAAGGCAGCAAGATCCACCCTTTTGGGTGCTACATTAAGATTGTACATAAAACGATCAATGAAAGCTTTGGAAAGTTGTTTCCAAGTTTTAATTCGATGGTAATTTAATGATGTGTGCTAATCTAATGCATCACCTTTCAAGGATTTTTTAAACAAACGGATCAATGCATCAGGGAAGGGATAAAGATCCCTGAACTTGGTGAATGGGAGATCCACCTCCTGTTGCTTCTGTAGCTTCCTCTGCATATCTTGCAATTGCTCTCGGAGCTCTTTAATTTCGAAGGGACCGGTCGAGAAGGGTTTTGTCCCTTGGAATTGATTGGATCTCCTATTAGGAGAAAGATGTGCGGGAGGGTTGCTCCCATTTGTATGTTGGGCTGATTCTACATGAAGAGGGAGAACATGATTTACTAGAGGAATGAGGGAGAAAGTAAAAGGAGTTTGTTGGATTGAGCTATTTTGCACACTGGGCTGTGTTGCCTACATGTTTGGTATGGCGCCTGGTACAAGGCGAAGTAATAGCTTCTGCAATTTTTGAGATTTTAGGTCATCTCATTTATGGTTACAATAGCTGGCAAATCTGTTGGAGTTGCTGGAGGTGTCGGCACCTATGACGGTACTAGTACCAATGCTGATGCTTCAGAAGTTGGCAGAACTGCCGACACTTCTTCATGGGTAGCCATAGCTGCATGGGATTGAGTGGTCGTGGTTAGGATTGATGCCTAAACAAGTGTAAGCCAAAGATGTTTTTTTCATTTTTGTGAATGCAGTGATGAATGTCCATTGAGATTGGAATACTACACGTTTTCGAGTTAGGTCTCAACTAGTGTGCTCTAGCATATCCCCAATTGAGTCGTCATTCTGTAGACACTGAAAATCGGCGCCCACGCTGATTTGTATGTTATATTTTGGTGGTGGGGGTGATTAAGCTGATTTGTGGATGCTAGAGTCGTTACTAGCCGATTAATCTCAGAATTCTGCGATCGACTAGAACCCACGGAATACGTAAGGTTGGAGAAATCCGAAGACTCTCCTACATTAAATTGACTCCTGGTCTGCAATCCGGGATTCTGGGTAAGAGACATCGGTTACAAAGAGGGAATATGTGAGGCACCCTCTCTGCCCATACAAATGTACGGTGTCTACTTGGTGTGATACGGAAATCTCAAGGGATGAATGATATGGTCGAAGTAGGACTAGGCACACGTGGATTTCTGATGTAGCAAGATCCGAGATTTTGGCAAGCTACAGAGCATACGTCCAACGGCGTGTCTAGAAGGCGAATGTAATGATGCTTATGTAAAAAGGTAAAGAAGCGTGGACTAGATCACTAGGAATTTCTGATGTGACAGGATCCAGTGTATAGTAAGTCACAGAGCATACGTTCACTAGAGATTTAGAGGAGCAGGGGGGTTGAGAAGGGAATAGATGTCATGATGAATGCTTGCATAAAGTAAAAGTATCTTTGGCTTGAACTTGAGTAAGCTAAGACATGGGTTGCATCATGATCAATCCGGGCTAGACTTGTGGGGTTAGAAAGGTCGGGATAAGGCTAAGAGGGAGCTAAAAAATTTGAATTTGAAGGCTTAGGAGCACCTCATCACCCTCACTCTTTTCCTCTCTCTCCCATCTCCCTCACTTGGATTTTAGGCTCTCTTGGTTGTGAGTGAAATGTGAAGGGGGAGAGGGCTATTTATAGTCTTCTCTAATGGCATTGCTGTAATTGGTGGATAGGTAAGGGGTAAAAGTTGACATGTCAACTTGTGATTGGTTGAGGAGAGAGGATGTGTAACGACCTGAAAATTTCCGTACATTGGGTCGAGTATCACCTCGACCAGAAATCACGTAGGATTAAATCCTTTAGAAATTTAACAAAGTTAACTAAGTACTAAACTCCATTAGCCATGAAATCCGTTAGGATCGCTTTAAATACTATCTGCAAGACCCAAAACTTGCAGAACAAGTGACGCTAGGTTACCCTAAAGTTTAGAACCAAACTCATTTCCCGTCTGCTCTCGGGAATGAAACGAAACTTCGTATTAGGTCTAGATCGCACATCGGGAGTCCGATTAACCCGAAGCTAAGGAACTAGGACCGCCCACCGGACTTAACAATCATCTCAAAAATCGGCTTTATCCGATGTCCCACGGTCATTCGTTTCGAATCGGAGCGAGGTAGTGTGAAAAACACTATTCATATGCCAAAATAAATATCCGGAATAGTGATCCGGCATCGTTCGTTGTGTGTCGACGTCATTAAACAACCCGACCGTCAGAATCGAGACCAAATTACACCCTCGGATTAAGAAAAATTTCAGAACATTTACATGTACTTGGAATTTCGATCGTGGCCCACTGACCGTCGAACTGAAAGTGGTCCGCCACGTGCGATCTGGGAATCCAATCGAGTCAAAAACGTAATCCCACGTAGATCCATCGATGGTGAGTTTAAGTCTGACGTTTGGTCCAAAGAGGGCCACCAGAACTTCCCTTTTGAGCTGGAAAAGCGGCGAATATTCTATATAAGCAGGTACCCATGAACCTAAGTCTATTTTCGTAATGTTTGTGGCTATAAAAGGGGCTTAGAACAGCCCCTCTCACAGCCATACGAATTTTGAAGAAAACCCTAGAGGAGAGAGAGAAAAGAGAGAGGGACTTGGAGATTGTTGCCGATCTTCCTCCTCCTGCTTTGGCTTGCTACACGGCCTACACCGCTCTATTCTAGACGCTTTCCCGGCGCTTTCCACCTCATTTGAAGGTAAGAAACCCTAACCCTAGGTCTGATTTGAGTTGGGATCGAGGTAGGATGTGTACCGACTAACCGATTCCGCTCTTTAGGCTAGAAATCGCCCGTAGACGAAGTTCTTCTACCCTTGGATTCGTTCCGTTTCCAAAGGCAAAGGTGAGGACTTTAAGTGTATAAGTTACGGTTTTCAACGCTTTCAATGTCAGATAATGGTAGATTCATGATCTGCTTGCAATTGCACATGTACAAAGTGCTTTCCGTTTCCTGTTTTGATTAACGGTGTGAAATATGGAATTTCACATATTCTAGGTATACGTATAAATACCGTATACGTATTTTTTTTGGATAAATACTTGACATGTTTATTTAATGTATAATTATATAACATATGAATAAAATACTAGTTTGGCAAAAGGAATTGCCAAAATATATGTTTACTTGTAAATGCGCCGTATGTTGAAATTACGTGTTGTGGAAATACCGTATACGTATTTCTTTTGGAATAATGTTTGACATATGTATTTAATGTATGATTATACAATACATGATTAAAATACTAGCTTGGCGAAAGGGATCGCCGAAATCTATGTTCCTTTGTAAACACTATGTATGTCGAAATTGGGTATACGTGAAAGTACCCTATACGTATAAAATTTGCTGATATGATTGCCATGTTTAATTGCTGTATGAATATGATGTATATGTATAAAATACTAGTTTAGTAAAGGGACAACCCTAGTACACACTTCTCTAGCATACGTCATGTATGTTGAAATAGTGCATTCCAAGTGTTGGTGAAATCACTTGTGAGTGTAAGTGCTTAAGTGTTAGAACCTTAGTTAGGTGCTGAGATGGGATTCTCCGCTACCTTAGAGTCACATATGACACTCTCCATGTGGTTGTTCACTCTAACCACTCACCTATGAACTCTAAGTATTTGTATCCCTATGTGTATAGTGCTTTATAACATGCTTTACAACATGCTTTACAACATGCCTTATAACATGCTTTACTTCATGCTTTATAATACATGCTTTACCTCATGCTTTACTTCATGCTTTACAACTGATTGAGTTTGGGACTATGCCTATAGTCCAAACATTCGGTACCAGACTTGCGGTTGTGGCCGAGATTCATATCGCCACGATGGACGTGTCTGGCGAACCCGAGTCGTACTTCGGTTGGCGATAGTGGTTGGCCACACGGAGTGCTTTTGCGCTCCATATCGCTCAACTTGTGGTGCGCTCGAGCTAGTCAGGCTCGTCAAGCAAACCGATATGTGTATGTATGTTCACCATGTTTGGTCGCTCTGCTGAACCTAGGGTACCAAACTTACCGCGGCAATCCCGTTAACCATGGTACCTCGATCCGCTAAGACGCATGAGCCGGCATGGTGGTATGGGACACCGTGGTCGAAGCCGCTGGCCTACGCCGGGGTCATGTGCCTCCCGTAGTGACCATTGCGCAACCAAACTCGTGAGCCGATTATGGTGGTATGGGACACTATATTCGAGTCTGTCGATACTCACGGCGAGAGCCGAGTACGGTGGTGAGACCACGTGCTCGTGTGACGGCGACGAGTCCTCCGTAGTATCTTCGAGTATACTCAAGTGTACTCGTGATTAGCGGCCAGTCTTTCATAGTAACTAGAGTATGAGTTGAGCCAAGTGCACGGTGAGACCCGTACTTGGTGACGGCTAGTGATTGAGCCAGGGTGAGATATGTACTTGAGCCGACGGCCGCACAATTGAGCCGCATACGGTGAGATCTCGTATCCGCGCCGACGGTGACGAGCCCTTTGCGATGCCTTCACTACGCTTCTCAAACCATAATATCGTATGAGATTAGCTAGGATTGACGACCCTAGAATGGATCATGTTTGGGAATTATACAAGGGAGGTACCTTAGTTTCCCAATACCGCCGGTTGAAATGGATTAATAAAAACTTGGTAATCATGAGCATCATCGCACCGCATGTGCTTTGTAGATGTGGCGCACCGAGGAGTTAGCATTCGCGAACGTAAGATGATGTCGCTGAGGGTGGTTTGGCAAGGGCATACAAAGATCATGTCATATCATTTTTGCACTTAACAAGAGTAATTAGAAATGTTTGATTTGTACTTGCGTTATCATTACTTGCTTGATTGATTTGATAACATGTTAACCTATGCTTTAATGTTCCACTTTGAGTTAGCTACTCACTCCCACGATGGGACGGTGTTTACTGCACACCCACCGGACTGTCACAGGTGTAGATGGCGCCTGCTCGGAGCCGAGTTCGACTTCAAGGAGGATCGGGAGGAGTTCTCCTTTATGCAAGACTCACGACGGCTAAGGCCTACCGCATCGCGGATTTACTGGGCCTCTTTCGAGGATTGTATTTTGATTTTTGACTTAGAAACAATACATGTATATTGGTACTCAGTTAGTACTCATACTCTGAAGTTCACAAAATTTTGATACTTTACATATTTTGAATATAAAATTTCAGTCTTCCGCTTGCCTTTACACAATTGAACTGGAGTATGAATTACTGTTTTGGTATAATCTCATTCATGTTTATTGCGCTAACTCAGACAACATTTAACCATCATTGTGTATGTTGCATAAGTGATGCGTTGGAACTCGGGAGTTGAGTTCATACTCGACCCCCGAATTTCATGGCGTTACAGGATGCCATGTGTCATGCTCTCATTGGCTCTTAGTGATTGGTGAGGTTGGTAAAAATAGTAAATAAGGTGACCTACAGGGGTAAATCCATATGAAAGTTGACTTTTGCTTGGTAAGATGGTAAATAGGGTGAATTACATGGGTAATTTCATATGAAAGTTAACTTTTGGCTTGGTAAGATGATAAATAGGGTAAACTAGAGAGGTAATTCTATATGAAAATTGATTTTTGGCTTGGGTAATGGTTTAGGGTTTGGATTAGGGTTTAAGCTAGGGTTAGGCTAGGTTTAAGGTTTAGGCTGAGTTTAATGTTAAGGCTAGGGTTTGGGTTAGGGTTAGGTTTAAGCTGGGATTAGGGTTTGGTTTAAGATATGATCATAGTTCCCGGATTGTCTTAGCTGTCTCAAGATGTTAGGCTGGGTAGGGTGCCTACACATAGGATACACTAAATACATAAGTTAAGCAACTAGCATATATAAGATAGTGTATACGAGTGTGTGGGATGTGCTTCTTATCAATCACTAAGCATTTATCTAATCATACTAACATAATGTAAACATTCAAAACCATAAGAATAATTAAACAATTGTACAAATGACAATCCTAAACACGATCATTTATAGTGGTTTGGCTACGTGCCTACTCCACTCCCGGAGGACGCATTCAACCCTTAAGTGTACCGGATTTCACTATCGGAGGTTTTAAATCAAGTTCACCTCAAACCTTTACAGCCCTACATATAAGGCCCGTATCCTAAACTGTACTGCTCTATAGACTCCCGCGATCCTCCCTGTTAAATTTCAACAACCCTCAACCTGTAATTGACATTTGCGCGTGACCCTAAGTTGCATCCTGTAATTCTGAGTCGGCTCGACCAAAGACTTGTACCTTAGCGACCGCATTGTTGCTGTAGTTCTGACGCCGTATCTTGCGCACCGATGCAATACCCAGGGCAGGAGTTATGGGCCCACCTTCATTTCGAGGAAAACGCCGCGCATTACGAATTCCGAAAGAATCTTTACCCAATCCATCACATCAATCAATCAAGTACACATCACATCTCAAACCCATGCTTTTATTTTCCTCTAAGACAAGCAACACCCCCAAAGTTAACCCTTACACCACTCCATCCATCACTACACCCATCAATCACACCCATCACCCATCCATCATTCTTACAACCACCCCCTCTCACCCTCTTTCTCCACCCATCCCAAGCAACCAAGAGAGGTGTGGACGTCCAAGCATTTCCATAGAGAGATCCAAGTGTGTGGCCCACTTTCTACCCCATCAACTCTCATCTCTACCCTTCAATCTTCATCATCCTCCATCAAAGTTGAAGCCAAGGGTCCTAGCATTCCAAAGAGCCTAGAAGAAGCAGAATCGGTGGGTGACTTGAAGGTTAGATTGTATTTTTTATGATGGGCCAAGTGGGGCCTACCGATCGATGGTATGGATCTCACTTTGGACCCTAGGTGTGGCCAATGACCCGCCATGATTCATATGATCATCCCATAATGGGGCCATTCTCCATGGAGCCCATCATGATGTTTATTTTAACATTATGAAAGGTCATCTAAACCTTGCATTTTGTTTGGTGGAAAGGGATCTCCACCGTTGAATTTTATGATTTAGGGCCCACATGTTTTGGGACCCATTTTGATGTATGTATTGTATTTGCATGGCCCACCTAGGGAGGACTCATGATGGCGGAGCCCTTCTCCCACCACACGTTCTCTCTCTCTCTCTCTCTCTCTCTCTCTCTCTCTCTCTCTCTCTCTCTCTCTCTCTCTCTCTCCCTCTCTCTCCCATGTTTTGATGGCCCACCTGATGATGGTGATCTAAATCCACACCGTCCAGTTAGAGATCATGTAGGACATGGGCCTGGTGGGTCGTGACCAGCCGGACAGGCTGTTGTCCAGACCCTTCAGCAAGTCTAGATGTAGGAAACAACAAATATCAGCTTTGTTCAAAGCTAGTGGGCCACGTGTATGGACCCACTAGATGTATGCATTCATTCATCCCATCCACTGTCTAGCCATGGACGGTGGAGCCGCTAGTGATGTATGTGTTGTATATACCCACCATCTAAAGGCAAGGACAGTGGGCCTGCCGTGGCACTTGTGTGTTGTCCACACCATCCAGCATGGGACAGTGCTAGACGCACCACGTTGTATGTGTTTTAGCCAACCGTCTAGTCCACTGGACATGGACCCCACCTTGATGTATGTATCTGATCCACACCGCCCATCCAATTTCCCAGCTCATTTTAGGCGTTAAGCTGAAAAATGAAGCCGAACCAAACCTCTGGCGGGCCATATTGTAGAAAGAACTGTTTTAGGTGATATAAACTATTAGGGCCCGCAGTAATGTTTCTGTGCGTCAAAATATATCGAATATTGGGCTTGTTAGGCCTGTCTCGAGCCCAGGAACTCAACCGCGTGGGGTGGATCCTCCTGATGTGAGCCCCACCTATGAAAATCTATAAAAAAAATAAAAAAATAATAATAACAGCAGACGTTATTCTTGCCAAAGATCCGAGAGGATGCCGCAACATCGGGACGTCCATGACGACAGTCCGACCGTTTGGTTGAACACAGGGACCGTGGGCCCCACCACTGGTCCCACCATGATGTATGTTGGACATCTACACTATGCATTTGATGGGTCCCCTCTAGATATTGGGATACCCCAAAAATCAACCATTCACAGAACTAAGGTGGTCCACACCACCAAAAATAGCAGGAGATTGAACGTTTACCATTGAACCCTTTTTGGGTCACATAAGTTTTGGATTTATATGAAATTTGTTTTTCATCTTAATTCAGGTCTTATAACCTTATGAACAGATGGGATGGAAGATAAACGTTACGGTGGGCCACACGTGTGGACTCACCTTATATCCACACCATCCATTGGTACGGACGGTGGGTCCCACGCAGCATGCAGCTGCTGCTACATTGACACCATCAAGCTCTGTGGGCCCCTGCATGAGATATGTGTTATATCTCATCTGTCCTGGGGTGTAAGACCCACCATATATATGTGTTGCATCCACCGTCCAGCCCATGGACGGTGGGTCTCACCTTGATATGTTATATATCCACATCGTCCAAGCATGGGACGGTGTGGCCTGCCATGATACATGTGCTTTATATCCATCCACACCTTCCATTGCTCGGACATGGGACCAACTTGATGTTTGTCTTTAGGGGTGGACATCGGGCCGAACCAAGTCGAACTGGGCTCAACCCGGCCCGGTCAGCAATCGGGCGAGTTCGGGCTGAGTTTGGGCCAGTTTCAGACCCACGATTTGGACGGCCTTGATTTTTTTACTCTATTCCATCTACTCCATGGGAAGGGCTTTGGTAGGTAACTTGAACGGCCTTAATTTTTGGGAAAGGCTTTTGTCATAGATTTTTGGGACTTTGCTTCATCTACAAAGGGACCCACCATTTGGACAGCCTGGATTGCTGTAAATGGTTAGGGTAATTGGGTAAGAATTTAGAATATATATATATATATATATAGGGGCCGAGTCGAGCCAGGTCAAGACAGGCCAAACTGGAACCTATCCGAACTTGGCCCGAACTCAGTTTCGGGCCGAAGAAAATGGTGAGTCAAGCTTTTTTGGGCCGAGTTGAGCGAGTTAATCGGGCTAGCCCAGTTCGTGTACAACCCTATTTGTATTACATCCACGTCGTCCATTGCTGGACGTGGACCCCCGCCATAATATAAGTGTTGTATCTTCATCGTCCACGTAGGACTGTGAGACCCATCTTATGATGTGTTGTATATTCATACCATCCATTCACGTGGCCCCCACGTGAGGTACATGTTTGATCCAAGCTATCCGTCTGGTGGGGCCCATTTGGAATGTGCAAGGCCCACCTCAATGTAATGTATTTGTGGCCCATTTGGTGAGGCCCATTGTGATGTCCTTGTGGCATATTTGGTGAGGCCCAATGTGATGTAGGCCCATATAATGAGGCCCATTATGATGTATATGTGGCCCAAGTAATGAGGCCCATCATGATGTATTTGAGGCCCAAGTGGTATGGCCCAATGTTAATGTATTGATGGCCCATTAATGAGGCCCAATGTGATGTATTTATGGCTCATTTAATGAGGCCCGATATGATGTATATGTAGCCCATCCATTTTCTAGCTAGTATAAGGACCATGGACCCTATTATAGTTAGATTCTAAGTTCCAAATGGGCCACACCATGGGAGCAATGACGGTTAAATGTCCACGTTGTAAACAGTGGTTAAATGTCCACCATTGGGAACCATCCTAAGGCCCACCATGAAGCTCATCCTCTCTTTTACCCAGCCTTGAGTAGAGTCCCACCCTAATGTATGTGTTATTGATATGCCGATCATCCATTCTTCCAGATCTTATAAGGTCATGGGTCCCATTGAGGGTCAGATCCAAATCCCAAGTAGACCGCACCATAGGAATAGTGGTGGTTAAACGTCCAACCGTTGAAAACCATACCCTGTAGGGCCCACTGTTATATCCAAAATTTCAACCCATCTTCCCTTGTTGGGTTATCCCAAACCGTTGGGCTCCCATTGATGTTAGTGGTACCCATCTTCCCTTGTCGGGCTATCTCAAACCATTGGGCCCCCATTAATGATGGTGCTTTCCACCATACCTTGTATAATTATCCAAACCTTGTAACCCACTTTGTGTATGTATCGGGCTTTCCATAGAAAAGCCCATTTATTACATGATATAGAGATTTACGAAGTCCAATTATTCACCCTGTTAGCTTACCCTATGAACTCTCATTGTTGTATACTCACTTGACTTACCACGACAGATGTATCCTATCCATGTACCCCATTTGCCAAGACCTTGTGACATGCACACATCATCCACACCGTCCATCTCCTTGCTGAGACAAGTGTGAGGTCCATCATTGACATTAGTGTATCATCTAGACCATCTGTTGCTTAGTACACCATCACCCTTGCCGTAGATGGACGAATATGAGGTATCGGATTTGGTACATTCACCATTGAAGCTTATCTTGGTTTATGGGTTAGATCTACCATCCTTATAGGGGACCCCACCTTAGGACGTATGATATGCTAGTACCTCGAGTAAGTTATGATAGTCTAACATGGACCATTCCGTACAAACTTCTATATATCCAGTGGGGCGTATCATTCAGCCCCTACTCTTGTAAGTGACATACTGGTTAAGACCGGTCATCGCTTGTTATATCTGATAATCATGCTAGTATACTTAGTCTAGTAAGACACACTGAGATCATGCTTAGTATTACACCATGCTACATATCCATATGCATCATTTGCATGCCTGTTGAGAGGAATGGTTGATCATAGCATTTCCATTGGGCTGAGTTATTTAGGGGACTCCTTAAGAGACAGAGTTTCCCCATATGATCGTGCAGTACACGCAGGTTTGATGCATGACTGGATGGTATGACTCATGCATCTCGCATCTATGTGACATGATCAATTGGCGCCCTAGCAATATCAGGGTTGTGGCCTCCATAGGTTCATCATGGATGACCAGATGGGATATCAAAAATATTTGGTTCTAGCACTGTGGCACATAGGATGTCCTTGGGTGAGAGTCCCAGAATCCTCTTGGTACCGGGGGAGACTCCAACTTCTAGACCGAGTGGATACATGAGCGCTTGGGTACCGAATACTAATAGGCGGCGTCTCCCACTATGTCGTGGTCGGTTGGAAGAGGGTGTGGCCTTATCCTCCTGAGTGAGGGAGCTGTAAGCTAGGCTGAGTTTGACCAGCTCATAAATAGGTCCGCTATCGACGAGCCTGGTAGGTATTGGTAGACTATTGGCTAAGCGGATAATGAGGTCTTTTCCACTCGCTGGTTGTGCGGCTAAGGAAGCGGCAGCTATTGTGGAGTATATAAGACCCCGGTAATATCCCAGTGATGAGTCATACTGATATGTGGACGTACTGAGTACAGGATTACGTACTCACCATTTGACTTATTCATTCATTCATTCACTATCCACTCGGGCCGTTGGTGCGTAACTAGATCATTACATGCACCTTTGCAATGACCATGATTTCGGTTGGGTATGCGACCAACTTGAGATCAGGAGTTTACCATGTTGAGTGTAGCTATCCAAATTTAGGTATGGGACTAGTTTGGATAGAAGTCACTTGTGATGAACCTCACAGCTTGCGATACCACGTGCTATCATCTCGATTACACACTCCAGCTTTATCATTTCTTTTGCATTTGCATATTGCATTACACCCTAAGCCTATGACATTGGGTTTACTATGATTCTGCACTATATGGCCTAGATATGACATTTGGCTTACTATATCTCTACATTGTGTAGTCAATTTACATTGCCTTCTCTGTATATGACATTTCCTTATTATGTCTTCGCATCGTATAGCCTGGATAAGGATGATGGTATTTATGGACTTGCTAATATTTTCGCTTACTCTGATATTTATATGTTTGGTACATGCATTGCACACACACATACACCACCCTCTAAGCTTCTTTGTAAGCTTATGAATGACCGTTGCGTGTAGGTGATGTTAGGTTGCAGTAGCATTGAGGCAGGAGCGTGCGTCGAGCTTGTGGAGATTTTGTTATTCATGTATTTCCTTTTTCAGCACTGTAATCAAATGTTCATATTAGTGGATACATGATGATGATGTTGCCTTTGTGATTTGGGTACATTTGTGGTTATGCTCCTTTACAAAAAAAATCATACTAAAAATCCTCCTTGTAGGATCCCAGGATCGGAATTTGGCGTATGGGCATTGGAAGCTGAGAATGGGGTACTGCGGAGGCTGTCGGTGCCAGATTTGGCGATCGAAAATTTTGTGAGTCCAGTTTCTGAGTTTGGGGCGTAACACTACACAAGGACTCTAAAGTTTATGCCCTACACAAGAGCAAGGGTCCTACCAAAGCACCCAACTCATTTAGGCCCTACACAAGAGCTAAGGTCCTACACAATAACTTAAAATTTAGACTTCACCCTAGAGTCAAGGTCCTATACGAGAACCCGAAACGTATTCTCCCGCCAGAGGCCTACACAAGGACCTCTTGTTGGTTTTTCCTTAAGCTACCCAACAACCTTGGTCTTACACAAGAACTATAGATTTATGCCCTACAGAAGAACCTAGGTGAGTTTGAACACAAATTCTTGCGTTCCAACCTACACAAGGAAGGAGCACAAACCTGAACTCTTAAACATGACACTTACTTGTCGGATTAAGTCCCTTTTTGCTGCTCCTCTTGGGTCACTTGATCTTCACTCTCCCATGCTTCAATCATCTTCTTGATGCTCCCCTGATCATGTTGTTGTTGCCTTGCCATGGCTTCAACTCCACGATCATCGCCTTGCTTGTGATGCTCCAATGAGATGCCTAAGGTGAAGGAGTGGGTTGAATCTCCTACAACTAATGGGTAGTTGGTTTCCTAGGGATTCAACTAGATGGGCTCCTAGAAGATCTAGACAATTGTATTCCAAGATTACTCAAGTCCAAACTCTAAGAAATTGAGGAGTTCAATCACATCTCTAATGGTGAGGTTGGAATCCTCATTAAAGTTGAAATCTCAATGGAGATTGCTTGAAATTCATAGGAATATAAGCATAAGGTGAGGGATTTTCTTATAGGATCACCTTACCTCTGGTTGCTCCAAAAACCCATTAAAAAATCCCAAGGACCGAATCCTCTTTATAAATAGTTTGAGCTTCAACGGTCAAATAACGGGCAAATTTTGGTCATGTCGATGCCATCGTAGGGTCTTTGATGCCATCATGGATTCCTTCGATGCCATCGAAGGGCTCCTTGATGCCATCAAAATTTCTAGCCAAAAATCATGTTTTCTTACTGGACAATTTTGTACCCATTTCGATTGCATTAATACGATCTTTAATTGCATCGAAAATCGCTGTTCGATGCCATCGAGAGAGTCAGGGAAAAAAATTTCAAACCTTGCTGGACATTTTAGGATCTCAATAGATGTCATCGAGAAGACTTCGTTGTCATCGAAACATAAGCCATCGAAGAGACTTCAATGTCATCGAAACTTAAGTTTCAATTCCATTGAAGGGACCTCGATGCCATCGAGAATTCCAGCCATAAATCCAATTTGATTGTTGAACATTTTTTACTCTTAATCAATGTCATCGGACAGGTCTTCGATGGCATCGAAGGATGTTTGATGGCATCTCGATGCCATCGAACGTGGCCTAGAACTGCTGTTTTGGGTTATGTTCTATATAGCATATTTGCACCTCTTCTAGCCTTCTTTATCATATTTTTCGTAGTCTCATAATTGGGATGATCAAATTCATATTCTTAATTGTGACAAGATCATCTAGAGGTTATAGGGTTGTTTTGGTCAAGGTTTAGGGTCACCAAGGCATCTCTTTTACTTGTACATGCTCCTTGATGCTTCTGCTCCGCTTGTGTCTTTGGTTTTCACTTTCCAAAGGCTTAACCAACAATGAATATAAAGGCTCACATGATTGACAAACCAAGGTGGAAAAATGAGTGCATTAACATTGTTGACTATGTTACTCACTGTTTCATTTGTCAGCATGTAAAAGCCAATCACTAGAACTCATCAGGATTGTTACAGCCTTTGAAAATACATGAATGAAAGTGGGATTGTATCTCTATGAACTTTATAATTGGACTTCTCCTGACACTGAAGAAGCATGACTTCATATGAGTGATTGTGAATCGATTAACATAATCAGTACATTTCATTCCCATCTTTATAAATTATTCGATAGACATTCTACCCAAGCTATACATCACAGAAGTTGTGAGACTATATGGGGTGCCTAACTCTATTATATCAGACCGCAACCATCGTTTGACCTTGCGATTATGGACAAGTTTGCAAGAAATCATGGGCACGACATTAAATTTTAACACAACGTATCATCCATAGTCTAATGGTTAGACTGAGTGTGTAAATCATATTTTTAAAGCCTTATTACGGGCATGCATTCTTGATTTTAAGGAAAGTTGGGATGATAGTTTACACTTTGCTTAATTCGCTTATAACAATAGTTACTAGGCTAGTTGGAATGGCTCCTTATGAAGCATTATATAGTCGCCTATGTTGTGTGCCATATTGTTGGACTGAAATAAGAGAAAAATGATTGATTGAGCCAAATGTTGTCCAAGATGCAATGGAGAAGAACTCTTCCGTAAGCGACTTCAAGCAGCTCAAAGTCGCTGGAAAAGCTACACCGACAACCGAAGGCATGATGTGGAATTTTCAATAGAATATCATGTATTTGTGAATGTTTTGCTAATGAAAGGCTTAATGTG
Organism: Magnolia changhungtana; assembly: GCA_030180095.1. Classification (NCBI taxonomy): domain Eukaryota; kingdom Viridiplantae; phylum Streptophyta; class Magnoliopsida; order Magnoliales; family Magnoliaceae; genus Magnolia; species Magnolia changhungtana. The sequence continues at coordinate 7,745,076 of JASAUF010000161.1, read as the reverse complement.
TTTTGGTACAAAAGGGAAGCTTGCTCCTCAATTTATCGAACCTTTTGAGTTATTGGATCAAGTGGAAGCCGATGCATATAGACTTGCGTTGCTACCGCAATTAACAAGTGTTCACAATGTCTTTCATATTTTCATTTTACGGAAGTATGAAAGGGACGCTTTGCATATCATCAATTGGTAAGATCGGGAGCTTCAGGAATATATCTCTTACTTGGAGAAACCATTGCGTATCTTGGATCAAAAGAACATGTATTATGAACCAAGATTGTACCATTGGTTAAAGTATTATGGAATCATCACGGAGCAGATGAAGCATCATGGGAGTAGAAAGCTGAGTTGCGAGAAAATTATCCTTATACCTATTCGAAGAATAGTTCAGATAAATTTCAAGAATGAAATTTTTATTTAAGGAGGTAGAATGTAACAACATTGAATTTTTGTACACTTAAAACTGCAGTTAATAGTTAAAAATTAAGTTTTAAATTTAGAATAAAACAAGTCAATAGCTGAGTTGATAGAGATACTCTTGATTGAGAGAGATTGAGGGATTAACTCTTACAATTGTGACACTCAGTTACAGGTGAGGTTGAAGGATCGATTCTTGTGACAATAGTAATAACTTTTTGCCAAATTCCAAAAAGATTTCAATTTCTAGATAAGAAAGATTATGCTCATCCTACCTTATCTGGAAAGGGCTTTCTTTAAAAGGATACAGAATATGATTTTTATTTTTATTTGCAGAAAACCTTAGAGAGAGAAACCTTAGAGAGAGAGAGAGAAGTTCTAGGAGAGCTTGATTATGTAAGTCTCAACCCTTATATTTTTTATTATTTTTTATGCATTTAGCTTCTTTTCTCTTAATCTTTGAAATGAATGGTGTGGATCAACCACCCAGTGATTTCATAAATATGTAGAGAAATCTCAAAAAGAGATAATTGAAAATTCAAATTTGAACAGTAATGTTTCAACGAATGGATTAAATTGTTTGCATCCGGCTGCATTGGGATGGATCTAAATGAATCATTTGATCCTAAGGATCAAAAGATAGCAGAGCCCTAATTTTCAGATCAATCTGATTAGTAGATGGGTCATATTAATCAAATCTAGTTGCATATATTGATTTACATTTTAAATTCAAAGATGGTGATTAGACAGATCAGATCTAATTCCTAGTATTTATATTTATTTTGGGATAGATCTAACTTATTATCCAGAAAGTGTGGGCAAATCTGACCGCTTGATGGGCCATAAAGATGAAAGGGTAGAATCATACAGATCATACTTTGAATTTGATTTTGAAGGCATAGATAGTCTGGATCTAAGCGATCTATTGACCCATAGATGGCTCAAATCTGTCCCATATGATCAATGAATCATTTAAAACAAGAGAAATAAGAAAAACCAAAAGTTATGAGATTCAGATCATCGACCTACGTCTAGCGACATAGGATTGATCGAATGTGGAAAAAACAGTTTAGAGACTAAAACATGAAATTTTTTATTTTGTTCAATTAATTGAGAGGATTGTTCAATCAATTAAAAGCAGTATAAAAGTTTCTAACAACCAAAGTCCATAAAGCAAAACTAGATTGATTGATCGACATGATAGTTTGATCGATCGAATGGGGACAAAAAGGGTCCAAAGAGTTGTATTTGAAATTCGAATAATCTTGAACGATCGAAGTGGATTTCAATCATCGATCGATCTCGATTGAGGGGATCATCAAACGATCTCGATTGATCGACAATCTACTGGAATGTTTGGTTTGATTTGAACTTTGATGTTTTAATTTGTATAAATTGGTAGTAACCCTTGAACATTTGGAAACATTGGGATGGTTGGAAAACTTTGGTTAATTAAGATGACACCACATGGAAGGATAACTATTTATATGTGTCGTAGGTGAGATTTAAAAGAATTCAAAATCTAACGGTTGGATTCTCCATGTGGGTAGTCCCAAGTTTTTAAAAATGATTAACCAAAGGTGAGCGGACCATATAGGTTTAGATATATGCAAACAAAGAGCTAATTGTGTTATATAATTTGAACATTATAAACTGATTAATCTCGTGATAACATCTCAGAATCCACATCACCAAAATTCATGTGAGTGATCCCAACATATTTCATCTTCGTTGCGATTAAAATAATTGTATGGTCGCTCTGTTTATTGTATTCTTTTGTGTAGATTATTTTGCTAGAATTGAGAAAATTAAAATAATATTGTTGAACCATGATGATATATGTGATTATTTTTAATATGATGCATTGATCATTCTCATGCATTCATGCCATTCATTCCCTAGGGGCTCTCCCTAAAAGACCTGTATGTACTTACAATACCATGTGACCTAGGGGACCATCCTTGCTCACAATATGTGGTAGCCTACCAAGATGGTAGAAGTCTATCCTAAAAGGGGAGATGCGGGTTAAGAGGATCCAACTCAAGTAAGTGGGTTGATCAACCCACTTGATGCATTCATGCACTTGATGCATTCACACATTGATGCACATCGTAACATTCATGCATTCATATTTTAATTATGATATGCATGAACCATAATGAGTTCACTCACTAGGCATAGCTAAGTGATGTTATACAATGTTTAGCCTTTGTGAATGTCATAGATATGTGGACTTAATGCCTATAAATTCTCTTAGTGGTTAATGTACGTGAATAGTTGGAATAATTAAATGTGAAATGTCTTGTTGAATGTTTGAGTTTGTGAATGTAAAGTACGTTTAAACAAAGTCTCTGAAAAACAACGTTAACATATGGTTTTAGTACACTTGGTGTACAAGTCATAGTCTGTTACTTGAATATGAAGGTGCACAATCAATATCTTAATTGTGGGTCATGACATAAGTGCCCAAAATGAGGCAAATATGATACTCAAGTAGACCACAACAAAGAAAGACGTGGAGATTGAACAACCACTGTTAAAACCTTTCTAGGGCCTATCTTGACATTTATTTTCCACCTACCTTGTTCATAGGGTCACACAAACCCGGATGAAGGAGAAACACAATTATTAGCTTGATCCATGCCTTCTTCGGCTCTAAGAAGTTTTTAGCACTAGGCATATGATGTAGAACGAGTCACAGATACATTCTTATCATGGTTGGACCAAAAGAAGGTGGACCATAAATTGATCATAACTTTTGATCCGGGTATCGTTACGACGCACCAGACCGAGTATCAAGAACCGAAACAGCACGAGAACTTGAGGACGAGTTCTTTTAAAGTAGAGGGGATTGATGTAGAGCGGGTCGCGGACACTTTCATGCCCAAGATGAACTAGAGAAGACCCGATCGGTGGCGGAAGTCATCAAGACCATCAGAACCTTAAAGCAGGCATATCTCGCAAACCAGAATGAGTTACTCGACATAGAATAAATGATTTTAGGGTAGGATGAGCTACTTTAGCCAACCAACCCAGCTATGTTAGGTTTCCCACACCAAATTTGCGAGATTTCATCATATCAATAGTTAAATTCCATGTTTATTTCTATTTTTCTATTTTTAGTAAGTTTTAGTTTGATTATAACTCTTCATCCGTTGGGCTTTAGGAGTTGTTTCCAATGTAAAAAAAAATAACGTTGTTAAGCCACATAAGACACTTACTATAAATAGAAAATTTACTATTTATAATAAGTTGCGAATTCGAGGAGATTTAGTTGTAGTTTGATTATGAAATTTCTCTCATTACTTAGTATCCCTATTTAAAGGGTTGCGAACTTGTTTATTTCATCAATCAAATTACGAATGTTATAGAATTTATTTCTATTTTATTTCTTATTTTTTCCTTGTGGATTTGAGAAGTCTTTGTGAGGAGTCCAGAGAAGCTCCGTTGAGTTCAACCTGGCGTCGAAGCAAGAAAAAAAAATAATAATAAATTGTATAAAATATGTAATTTGATTGATGAAATAAACAAGTTCACAATCCTTTAAATAGGAATACTAAGAAATGTGAGAAATCTCAGAATCAAACTAAAACTAAAACTCTTAGAATTCGCAACTTACTATAAATAGTAAAATTTCTATTTATAGTAAGTGTCCTATGTAGCTTAACCACATTTTTTTTTAAAACGTTGGACACAATTCCTAAAGCCTAACGGATGAAGAGTTATAATCTAACTAAAACTTACTAAAAATAGTAAAAATGGAAATAAACATGGAATTCGACCGTCGATATATATGTTGGAATCTCACAAATTCAGCATAGCCGGGTTGGTTGGCTAAAGTAGCTCATCCTACCCCAAAATCATATTGATACGTTGAGTAACTCATTCTAGTTTGTGAGATATGCCTGTTTTAAGGTTATGACAGTCTTGATAACTTCCGCCTCCAATCGGCCTTCTCTGGTTCATCTTAGACATGAAAGTGTCCGTGACCAACTCCACATAAGCATCCAGTTGCCTTTGTTTTTGTGGTCTGGTCCACCTGAGATTTCCATCAGGCTCGTTTTTAGGATCATGCCCTAAAATGATCCAGAAAAATGGATGTAACACTGTGGGACCGACTGAAGTTCCACACGCCAAAACACTGCTTTTCTTTTCTCTGAAACAGATTTGATATTGCCGTCCGTTTTGGACGTGGTTTGGTTGGTAACTCAGCTAGCTAGCTGCACATCAGCTAGCTAGCTGATATCAAAGATTTGTGGGTCCCACTATGATGTTTGTATTTTATCCATGCCATTCATTTATTTTGGCAATTCATTCAAGGGCATGAGCCCAAAAATGAGGCAGATCTAAATGTCAAGTAGATCCTATCAGCCGAAACCATAGGGGAAGGGAAAATACATATAAGCTTGATCCAAAACTTTTGTAGCTGCCAAGAAGATTTCAACATTAAGAATTTAATCACCACTATTTCATGTGGTGTGGTCTACTTAAGATTTTGGATCTGCATTATTTTTAGCTCATGCATTAAAATGAGCTAAGCTTGAAAAATAGATAGATGGCATGTATAAAACAAAAATATCATGGTGGGTCCCACGTAGCCTTGACATCAGCTAGTTGGTTGGTGCTAGGTCACTGGCCAAACCGCCCCTTGGGTGTTTAGTTCGTGAAAGGACTACGTGGGACCACCGTTCTGTAAGGACTTAGTGGGACCCACAGTGGGCACGTGGTGCAAGGGCTACGCGGTCCATCCATTTTGCCAACTCATTTTAAGGCATGATCCCAAATTTGAAGGAGATCTGATGGTCAAGTGGACCAAACCAGAAAAAAGAAGTGGGGATTGGACACCTACCATTAAAAACTTAATTGGACTGTAGAAATTTTGAATAAAATTGGTATTTCTGTTTTCTTTTCATCCTGGTCTGTATGACCTTATAAGCACGTTGTATGGAAATCAAATATCATGGTAGGCTTAGATTTCATGGGAAAGCCTTGCGAAAGAAGTTACTGTGCAAGGATGCTGGGTGGGGCCCACTGTAATGTATATGAGAAATTCATTTTGTCCGTCTGTTTTGAGAGATTAATTTAGGGGGTGCAACCAAAAATAAAGAAGATACAAAACTCAAGTGGGTCACACGAGAGGTAAAATTTGGGGAAAGAAATTCCTACTGTTCATACCTAAATTCCTACTGTTGATACCTTCTTGAGCTCCACCTTGATGTTTATATGATATCCAAACTGTTTATAACGTCATTCCTAATGGGATGATTAGGAGTGTACACGAACCGAGCTAGCTCGGTTAGCTCGCTTGACTCGACTAAAAAAAGCTCGGTTCGACTCGGTTCAAAGCTGAGTTCGAGCCGAGTCGAGCTGATATTTTGAGCTCGAAAATGGGTTCAAGAAGGCCCCAACTCGACTCGGATCGAATCCGGCTGGAATCGAACTCAGATCAAACTAGTTCGGTGACTCGGTTACTTTGCCATTAATGTTGTTCCCCAAGTGTTTGATAAAATGACTCAACGAAGTGTGGCTGGTGGCAAGGAAGGTATGTATATGAAACAAATACATTTTTTTTCTTAGTTTTTCCTGGTTTTTATGTTGCTTAGAAGGTGTTTGATAAAATAACTGTAAAACCACTGCTTCTGTTTCACATACAGAAGGATTTTGAAGGTGCAGTCCAGATATTTGTGAAAATGCCTCAACGATGAACTTGGCTCGAACTCGGCCCGAGCTGGCCTGAGCTGATGACCGAACCAAGCTGAGCTAGCCAGTCAGGCTTGAGGACCAAGCCGAGTTCGAGCTAAGGTAAACTAGTGGCCGAGCCGAGTCGAGCTGAGGCCAATTCGACTTGGTTCGACTCGATGTACACCCTTAGGGATGATGTGAAAACACCATAAAGATAGCATTATACAAAACTTTTATAGTCATAATAATGCTTTGACGGTGCTCACTGAATTCCCACTGTTTCCTCTCATGTGGCCCACTTGAGTGTTCGATACACTTAAATTTTAGTCGAACGTCCTAAAATTATCTTGAAAAATGAATGGACAGGATGTATTTCTCACAAACATCTCGGTGGCACCCAACCAGCATCCTTGCGCAGGAGCTTACTGTGAAAGGCTTCGGCAAGAAATCTGCGTCTCGGCTTAGAAAAGTTTCAATGGTGGGTATAGGTGGTCTACTGGAGCTTTGGATCTACTATGTTTGATCTAGCAAAATGGATTGCCCGTATCGATATAACACATATACCGGGGTGGGGCCTACAGAAGTTTGCAACTTCAACGCGTCCCTTGAGTCCAACGAGAGAAAAGTGCCCGAATGTGATAATGCATACATAATCGAAGTCTAAATAAGTACTGCATTAAAAAAATTAAATTAAATTAAATTTTCAGCGAAGTGGATTCGGTACTACCCCTGCCCGTCCAGAGCTCAAGACGGGTTGGACATGTAGCCCATTGATTAGGATTAGCGGAGAGTGGTTACGTCAGATGACAGTGACACGTCATCAAACGGAACAGAGTTTTATTTTTCATCTTCAAATGAGTTGATGTCATCAACTTATGTGGGCACTACCATGATGTATGTTGTGTATCCACATCGTACATCCATTTGGAGAGATAATATTAGGGCATAATACAAAGAATGAGTCAGATCCAAAGCTCTAGTGGACCCCGCCACAGAAAACAGTGGGTTGACGCCCACCATTAAAAAGTTCTAAGGGCCATGAAATTTTTCGATCAAGAAGATATTTATGTTTTCCTTCTTTCATGTCTACTTTAGCACATGAACAGGTTGGATCTAAAATAAACATCATGGTGGACCTTCTGAAGGTTTCAATTGTGGGCGTCATTCTCTCCACAGTTTTCTGTGTGGGGTCCACTACAGCCTTGGATCTGCCTCATTCTTTTTATCATGCCCTCAAATGATCTCTCAAAATGTATGGACAGTGTGGATACAAAACATACGTAATGGTGGGCCCACAAAAGTTGGTGAAGTCACTTTGGTTGGTAATTGCAGGAAGCGGATTGCTTACTGAGTAATGTACACTAACCGTACTGAATAAACTCTATGGGGTCCATCGCCGTTCATGCATGGTATAAACTTCGTCCATCTGTTTTATCACATAAATTTAGGGCTTTAACCCAAATATCAAGCATATCCAAATCTCAAGTGGACCACACCACTGGAAAATTGACGTCTACTGTTGAAAAATTCTTAAGGGGCAACATAAGTTTTAGATCAAGCTGATATTTGTGTTTTCCCTTCATCCATGTCATTGTGATCTTATGAACCGTTTGGACGACAAATAAACATCATTGGCCTTAGAAAGGTTTCAACGGTGGAAATAAATAATTCCACTGTTTCCTTCCTGTAGCATGGTCTATTTAAGCTTTAGATATACTATAAATTTGGGGTGAACCCTTAAAATGATCCGAAAAATCAGATGGACAGCATGGATAAAACGCATGAATTCACAATGGGCCAGCAGAGTTTACTTAATACAATAAGAGCGTACTCATAACGCAATCCGATTTCATAATTGTATTTGGGTTTTTGGAAAGCAAGCTCTCTATTTGGTGCGCAGATTGAATAGCCATACTGGCTATGAAGTGACGTAACCCAGTTCTATGAGCCCCACCATGATATATGTTTTGTATCCACACCGTCCATCCATTTGGAGAGATCATATTTGATCATGGTCCAAACAATGAGTTAGATCCAAATCTCAACTGAACGCCACCATACAAAAACAGTGGAGAGAGCGACACCTATCATTAAAAAGTTACAAGGGCAACAAAAGATTTTGATCAAGATGTTATTTGTGTTTTCCTTTCTTTCATGTCTGATTTAATACATGAACAGGTTGGATCTCAAATAAACATCATGGTGGACCTTTGGAAGGTTTCAACAGTAGGCATCACTCTCTCCACTGTTTTTTGTGGTGGGGTCCACTTTAGTCTTTGATCTGACTTATTATTTGTATCATGCTCTAAAATAATTTCTCCAAATACATGGACGGTGTGGATACAACATATGCATCATTGTGGGGCCCACAAAACTCGGCAACATTACTTTAGTAGCGAGTCTCGCTACTCTGCGCACAGAAAAAGGTAGAAAACAAAAAACAAAAAAAAACAAAAAAAAGGAGACGGTTGGGGTTCTCAGTGGACCGAGTGTAAACGCGAGCTAACGACTCCGTTTATTGACGTGTCTTCTGCCATATGACGTAACCACTCTCCACTAATCAAGGGGTTACACGTCCAGCCCGTCCTGAGCTCAAGACGGGCGGAGGTAGTACCTAATCTGCGCCCCCTCATCTGACGCCATGACTGGTGACCTGTACTAATAAGAGGAGGCAGCACAGAAATTCGTGTGTAAGACGATTTGCACGGACGCGGATTTCCTGACAAAATACAAACATCATGGTGGGGCCCACCATTATGTTTGTGAGAAATCCACCACATCCATCCATTTTTTGAGATCATTTTAGGATGAGAGGCCAAAAATGAGCCGGATCCAATGCTCAAGTGGGCCGAAAATGTGAGGTTTGAACATCCACAGTTGAAATATTTGTGGGGCCACAGAAGTTTTGAATCCCGCCAATGTTTTCTCTTTCCGTAAGAATGACGTTATGAACGGTATGGATGGGATGTAAACATCATTGTCGACCCAGGGAAGTTTCAACGGTAGGAATTTCCCTACCCATCCTTTCCTTTAGTGCGGCCTACTTGAGTCTTGGATCCTGAGAAAGTTTGGTTTCAAATCTAAATTGATCTCATAAAACGGATGGATGAGGTGGATTTCTCACAAACATCACAGTGCGCCCCACCTAAGCTTCTCGACTGGAACTTCCCACAAAAGCCTTTAGCAGGAAATCCGCGTCCGATTCGCACGTGTGTCTAAAGTGAGTTAAACGGAGTGATTTTTCACCCATTTTTCCATGTAGATTTCTACCAACAGAACAGGCGCGACTTATTTGTAGAGCTGGGCATCGGACCGAATCAGATCGGATTCGGTCCAACCCGATCCTATTCGAAATTTGCAATGCCTGACCTGAATTCGATCAGATCCAAGGCCGAATCTGGGTGATCTGAGTCAAACCTATCTGAATCCCTATTGGCCTAAATCGATCCGAGCCCAACTCGGTCAAGAAAACTGAGTTGGATCGGATTGGGCAAAGTCGGGATCGTCCATTTCATTATTTCAACTGTTTCTTATGGTGTGATCTACCTAATTATTAGATACACTTTGAAAATTTAGTATCAATCCTTGCAATAATCTGAAAAAACCGATGAATGGTATGGATAAACCAAAAAAAATAAAAACGGACCCCACGTAGTTTACTTAGCGAGATAAAATAACTCAGTACGAAATGGCTTCTTGAGGAAGCTTCGTACTACTAGCTATAAGGCTGACACCAGCTATACAGCTGCTCTAGGAAATCGGATTGTGTACTCAGTATGTTGTTGTCGTACTGTGTAAACTTTGTTGGGCCCACCCTAAATGTATGTGATCTATCCACGCCGTCCATCCGTTTTTCCATATTATTTTAAAGGTTGAGTCCAAAATTTAATAATACCCAAAGATCAAGTGGACCATACCATAGGAAACGGTTGGAATAATGATTTCCATCATTGAAACCTTTTTAGGGCCATGGTGATGTTTATTTCTCATCAAACCTGTTCATACGATCACATAGACATGGATTAAGGGAAAAAAACAAATACAAGCTTGATCCAACACTTCCGTGGCCCCTAAGAAATTTTCAACGGTAGATGTTCAATTTACACTTTTTCCTGTGGTGTGGTCCACTTGAGGTTTATATATACTTCATTTTTATTATCAAGCCCTAAAATTATCTGGTAAAATGGATGGATGGAGTGGATAAAATACATAAATCACGGTGGACACCACAGGACTTACGGAAAGAATTTCCAAGACACGAAATAGACTGCATTTCTAGGACACAAAACGGATGCACACCTCAGCGTCTATGCAAACATCCTACGAGACGGTACAGCTAACGGTTCCGTACCATCTTTCCCTCCAACAGGCCACTTGTACAGGAAATCAGTGTCATGGAAACGGTTGGCCCCACCATGAATATCTTTGTTCTCGGAAATCAGACCGATCCTCTAACAAATGACTCCACAACAGTATGTTAAATCACTCCATCAATATTCCATTGATTCCAACGGTGTGGCTCACCTGATGATCAGAAGGGCCAGATTTTTGCCCAAGTTTATCATCATGTTGGGCCTACCATCTGCTAAGGTCCTTCGTAATTCTTTCTTTTTTGGCTGAAAAGATGTCATAGTACCGCAAGTTATGCTACGCGGCGGCCTGTATGTGATCAGTTTTCATTTAGTAGCATAGAAGAGAGTGATGGCGATGTCTATCGATAAGCATGCTGGCAGTCCGTATTCAAGTTTAAGCGCGACTTGGCCGCGCACCTGAACGAGAGATGTGGGTGTGACCCTGTCCGTAGGGCCCACTTCGATTTATGCAGTGTATATCCACGCCGTCCATATGTTTTTACATATTATTTTAATATGCATAAAAGAAAATGAACCTGATGAAAATTTCAGGTGGACCACACCACTGGAAAGAGTGGCTGTTGAATGCCCACCATTAAAAAATTCCTTGGGTACACCTTAAAGTTTTTTTTACCATCCAACCTTGTTGATAGGGTTACACAAACATGGATGAAAGGGAAAAAACAAATATTAGCTTGATCAAAAACTTTCGAGTCCCACAAAACGTTTTTAATGGCCTATAACTTTTGTTTCTGTGCTGTGTTCCCCCTAAACTTTTTATTTGCTACTTTTTTGGAACCATGCCTTGAACTAAGCTGGAAAAACAGATCGCCGGCGTGGGTATTGGAATAGATGCATTGAGGTGATCCCTGCAGTTAGGGCCTCACCCACATCAATGGTTCCATATCAATGGTTCCATGGTCACACCCACGTCACGCTCGTGGCACATGTGCCCCTTACTTGCAGAAGATACATATAAGATAAATTTGTAATTTTCTAGTTACTAATTACGGTTTCTGTTCGAATCTGATCGGGTCGGTTCTAAACGGATCGGATTTCGGATCGGTCCAGTTGGATATGCTACGAACCCGAATCCGATCTGTTTAACGGTTGAATATGCCTGATTCTACTCGAACCTGCCCGATCTAGGCCATCGGTTCTATTCGAATCGGGTCGGATCAGGTCGGATCCACCGGATTGGGTCCATTATGCCCAGCTCTACTTATCTGCCACCCGGATCCAACAATGTGGGTGGGATACTAACCGTGGGCATACCTCGATGAATGCATTGCATATCTATGTCGTCCATCTATTTTTCTTTATCATGTAAGGGCATGGACGCAAACATGGAGCAGATAAAAATTGCGGATGGACCGTACTTATATGAAATAGTGATCATTAAACACCCATCGTTAAAAACTTCATAGAGTTCACAGTAATGTTTAAATATCGATAAGTTCTAGACGCTGAGGGCCTGTTTGTTAACGCTTAACGTGGAATTGAAAAAATGTTCCATATTTAGTGGTGTTTGTTAATGCATCATTAACACGGAAGAAGGAAAGCACTAAGTGGTTTTTAACTGAATTCTTTTTGTGATAGGAGTCTAGCTTAATGGTTAATGTGGAACGTGCCCAGTGAATTTTTCATTAAAAAAAAAAAAATTTGCTTTCAAAATTACCCTTCTTCAAGGTACTATAGCAATTTTTTCTATTTAAATTGTTTGCGCAATACAAAATCAACTTTTAATCCGTGAAACTTCTTTATGCCCCACCATGATGTATGTGTTTCATCCATTCCATTCGCCCATTTTTAAAGATCATTGCCGGGCTTGATACCAAAAATGAGAAGAATATAAATCTCAGGTGGACTATACCACAAGAAAACAATAGTGACTAGATATCCACCATTAAAATTCTCCTAAGGCCCAATGTACTGTTTATTTGACATCCAATCTGTTGATTAGGTCATATAGACCTAGATGAATGGAAAAAACAAAGATCAGCTTGATCCAAAACTTTTACGGCCCCCAAAAAGTTTTTAAAGGTCGATGTTTATTCAACACTATTTTCCCGTAATGTGGTCCACTTGAGATTGGAATATACCTCATTTTTGGTCTCATACCATAAAATGATCTAGAAACATAGATGGATGGCATGGATGAAACACATACATCATGGTGGGGCCCACATAGCACTAACCATCAGCCATTGGCTAGTGGCAAGGGAGTAACCAATCTGTTTTAGCTGACACCGATTGGATACTGACAAGTTGAGAAGCGAGACTCGCTATTGTAGTTTTTTATTTTATTTTTTTTTACACGCACACGTACTACCACACACTCACGCAATAGTGGGATTTCACCACCTATGGGTACTCGAACCCTCAACTAGGTGTTGAAGCTACCGAGAGTCTACCATCGGAGTAAGAGTAAGGACCCAACTCGCTACTGAAGTTACATCAACAAGTTATGTGGGCCCCATCATGATGTATGTTTTGTATCAATGCCGTCCATCCATTTGGAAATATAATTTTAGATAAAGATCAAAAGAATGAGTCAAATCCAAAGCTCCAATGGACCTCACCATAGAAAACAGTGGGGAGAGTGACACCCACCATTAAAAACTTAAATAGGCCACAAAAGTTTTTGATCAAGCTGATATTTTTTTTTCTTCTTTCATGTCTTTGTTAACTTGTGAACAGGTTGGATTTCAAATAAAAATCACGGTGAGCCTTCCTAAGGTTTCAACGGTAAGCATCAATCTCACCACTGTTTTTTGTGGTGGGGTCAACTACATATTTGGATCTGCCTCATTCTTTAACTCATGCTCTAAAATTAAATCTCCAAATAGAACGACGGTGTAGATAAAGTACATACATCATAGTGGGCCCACATACATTATAGTGGGCCCATGGAACTTGATGACGTCACTTCGGTAGCGAATCTCGCTATTCAACCTATTAGTAGCTAATCAACGTCCAAGTATGATGCAGATTGGTTGGTGTACCTCACACCAGCTATATAGCTGTTGTATTGACGTCAGCAAGTTCTATGGTTTCCATCATGAGGTATGTGTTATATCTAAACTGTCCATCCATTTGGCGAGCTCGTATTAAAGCTTAAGATGAAAAATAAGCTGCAAAAAAGCAGTGGGGGATTGAACGTCTACCATTGAAACCCTTTTTGGGGTGGATCAATATGATTTTTTTTTCCTCTTCTTACAGGTATTTGTGTCCTCATGAACATATTGGATGGAAAATAAACTTAAATAGGCCACATAAGTTTTGGATCAACATGTTTTCACTTCATCCCATTGGGAATGGCCTTATAAACAGTTTGGATAGCATATAAATATAAGTTGGGCCTTATTTGAAGGTTTTGTTGCTGCTGGTATTCAATCCTATACAACACATAGTGACAATCTTCTCGCTAAGAGGAACCGAGGGCCTTATGATGATACTTTAGTTTTTTTATTAAGTATTTTAGTTTATTTGAATTAAATATAATGATTTTATTTTCATTTAATAAAAAATAATTTCTTTATAATGTAAAACATTTCCAAACCAAAGATAGGGGCAAATGTGTCAAATTAACATATTTCAGACATTTAAGATGTTTGTTAACAAACAGTTTGTTTTAGATTCAATACTTAATTTTTAGACTTCAGCCATAATTATCAAACAAATTTTTTTACTTCAAATTTCAAATTTAGGCTTTAGATTTCAGATTTCAGATTCGGTCTTTAGACTTTAGATTTAACAAACGGAGCCTGAGTGTGTGAGTGAAAGATACCTCGTTTCAACACTCAGATCTTGGAATCCATTCCTATAGTGGGGGTGGCTAACAGTGAAGTGTGAATTGACAGTGGGTGTACTAACAAGCTAACCAAAGAAAAAAGATAAGTTCACACAGACTTGAATCAAAGCAAAACACAAATATCAACTTGCCCACAAAAAGTTTTTAATGGCCACGAAAAGTTTTTAATGTTGTGTGGTCTAGCTGAGATAGGGATCTTCTTTATTTTTGGGCCCATGTGTTAAAATGATATGAAAAACAACATAGATATATAACACAGTTACATTTAACAACCACATGTGGTATCAAGGTCGCAGCTGCGGGACAAAAATAATTCTTTTCCTTCCACGGGACGTGGATTGCATCCTACCCCAGCCGGACTGTAATCCGTCCGGGCAGGGCTCTGTGGGGATCACCGTGATGGAAGTGTTTTATCCATGCCATTCATAGTTTTTCTCAAATCAATTTAAAATATAATATAAAAAATTTAGGCAGGTCCAAGGCTTAAGTAAAACACAAAGGGGGGATTGAATGTCCGCCATAAAAAACTTATTAGGAGCTTGAGAAGTTTCGGATCAAGCTGATATTTGTGTTTTCACTTCATCCACGTCGACATGACCTTATGAATAGGTTAGATGGTAAAAAAAACATCACGGTGGCCCTTAGAAAGATTTCAACGGTGGGAGTCATTATCATTGCAGCTTCCTTTAGTGTGGTCCACTAGAGCTATGGACCTGTCTCATTTTTTGTACATGACCTTAAAATGATCTTAGAAAAGCGATGAACCACGTGGATAAAACACTTAGATCACGGTGGGCCCCAAAAAGCCCTGCCCCAATGGATTACTGTCTGGGCCGGGGTAGGACGCAATCCACGTCCTCGTCACGTTACCACAGCTAGAGCTGGGCATGTCTAACCCGATTCGGTGGATCCGACCAGATCCGAACCAAACTGAAGGGCCGGATCGGTGCGGATCGAGTAGGACCACTTAGATCCGATCGTACATCGGATCGAGTTTAGATCAGTGGTCAATCAAGACCGATCTGATCCGACCCGATCCGCACAATGTTCATTCAACACTATTTACTGTAATGTTGTCCACTTGAGATTGGGATATACCTCATTTTTACTTTAATATCATAAAATGACCTAGAAAAATAGATGGACGACATGGATGAAATAAAGACATCATGCTGGGGTCCACACAGCACCGACTATTAACCATTGGCTGGTGGAAAGAGGAGTAACTAATCCCTCTGCTCTGCTGTGCTCAAGGCTTGAGGTGCATCGATCACCGAGCTACATAGAGCAGCAGGGGAAAATGTTATATGCCGTCTAGCTCATGGGAACTTCCCGTGAAGTCGAGCTGTGGGCCCCACCATGATGTGTGTCGAACATCAACACCGTGCATTTGATGGGTCCGCTTTAAATTATGGGATATCTGAAAAATCAGCCGTATACGGAACTCAGGTGGGCCATACCATCTAAAATCATGTGAAGACATTCCTAAAACATATAAAAGCACTTAGTTGGGCCCACCTAAAGTTTGGATGCATCTGACCCCTCATCCAAGTGGGACACACATTATGGATGGTCTGGATTTGTGAACCACACCTTGGTGAGCCCAAAAAATGATCATGATATTTTAATGGGAGGGTAACCATAACCCCTCTGGCAGGTGTACATAAGGAGACTAGCAGGTGTATCATGCACCATGCATGCCAACTAGTGTCTTGACGTAAGCAAGTTCTGTGGGTCCCATCATGAGGTATGTGTTATATCCAAACCGTCCATCCATTTGGCGTGCTCATCTTAAGGCTTGAGTCAAAAAATAAGACAGATCTAAAGATCAAGTGGACCACACTACAAAAAGCAGTGGGGGTTGAATGTCTACCATTGAAATGAAGGATTTGATCTGAACCATACCCAACCCGATCTGACTCGGTTCGGGTCAGGACAACAATGCGACGGATTGGATCGAATCAAAGGACCCGGTCTCAGTCCCGGATCAGATCGAGTTCAGTCAGGGCATTGAAAGTTTCAGACCGAGTTGAGTTGGACTCAATCCGGTCCGACTCGACTCGATGCCCACCTCTAACCACAGTTGAGGTTCAGTGGCCTATACCAGAGATGAGTTCCCTCATGTTAAGGAAAACTCTTACGTGTGGTCACAAGGTGCTGACTATTCAATGATGAGGACAGGGGACTTGATGAGATCCACACCGTTCATCAAGTGTGCCACCCTGTATTTAGTCCATAGTCCAAAATCAGGCATTACCCAAAAATCACGTGCTACACTATGCGAACGGTTCGAATGGAAAGTCCCATCATTAAAATCGTCAAAATTGTAAGTGGGGTCCACCGTGGTGTGCATATGCCATCTAATCCAGTGGTCTTACTTATCACTCTAATATGAATAGTTTTACCAATAATCATGGATGTAGAGACTCATGTTAGCAACAACACAAGAATTTAAGAGTTTTTAAGCCTGGTTTTAGAACATTTCCTATGGTGTGGCCTACCGTTGGTGCACAAAAAATGTACGAAATTTTCATTGTGCATTGTTGAGAACTACGAGTAATGAAGAAGAGATTTTGAGAGAAGAGAAGATATTAGAGATAGAAGAAAAGTCAAGGTATAGAAGAGAGGTTGACTCACGCAACTCACATCAGTTACGCTGGACTGGACAACTCATGTCAGGTCCGTGTAACTTGTTTTGTGGATGAGATCAGTTGTGCGATGCTCAACAAGAATATTGCACAGTGGGATCCACAGCACGAAGATCAAGACTCTACACATGTGGAAGTCTATAAATACCCCTTTACCGCTTCATTTGGAGACACACATAATCAAAGCTCGATACCTCTTCAAGGTATTGAAGAAGGGGAAGGAAATTGAGGAAAGAGAGAAGCAAGTTGTGTGGCCCATTGTGTTGGACTGCGCAACAGAGGTTGAATTGCGCAAGTCCGCAATCTCTATCCACACAACTCCTTGTTGAGTTGCGTAGGAAGACTACTCATGACTCTCATGACTTATGTTTTGTCAAATATATTGTTGTTCTTTTTTATAACTAAGTATTCTATTGAAAGAAATGTTATTTGAGCAAATATATGAAGAAGACAAGGACATTCATATCTGCATAACTCTTCTTTATAAAGACATAAACACCACGATCTGAAATGCTACCAAAATTGCTATTGAATTACTTCACTGTATTGATTTATTATGCTTTGTTTCAGAATCAATGGAAAAAAGAGGATCTAAATGAACTCAAAATCAATAAAATATCTTGTGATAATTGTTCTCTCATTCTTTCTTTGTTATTATTGAATAAGATAATTCTCAAATCAAATACCTTTCGTTTATTGTCGAAACAAAATGAAGACTCTACTAGGGACTTGTTATTATTTAATAATAACTTAGAAAATATTCAGAGAAATTTCATCACTGTTTGGCATCGAATAGATACTAAAACGATGACTCTCAACGGGAACATCTTCCCTTTCATCTCTAAAATAAAGTACAATTTTATTTAGTCAACACAATTAATGTTATGCTTTGAATAATAGGTATTTCGTCCTTATACAACCGCAATGACTTTTCTTCCAATTGACGTAGTTGTTTACTTCACGCCTAATGGATTCGTTGTAGATTACATCAACAATATTCAATCATTACTACAAAAAGTACCAAATAAAGTAAAATCAGCTACAATTAGGGGCAGGCGATGCCATGTGATGTTTGGAATGGTTTCTGCTTCACAAGAAGTGCATTAAGACGATGAAGGATGGATGATAGTAACATCCAAAAGACGAAGGGTTCGTTGTGTCCCCACGAGAAGTATTGTCCCGCCGAATACAATTAGAAGGTTGATTATATGAAATTTCACAAAACACAGCCTCGCCTCAACAACACAGTCACTTTATTCAAGAAGAACTGAAAAGCACGTCACTTTAGAAGGTCTTCTAGTACTGTCGACTATAACCGTAAAGACGTCTTCTACAGAATCATTACGAATTCAAAAAAATAAATGGAAAGCCATCACGACAAGCGAATGTTCACTTATAGCATCCTCTACAAAAGATTTGAAGTAAACTCGTGCATTAAGAATATCGTGATATGAATCAGCTAGTCCTTCGAAACAACAATACGCTGGTTTTGAATCAAACAGCAGTTCATCTTCCTCAATAGCACCGGCAATGCAGTGTTCATTTTCTCCTTCAATATCAACATGATCGAAAAATAAAGAAACATAAGTCTTGTCAAAAAATATTAATCAGTTTAATCAGCCTTCACCAGATGAGCACGTGACTGAAGAAATTCTTGACCTTCTAATAGTGACTCCCATAAACAACATTGAACCACAAAAAGAAATGCACAACCACAAGTAGTTAGATTTCAAGGAGCGACGCCTAATATTACTCAGAACATAACACATGAAGAAATCTGACAGATGGTCGTCGAAACTATTAATCTAGAAAATGAACGAAATAAGAATAAAATGTTTCGATATCAGACACTGTATCCCCCTGAAATAAAAGAAATGTCATTTCCCATTGATTTCAAACACCCGAACTTTCACAAATTTAATGGGGACGGTGATACACTTCATAACAATGATGGGAAATCTCTCTAGAGTTCCTCAATATTATTTTCGATTGTTCAGGTCTTCTCATACAGGAAAAGCCTTCAGGTGGTATTCAACTTTAATCGCAGGATCTATTTATACTTGGGAATAGATGCAATATGTTTTTATGGCAAACTTCTTCTCTTCCAACAGAGAAGTTAGTTTAACTGAATTAGCCTCTACTCGTCAATAAGAAGACGAATCAGTCGAAGAATTCATCAGCCGATGGAGAGACTTGGGAGTATCATATCGATATCTTCCGAGAGAATCAAAACAGGTTAAGCAATGTTTAGAAGGTATAAGACCAAAAGTGGCATGTAACTTGATTAGTACAAATATACTAACCTTTCATGGTCTTACTACAAAGGCTTATGCTCATAAAAAGATGATTGGAAGAGTGCTTGCTTTTTACATAAAGTCACTATGTCAGAGTTCTCATAAAACATCGGCCAACATCATTAATAAAGAAGAAAATAAAGAAGATTATCAAGATGATGAAAGAAACAGTGATGAAGATAAGAACGATCATGCAATTACGATGACATATAAAAGGTCTAGACAATATAAAGACCATATGAATTATGCATTCGCGAGAAAAGACCTACTTCCTATGATGAATCAATTATTAGATATGAAGAGTATCAAATTACATCCGCTAAAACACCTCGGAGAAATTGAAAAGACAAGAAGAATGGATTATTGTCACTATCACTGTACATTTGAACATCACATAGAAAGTTGTAATGCCCTAAGGAAAAAAGCTACAAAAGATGGTTGATAATGGAGAAATTGTGATGAAAGAACATGACAGAAAGAGAAGAATGACAAGCCTAAAGCATTAATAATCTTTCGAGAAAAGGAACACGATTCTAGTGTTGGTACAGTTCATCATGCTTATGCGCGAGAAGAAAAGAAGAGTTATGTAACAGCATAATAAGACAAATAATCTTAATACAAAGTAATCTTCAATCATATATCTTCACAGGTTTTCATCCCTCAGCAAAGCGAAGATGAAGAATGATTAGCAAATGAAAGAGTCAAAGAAAAACAATTTCTAAAAAATCTATTCATATATTTTTTAAGTATCGAGACAAAATTCTCAATCCACATAATCCCAAATATGGTAATTATTAATTTCTTAAGATGATAATTGTCAATATCAATTTTTGCAAGTCAACATTGGGGCAAAAATCATTACCATGACTGAATTATTATATGTTTATACTCAAGCCCGGGATTATTATTGTGATTGGATTATTGCTATACGGCTGATAAAAGTGGCTCTAAAATTATATAAAAGGGAGCCATTGCAAAACCATCCCTGGCCATTTATCTGCAAGATTTATGAAACGACAATTATATTCAGATTATCGGCAATTATCAGGCTTATAATGCTAAAAAAAAAAACACGAAGAGATTCATCATATATTCTTCAAGAAAGATGATATTTTGGGATTTGTTAAAGGTCACTTATAAGACCAGGGCCAAGTTTAAATCCTAAATGAGATAATCAATATATTATCAATGAAGATTATATCAAGTCAGGGATTATAATGAATAAGGCATCAGAATGCCTACGGATATTCATCCTATTAAAATTACTGTTCTCGAAAGGTAAAGAAGTTTTGATTGTAAAAATTCTTAGAGAAAATCTCATCCAATCAAAAAAGGGTAGATCAGGCAACAATTATACAATAGTTGTAATAAGCATACTATCACCTGAAGCTCTATCGAAATTGTAAGTCCATATACTATCTTTAGCAAGCAAGGATTATTGGCAACAAGGCGATAGTCAATTTATATCATTCTTATGATGGAATATTGTTAAGGGTCAAATATTGCATATTATCCCCTAGTTATTTCTTGGTTTTACAAACATAATATGACTTAATAGTATATTTTACATGTGTTTATGTTGTAGGTGAATTTAAGAGCTCAGATTGAAAAGAATGCTAAAAGCATGGATTTAGTGCTTAAAAGTCATCAAAGCAAAGAAGTGATCTTTGGAGACTAAGATTGAAGATTTCAAGACTCCAAGATCCAAGAAAATCAAGTGAAGAAGGAAGAAAGTCGAAAGAACAAGCGCAGAAATCATAAAAACTGTGTCATCGAGAACCGTTCGACGACATCGAAGATGATCTGTTCGATGACATCGAACACTGGTCGATGACATCGAATTTATGAAGAAAAATCAAGTTGATTGTTGGACATATCGGGTGCTTTTCTCAATAAATTGAAGACATGTTCGATGACTCGAAGGAATGTGCTCAATGACATCAAATTTATTAAAGAAATTGAAGCAACTCGCTAGACTGTTTTGGACACATTTTCAAAGACTCGAAGACTTGTTCGATGGATCGAAGCTTCTCTTGATGATGTCGAAGGACGGTTTGAAGACACAGAGACTTACGCAGTACGAAAGAAGAAAAGGCGCGACTTTCGGATTCAAACCCCTTCAATGACATTGAAGGGTGATCTATGACATCGAAGGCATTACGCGGACTACGTAAATTTGATCCGATTTTGCAATTTTGCGGAACTTGGCCTATAAATAAGGGTTTCCTAAGTCTTTCTAAGGTATCTAAGATTTGGAGAAGCAGAACAAAAGGGCGGAGCCACTTCTCAAGAGTTCTTCTTCCATTCTCCTTAGTTATTAATGCTTTCTTTTAGGGTTTTTAATCCAATCATGTCTATAGTTGGCTAGGTCTCTTAGTTAGGGCTAAGGGGTGAAGCTTGTAGCGTGGTTGGGATGTTTTTCTTGTTTGATTCTTATTATTGTTTAACTCCTTTGATTCTAGTTTGATATTTAAGGAATACATTTCATTTTTAATGGTTTGTTATGACTTAAATTACAATAGATTTGCAATAGCTTGAAGTATCTTCTTTTTCTGTTGGAGTTTGTGAAAATAGAAAATCATGTTGTTCGCCATCGTCCCTTGGGCATGGCTGAGTGATGGAATCCCTTCTATTCTTCACAATTCTTCCATGTTGGTTGATGGATCGGTATATCCTATTGTCTACCATAGTCTCCTGGGCATGGTTAGGTGATGGAATCACTTCCAATCCTCACAATTTTCATCCGTTGAGAATTGAGTCAATGGAAGTTCAGATTTGATTTTATTGAATATCTTCCAATTGGATAGGATACGACTCTAATTCTAATTGAGTACCTTGAATCAAATAAGGAAACATCCTAATAGCTGCAAGTGGATCCTTAGAAACCCTAGTTCCCACCTTTAAATTCTTAAGTTTCTAAATTTATCATCTCACAATTATTCTCTACTTTCCTGATTTAGGTTAGATCTTCTCCTAATTTTGATTCTAATTACTTTCATAATAGACACACAAGATTAGTCCATGTGGATTCGACCACAGTCTCACTGAGATTATTACTATATCACAACCCTACACTTGGGGTTGTGAACAAATATTATATCAGTCAACCGACAGAATCATTGTCAAAGAATTATCGCCATACATTACAAGGCATTGCCAATTATCAAGATGGTCATTGCTAACATCACCAATGATTACTGACTATAAAATATTTGAAAGCTCCATATAAAGCTCTAAAATATTCGATCATTGATAAAAGAAAATTCGTGATTAAAGAAATATTATGATAATATGCAATCGTCATGCAAAGCCACGAGAGCAAAGCCATCTTGACATTATCGTCAGGCGAAGCCACAAGAGCAAAGTCATCTTGATATTATCATCAAGCTGATATATTTCTCCATTATCATTATCATTATAATTTATATACGGCAGTAGTGAGCGCCTAAGAAGGCCAATTATGCATGAGACCTATATTATCAGCAATAGTGGTTCATTTATATACGGCAGCAGTGAGCGCTCGAGTAGGTCAACCACGCATGAGACCTAAATACAATGTTCTAACAATTTAAAGAGCCCGAAATCGACGGTAAACTATAATTGCTCATTGAGCCTAGTCAAAGTCAAGTTTAGTAAAAGTCAAGTCTAGTAAAGATCAAGTCCAATTAAAGTCAGGTCCAGTCAAAGTATATCTAGTCAAAGTTATATTTACTCCAACACCTTAAGAACTTAAACTGTGGACCGAAGTTGATATATTAATCTTATTGATATGACTAATCTCATAGACTAAATTCTATAAAGAATACAACAAATGCAATGTAAAGTACGCTGACAAGCATGAAAAATGAAATGACCAAATCATTGTCATATTATATATTGCAAATAGATGAAATATACAGTTCAAATCATTATACATTCTAATTATTTCAAAGTCGTCAATACATTATGATTATTTTAGAATTGTCAACAACTATTTTGAATCTATTTTCGAAAACATCAATACTTCATGAGAATGAACTGGAAAGTTGTGATATATTGAAATACTAATTCTGATTAATTTGGCAGGAAATATTACAATTTGAAATCCTGGATTATGCAAGCCATAAATAAAGGAGACATTCTCAAATATTGTTGCAGTAGAAATAACAATAAAGAACAATTCCCTAGCCACGGAGTTCAAAGAAAGAGTTGTCGAAGCTGATCAAAGAGATTGTTATAGTAGGAGCAGCATTGAAGGACAGTTCTCTGATCAAGTTACTCAAAGATGAAGTAGACACAGTCGTTACAACGGCAAGTTTCGATGAAAAGAGAATTGCACGAATAAAGGAGTTAAAATTGCAGAGGATGCAATTGTGGCCCTGTTCATAGAAAGGCGTTCTATCTGATTGACCGCTATAAAGACAGAGTGCTTTCATTGCTGTCATTATCTCCCTATTGAAGCATTCACCCAGTGCTTCTGAGGGCATGAAGTCTTCCACTCAAACGTGAGTATTCAGTCTTCCGTTCGAGCGTGATCATCCAGTCATCCTTCAATCACAATTCATTCGATCTCGACTGCTGAAGATCTTCATTTGAGCAATTCTTCTCCGATATGCAATCAACTCCATTTTCATGAAAATTCATTCTCTGTCGTGAAAGGATTTTTGTGCAAAAGAAGATCGATCCTCCATTTGATTTCGCATATAAATCAAAGAAGGATCGAGGGGGCATCTGTTGGTGCACAATAATGTACGAAGTTCCCATTGTGCGTTGTTGAGAACTACACGTAATGAAGCATAGATTTTGAGAGAAGAGAAGAAATTAGAGATAGAAGAAAAGTCAAGTTGTAGAAGAGAGGTTGAGTTGCGCGGGTCTGCACAACTCATATCAATTGCGCTGGACCGCGCAACTCATGTCAGGTTCACGCAATTTGTTTTGTGGATGAGATCAGTTGCTCGGTGCGCAACAAGAATATTGCACAGTGGGGTCCACAACACAAAGATCGAGACTCTACGTGTGAAAGCCTATAAATACCCATTCACCCCTTCACCCCTTCATTTAGAGACACACATGATCAAAGCTCGATACCTCTACAAGGTATTGAAGAAGGAGAAGGAAATTGAAGAACGAGAGAAACAAGTTGTGCGGCCCATTGCGTTAGACTGCACAACAAAGGCTGAGTTTCTCGGGAAGACTACTCATAGCTCTCGTGACTTATGTTTTGTCAAATATGTTGTTGTTCTTTTTTATATCAGAGTATTCTATTGAAAGAAATGCTATTTGAGCAAATATATGAAGAAGACAAGGACATTCGTATCTACATAACTCTTCTTTCATGAAGACAAATACCACGATCTGAAATGTTGCCTAAATTGCTATTGAATTACTTCATTGTTCTTTGTTTCAAAATCAAGGGAAATAAGATGATGTAAACGAACTCAAATTCAATAAAATACCTTGTGATAATTGTTCTTTCATTCTTTCTTTGTTATTATTGAATAAGATAGTCCTCAAATAAAATACCTTTTGTTTCTTGTTGAAACACCCACTTGTACTTATTTTTTGAATCCATACTGAAAATGTAGCAACGCAATTGATGGACGACATGGATTTAATGCGCATCCTCCCCCCACACGGTGCTAGGTTAGCTACGAGCACGCCCTCTAGATTAGCAACATACCTAAAAAGGACCAGTGGCCCACCTTGATGCATGATGTATATGCATGTCGTCCATAAGTATTTTGCATTTTATTTTAGTGCATTGTCCTAAAAAATAAAGCAGATGAAAATAAAAAATGGCCCACACAAAAGGAAATAAATAATTGAACGTACCCCATCATTAAAAACTTACTAGGGCCCACTATAATGTTTATTTTCTATGTTATTATTTTCCATCTAACATGTTGATAAGGTCACAAACATGGATGAAGTGAAAATAAAAATATCAACTTTATCTAAAACTTTTGTGGCCCTCGATATGTTTTTAATGGGGGATATTCAATCCCCACTCTATTGTCCACTTGGACTTTGGATTTGCTTCATTTTCAGAAGCATGCCCTAAAATGCCCTAAGGGCCTGTTTGATTTTCTAGGATACATGGAAATCATGGTAAATAAGTAATTATTACTTTTTCACCTTGTTTGAAAATATGAGAGTAATTCCGCCTCGAAAATCGAAACAAAAGTATTGACTTAAATATGTGGACCCCACTGTAATGTATATAATATATCCACACCGTCCATATATTTTATTAGAAAATTTTGGAGCATGAACTAAAAAACGAGGCAGATACAACACTCAAATGGCCCACACGAAAGAAAACAGTGGCCTTAATTCATCCACCATTGAAAATTATTTTCTTCACTAGGCCTACATTGAGGTTTTTTCATCATCTAACCTGTTCATAGGGTCACACGGGTGTGGATAAGGGGAAAATACAAATATCAGCTTGATCCAAAACTTTTAAGGGCCCCAAGAAGTTCTTAATGGTAGGCGTTCGATTCCAGTTTGTTTCCTGTGGTGTGGTCCACTTGACCTTTGGATCTACCTCATTTTTTTGCACATGCCATAAATTCAGCTAGCATAATAAATGAGCGGTGTAGATAAGTAACATACATCACAATGGGCCCCACATTGAGGTTGTAAATTTCTTAATTTAAGTGTTGAAAAGGTAAGTTGTCACATCTGCACCGGGAAAGATGTGGTAATTACCTAGGTAAATAATTATTACCCATTTACGTGATAATTACACTTGAGTTGGAAAATCAAACAGGCCCTAAAATGAGCTTTAAAACTGATGATATATAGCACATGCATCTAGGTTGACCCCACATGAAGGTTACCATTGGTGTTATCGGGTAACACGTAATTAACATCCACGCAAACATTCTCCGCTTCGAAATGGGATTGCGTATTGAGGGATCCGCCTTTGCGTCCTACCCCGCCTGTAAGGTAATCCGTTCGGGCAGGGCTCTGTGAGGCTCACTATGATGTAAGTGTTTTATCCACGCCGTTCAACGCTTTTCTAGGATCATTTTAAAATATAAACCAAAAACCGAGGCAAGTTCAAGGCTTAAGTGGACTATAAAGTGAGGATTGAACGTCCACCATTAAAAACTTCTTGGTGGCTGGAGAAGTTTCTGATAAAGCTTATATTTGTGTTTTCACTTCATCCACGTCTACATGACCTTATGACTAGGTTGGATGGTTAAAAACCATCACGTTTGCCCTTAGAAAGGTTTCAACAGTGGGTGTCGTTATCAGTGCAGCTTCCTTTGATGTAGTCACGGAGCCGTGGACCTGCCTCATTTCTATGATCATACCTTAAAATGATCTCAGAAAAGCGTTGAGCGGCGTGCACAGAACAATTACATCACGGTAGCTCCACATAGCCCCGCCCGGACGGATGGAAGGACGCTATCTGCGTCATTATTCAGTATGCTCTTAGACTATCCACTCCGTCCATCTGTTTTTCCATCTAATTTAAGGGGTTGAGCCTAAAATTTAAGGATATCAAAAGATCAAGTGGATCATTCCACTGAAAACAGTGGGGATAAAATTTGCACCGTTGAAACATTTTTAGGCCCCACGGTGATGTTTATTTGTCATCCAACCTGTTCATAAGATCATACGGATATGTTAGAAAGGAAAACACAAATATAAACCTGTTCTAAAACTTCTGTGGACCCCAGGAATTTTTCATCGGTAGACGTTCAATTCAACTGTTTACTGTGGTGTGGCCCATTTAAACATTGGATATAGCTAAGTTTTGGACTTAAGCCCTAAAATTATCTGGTAAAATAGATGAACAGAGCAGATGAAATATATACATCATGAAGGATCTCACAGAGTTTACTCAGTACCCTAAGCGTACCAAGTTACTACGCAATCCGCTTCCTCTGGCTTCGGCTGTTCGGCATCGGGGACGCCGTATTAGAACAGAGATCGGACTGGGTACTGAGTTACTCAGTACGCTCTTATTGTACTGAGTAAACTCAGTTGGGCCCACCTTGAATGTATGTGGTCTATCCACGCCGTTTTTCCGTTTTTCCATCTAATATAAAGGGTTCAGCCCAAAATTGAAGAATATACAAAGATCAAGTGGATCATATCACAAGAAACAGTGAGGATAATGATTTCCACCGTTGAAGCCTTTCTAGGGCCCACAGTGATGTTTATTTTTCATCCAACCTGTTCATAAGTTCATACAGACATGGATTAAGGGAAAACACAAATATGAGCTTGATCCAAAATTTCTGTGGTCCCACGAATTTTTGAACGGTAGACACTGAATTAAACTGTTTCCTGCAGTGTGGCCCATTTGAACATTGTATGTGCTTAATTTTTGGTATCAACCCTTAAATTTATCTAGTAAAATGGATGGACGGATAGGATAAAATATATAAATCATGGTGAACCCCACAGAGTTTTCTTAGCACGCAAAGCGTAGTGAGTTACTCACTACGCAATCCTCTTCCATTAGAACAGCAAGACATCCGGGCTTGTCGGTGCTGAAAAAGCTATTCGCTTAGCATGATGTATATATTTTATCCAGGCTGTTCATCTATTTTTAATCTTATTTTATGACATTATTCCAAAAATAAGGCAATCCAAATCTTAGGTGGACCACACATTAGTGATTGAATTTCTACCATTAAAGAGCTTCCAGGGGGCAAAAAGAATTGTGGATCAAGCTGATTTTTTTGTTTTCCCTTAATCCAGATTCATTTACCTAATCAACTGGTTGGATGGCAAATAAACATTACAACTGGACCTAGTAAGGTTTTAATGGTGTGGTACGTTTCTAATCTTTTGGCTCCAATATGGCGAAGACATAGCTACCGTGTATAAATGTAAAAGCTATGTGGACCCGTAAGGTATATGTGTTTTATCCACGCCTACTATTCATTTTATAAAAAAAATAAAAATAAAATTTCATATCTTACATTTGCCCAAAAATAAGCAGATCCAAATCTCAAGTGGACCACACCACCACAGAACAGTGGGTATTGAACACTTACCACTAAAAACTTACTGGGGTATTGAACACCTACTACCAGCTGGCAAATAAACATCATGGTGGGCCATAGGAAGCTTTCAGCGGTAGTGGGAATCATTCATCGCTGTTTCATGTGGTATGGTTCACTTGACTTTTGGATCCGCCTCATTTTTCGGCTCATGCCCTAAAATGAACCAGCAAAATGAATGGATGGCATGGATAGAGCACATGGCCCACATAGCTTTCCCACGTTTAATTAAGGCCCCGTTTGTTAAATATGAAGTTTAAAGCCTGAATCTAAAATCTAGAGCCTGAATATGAAATATGAAGGTTGAATTTAAAATCTAAATTCAAAAAACTTTTTTGGTAATCATGGCGGAAGTCTGAAAATTAAGTACCGAATTTTAAACAACATGTTTGTTAACACACATCTGAAATGTCTGAAATACGTTAATTGGACGCATTTGTCCCTATCTCCTTTTTGGAAATGTTTTACATTATA
The DNA here is from genome assembly GCA_030180095.1 of Magnolia changhungtana. NCBI lineage: Eukaryota > Viridiplantae > Streptophyta > Magnoliopsida > Magnoliales > Magnoliaceae > Magnolia > Magnolia changhungtana. The sequence goes on along the minus strand of JASAUF010000161.1, from coordinate 7,716,402 downwards.
AAGAAATTATTTTTTATTAAATGAAAATAAAATTATTCTATTTAATTCAAATAAACTAAAGTAATTAAGAGAAAATTAAAATATCATTATTCATAAATAAATAAATAAATAAATAAATAAACAGAAAAAATATCATTATTCATTAAAAAAAAAAAAGATAAATTCCTTATGTTGCCCCACAAATATTTTAAATCAGGACATTCAATCCTCACGTTTTGGGCCCACTTGATTATTAGATCCACCTCAGTTTCAATCCCATTTCTTAAAATAAACTCACAATACCGATGGGCAGGGTGAATTTCTCACAAACATGAAGGTGGGCCCCACTTACATTTCCAGTGCAGGAAATTCTACGAGAGGCTTTAGCTGTGGATACCGATTTCATAACGAAAGCCTACTGTTGAAACCGTTCTAGACTTGTAACATCCCGGATTTTCACTATTTTGGATTTCCAAAAATCCTTAAAATTTTCTTTTTAATTAACTTATAAAATCACTTAATGACCATTAGCACTCAATGTTAGTTTATACTGGGGTGGACCAGTCTAGTTATAATGGGACCACGTACGGGACGCCAAGCCTGATGGCTTGTTTACTCTTAACAACAGCCCGTGTGGGCCGCCCAACGACCGAGGAAGGTCAGAAAATTTTAAAAATTTAGGAAATCATAGATCTCACTGGGCTTGTGGTCCATCGCCGACTGCGGACCCAGTGGACACGCAGAACTAGGAACTGACACTAGTCGAATGCACCCCACCAATGCCAGAATTGAAATCTGGAACTTGTAAATAAAACTGAGATACTAGTCCTTCCAGCCGTTGGATTTCTTCCAAATTTACGGTGAATGTTTAATGTATTCTTCTACACCTGCCCACAAAATCTGGGTCCCGATCGTGGCACGGTGACCGTTGATCACGAATCAGACCTGTACAACCAAACCCCATATCCGATCGTTCCTAAATTTTTCGTGGCCCTTCATAGGGCCATGGAGCACCTACCCTATAAATTTCATGGCCAGAGGGCTACCAGAAATGCCCCATCAATCAGAATGGGCCTCTCAGGGCCGTTTAAAGATTGAAACCCTATGCTCAAACCTCATATTCGTTCATCCGTTTGATCTTAAATTTTACATGGCCCCTCATCAAGCCATAAGACACCTACACCTTGAATTTGGTGGCCGGAGGGGTGATAGGGCCCTAGAGCTTAGAAAGACCCTCCCATAGGTCTAGTATAGTAAAAACCCAACACTTGGGGTCATTTCCACCAAATCTGACATTATAAAAGGGCCTCATTTTGGCACTCCTCCCCATATGATTTTGCCCTAGAGAAGGAAAGAGAGGAGAGAAAAGGGAGAAGAGAAAGAGGGGAAAGGAGAAGAAAGAGAGAGGGAAGAAGGGCAAGGTGGACCTTAGATCGTGGTGAGGCCCAAGGAGATCATCCCTTCCAACTCCCTATCCCTTCTCCAAGGAAATCCCTACACCCCAACCACAAGAATCACTCCGTTGATCGTCTACGTAAGATCTCTCATCTCTTTTCTTGCAACCCTTGTGTGGGAAAGGGGTTTTTCATGAGATTCTAACATATAAATGTTGTCTTAGGGATTCCGACCGTTTTACACCAAGATCCATATCTCCTAGGTCAATCTCAAGTCTTCAACAAATTCGAAGGTGCGGGCTATTGTTCTTAGGTGGCCTAGCACCAATTTTTATACGAGTCTAATAATTTTGATTGTTGGATGTTATACTTGAAAGTCTAGAGGAACCCTAGAATCGTAGGTTGATGGAATTGTATGGATATGCATGTTTGGCTACCCCATAATGTTGTTCTTGTTTCATTACATGATTTTGTGTATGGATGGTTGCATGCTCATGCTTGTTGATTTTCATATATATTGTTGCTTATTAGTATGCATGATTTCATTACTCTTGTGCGTGGAATTTCTCAAGATGGGGGAAGTGCATAACTTCCTCACAAACCCACACGACTCACATGCACTTTATTTCATGATTGCTTGTTAGAAATATTTGATTCATATGACTGAGATACATGAAATATGATATTGGTATGCTAGTTGATAACCTGTGTAGTTGGCTTGTTACGGATCACCTTCCTTACCCATGGGTTGCTCAGGAACATGAGGCGAGATGGTAGTCCCATCGGTAGGACTATGCTAGGGCTAGACCCGTGGGTTTGGGCGAGTGTGTTCGTGTGGCTGTAGTTTGACTACATGGGTCTCTTGTGGCCGATGTCACTCGTCTCACGCTCGCTTGACTCGTGCGGTCTAACCTACTATCTGACTAACCCTGTATGTTAACCCTGTTTTTTTTATATATGTATGGAACCTGAACTACCCCACAACTGTTGTAGCCCATCAAAAATTCACTTGCAACTGGTCCACAGCCTCGTGAGCTGGGCATGGTGGAATGGGACACTATGTCCGAGCTGTCGGCCTACGCTGGGGTACCACGCCTCCCCGCAGTGACCGTGAGCGATCCCTTCCATTCGACACTCCCCATGTGCTTGGTGTTGGGGATGAGGAATCCGACGGGATCATGGACCGTGAGGTATCGGCCTCACGCGTTGATGGGGTCTTGGCCTCGCAACCAGTTTAGGGCATTGATACGTAGGGTGAATCAGAATCTCCAACCTGCTGGATGAATGGACTTAACTAATAAATCCGCTAACACGATCGCATTGCACGCATTAGTTAGGGTGGCGACTCAGAAGTCGAGGTCGCTCTGAGGGAGTGTTGTCATATGTAATCGTTAGATGGAGTCACTTGAGGGAGTGTTGTGGCGAGGGCATGCATCATATTATCCCGCATGCATGCATTTTAAATAAGAGTTATTAGGTGTTGATGATTGTCTGCTTTTCATTAAGTTTATATTACAATTGATGCCTGTTGTAACTTGAGACCAATAGTTCACACTGAGTTGATCACTCACTCTCACTCTGGGATGGTGTTTTAAAACACCAACCAAACTTATTCATAGATGCAGGTGACTCAGGGCATGAGGAGCCTGGCGAGGCGAGCTTGGACGAGGAGGATGGACTCTCCTACTTGCAGCTGATGGGCGGCTCTCCATCGGCTTGATCGGGATGAATTTGGATTTGCTGAGCCGCGGGCTCAGCTTTACTCTTTTTGGACAAAGCCTTCTTTTGTTGTTCTGTTGGGCAATGCCTTGGGCGACCCTTTATTATTTTGGACCTGTATATATGTGAGATATCCTTCATTTCAGTAGACTGGTGAGATTGTGCTTCGTGCCTAAGGTAATTCCAAATTACGCAGTTAAATTTGATTAATAAAAAAAAACCATAAATGCATAATAAGTGACACTCGGGAACTCGGGAGTCGAGTCTATGCACGACCCCCGATTTTTCAGGGTGTTACAGATGGTATCAAAGCAATAGTTTGGAATCCCTTGGGCCGTGGGTCATGAACTCACTAACGCGTCCGCCGCCTTGAGAGGATATGTATTAGAAAACATAACAGAGACTTAGAACTCTAGGAACCATCTCAGACCCTGAACCAACAATTGTAGATGGAAAGTAGGACTTGCAAGTAATCAGGAATGGGTAGCGAGAGAGGGAATAGTAACGCTAGAGAGGAGGATTCGAGAGTCTTACAATGACACGACCCATTCCCGGGCAAGAAATTGGGAACCTGGCGGCAAGACTTGATTCGTTTGACTAGGAGATTTAGTTAGTTTAGTCCATCAAATTCCTAGGGCCCGTTGGGCCAACTGAAATAGGAGGGATTAAGGTAAAATAAATTTTAGAGTAGCGATAAATGTAGGTAAGGTATTGTCCCTGGGATGGGAGTATCCCATGTTCCATGATGCCCTGTTGAAATGTATTCAATTAGGGGTGAATCCCGGGTTTTCCTTCCAAAATATACTTGGAAAATTCTTCGTTAAGGGATTTGAAAATCCCGCATTACACCTCCCAACACAAGACTCCTCTAACAAGCCTAGGAAATTAATTTTGAACTACATCCCCCACTCATTCCAGACACGTCATTTTCAATTTTGAGTTGGGATTAGTATTGAAATCCCATTTGGTACAGTTTAATGTCACTTGTCAAACAAGCCTAAGTCTAAATTTCTCTTTTCAACCTATCTCCTTAAAATCTTCACCTACCACCACTCCATTCTTCAATTTTCCCAGTACATTATTAGGAGCGAGCCGGAAATCGAAAGAGTTGACGGTCAAAGCCAACATTCAAGTCTGAATGAGCTAGTTCTAGGTCAAATTTGTTAGTTAGGGTCAAATTTATTAGTTCTAACCCATTCTAGGATAAAGACTTAAGGGAAAATAAAATTTTACTGAAAATAGTGGAAATATAGATAAAATGAATTTTTAACCACTAACCGAGAGAAATATCACCAAATAACTAGGTCCATTGCATAGATCGGCTTCTCCTACCCCAAATTCATATATGGTACATCACATAACTCATCCTGGTGTGTGAGATGTGGTCATCGCAAGGCGACCCTCCAGGGACCGGTGCCACAGCGCCCGATCGGGGCTGCCGGCGCCCGCTGTCCAGAGCCCCGGCGCCGCAGCGCCTGTAAGACCCGTATCGTAGACCGTACTGTTCCATCGGTTTTCGTGATCCTTCTGGTTGAATTTCGACAATTCTTGACTCATATCTGACGTTGCGCGCGATCTTAAGCCGAGTCCTGCCTACCGAAGGCGGCTCGATCCGAAACTCGTACCTTGGCGACCGCGCCGTCGCCGCGGTTCCAACGCCGCGACTCGTGCACCGAACCGATACCTAGGTGGAAAGATGCCAGTCTGCGTTCGGTTCGAAGAAACGCCGCACGTTGCGAATCTCGAGGGAATCTCTACGAGATGTCCCATCAATCAACCATAAATGTATTTCCATACCTAAGTACAAGCAACCCATGCCTCATTTACTCAAAGTCAACTCTCTCTCCCATTTTTTCAAAGCCACCCTTACCCATGACATCATCACACCACTCCCTCCATCCCTTCTTCCTTTAATTTATTTCATTCTCTCTCTCATTCTCTCATTCCCTCTCTCTCACACGTCCAAGCCTCTCTAAGCAACCCAATCTCTCAAAAACTTCTAAGTGTGGCCCACCTCCTCAACTTCCATCTCAACCGTCCGATCATCATCCGCACCGTTAAAACCCAATCGACGACCATAAGAACCGTAGGTGAGGAGTTTTCAAGCCAAGGGAGAAAGGAGGAGGCTAACAAGGTGGGTGATCCACCGTTAAATTCTTTTCTTAGGGCCACTTGTTGGTGGGACCCGTTTTTTATGTATGAATTGTATCATGTGGGGCCCATAGTGGCGGGGCCCCACCATCACCATCTTTTGTCTCTTAACTCTTTCTCTATCTCTTTCTTTCCTTCTTTTCCCCTTGAATGTTGTGGGCCCCACCAAATTATGTTACATCCACTCCATCCATCAGACGGTGTGGTCCACCGCATTTCAGGTGAAACCCACCCTTCATATGTATACATATATATATATATGTGTGTATATAGTAGTGTAATATGTGTAATATATTATATTATTATAGTATATAAATATACATGGTGGGCCACGTGCATGTGAGACCCACCATGAGGTCTGTGTATGTGGGACCCACCGTGAGTTCATAGTGTATCAGTCAGGCGTCCCGAGAGACGCCGGACGTGAAGGACGTTACATGCAAAAAAAAAAAAAAGTTACTTTTGGAGTGGGTCGCTCATGCAGGCCCCACCTTGATGTATGAGACTGATCCACACCGTCCATTCTGATCTTCAGATCATTTTAGGCGTTGAGCCGAAGTTTCAAGATGATCCGATCACCAGGTGGGCCATACCCTCTAAAACCATGTAAAGACATGCCAGAACATCTAAAAGTACTTGGTGGGACCCACCTGGAGTTTGGATGTAGCTGAAATTCGGTCTGGACGGCCAAACAATTGGGACACACATAATGGATGGGCTGGATTGTGAATCACATCTCGGTGGGCCCCAAAAAAAATAAGAATGGGAAAGCAAAGCCTAGCTAGGCCGCTATTTCTCGACAACAGACAACCACGGCCGTGGCGGACGCAGGTCTGGGCCCCACGGCTCTAGCTGTGGGCCCCCACCGTGATGCTTTTTGAGCATCAGCACCGTGCATTGGGTGGGCCTCCCCCCTGGACACGGACCACCCAAAAATCAGCCGCAAACGGAACTCAGGTTGACCACACCATCTAAATCATGTGAAGACATGCCTAAACCATATAAAAACATTTAGTGGGGCCTACCTGAATTTTTGATGGGGCTGAAACTTGGTCTGGACCCTCAGACAGGTGGGACACACATAATGTATGGGCTGGATTGTGAATCACATCTCGGTGGGCCCCAAAACAAAAAAAAAAAAAAAGAATGGGAAAGCGCCCCTCGTTGCTCGCTCGACAGCCTGGCCGCTGGCGGACGGGTGGCTGGGCCTCACGGCTCTAGCTGTGGGCCCCCACCGTGATGCGTTTTGAGCATCAGCACCGTGCATTGGGTGGGCCTCCTCCCTGGCCATGGACCACCCAAAAATCAGCCGCAAACGGAACTCAGGTGGGCCACACCATCTAAATCATGTGAAGACATGCCTAAACCATATAAAAACATTTGGTGGGGCCTACCTGAATTTTTGATGGGGCTGAAACTTGGTCTGGACCCTCAGACAGGTGGGACACACATAATGTATGGGCTGGATTTGTGAAACACTTCGCGGTGGGACCCCTGATAATATGACCTTATCAACAGGTTTGTTGGCAAATAAACATTGTGGTGGGCCCTGGCCGCGTGACCACTCAACAGGTTGGTTGGCGAATAAACATTGCAGTGGGCTCCCTTATCAGGGCCCAGGTCACGTATGACCTTATGAACTGGTTGGGTGGCAAGCAAACATTACAAGTGGGTCTGGCCCACGTGATCTTATGAATAGCTTGGACGTCAAATAAACATCCCAGTGGGCCCTACCCTTGGTCCACATGACCGTATGAACAGTTTGGGGGTAAATAAACATTGCAGTGGGCCCTAGGCCCATGAGACCTTATGAAAAGGTTGGATTGAAAATAAACGTTTTGGCGGGCCCCTATTCATGTGGCCTTATCAACGGATTGGATAGTAAAATAAACATTATGGTAGGCTTCACATGAGGCCCACTTGGATGCGTATGGGCCCGTATATTTAGGCCCATCTTGATGCATTTTTTTAGGCCCAACGTTGAGGCCCACTTTGGTATATATGGGCCCATGTATTTAGGCCCATCTTGGCATGTATATGGACTCAATATTAAGGCCCACTTTGATGTATATGAGGCCCATATGATTAGGCCCACTTTGGTATATATGGGCCATGCATTTAGGCCCATCTTGGCAGGTATATAGGCCCAATATTGAGGCCCACTTTGATATATATAAGGCATATGTGATTAGGCCCATTTGATACACATAGAGCTTATGTGATTGGGCTCATATTAACGCATTCTCAGGACCATGGATGATGGCCCATTGCAATGTACCTAAGACCCATTGGTGAGGTTCATTGAGGTGACCCACTTGATGAATATAAGGCCTATGAGATACGGCCTATTTGATATATTTAGGGCCCCATGGAATGTACCTAAGGCACATTGCAATGTGTAATTCCACCAGGGTTTATTTAATGGTATTTAAGACGAGCCGAGCCTTGGGGACAATGTTGGTTTGACGTCCATATTGTACGAGTAATGTTGGTTAGATGTCCACATTATAACTCTCCCTAAGGCCACTGATAGGCCCGTATCGGTTTCATGTAGGCCATCTAGGCCCATCTTCATTGATAGGATAGTTTATTGCTTTATAACATGTTTAGCACAGCCCCATGATTCATGATCATACGCATCATATGTATGCTTGATATGGAGAGTGACCGATCATAGCATATGCCTATGGGAAGATCATTTATGGGCTCCCCGATATGTGGAGTTGCCTTACATGAGTGCACGGTATGCACAAGATTGATGCATGCCTGGCAGTATGATTCATGCACTTACATCTGTATGATTGAGATATGCCCTAGCGACATCAGGGCCATAGCCTCCACAGATATATCGTGGGTGGCTGGTTGGATACCGAAAAATCTTGTTCCAAGCAATTGGGGCGCCATAGATGTCCCTGGGTGAGAGTCCCTGAACCTAATGGTACCAGAGGATGACTTCAACGTCGAGACCGAGTGGATATATGAGCACACGAGGGCCGAATACCATGAGGCCGCGTCTCCCACTATGTCGTGGTCGGTTGGAAAGGAGTGGTGGCCTTACTCGCCCGAGAGCAGGGGGCATTACTAGGCTGAGTTTGACCAGCTCAGAAATGGGTTCGCTATCGACGTGCCGGATAGGTATTGGCTGACTATTGGCCAGGGGGATAGTGAGGTTTCTTACGCTCACTTGGACTGTGCTGCTTGGAGAGAGACAGTGCCATTTGGAATATACTGAACCCCCGTGATTATCCAGACTGAGAACCGTACTGATTTAATACTCTAGTGAGGAGTTGCATTGGTATGAGGATTGACATGCTTGACTTACATATTGTATCGCATGGCCTTGGTATGGCCGATAGCATTCACATCTTGTACTGCATAGCCTTGATATGGCTAGTTGCATTTCGTACTCATCAGCATGATTCCGCATTACTCCGGCATTGCATTCTGAGCACGTTCGCACACACTTACACCGCCCTCTAAGCTTTCTATAAGCTTATGCACGATTGATGCGTGCAGGTGACGCCAGGATGCAACTGTAGTCTCGCCGCAGTTGGAGCGTGCGGCCGAGCTTTTGGAGTTTTTGTTATTTGCACTATCTAGTATTTCCCTTTATACGCACTGTACTCAAAGTTTTTTATCATAGTGGATTTTGTGATGGTGTTCTTGTGGTTATTGTTCGTGGGTTATGCTGTGATTATGCTCATTACGAATCAAACTGATTATTAGAAACCCTCATTGTAGCATCCCAGGATCGGAACCTGGCGTATGGGCGCTGGGAGCCGAGAATGGAGTTCTACGGAGGCTGTCGGCATCGGATTCGGCGATCGGGAATTTTGTGAGCCCGGTCTCCGAGTTTGGGGTGTGACAACGCCCATCCCCGGCGCTGCCAGCGCCCGCTGTCCAGAGCCCCAACGCCGTAGCACCCATCCTCGGTGCTGCCGGCGCCGGCTGTCCCTAGCCCCAGTGCAGCGCCCATCCCCGACGCCGCCAACGCTGAAAATTCCTGCAAATTTGGGTTAACTTCAAAAATTCATATCTCCTTCGTTACAACTCCGATTTAGGTGATTCAAAAGCCAAATTGAAGCTTAACAAGTCTAGTTTCATATTAAAATAAAATAAAAATAAAATAAAAATTTTAATATAGTTATATTTGGAATGAATTGACAACTGTCCAAAAATCGTTAGTTGTAGACGGTGGTTACTTCTAGAAATTTTGTAATTTATTTACAACTCCAAATGATATGAAACTTGGTGGGATGTCTTAAAACTTGATGGTAAATCATCATAAAAAAATTTTTTAATTAATCCAGTTACTTAAGTATAAGAAACGTTACGAGATAAGTCCTCTCCTCTTTTTCAATGTACACACGAGTGGGGCCTATTTCCCTTGCTATTTAGGACTATCTAGAGTCCATAAAACCTATCTCTACTACTCCCATTACCCTCCACCATCCCTTCTAAACCCTAGAGAAAATTCTCCCTCTCTCAATCTTAAAACCCCTCTTAAATCCCTTTCAACTCCAAGCCTCAAATTCAAAGGCCCATTTCAAATTAATATCCAATTCCATCCTCAAATCCATTTTTCCCAAACCCATTCTTAACCACTCCTTCTCCAATACATTCTCAAATCACTTCCAAAAATATACTCCCCAAATCCAATCCTAGACCCATTCTCAAATATTTTCAAAACCACCCCTAAAATCTTTCCTCCAATGACCCATCTATGTTTCCCACAGCCAATCCATCCTAGCCGAGGGATATGGCGTTCTTGGCAACCGTTGTTTCTTTCTTCTCTATTCTGGTGATCCTTTCCCTCAAGGGGAAGAGGTACCCCCTTCCTCGTCCGACCCAGAGGAATAATAGCTTAACTTTACGGAAATTAGTAGTTGTTTTGAGTTAGTTAGGACTACTACTATATATTAAAGTTAGTTAAAACTCCTGCTTGATTTGTCTGTTTTTTTTTTTTGTTTCTTTATGTTTGGAGTATCTAGTAATACATGTAAATCCATATTGTAGGATATAACTGGCCATACTAATGGCATTTTGAATTCAATATGAACGTGTAGATTGTTTTGAAATTTTCTTGTCGTCTTGTGAATGCTTGTATGAATAATTGCCTTACTGCGTCCATATTAGCGTTAATGGCACTCTAAACCACCAGAATACCTTAAAACTTTCGATTCTTGCTTCCCTGTTAAAATTTATGAAACCAAGCGTGATTTGCCCATAACTCACTAACCATAGGATCAAAATGGTAAAGTCGAGAGGAACCTTAAGTTCCTGGAAACCTTTCTAGAATTAGGAGACTCACCACCCACTAAAGTATTATAAATGAGAAACTTGAACTTTTAAATAAATTTTGATATCTTCAAAATGTTAAGAATAATCGGACTATGGAATTACGGAAGTATAAACTTGTGAAGCATTCGCGGCTTGACTCAATTCTCAATCCTGGGCGACTACCAATGGACTCACTGCTTTGACCGAGCAGAAGACCAGGATCCTCCAGGACGACGAAGGGATGCGATGAGCCTTCTACCCTGGTCAGGTAGATGATCGACGTATCGGGTTCAAGCCCACTACAACCGTCTCTCTGTATTGGTCTAACCTTGAAAATAAATATTTCACTCTAGATAGAGGGGAGCCATCGCCATGAATCTAATCTTTAAAAATAAATAGGTAAGTAAATAAATTTTAGTAAACCATTATGGTGAAAAAGTTTTAAGGGGGGTAGATCATAATGAGCTAGGGTAGCGTATTTATTATATACCCTAAAACGTATATAAACCCGAACCAACAAAACTTAAGCAAATGAACTGATAATATCTTTGTTTATTACCCTTAGGCAATTTCGGGGACGAAATTGTTTTTAAGGGGGGTAGATTGTAACATCCCGGATTTTCACTATTTTGGATTTCTGAAAATCCTTAAAATTTTCTTTTTAATTAACTTATAAAATCACTTAATGATCATTAGCACTCAATGTTAGTTTATACTGGGGTGGACCAGTCTAGTTATGATGGGACCACGTACGGGCCGCCAAGCCTGATGGCTTGTTTACACTTAACAACAGCCCGTGTGGGCCGCCCAACGACCTAGGAAGGTCAGAAAAATTTAAAAATTTAGGAAATCATAGATCTCACTGGGCTTGTGGTCCATCGCAGACTGCAGACCTAGTGGACACCCAGAACTAGGAACTGGCACTAGTCGAATGCACCCCACCAATGCCAGAATTGGAATCTGGCACTTACAAATAAAACCGAGATACTAGTCCTTTCAGCCATTGGATTTCTTCCAAATTTACAGTGAATGTTTAATGTATTTTTCTACACCCGCCCACAAAATCTGGGTCCCGATCGTGGCACGGTGACCGTTGATCGCGAATCGGACCCGTACGACCAAACTCCATATCCGATCGTTTCCAAATTTTGCGTGGCCCTTCATCGGGCCATGGAGCACCTACCCTATAAATTTCATGGCCAGAGGGCCACCAGAAATGCCCCATCAATCAGAATGGGCCTCTTAGGGCCGTTTAAAGATCGAAACCCTATGCTCAAACCCCATATTTGTTCATCCGTTTGATCTCAAATTTTACATGGCCCCTCATCGGGCCATGGGACACCTACACCTCGAATTTGGTGGCCGGAGGGGTGATAGGGCCCTAGAGCTTAGAAAGACCCTCCCATAGGTCTAATATAGTAAAAACCCAATACTTGGGGCCATTTCCACCAAATCTGGCATTATAAAAGGGCCTCATTTGGGCACTCCTCCCCATACGATTTTGCCCTAGAGAAGGAAAGAGAGAAGAGAGAAAAGGGAGAAGAGAAAGAGGGGAAATGAGAAGAAAGAGAGAGGGAAGAAGGGCAAGGTGGACCTTAGATCGTGGTGGGGCCCAAGGAGATCATCCCTTCCAACTCCCTATCCCTTCTCCAAGGAAATTCCTACACCCCAACCACAAGAATCATTCCGTTGATCGTCTAGGTAAGATCCCTCATCCCTTTTCTTGCAACCCTTATGTGGGAAAGGGGTTTTTCATGAGATTCTAACATATAAATGTTGTCTTAGGGATTCCGGCTGTTTTACACCAAGATCCACATCTCCTAGGTCAATCTCAAGTCTTCAACAAATTCGAAGGTGCGGGCTATTGTTCTTAGGTGGCCTAGCACCAATTTTTCTACGAGCTTAATGATTTTGATTGTTGGATATTATACTTGAAAGTCTAGAGGAATCCTAGAATCGTAGGTTGATGTAATTGTATGGATATGCATGTTTGGCTACCCCATGATGATGTTCTTATTTCCTTATATGATTTTGTGTATGGATGGTTGCATGCTCATGCTTGTTGATTTCCATATATATTGTTGCTTATTAGTATGAATGATTTCATTACTCTTGTGCATGAAATTTCTCAAGATGGGGGAAGTGCATAACTTCCTCACAAACCCACATGACTCACACGCACTTTATTTCATGATTGCTTGTTAGAAATATTTGATTCATATGATTGAGATGCATGAAATATGATGTTGGTATGCTAGTTGATAACCTGTGTAGTTGGCTTGTTACGGATCACCCTCCATACCCATGGGTTGGTCAGGATCATGAGGCGAGATGGTAGTCCCATTGGTAGGACTATGCTAGGGCTAGACCCGTGGGTTTGGGCGAGTGTGTTCGTGTGGCTGTAGTTCGATTACATGGGTCTCTTGTGCCCGATGTCACTCGTCTCACGCTCGCTTAACTCGTGCGGTCTAACCTACTATCTGACTAACCCTGTATGTTAACCCTGTTTGCTCACATATGTATGGAACCTGAACCACCCTACAACCGTTGTAGCCCATCAAAAATTCACTTACAACTGGTCCACAGCCTCGTGAGTCGGGCATGGTAGAATGGGACACAATGTCCGAGCTGTCGGCCTACGCTGGGGTACCGCGCCTCCCCGTAGTGACCGCGAGCGATCCCTTCCATTCAGCACTCCTCATGTGCTTAGTGTCGGGGATAAGGAACCCGACGGGATCACGAATCACGAGGTCTCGGCCTCACGCGTTGATAGAGTCTTGGCCTCGCAACCAGTTTAGGGCATTGATACGTAGGGTGAATCAGAATCCCCAACCTGCTGGATGAATGGACTTAACTAATAAATTGGCTAACATGATCGCATTGCACGCATTAGTTAGGGTGGCGACTCAAAAGTCGAGGTCGCTTTGAGGGAGTGTTGTCATATGCGATCGTTAGATGGAGTCGCTTGAGGGAGTGTTGTGGCGAGGGCATGCATCATATCATCCTACATGCATGCATCTTAAATAAGAGTTATTAGGTGTTGATGATTGTCTGCTTTTCATTAAATTCATATTACAATTGATGCCTATTGTAACTTGAGACCCATTCATACATGCAGGTGACTCAGGGCATGAGGAACCTGGCGAGGCGAGCTTGGACGAGGAGGACGGACTCTCCTACTTGCAGCTGATGGGCGGCTCTCCATCGGCTTGATCGGGCTGAATTTGAATTTGCTGAGCCGCGAGCTCAGCTTTACTCTTTTTGGACATAGCCTTCTTTTGTTATTCTGTTGGGTAACGCCTTGGGCGACCCTTTATTATTTTGGACCTGTATATATGTGAGATATCCTTCATTTTAGTAGACTGGTGAGATTGTGCTTCGTGCCTCAGGTAATTCCAAATTGCGCAGTTAAATTTGATTAATAAAAAAAAACCATAAATGCATGATAAATGACACTCGGGAACTCGGGAGTCGAGTCTATGCACGACCCCCAATTTTTCGGGGTGTTACAAGACTCCACCTTGATGTTTATATTCCATCCAAACTATTTGTAAGGTCATTTTGACTGAGATGAGTTAAAACACCGTGAACTTAAACCAATACAAAACATTTTTGGCTATATAAATATTTTAACTGTTGTCACAAAATCTCCACTATTTCCTATCGTGTGGCCCATTTAAGTTTCAGATACAGCTTAATTTAGTCACATGTTCTAAAATGAGCTCAAAATATGGATGGACGGACGGGCTTTTTGACAAACATCTAAGTAGTTCCTACCAAGGCTTTCACAAGAGGAGGCGGATTAGATACAGGTTGAGCAGGGAGATTCGCTACGAAGTGACGTAACCAAGTTTTGTAGGACCCATCATGATGCATGTTTTGTATCCACACCATCCATCCATTTGGAGATTATTTTAGGGCATGAGACAAAAAATGAGTCAGATCCAAATTTGGAGTGGATCCCACCACAGAAAACAGTGGGAAAAGTGACGCCTACCCTGAAAACCTTCGTAAGGTCTACTATGATGTTTTTCTGAGATCCAACGTGTTCATGGGTTAAGACAGAAATGAAAGAAGCTAAAACACAAATTTCAGCTTGATCGAAAACTTTTGGACGGTACTCTCTCCACCGTTTTCTGTCATGGATTCCACTCAAGCTTTGGATCTGACTCTTTATTTGGCTTATATCCTAAATTTATATCACCAAAAGGATGGACGGTGTGGATACAACACATTAGTCATGGTTAGTCTATATAACTTGGTGACGTCACTTATCCATTTTCGGAGGCGGATTTCCTGCGCCTTTCAAAGGAAGTTACTGCAAAAGGATGCTGGGTGAGGCCCACCGAAATGTTTTTGAGAAATCCACCCCGTCCATCTGTTTTATAAGATCAGTTTAGGATGTGCAACAAAAAATGAGGTATATCCAACACTCAAGTGGGTCATACAAGAGGAAAAAGTGGGCATTCATTGAACACTATTGAAGCATTTTTATGACCATAAAAGTTTTGTATCAGGCTATAATTTTAGTGTTTTCACTTCATCCCATTGGGAATGACCTTGTAAAAGGTTTGGATATCATATAAACATCAAGGTGGAGCCCAGTATGGTTTCAACAGTAGAAATTTCTTTCCCCAATTTTCCCTCTCGTGTGACCTACTTAGTGTTGTATCCACCTCATTTTTGATAGGATGTATTAAAACGAGCGAGAAAAACGGCTGGACGGAATGGATTTATAACGTACATTGCAATGGCCCCACCCAGCATACTTTCCCAGAACTTCCTGCCAAAGGCTTTGGCAGAAAATCCGCGTCCGCAATTCTCGCTAATCAACTTGTCGTCGGCAAGTTCCGTGGGCGACATCATAATGTAGGTGTTATATCCAAACTGTCCATCCATTTTTCGAGCTCATCTTAAGGCTTGAGCTGATAAATATGGCTAAAGATCATGTGTACCTCACTGCAAAAAACAGCGAGGGATCATACGTCTACCATTGAAATCCTTTTGGAGGTTAGAAGTTTTGGATTAATATGAAACTTGTTCTTCTTATTCGTGACACTATTAACAGCTTGGATGAAAAATAAACATCATGGTGGCCCAACGAATATTTTTAACAGTGAAAATCATTATCCCCGCAGCTATTTTTGGTGTGGTCCATTTGAGCTTTGGATATGATTTATTTTTTGGCTAATGCTCTAAAATGATCTCAAAAAATGGATGAACGTAATGGATATAATAAATACATCATTGTGGGCCAATGTAACTTTGATCCCTTTGAACCGTCCCCACAACTCAGAGCTTGAGGAGCGTATGCGCTCGTCTTCCCTCGACACGTATCTACTCCCCCTAACACCAACGCTGTGGTTGGTGGTCAGTGCTACGTGGGCCTATGATGATGTATGTGTTTCATCCATATCATTAATCTATTTTTACTTACCATTTTAAGGCTTTACACAAAAAAACAAATGAGAGGGATATAAATCTCCTGTATACCATACCACAGGAAAATAATAGTGATTGGATATCCACCATTAAAATTTTCTTAAGGCCCATTGTACTGTTTATTTGACATCCACTCTGTTGATTAGGTCATGCAGACCAGATGAGGGGAAAAAACAAAGATCAACTTGATCCAAAACTTTTATGGCCCCCAAAAGGGTTTTAATGGTCAAGTTGAGTTTTATTCAATTTCCATTAATTTTTGCGGTGTGGCCCATTTGAGTTGTATATGTACTTCATTTTTGGGCTCACGCTCTAGAATGATCTGAAAAAGTTGATGGATGGTATAGATCAAACACATAAATCACGACGGGGCATAAACAAGTTTCACATGTTAAAAGTTAGTTTTCTATTGCACAAACAATTTAAAAGAGAGAAAAATTCAAAAGTAACGTGAAAAGGAGTAATTTTGGAAGTAAAATTGTTTTTAATAGAAAATTCTATGGAGCGCATCGGACGCGGATTGCGTCCTACCCCCAACCGGACGGTAATCCATCTGGGCAGGGCTCTCTGGGGCCCACCGTGATGTAAGTGTTTTATCCGCACCTTTCATCGTTTTTATCATGTCATTTTAAGTATGAATCAAAAATAGAGTCAGGTACAAGGCATAAGTGGACCACAAAGTGGGTATTGAACATCGACCATTAAAAACTTCTTGGAAGCTGGAGAAGTTTCGGATCAAGCTGATATTTGTGTTTTCACTTCATCCACGCCTGCATGACCTTATTAATAGGTTGGACCTTATATATATATCAACTTAACCCGAAACTTCTGCAGCTCCCAAGATGTTTTTATTAATGGTGAGAGTTCAACCCTCACTTTGTGGTCCACTTAAACATATACGTAAACATACCAACCACCCCGTTTTAAACCTATAGAGCATTCCCGTTTTCCAAGCTTAAACTTACATAAAACCTGTAGAGCATTCCCGTTTTTTCCGTTTTTCCAAGCTTTGGTGTTTTAAACTGTAGATCATTCTTTCCAAGCTTTGGTGTTTTAAACTGTAGATCATTCAAGATGATGAAGGATCGAATTAGTGATTTACCAGACTATCTGATCCATGAAATCTTTTCTCACTTAGAGATGAAAGACGTAGTAAAAACCAGCGTACTTTCCACTAGTTGGAAGCACGTTTGGATGCAAACGCCAGTTCTCAATTTCGTGCATCATAACCCCATAAAACTTGAGAATTTCATCCGCTCCGTCTGTTGTTCGCTTGCTCTCCACAAATGCCCAAAGATCCACAAAATCCAGCTCTCCATCGACCCCTCTATATACTTACATCGATTCCGAAAAGAAATTGATGGGTTGATCCACTTTGCTATTGCACGAAAAGCCAGCGAGCTCCAACTAGGTAAGTTACCCGGCTACCTTCTAAACCTCTCTCTACTTGACATGGGATCACTAGAGGTGTTAAAGCTTCACTGTTGCACAATCAAACTCCCTCCTCCAACTTTCAAAGGCTTCAGAAACCTTAAGACGTTGTCCCTCTCAAATGTATCTTTTATTAATTATGGTGACGATGTGGAAGAGCTCTTGGCTTCCTCTCCAATACTTGAATCTTTGACAGTCATCCAATGTAGTGAAGATTTCAGAATTCCCGCTTCTTTGATTGGGCAGCTTAAGCACTTATCTTTGCAAGGAGAATATATATATGAGTTGGATATTCGTGCCTCAAATCTTTTATCATTGGACATCTCTATGGTAATCGACAAATTTAAATGTTCGCCGGAAAGTGCATCTTCACTAACTGATGTGTCCCTTGATTTTCAATTTTTTAATCAAAATTGCTTTATCACGACAAGTGAGGATAGAATGATGCAGGAGATTCTGAAAGATGTCCATCGTGCTAGAGTTCTTAAACTACGTTGCCGTTGCATTCAGGTGTGCTTTATTAATTTAGTGATTTTTATACATAATGTAAGGTCTATGTGGGCTCCACCGTTATATGTTCCAGACATCCACACTATGCATTTGTTGTTCCTTTACATGTTATAAGATGTCCCAAAAATCAGCCATAGAACTCAAGTGGGCCACACCATCTAAAACCTTTGTAAATCATGCCTAAACATCTAAAGGCACTCTATAGGGCCCACCCAAGTTTTGGTATGGCATGAAATTTGGTGTGACCTCCACACAAATAATGGATGAGCCAGATATCTGAACTGCATTTCAGTGGGCCCTATAAACAGTCAAGAAGGTAACTACGTACATCTCATGGGCCCTATAAACAATAAAAAAGATTTCAATGGGTGGGGATCCACTCTCAACTGTTACCTGTGGTGTGGCCCACATAAGTCAGGGATTGGCCTTATTTTTAGAACCACCATGGAAGGGTGCATCTGATTGTTGGTGTGGATGTCCAACATATAGATTACCAAAGTGCCGACAGAGCTCGGCCTCATGGGAAGCTCCCATGAACAAAAGGCATCTTCAAAATAGAGGAGATTTGACAAAACCAAAATTCATTTTCTCATGACCAGGAAAAACACCAGTTCAATAGGCTACTAACTTTTGAATTAGGTCATATAGCTCTAGTTTTGTATTTTGAACTCTCATCTTGCTTAACGAGATATGTTACAAAGATGCTTGTCTATAAAAGTTGAGATCTTACCAAATTTTTTAAAAAGAAAAATAAGAAGGAAAAATCTATTGAGATCTTAGTTTCATCCCAACTGACCAACAGAATTCTTTGGAACCAAAATAATTTTCTAAATGATTCTCAATTGGGTTCTTGCAGATCCAACTCCATGGATCAGTGTTAAACAGACTTTGTTTCAACACAGACCAGGGATCGAGTACCCATGTGGGGTGGGTGTTTTTTTTTTTTTTAAAAAAAAAAAATGAGCTCTTGGAACTCGATAGTCTAATATTATTTCTCTCTCTCTCTCTCTCTCTCTCTCTCTCTCTCTCTTTGCCAGTTTTCCTGGCTTTTGCTTTAAATTTTGGTTGCTTTCTGTCAATAAAATTGTAGTCATCATTATATATATATATATATATATATATATATATATATATATATATATATATATATATATAACTAGCATACCAAAATAAATTTGACGAATCGAAAGATTAAAATCTCATCGTTTATAATTTTTCTGGAGTGGAAAAATCAAAATTTTAACATTTATTTAAGGTTTATTATTATTATGTCCTAACTTTTTTTGTTCTTTGAAGGTGTTGTCTATGTGGGAATTGAATCAGGTATCATCTCCTATCTTTATGCATAAGTGTTTGGTACTAGAGTCAGCATTGGGAATGTGGGAACTTCCTGGTATAGCTTGTTTGTTGAGAAGTTCACCTGATCTTGAGTCTTGTAATTAAGGAAATTCATGAATACCTATATGTGAGTTCTACTTCTACCACACTATATTTTGTTTCCTTTTTCCTTTAGTAATATAAAATAATGTTACCTTTCGATAGTCAAGTTACTCTACTTTGTAAAGTCTTAATATATAGGTAATGCACTTGTGTTTTCAGTTGGATCACACCTTTATGTACAGCCATGCGTCTGTTATAACAAGATATTTGGAATCACGATTCTCTTGTCTTCTACATCGCCTCAAGACTATCAAGATATCTGGCTTCACTATGGGGATGTTTGTTCTCAAGAGTATCAAAAGCAAAATAGAACTTGTGAAAGTCTTGTTAAAGCATGCTGTGGTCCTAGAGAAAATGACTATCCACATCACTCATAAATCAGATTATTGTGATAAGGTAAAGTTGTCAAGATCACTCTCAAAGTTGGCGAGAAAAGTTCAAGCTTATAATAAAGCCTCTACTAGCGCAGAAGTATTGTTCTTGTATGATTTCGACAATGAGGTTTTTTTTTCAAGATGAGAGGATTCAAAAATGGTTATAGAGGACAGAGTTTTCCTAATACACTATTCATGTTTCTAACATTTCAATTGTTTTGAGTTTTTCGATCTTGGAGGTATTGGCGATTATTGATTTGCTGTGTTATGAAAATTAGACATGTGATAGAGATTGCTTATGGATTACCAACTTCGTTTTCATATACTCTATTCTGATGAAAAAACTAAGGCCCTGTTGGGTTGCCACTTTTTTTTTTTTTTTTTTTTGAGAATAATTCAAATCTACTCCAATTATAATCAAGGAATCCTATCATAGAACCACTATATGAGAAACATTAACAGAGCTGAAAAATCAATCATCAAACACATCATGATCATGCATAATAACAAGCATTCCTCTAAAATGAAACCAAAACCAAGGCCCTATTGAGTTACCAGTTTTTTTTTTTTTTTTGCCAATCTTTTCAAGAGGATGGTATTTAAAACTGGTTATAGAGGACAGAGAGTTTACCTAATTTGCAATTTACATTTCTAACATTTCAATTGTTTTGAACTTTTTTTTAAATTGAAGGTATTGGTGATAATTGATTTGTTATGTTATGAAAATTAGACAGGTGATAGAGATGGCTTATGGATTACCAACTCTGTTTTCACGTGCTCTATTCCGATGAGAAAACTAAGGCCCTATTGAGTTGCCACTTTTCTATTTTCTTTTTATTTAACAGAATACATTCAAATTTACTCCAATTATAATCAAGAAATCCTATCATACAATCCGTAAATGAGAAACATGAATAGAGCTGAAAAATCAATCATCAAACACATCATGGGCATGCATAATAACAAGCATTCCTAAATCCAATCATCAAACACACCATGGGCACGCATAATAACAAGCATTCCCCAAACAATGAAACCAAAATAAATCCATAAGAAATCAACTGCTCTCTCTAACATAGGCAATGACCTTCTCTTTCAAATTTCAATCCAAAGAGGGGAGCAGAAATGTTCAAACCTTCTTCCATTCCATGAGTGCATGATCGCTTCGATCTCTTTCTTCGCCCGTTCTAATAAATTCGGCACTTTTACATCTCTCTATTGCAGAGTTAGTTTGAGCTGGCTTTGTTGACAAGGGTTTGGAATCTATTGAGTTGCCACTTAAAAATGGTTTTATATCATTTCTAGTTTAACATTACATATGTATTAGATATCATAGTTTATATGAATTATTAGTTATAGGGACTAGTATTTATAATTACCAAAATCTCTCTAATACTGAACAACGGTCCACTAAAATGAGATTACTCATTTTTAAATAGCAATTAAAACATGGCCCGGCTCAATGATTCAATGGTAGACAGACTTTGTTTCGAGTGCCCATGTAGTGTGGGTGTGTGTGTGTGGTGTGGGTGCGTGATAAAACAAGTGCTCATATGGTGTGGCCGGGTGCGCACGTGTGAGTGTGTGGTGTGGGTGTGTGTAAAAAAATATATAGCATTTGGAGGCACTCAGTTATGTTCGTTCCAAGTGGGCCATTCTTCAGTGCATTGCTTGTATGTTGCATGAATGGTTGTGGCTTAGATCGTTGGGAGTAGGAAGTATCTGTTTTAAATATTAGCAAATATGTCCTGATTCTGCCTAGATGATAATCCGTCCAGGCACTGTGGGGCCCATCTGGTTTTATTTACACCGCCCATCCATTTTTCCAAGATCATTTTAGGATATGAACTCAAAAATAAGACATATCCAAGGCTCAGGTGGACTACATAGTGGGGATTGAACTTCCACCATTAAAAATTTCTTATGAGCAGCAGAAGTTTTGGATAATCTAATATTTGTGTCTTCCCTTCATCTAGTTGATCTATATGATATGACCTTTGTGTTTTCCCTTCATCCAGGTCCATATATGACATTATGAACAGTTTGGATGACAAATAAACGTCATGGTGGCTCTTAGGAATGTTCCAACAATGAGTTTCATTATCGTTGCTGCTTCCTATGGTGCAGTCCACTTGAGCATTGTACCGGCCTAATTTTTAAACTATTAACCTTATAAAATGATATGAAAAAATGGATGGACGGTGTAGATAAAGCCCAAACATAACAGGGCCCCATATATCCCCTGTTTGGATGCATTAAGCACTTATTGCATACGAGCAGGGCAGGACACAATCCGCTTCCCAATTCAAATAGTAGATTTTATTACAATTATTAGGGAAATAACCCTCTTCCTAGTCAGCTGTGGAGGTCAATTCAGAGCTTTGTAGTCTATGGATGTCAATTTAGTCATATTTTTATAGAGTTTAAGGAGAGTTATTTAATATTCTGACAAATTTTGATATTAACTTATTGTTGTTACCATAGCATCTTCAAACATTACTATTAGCATCTTCAAACATTACTATTTACAAGCTTTAATGGACTGACATATTGTTAAAATGTTTGGAGTTGACAGTCTTAAGGTGTGTTTTAGTGCTTCTTAAAAATGACTTCTTCTCATTTTATTTAATCACAATTGTATACTAGAGATAATATTTCTTTTTAATAGAGATTAAAATTGATCTTTATAATCAACAATTATAATTTTCTATGGATAGTTACAATTTTCTAGGATGAGATTACTGATTTTTAAGTGGAAACTAAACAGGCCCTTAGTTTGTCAGTAATTTTGAATCGGGTTACGTTATAGATATTTAAAGCTTTTGATGTTGCATTAACTAATTTTGAACCATGATAAGGCCGTTGCTTGAGTTCATCATATAGAAAATTGGAGGAAAAAAAAGGAATCATGTATGGTGAGTACACATCCTAACTTGTATTTTGGTATGCTTTCTTCACCTTGGCACGAGATCACCCCTTTTATTCTGGGGTGACGGAGGGATCGTACCATTCGAGCCTTTTTTTTCATGCTTTTCCCGGAGGTCTGGAGAAAGCAGCAATCAATAGGATTTCCCTAATTCTCCCTTCCCGAAAGGAAGAACGTAAAATTCTTTTTCCTTTCCGCAGGGACCAGGAGATTGGATCTAGCCATAAGAAGAATGCTTGGTATAAATAACTCACTTCTTGGTCTTCGACCCCCTCAGTCACTATGAACGCCCCCCGATCAGTGCAATGGGATGTGTGATGATGATGATGATTGTGGGCCCCTCTATTACGTTTGTATGTCATCCATCCCATTCAACAAATCCTGCACATGTGATTGAAGGGAACATATAAATAAACTTGATCTAAAGCTTGTATGGAACCCACCAATCGTGGCCCCACCATGATGTTTACGAGCCAACAAATCCATTCATAACAAGGACCTGAATGAAGAGACCATACAAATATCAGCTTGATCAGGCCTAACGGCCCATTGTGATGTATCTGTTTTAACCAAACCGTCCAGGTCATGGACCACTGGTGTGTTCAACCCAGGGCGCGCACATATAGGGAAATGGTACCGGGAGATTGAGGTCGAGCTGTGTGGGCCCTACTGTGATGTGTCAAACATCTACCCCATGAGTCAGATGCACCATTCCATGGTGGGCTAAGGACATAAAATTTAAGTCAATTCATGAATTGGGTGGGCCACACCGTTTACAACAGTTGAGAGGGGTTATCCACCCATTAAAACATTCATAATCATTTGTTGGGCCCACCGAGATGTGGTTCACAAATTCAGACTATCCATTGTATGTTTCCCACTTGGATGAGGGGTCAGACCAAGTTTCAGCCGCATCCAAATTTAAGGTGGGTCCCACCAAGTGGTTTTATATATTTTAGGCATGTGTACACATGGTTTTGATGGTATGGCCCACCTGATATCCCATAACTTAAAGAGACCCATCAAACACATAGTGTTGATATTTGACATGCATTATGGTGGGGCCCACACAGCTCCACCTCATGCAAAGTTTCCATGAGGTTGACCTCATAATACCATTTCCCATATATATATATATATATATATATATATATATATAAAGAGAGAGAGAGAGAGAGAGAGAGAGAGGTTCTATACGGTCGAGCTCATGGGAACTCCCCATGAGGTCAAGCTGTATGGGCCCCACCATGATGTATGTTCAACATTAACACCGTGCATTTGATGGGTCCCTTTAAATTATGGGATATCCCAAAAATCGGCGGAGCTGATCAAGTGTGTCGTACCATCTAAAATCATGTGAAGACATGCCTAAAACATATAAAAGAAATTGGTAGGGCCCATCTGAAACTAGATGCATCTAAAACTTGGTCTGACCCATTATCCAATTGGGACACACCTAATAGATTGGCTGAATTTGTGAACCACATCTCAGTGGGCCCAAAAAATGATTATGAATGTTTTAATGGTGGGTAACACCTCTCAACTTTTGTATGTGATGTGGCCCACACAAGTCAAGTCACGGATTAACTTGATTTATAAGCCCTATGCCCAATATGGAATGGTGCATCTGACTAATGATAACTCGACCTCATGGGGAGTTCCCATGGAATCAGACTGTGTACTGAGTAACTCAGTACCGTAAGGGCTACTGAGTTGAGGTGGCGGCATTCTATTGGCCCTCATATGTGGGGCCGACTTCACTCCTGCAAACGGCAGAGCAAACGGCGTTAGCCCGTTTCTCTCTCCAGTTGCGTGGAGAGATTCTCTCCGCGTCTCTCCCGCCGTGCAGACACAAAAAAATAAAAATCTCTCCAGCTGTGCAAGGGAAAAAAAACAAAAACAAAAACAAAAAGAAGAAGAAGAAGAAGAAGAAGCAGAGAGAGAGCTTCGTCGGTCTCTCCTATCGACCTCTCCGTCTCCCTCTCGAGTTCAACCTCCCTCTCTTTCTCGGATCGGCATCAACTCGTTTCTCTACATGGTGATGTTGATTTAGGATTAGGAATTTTGCTCTTCTTTCTCTTCTCTCTTTACATGGTGGTGTTGATTTAGGATTAGGGATTTTGCTCCCTTCGGTTGACAGTTTGATGAAAGATTAGAAATTAGGGTTTGAAATTGAAAATCCGCAGTAGGGAATTTTTCAAATCCCTAATCCATAACTCGAGATTTTTCAAATTTATAATTCCTAATTAGCATTTTCATATTAAAAATTGAAAATTCATATTAGGGGATATTTCAAATCCCTAATCCATAAGTCGAGATTCTTCAAATTTCTAATTAGCATTTTTCGATCCCTAATCCATAATAGGGGATTCCCTATTTTTTTTATTTTTTATTTTTAGAGATAACATTCCTAATCAAATGTGCATTTTTTTTTTCAATCCCTAATTAGGATTTTGCATTTGTAAATTTAATTGGGGACTTTTTTTTGAAATCCAGTTACGGTTTTCAATTTTTAATCCATGGGCTGTATGCAAGCAAACTGTATAGTTTTTCTTGGGTCAAGCATTGTATCCTACCTCTTTTAGTTATGCTTTCACAGGGGATCTTGTGCTTTATTTTGTGATTCTAGTTGTTTTTTAAAATGACTATGTTTTGCTACATTCATCATTAATATTGTCACACCATCTTCCTCTTTCATACCTTCTGTTTTGGTTTATGTAGAAGATTGTAAGAATCCTTAGGTCATCTCTAGGTTTTACTGCATTCATCATTAATTTGAAAGTGTCCCAAACATGCTGATTGCAGCTGGTTCAATATATTTGCATCAATCAGTTCAGATGAGCTAGCCTTTTGAAGTTGTTTTTTTTTTTTTACTGGCTTAAATGTCGCTATATATAGTTTTGAAGGATGTCAATAGTGTGCTCAGCAGCCTGTTTTCCTCTATTGAAAATCATGCAAGTGGTATGTGTGTGATGTTGATCTCCTAAAAGGTTGTAATTTACTTTTCTTAGTCGAGTAATCTTCCCGCTATCTCAGCGGGCTGATTCTCCCTATCGTTCTCTTTTTGCCTTCTAATAAAGTAATCATCATCTTTTCAAAAAAAAATAAATACAAGTGGTATGTGTGACCCTTCATCCAATGGAATGCACCATGGAGATGTTGCTGCCCAAAATCTTTGAATATCAACTCAATCTTTAATGTTTGGTTGAGGATGACTCATCTTTGTATAACTTGCCTCATTGCTAACCTCCCTTGGGAAACCCAGCTTTTCCTTCTTTTCAAACTAAACAAACCTGTGGATTCTACATTTACAGTCAGATAATCAAGTAAGCTGAAAAAAGCACAGGTTGCACATACCTACACACCAACATTCAGGTCGGTTTTAAATATTTGCATGAGAAACCTTACCTTACTCGGTCGAAGTACATTCATGGTATCAAAGCTGATGAGATTTTGAGCCGCAAGTGAAGTCAGGTTCCTCAACAAAGCTAATCACGAGACCAGGGTTGGAAGCCTTTAGCTCTAGTATTACCTATCGTAGGATAAAACAAGATAATTCATGTAACAACCAACAAGGTCAAAAGAGACCTGTAATTCCGAAGAAACAAAGATTTTTGTTACTCTTCGGCTCTGTATGAAAGCACATGTGATTTGTATTAACCATGAAGAAATGACATAAATCAATGGAAATTATTTGAAAATTATAAAACCGATATAAAAAAAAAAAAAAAAAAAAAAAAAAGCCATATTATTGTTAAGCATGTAGCAGAAATTGCTTTGCCAAGAGAAGACAAAAGCATAAAGAGCTTTCCTCCAGTTCTTGAGGTTTTTTTTTTCCCGATTCGTAATTGCCTCTAAATTACTGAGTTCGGTCTCTCAACTTTATTATAACAACAATAGAATTATTATTCAATTGAGACTTTCAACCTGGAATTCCTAAAAGAAAACGTTGCATATCTTATATCAGAATAGTATTGAGTAATCTCAGGGTTCACTTGGGTGTCTTGGACTAGCAGTTTTAAAGGGGAGTAGTTTCCACAAAAGATTGCATGGAAGATAGCCTGCTCATTTCTGCTCCTTAAGAAGAAATGAACCAGGTAACCTCATTTCAGTGGTATGAAACCGTAAAACCCACTCAATGCAGTAATCCATTTTCTCGTTATATCCGAGAAAATCACCTTCTCAACTGCGGGTGGTGTGAAAAGGTTTCCACTGGAAATGTGGTTTAAGAATACTTCAAATTGTAGCCTTGTTTACAAACTAAAATTGTACTAGAATCAAACCACAGGTCCAGACTGATCCATAAGAGTTACAAGTCAAAATGTTTTATGCCACAGTCTGAAATCAATCTAATGATTATATTAACAAATAAGCGACACTAATCAACAATATTCTGACTTCTTTGGGATTCACCAAGCTTTTCTGATATTTCATAAAATTTCAACTCCATAGTTTCCATAAATCCAAATTGCAGTTTTATTGCCAGTAGCTGATTGGAATTTGTTGTGTTTTGTGGTTTTTTAGGTTTTGATGGTAACAATGCAGTGTTTGGGTGATGATGAATAAACAAACTAGAAGATTGTCCCAAATGCCGGAAGAAGTTAGAGGGGAAATAGAACCTTATTTTATCGAGCATGCTGCTATCTTGGATGAGGACAGCTGAAAACTACCAAAGCTCAATGATAACTCTGCGGATTACATGAGGCGAGAGTGAGCATATAATTTCTTCTATTTCATTTTTTTCTTTTTTGTCAAGCGGTTAGTATACACTATGTATCATCTGTGTTTGGGTAAACCATATTGTTTGGGTAAACCATATTCCGGCAATATGATTGGTATTAGAAACATTTGAAAATCATGTATGCTCCTAGTGATTTTATATTAGATTTTGATTTCCTTCGAATATTCTCATGACACGTGGTTTCTCTCTGCTAGTAGTGAAGCTAGGAGAGTATCTTAGTACCATTATTACTATATTAATTTGATAGAGCATTTGCTTCAAACATGCATGATTTCTATTTTAATGATTGTCTGAGGTCATTTCATAATTGCTTCCCAAAGTCATGATCCTTGATGTGTTGCTGACATACATTATTTAATTTAATTAGGTTCATGTAATACATGAATGGGCCTGGGCAGGTACTCCAAATGAAGGGGCTGCTTGGCTCCATTTGCAGAGACTAGCTTATACATGGCACAGGATACTGTTAATTCCAATGACTGGAGGAGTTGTCATTGGCATGATGCATGGATTACTTGAAATTTTCGACCAAATAAAGCAACCAAGGTCTTCTCTGAGGTAGGGCTTTGATCTGCTGCCTGGAGTCTTCCCTAGAATAAAGGTCATACAGGCTGTTGTACCATTAGGCACTGGTTGTTCTTTAGGTCCTGAGGGACCCAGTGATGATATTGGTAAATCACGTGTAAATGGGTTGTTCCTTAGGTCCTGAGGGACCCAATCGCTGCTATTCGATCCATTCTATTCTTTCAGTAGACCCAACTGCTGAAGAAATTCTGTTAGATCGATCTGAGGCCTCTCATCCTGACCTGCCAATAATGGATATTCAGGTGAAAACTCCACCTCTTCATCTTTTATTACTAGATTTTCTAGATAGGCTTTTGCATCCGCATCCGAAACTTGGGATTTCCGCTCATGGGTAGGAGGTCGGTTCTGGCTACTGTTGTTCTTTAGTTCTTGGAGCTTTTGATGAATGGCATAAAATGAGAAAGGCCCACCAGAATTTGTTGAGTGAGTTGGTAGAGATAGCCTGTGCAGGTGAAAAATTAAACAGCTCCTTTGTCATTGCAGCAATCAAGGGTCTGCGCTTTGTTTTAGAGCAAATTCAGGTTTGCTTTGTTGCTTCTCTAAAGTACTTCTGTCAACATGAAGGAGTAGGAGACGAAATGTAGTTTCTTCATTAAAATTAAATTTACACACACAACATTTTTTGGCAGGAGCTGAAGTGAGAAATTAGCAAAGCACGCATATGGATGATGAAACCGTTCATCAAGGGTCCAGCTTGGGTAACTATCCTTTTTATTTATTCCAATCTATATATTTAATTTGTTCTTTATATTCTTTGAATTTGTAGCTGTCACGCCCCAAACCCGAAAATCGGATTCAAAAGAATCCCGATTGCCGAATCCGGTGCCGACAGCCTCCGTAGTACCACATTCTCGACTCCTAGCGTCCATACGCCAGGTTTCGATCCTGAGATCCTATAAGGAGGATTTTTTTGTGTACATTTAACTCGTAATAAGCATAACCACAAGTATACCCAAATCACAAAGGCAACATCATCATCACATATCCACTAATATAATCATTTGAGTACAATGCTGAAAGGGAAATACATGTATCATAAATCAAGCTCCAGAAGACCGCTGCATGCTCCAAGCTCAACCCTGCTGCAACCTAACATCACCTGCACGCATCTATCGTACATAAGCTTATAGAAAGCTTAGAGGGTGGTGTAAGTGTGTGCATAAGGTAAGTACCAAGTATTTAATACAATGCCATCATCATACAGTACTGAAAATACTGGAAATCCATAAATCTTACAATATTGGAGTAAGCAGAAATACTAATAAGAGCAGGAATTATCAGAGTAAACAGAAATACTGGCAAGATCATAAATTATACGATAATAGAGCAAGCGGAAATATGATAAGTCCATGAGTCAATCAATATCTGAATACGCAATATAGAACAATTATGCAAATGAGGAGTCATAAAGAGCCAAATATCAAATGTCGAGGATGCAATGCAATATGTAATTCCTGATGAGTCCACGAATAGCATCAATCGTATCTAGACCATATAAATACAGAAACACAGTAACCCAAATTACCATATGTCGCAGATGTAATGCAATATGCGGTGCGAATGGAATGACCATGCTGGAGTGTGAAGTCAGGATGATAGTACGTAGTATCGCAGGCTATGGGGTCCATCACAAGGGACTTCTATCCAAACCAGTCCCATACCTAAATTTGGATAGTCAGATTCAATATGATAAACTCCTGATCTCAGGTTAGTCGCGCGCCCCAACTGAAATCCTGGCCATTGCGAAGGCACATATAAGAAATAGTTCACACCATCAGCCCGAGTGGATAGTGAATGAATGAATAAATGAGTATGCAACTCCTGCCCAATAAGTCCACATATCAATACTGTTAATCTCTAGGATCATCACCGGGGTTTAGTACGCTCCAAATGGCACTGCCGCTCTCCCAGCCGCACAGTCCAAGTGAGCGTAAGAAACCTCACTATCCGCCTGGCCAATAGTCTGCCAATACCTATCTGGCACGTCGATAGCGGACCCATTCCTCGAGCTGGTCAGACTCAGCCTAGCAATGCCCCCTACGCTCGGGCGGGTAAGGCTAAACCCCCTCCCAACCGACCACGACACAGTGGGAGATGCGGTCTCCTAGTATTCGACACTCGGGCGCTCATGTATCCACTTGGTCTCAACGTTGGGGCGTCTCCTGGCCACGAAGGTTTAGGAATTTTTACCCAGGGACATCTATGGCGCCCGTATACTAGAACCAAACATTTTCGGTGTCCCCTCTGGCCATCCACGATATGCCTGTGGAGGCTACGACCCTGATGTCGCTAGGGCGTATAGTAATCACAGCGCACAATGCAAGATGCATGAGTCATACGATCCAATCATGCATCAATCCTGCACATACCATGCGCTCATGTGAGATAACCTCTGCCTATCAGGGAGTCTCATACCGTCCTGCCCAACGACATATGCAATGGTCAATCACATCTCATAACAAACATGCAGATGATGCGTATGGGCATATATCATGATGCTATGTTGTCACATACTCATAATCGGTATTCATGATCAGCCTCGACAATGTGGACATTTAACCAACATTGTCCCCCAGGGAATGGCCCACATAGAGCCAAACATATCATGGGCCCACGGCCCCACACAATGACCTAATATACAACACAATGGGCCTTGCTCAAGGCCACATATACACAGCAGGTGGGCCCTGCTCATGGGCCTCGAATACGTCAAATGGGCCATGCCTCATGGGCCTATTACATATTACAAGGGGCCTCGCCCATAGGCCACGAATACATCACCATGGGCCCCATCACATAGACCTCCTACTCATCACATTAGGTTTTAAAAACGGGCTGCATATACATTACATGGGCCGAATACACATCTCAATGGGCCTCAACTATGGGTCGCATATACATCATATGGGTCTCAACAATAGGCCTTGACAAATGAAATTGGCCTTAACAATCAGATTCGACACTCGGAACCGGTAAATCGGTCACGTCGATCAGAATCGGCAATCAGACACGACAATCGAAGTCGATCGATAATCAGAATCGGCAAATCAGTCATGTAAATCGGAATCAGCAATCGGTCATGATAATCGGCCTCGATCGCTAATCGGCAATCGGCCACGACAATCAGAATCGGCAATCGGTCACGATAATTGGCCTCAATCGATAATCGGTCAATCGGTCATGACAATCAGAATCGGTACTCGGCTTCGATGGATAATCGGCAATCGGCCACGACAAATCATAATCGCTAATTAGCCTCGATCGATAATCGGTAATCGGCCACGATAATAATTGGAATCGGCCTCAACAGTTGAATGAACAAGGCCTAATATACATCACAGGTGGATCCTGTACATGGGCCTCATACACATCAAGTGGGTTGCATTAATGGGCCGCACTAATGAGCCTTATATACATCAAGTGGGCCACGCATCATGGGCCTAATACATATCACAATGGGCCTTGCCCTTAGGTCATAAATGCATCACAATGGGCCTTGCCCATGGGCCTCGAATACGTCACATTGGGTCTCGCCCATGAGCCTTGATACACAACGGGTGGGCCCTACACATGGGCCTAATATATATCACAGGTGGGCCCTACACATGGGCTTAATATATATCACAGGTGGGCCCCACACATGGGCCTAATATATATCACAGGTGAGCCCCACACATGGGCCTCAAATATGCTTGGATTACGTCTAAAATCATTTCAATAGTTGTAGGTACAACATGTGTATCACTATGCATTATCGTTCTATGGGGGCACATGGCTCACTAATGATGATCAGCACTGCCAAACATTGTCCAGCACCATTCAACATAATCTGGAAAGTGTGGATTAAAATAAATACATCAAGTGGTGGTGGCCCACATATGCACGGTGTGGATAAAACACGGACCTCATGATCAGACCCATTGATCATACGTCAATGCAGCAGTTATATAGCTGTTATAAGGCACAACGGCCAATCATCTTCCCACGGTCCACTCCCTGGATAGTGAGGATATAACATATCCAACATGGTAGGCCCCACACCCTACACGTGCAAAACGTGCAAGGTGGGTCCCACGGTCCCAGACATTGGGACGGTGTGTTTACAACACATCACCAGTGAAGGGCCCCACCTGCTGGGCTAGTTAGGTGGACGGCATGAAGGGCACATGCATCTGATGGGGTCCACATGATCTGGACTCTATGGACGTAAATCATATATATCATGATCGGCCCACACAACAGGTGGATGGTTGAGATGAAACAATCATATCACGGTGGGGTCCACAGAACTGGTGATGTTACTGCAGCAGCGTTAGCTGGTGTGAGGTATACCAGCCAACCCGTCCAGCAGGTGGGTCCCACATGGGCCCACCACTTACATGCATGTATATATGTACATCATATATAAATAAATATAATATTATATATCGTAATGATATATGTACATCATATGTATAAAAATATAATATTATATCATATCCTCTTAACAGGACCAGCATCCAGGCCCTGTACTAACGGCCCATATATCACGTATATCACGTGGGTCCATGTGTCAGGCAAGCCCCACCGTCCACACATCTGGACGGTGGGATATAACATCACATCAAGGAGGGCTTCACACAGCACCGTCCATATCTGGACGGTGCAAGATACATATAGCAAGGTGGGTCCCACCTAGTCGGAGGTGGATGGCCAGGACAAAGCACATCCATCAATGTGGGCCCCATCATCCAGCAACTGCTGGACGGTGCAAAAACACATACATCATAGGTACGTCCCACAAGGCAAACAGATGGACAGCTGGATAAACCCAAGCATGCATCAAGGTAGGCTACATGTGGCAGCAACAAGATGGGACCCACGTCCCATGCATGTACGGGATGGATCTAAAATACACATCAGCGTGGGGTCCACGAGAGTGCATAAAAGATGGGACCCACGTCCCATTCACTCTAGTTACTCGCCTTAATCAGGCTACACATGAGAAAGATATTGAGCATACAAGATTGATCAACAATTTCAGTGAAATTTGATTTAAACATCTGAAGTTATTTACTTTTCAATTTGAACTGATTAGATTGTCCAAAAATAATTAAAGGTTCAATTAGTGGATGTGCCTAATAATTTAGTAACTTTACTTTTCACAAATAAATTTCAATTTCCTTTAAAAAATAACATTTTTTTTTTCAAAATGTATATTTTTTCTCTTTTAACAAAATATCATTTTTACTAAAAAAAATTTTGATAAATAATTAAAATACAAATTCTGAATTTTTATTTTCAAAATCTCAAAAAATCTCAAAAAAAAAATTTTCTTCAAAAGCACCATTATGTTCTCAAAAATTTTCTCAAACATTGTTAAAATTTTTAAACTTTTCAAAATTCTTTTTTATGTGATATTACAAATCATTTAAATATTACATTTTAATTATATATATATATATATATATATATATATAATTTCCACTCATATGATATAAAAACTATATATATATATATATATATATATATATATATATATATATAAACACATTTTTACCGACAAAAAATTTTAAAAATTAAAACATTTTTACATTATTACCAATGGATTTCAGCCGTCGGGAAAAAGATTTAGGAAAAACACTTTTACGGACGAACATTTTCGTCGCTACAAGTCTTACCGCGAACATTTCCAAGACAGCGCGAATTTTTTTTGTTAAAATTCAAAACATCCTTTAGCGACGAAAAGTTTCATCGCTAAAAGACTCATCCACATTTTTTAGCTAAGAAAATTTTCGTAGCTAAAAGTAAACCTTTAGATTTTTTTTCAAAAACTGTTTACAGCCTTTAGTGACGAAACGTTTCGTCGCTAAAAGTCTCATCTATGTTTTTTAGCGACGAAAATTTTTGTAGCTAAAAGTAAACCTTTGGATTTTTTTTCAAAACTGTTTACAACCTTTAACGACGAAAATTTTCGTCGCTAAAAGTCTCATCCACTTTTTTTAGTTACGAAAATGTTCGTAGCTAAAAGTAAACCTCTGGATTTATTTCAAAAATTGTTTACAGCCTTTAGCGACGAATATTTTCGTGCACGTTTTTTAGCTACGAAAATTTTTGTGGCTAAAAGTAAACCTCGGCATTTTTTTCAAAAACTGTTTACAGCCTTTAGCGACGAAAATTTTCATCGCTAAAAGTCTCATCCACGTTTTTTAGCTACGAAAATTTTCGTAGCTAAAAGTAAACCTCTGGATTTTTTTTAAAAAATTGTTTACAGCCTTTAGTGACGAAATTTTTCGTCGCTAAAAGTCTCTTCCACGTTTTCTAGCAACGAAAATTTTCGTAGCTAAAAGTAAACCTTTCGATTTTTTTCCAAAAACTGTTTACAGCCTTTAGCGACGAAAAAAAGTTTCGTCGCTAAAAACCCTCTTCTTGTAGTAACATGAATGAGGTCAGCAATATAGTGAACTAACTCTCCTCTATGAAAATGGTCCTGGATGATGAATTACAGGCTTTACTTTTGCTTAATTCATTACCTGACAGTTGGGAGACATTGATGGTGTCTCTAAGTAACTCTACGTCAGACGGAAAGATATCCATGGAATAGGTAACTAGTTGTCTCTTTAATGAAGAGATAATGAGGAAGTCTCAGGGGTCTACTGAGCAAGAGGCCCTTGTGACAAAGGAACGGGGAAGAGGAAAGAACAGGAAGGGCGGGAAGGCCCGAGATAAATTAAGAGGCAAGTCGAGTAATAGAAAAGATATTGAATGCTGGAATTGTGGCAAGAAGGGCCACTATAAGCATGAATGTCGTAAGGCTAAGAACAACAAGAAAGGAAAAGGAAAGGAAGATGAATCAGATTCCACTACGGTCACTTCAAATAGCGACATTGTAGTTATTCTTTCAGCAGATCACGATATATGTCTCACGGCTATGAGTCAAGTCACCGACTGGGTGATTGACTCGGGAGCTTCTTTTCATGCAACTCAACGCATGGACTTCTTCACAAGCTATAAGTCAGGGGATTATGGGACCGTGAAGATAGGAAATTCTGGTGTATCGAAGATCGTAGGGATCAGTGATATTTGTGTGAAGACTGATGTGAGCTGCACATTGGTTCTCAGGGATGTGAGGCATATCCCAGACCTTCGCCTCAACTTGACGTCGATGGGAAGATTGGATAATGATGGCTATGAAAGCCGATTTGCTGGTGGGTGCTGGAAGCTCATCAAAGGTTCGTTGACCGTGGCCAGAGGAAAGAAGTGTTGCACCCTTTACAAGGCAAGTATCAATATGTGAAAGGGTGGATTGAACACAGCAGAAGATTTAGCTATTGACATGTGGCACAGGCGTCTAGGCCACATGAGTGAAAAATGGCTTCAGCTACTAGCGAGGAAGCGGCTCCTTCCAGACATGACAGGTACACCTCTCAAAACCTGTCTTGATTGTTTATCAGGGAAACAGCATAGAGTTTCATTTGTTAAATCTACTTCTCATGTTAATAAAGTGCATGCATTAGATTTAATTTATTCTGATGTTTGTGGTCCTATGAGGACAAAAACCTTGGGTGGGGCATTGTATTTTATTACTTTTATAGATGATGCATCTAGGAGGGTTTGGGTTTATGCTTTGAAATCCAAGGATGATGTCTTCGGTGTGTTTAAATTGTTTCATGCTATGATCGAGAGAGACAGGTAAATCATTGAAGTGCATCTGCACTGACAATAGTGGTGAATACATTGGAGACTTTCATGAATACTGCAAGTCCCTGGGTATACGGCATGAACAGATGGTTCCCAAGACCCCCCAACATAATGGTGTAGTTGAGCGAATGAATCGCACAATTGTAGAAAGAATCAGATGCATGTTATCCCATGCGAAATTGCCCAAGATGTTCTAGGGAGAAGCAATGCACACGGTGGTGTATTTGATAAACAGGTCTCCATCAACCCCATTGAATGGAGAAGTACTTAAGAAGGTGTGGACTGGACAGGATCCATCGTACAGTCATCTCAGGGTGTTTGAATGCAAGACATCCGTTCATATACTAAAGGACGAGAGGTCCAAGCTCGATATGAAGATCAGGTAGTGTGTGTTCTTGGGGTACGGTGATGAAAAGTTCGGTTATAGATTGTGGGACCCGACCGAGAGGAAGCTCGTCAGGAGCAGAGATATGGTTTTCTTTGAAGATCAGTGTATAGAAGACATTGGTAAGCCAGAGAAGAACCAGCCTAATTCAGGTGAGCTAGAGGACATGGATCCGATTATTCCTCCCATGGTGCCTGATGACGGGGGAGTACAGCAAGGTGAAGAGGACGAGAGAGTTCCTTCAGAAGATGGACCAAGGGAGCAACCCCCACTTGATCCACCTGTTGAGCCACGGGTGAGGAGGTCATCTAGGGACAGGCAGCCGTCCAAGAGGTACTCGCTGCATGAGTACATTATGCTGACTGATGGGGGAAAGCTGGAAGATTATTCTGAGGCCCTAGCTGACGAGCATAAGGGAGATTGGTTGAAAGCTATGCAAGAGGAGATGGAATCCTTGCATAAGAACCACACCTATGATATGGTAAAATTGCCTAAGGGCAAGAAAGCTTTGAACAACAAGTGGGTGTTCAGAAAGAAGGTTGAGCAGAAGAATTCACAGACGAGGTTCAAGGCCAGACTTATGGTGAAAGGGTTTGGTTAGAGGAAAGGTATAGACTTCGAGGAGATATTCTCACCAATGGTGAAGATGATATCCATACAGGTGTTGCTTGGGTTGGCGGCTAGCATGGATTTGGATATAGAGCAGTTAGATGTTAAAATTGCCTTCCTCCATGGTGACCTAGAAGAAGAGATCTACATGCACCAACCAGAGGGGTTCGAGTCAAGGGCAAAGAGCAAATGGTGTGTAGGCTGAGGAAGAGCTTGTATGGGCTGAAACAAGCTCCACGGCAATGGTACAAGAAGTTCGACTCGTTTATGTTGAAGCATGGATATAACAGAACGGAGTCAGACCATTGTGTGTTCACGCGCAAGTTCTAAGATGGTGATTTCTTAGTTCTGCTGTTATATGTTGATGTCATACTTATCATGGGAAAAGACATCAAGAAGATCGACAGGCTGAAACAAGAGTTGGGTAAGTCTTTTGCGATGAAAGACTTGGGCCCGGCTAAACAGATCCTAGGAATGGAGATAACCCGTAACAAAAGTAGCAAAAAGCTTTGGCTGTCACAAGAGCGGTATATTGAGAAAGTCCTAGAGTAGTTCAATATGAATGCATCAAAGTCGGTCAATACTCCACTACATGGTCACTTCAGAATGAGCAACAGACAGTGTCCCAAGATGAAGGCAGAGGTGGAAGAGATGCAGAAGATACCCTACGTGTCTGTTGTAGGAAGTTTAATGCATGTTATGATGTGTACACGCCCAGACATAGCATATGCGATTGGTATTGTCAGCCGGTATCTGGCCAATCCTGGCAAAGAACATTATGCAACGGTGAAGTGGATACTGCGGTATCTAAGAGGCTCATCCAGGTTGAGCCTATGTTATGGTGATGGAAAACCTATGTGAGAGGGCTACACAGATGCAGATATGACAGGCGACATAGACTCCAGGAAGTCTACATCGGG
Source organism: Magnolia changhungtana (assembly GCA_030180095.1). NCBI lineage: Eukaryota > Viridiplantae > Streptophyta > Magnoliopsida > Magnoliales > Magnoliaceae > Magnolia > Magnolia changhungtana. Next base: position 7,678,836 of record JASAUF010000161.1, on the reverse strand, counting down.
GTTCATGTTCATGTTTGCAGGGGGAGCGGTTTCTTGGGAGAGCAAGCTATAGAAGGTCGTAGCATTGTCGATGACAGAGGCCGAGTACATTGCAATCACAGAGGCATGTAAAGAAATGCTTTGGATGAAGAGGTTCCTACAGGAACTTAGCTTGAAATAGGAACAACACGTGGTCTATTGCGATAGTCAGAGTGTTATACACTTGAGCAAGAATCCAAGTCAGCATTCCAAGTCGAAGCACATAGAGATTCGGTATCACTGGATCAAGGATATTTTGGAACAGAAGGTGTTACAGCTTGAGAAGGTCCACACGGATGATAATGGGTCAGACATGATGACCAAGGCTTTGCTCAATGGCAAATTTGAGGTTTGTAGAAACTTAGCTGGCTTGAAGAAAATGAATCCCTCCTAGGTAAAAAAGGGGGAGATTTGATGGGTTTTTTTGACTCGTCGTCGAACGGTCGTGAGCCCTGCTCGAGCGGTCGAAGGTTGTACACGACCAGTCGTGAAAGACGATCCGTGACACGACTCAAAGTCCAGCGACTTTGGGTAATATTTCTCTGGGGTGCTCGACCGGTCGTGGGAGGTCCTCGACCGGTCGTAGTTGGCTCTCGACCGGTCGACCGATCGTAGTTACACAGATTCATTCCGCGATTTTGCGCGGATTTCGTTTCGCAAGTCCTTTCGCAACTGGGATACGAAAAAGAGTTTCCCAAAACTATAAAAGGGGATGCCTAGGGTTTTTCTAGGGGAGACAAGAGGGTTTCCTAAAGCTTTATAAGGGTTTACTAAAGGGTTTAGGGCTATCAAAGAGGTGAGAGAGAAGAAAAGAGAGAGAGGAAGCTTGTGGAAGGGAGTCATCGTCTCAGTGCTTCTATGTCCTCGTAATCGGTGAGATCTCTTCGTTTTCTTTATTTCTCCTACTATTTATCCACTCCTGCATGAGTGATGAAGGTTTGATCATAGCAGGGTGTGCTTGTGATCGGTTGTAACGTTCTACTTCATAGTGGATTGTTTGATTTAGACGAGGTCCCGTGGTTTTTACCTCTTTGAGGGTTTTCCACGTAAAAATCTCTTGTGTGGTGTGTGATTTATTTCATTGCTCTTTTATTTCATAATTCTGGTTTGTTCTAGAGGGCTAGATCTTAAGGTTTTATGCAAGGCCCCCAACAGATTAGAGGGGATTTGAAGGGGTTTCCAATCCCCTGGTCGTTTGGGCAGCATAAGGTAACGGGGGTTTCAAATCCCCTCTTTCAAGGGATTTGAAATCCACCGTGAGAGCTTGGATTAATTATACCTAAAATCATTTTAATAGTTATAGGTGTAACATGTGTGTCACTATACACTATTATTTTATTAGGCACATGGCCCGCTAATGATGATCGGCACCGTCCAAACATTGTCCATGTAAATGAGCACCATCCAAACATTGTCCAGCATCATCCAAGCATTGTCCCTATAAATCAATGATTAAAAATCGTTGGTTAGTCACTTAGACATGATCTTATGCTTATGGCCCATACGAGACTTGGAATTTTATCATTTTCGGGCAAAGCATATATTTCAGCGGGCTTATCACAGCCATTGTATCAAAAATTACAAATATCACTAATTAGAGATATTAAAGTTGATTTAATAATTAAATTCAAACCCCTATAAATATACCATGCATAAGTACTTTTGGATTACAGTTCATTCACACTCCAGGGTGCCAAACACCCAGCCAGCTGCATTAGGTGGGATTAAGATGGATGGAATTGTAAAAGTGGATTGGGTGTATCCCATGTTTTCTAATACTGTGTTTGGAATGTCTGCATAAAAATAAATAAATCTCAGGATTTACTTTCAAATTGCACTTGAATTGAACTGGATGAAGAAAAAATCCATTATCCGTAGGATTAGTAAATCCCATCTCACACTTTCCAACACAAGGCTCATTTTCCAAAGCCTACAAAGATAATTTTAATCCCATCTCACACTTCTTCCAAACATGCCATTTCCAATTTCAAAGTGGGATTAGTAATGCAATCCCATTTAAAACAGCTTAATATATATCACTGTCCAACCAAGCCCAGGAAGGATTTTAAATCTTGGAGGTTCCGATTCCAAGGGATTCCAAATCCACGCTCCCAAACCGACCCTAAGTAAATTGGACGTGGTGCATAGTGGCAGTGACCCTGACTGTTCCTTTAGTGGGTACCAAAACTGTGTTAATAATATTTTTTAAAAAAAAAAAAAAATCTCATGCAAAGATAAGAACATTTATTTCTAATAATACTAGGAATCATCCTATGATTAGATTAATTTTTATATATTTTTCTATTTTAAGTAGTTTTCAATGCAATCAAATTAAGACCCTTGAGTAGGGTTGGATTTCATAGTTTAAGGCTCCATAAGTTCGTATTAGAGGTAGATTTTGGTAAAATATTTCAAGTTTTCCTATTCTGTTATAGATTTAAGGTTCATACCACATTGAGAAAACGACATTCTTCGTCTTTCCTTTTCTACGTCCTTCTTATCGTTATTAACCCTTCAAACCTCTGAAATTCCTTAGAACTTCCGATTCTTCCTTCCCTATTGAAACTGATAAAAATGAGGTATACTTTGTTCATAACCTGCTAGCCATAGGATCGAAACTATAACATACAAATACAATCTTAGGCCCTTGGAAACCTTTCTGGAATAATTGTTTGACCATATGCATAGTGAAAGATTTATTAATAACTAATTTGGACATGAATTAAAACGAGAATTCTCTTTAACAAAGACCCAAATGACAACCTTAAAAATAGGAGAGTTGAACTTTCCAATGATGTATGTTATTCCCTAAGCATTTAGGTTGATCGGACTACGAAATTATGGAACCATACACTTGCGAAGTATTCGCTGCTCGACCAAATTTTCAATCCTGAACGACTACCAACGGACACACTACTTTGACCGAGCAAAAGACCAGGATCCATCAGGATTAGGAAGGGATACAACGAGTTGTTTGCCCTGGTCAGGTGGATAATTGACGTATCGGATTTGAGCCTACCACAACCATTTTTCTGTTTTAGCCCGATCATAAAGAGCACAATATACCACCCTTAGGTAAACTTTATTGTCAAATACATAGTGCGATAATAATGATTTTGACATCTGTTTTCGAACCTCTTAGGTGAAAACTTTTACGGGTGGTGGACCACAATAAGATAAGTAATTAGAGTTAGTATATACCCTAACACGAATATGAACGTGAAATCAACAAAAACTTGGGTGTGCAAAATTAGAATATATTTACATATTAACTTTAGGCAATTTCGGGGACAAAATTGTTTTTGAGGGGGTAGATTGTAACGTCCTGGATTTTCGATATTTTGAATTTACAAAAATCCATGAAAATTTTTTATATAATTTTTGAGGGGGGATGAAATTGTTTTTGAGGGGGTAGATTGTAACTTATTGGCCCTTGACTCTCGAAGTGAGCCTATACATGGGTGGTACCGGTAAAGAACTGCACAAATTCAAAAATCAACCATATAAAGCCGATGAACCTGTCCGATCACTTAAGTATTGAGTTTAGCCTCTTGATTTATTCACATATGGCTCAAATCTAGCCAACCTATCACTAACTAATCAAGACTACCACAGCTAGATTAAAGATCTACCTAAAGACGAGGTAACTAGGTGTCGGATAGTAATTAACAAACCAAAGTGACCCAATTATCCATTTAGCCTACAAACCAACGGTTTAAAGTGATTATGACTGAATTGCATTTTCACTAATTGCGATAGGTCACACTATAAACATAGTTAATCCAAACCCTAATCATTGTCCACGAGAAATCTTACTGCCTAATTCATTTTGAAAATGTGTTGATTATTCAAACGACCTCTAGACCACTCGTTAGCGGGCCACTAGTTCCAAAACTATAGAATAATATACGTCTCACTGGGCCAGATGCCCATTGTGGGTGGCGAACCAAGAAAGTGCCTAGAATGGCGTAACTTGGGTTGAAAGGCTAAGTGCTTGCAATGCGCAAATCCCCTAAGTCGAAATCTGAAACTTGAGTGAAATATACCTTCCGCTCTTGCATGAAGTTATAGTTTTTCGACCGTTAGATCACAACCAAACTTGAGGCATGAGTTAATGATATTTGTTTGCTCATATCCATATAGCCTCGACCCCGATCGACCATCGATGACCGTTAAACAGACTTTTAATCATATCCGTTAATTGGCGCATCCAAATGGTGGGCCGATCATATCCATATGTAGATCATCATTAGGGCTAACTATCATATGGTTATATATCAATATGTACACTCCATAATGAGCCCTAGAGGTTAAAAATACTCTCCCATAGGGCCAGTATAATGAAAACTTAGCCCTTGGGGTCATTTGTGCAACATTTGGTACTATATAAAGCCCTCATTTAGGCACCCCCTCTCCCCATACGAATTTGCATGGGTTGACCCTTGAGGGTCTCAGTTAATAAATAAGGTGCGGACCATTATTTCTACGTTTTCATTTATTGACCCTTGAGGGTCTCAGTTAATGATGTCTTGTGTTGAATGTGTTGTAATATATAGCATGTTCATATTTCATGTTTAATTGTATTATATGTTATTCGTTGGATATGGATGCTCACATGTTCGATGAAATGTCTAAGTGGTAGAATGTGTTGATTTGTCAATGTTCACATGCTTGATTTATTGCCTAAGTGATTGTAATACTTTATGCATGCCTACATTTTTTTATTTAATGCTTTAGTGAATGTAATACCCTATGGATGTTTATGTGTTTGATGAAACGCCTAAATGGTTGCGTTGTGAAATTTACACTATAATTGCTTATATAAAGTTTAGTCCATAGAAACGCTTAAGATTGCTAAGATGTTAGGTCAGTCAATAAATCACCCAAATCAAGGGGTGACCCAAGTTAAGGTGGCCACCCTAGGCTTGTTCGATTGACCCGGGTTGAACACGAATGACTGACAATAACTGGACTACACGGGCTGCTTGCACCCAATGTCGGTTACGCCGAGGTTCACCCGTGTCAATCAAATTGGTCCATTAGTCGACCGATCATGTATGTTCATAATGTATGACATGACCAAATCAAATCTAGGATACCTTGTTCCCAATGGATGGTCCACTCATAACCGTTAATGTGATATGATCCCCTAAGACTCATAAGTCGGGCATGATGGTATGGGACACCGTGTCCGAGCTGTTGGCCTACGCCGGGGTGACGAGCCTCCCCGTAGTGACTAGTGAGCACTAATGAAGGTGATACACCATTGTTTAAATGACCCCCGTCAAATTATCCGGTCGATAGTTCTGTATCAGAGTACCGTTCAAATGACTCAAGCGTGAATGGATTGGGTGACGAGCCCTTTTCTTATATATTTTTGGTTTTATGTGACAAACCTACACCTCGGAACTGAGTGATCATACTCAATTTGGGTGACGACTCATACCAGGTTAATCCTCATACATTTAGATATCATACTGTACCTTTGGAATTGTTGATTTGTGAGATAAATGGGTGACACCTAAATTTAGATTAAGGGACACTGGTAAGGAGTCACTATGTGCGACAACGAGCCATGTGATCCGGATAAGGACTCATGATATAACGTCGGTATCCTAGCTTCGGCAATATACTGGATGAATCGAACTTAATAATTACTCGACTAACATGATCATTCATCGCATCGCATTAAATTAAAATGTGGCGAAATAAGCGTTAAAGTCACATGTTGAGGGAGTGTTGTCATTTGCGAACCAGGTGGTCGAAGTCGCGTGCGAGGGAGTGTTGTTTGGGAAGGGCATGCATCATATCATATCTTCATATGCACATTTAACAAGAGTATTTATGAATTGTTTGATTTCTTATTTATCATTAACTACGTTGATTGTGTCGATAGCATGTGTAACTTAAAACTAATGGAACCACTGAGTTAGCTACTCGCTCCCACCTGGGATGGTGTTTTAAAATACCAACCAGGCATATTATTGATGTAAGTTCTATTGAGGCCTCCAGTGGGTAGGCTTAGATCGGCTTACGCCACCACCATTATGTTCTGGAAGATTTGGAATAAACTGAAAACTTTACACTTTAACTATCTTAGGTATGTATATTGTGGCTTGTATAATCCTTATTATGGCGAACACCACTTTTCAATTATACTTTGACTGTTTTCCCTATATTTATTAATTTTTGTTATCTCTGCCTCGCTTTAGTTCCTCTAAGTTGAATTGCGTAACTCTGATTATTCGTGTGTGGACTTAATGCGAATTAGAATGAAGACACATGTGCATTTTACTAAGTTAACACATCCAGGGAACTCAGACCTAGAGACTCCCAGACTTGGACCCCGTGTCGATCCCGTCAGATTTTCGAAGCATTACAACAAGCCGAGAGATTAGGTTGTAATGAGCCATTAATCGGCCCATTTAAGTGGGGTATTGGGTCAGGCTTTAGCCTGCTTGGAACAACAACAAATGGATATTGTTTATGTGATTAGTTTGTGATCACCTATATTTATGATGATAATAAGAATGTATGTGGCAATGATATATGGTTGTGGTTGTTTGTTATGATGATACATGTATGGAAATGATAATCTATGCCATGGCCATGTGAACTAAAGGAATACATGGGACCTCCACATGTGCTACCTTGAAGTAAGGAAAGTGTACGGTATGTCATTTCATGGCACGACATCGGCGCATAACAAAAGCAGAACAGATGAAGTGGGGTCGTTTAACCCTTATGTACCACAGACCATGTGGATGTCATGGCCTAACTTTTGTGATGCTACGGCCCTTCGCATAGATTTGTTATGAGTTATGAATACATGGATACTCCTTGTGTGAGATTGATGTACTACATAATGTAGTGAGACCATATATTATTTTTTTAGTGTAATTAATGGTGTGTGACTAGTTATACTATGGTATGGATTGTACACACTTGTGACATAGAAGGTGTGAGCACTTATATTTGGCACTGTGGTAGTTTTACTTATCTGGCACTGTGGTAGTTTTACTTATTTGGCACTGCGGTAGTTTTCAGCTAGCCCCAGTGTGTTGTACATGTTGGGTTGCATGCACGAATGCATATACATGCATTATGGACTTGAGATGTGCATATCATGTGTAGTATGATCATGTATAGAACATGTGCATGTTGAAATCATAGGATGATGAAGGTAACTTCCTCTCTCTCTTGCCTCCTTTTCTCCTCTTTTCTCTTCCTCCATTTCTCTCCTCTCCTTCTCTAGTGGCAAAAATCGTATGGGGAGAGGGGTGCCCAAATGAGCCCATTTTTTTATAGACGAGGACGTTCCACATACATCTGGTCTAGGATGACCGTGGAATGTGGATGGGAGAGGAGCCCGATTGATATTAAGGGCACCTTAGGTGCATACATGATGTGTATGCATATCATTGCTTGTGTGCAAATATATTGTCTAGTGTGCTTATGTATATCATAGCATCTTTATGTGACAGATGGAACACTACGGTAACATCATGGTTGTATTGGTGAGACCACCCCATCAAAATCGTGATTAGTATTAATGGACACGGGAAATCTAGATTTCTTATACCGGGTCCCATACTTCTGGGTGAAATTTCCTAAACCTCGAGTGGTACCATCGAGCATCATTGTCAAGACCAAGTGAACACCACCTAGTGTCAAAGACCATAGTAAGCCTAACTCCCACCGATATGGTCAGGTGAGAAGAGGTTCGACCACACCTATTTGAAGATGTTGAGTGAATGTGGTGGGGTTTGAGCAGCCCCTGAAATGGGTATGCTACTGGCATATTGGGTGGGTATTGGCATGGCTATAAGCTCATCAGCGGGTATTCAAGGCATCTATTTAATAAGTTTCGAACTTGTTTTGAATACCAAACCACAGTAATTTCCAATAATGATAATTGTATTATGATATGGACTTTTAGAGGAGGACTTTCATGCTTGCATACACCCGCATCCTTTTGCATTACATTGCATCATACTCTCTCGGCTTTATGTGGCATTACATTAACACAATGCTCCAGTCTATGCACCCTAATATCTTGTTTGTTACTGCATGCTTACACACCACGCATACACGAGTGTACTCATTGGTCTTTTAGCCTAAGCCTCCCATTTTTTTCCTATTTTTCAGAGCGAGAGTAGCTTGGAGGACTTAGCTTTTTCGATGCAATCTATCTATTTTATGCTTTGGCGACATCTACATTTTGTATATTTTGAAAAACATTGTACTTGTAATTTTACCGGATTGATAGTGAAGATTGTTCGCTTAGTAAGGTGATCATGGATCTATAAGCTCAAGTATTATTTTAAAAATTACTCCAAAAATCTTCCTTGTGGTGCGTTGAACTTGGGACTCGGTGTATGGGAGTCAAGTTCTAGATTCGGGGTGCTATGGAAGCTATCCATTCCTAGAATTGAGGCATGACATAAGTTCTACTTGTTGACCTATGATTAGCCACTAGGTAAAAATGTTACCATTAAACATCATAATGTTAGAGTCTCATGAGCCCGGGATGGTGGTATAGGACATTAAGTCTGAGCTGTCGATATATGCTGGGTAATAAGCCTCCCATAGTGACCTTTGAGCTTTCTTAAAATGGTTGTTTGCAATTGAAATAATAACGGATGAACTAATCATGTATTCATAGCATATAGGCGATGATAGGTGGTTAATTCTGGATGTTGTAGCACATATTCTTTGTTGTGGTATATTTCACTAGCTCAAAGACCATCGATAATCGACCCAATTTATATGAGCTAATCACTTTAGCACGTACTTGATGTATTTTCGCTAGTAACTAGCCACTTGCACGTGGCTTCTGCCCCACTCATGGGTTTTTCCCAAAAGCCAGCTGGATGAGAATCCACAGGCTAATGTGCATTCACGCACCCATGCATTTAAATAAGATCACATTGTGGATTGTTTTGTATGTTTTCTTATTTAAAACTATATTTAAATAAAGCGGCGATGTATAATCTTGAAAGAAATTCTCACTGAGTTGGTCACTCATCCTTTGAATATACAATCATAAAGATGGTGCAGGTGATTTAAATGAAAACTATACTCAGACTAATGAGGAACATGATACAGATTTCAGGAATATATGGCTTTATCTGCCCCAAGAGAAGTTGTGAGATCTTACAACTCAAGTCTAGCTGCATTTTATTTTCCTTCATACATTAAATTGTTTCTTTTATGTAATTTTTAGTATTGAGACACTGGTTTGTATAAGCCTTATGGGCAGTCACTCGAATATCTTGAATGTGTATGCAGACTTTCCTTTATGCTTGATTTGTTTCTCTTCAATTAAAATGCTTACACTTGAAAAATGATACACACACACGTGTGTCTGAAACTTGGGCTATCTTTAAATGTTAACACACAGGATTTCGTAAAATGAGTCTTAAACTTAGGTTATGAAAACCAGGACATTACATCAAGTTTGAGCTTTCTTGCCCAGTTAAGGCTAACGAATCCTAAATGACCTAAGTTAAGACCTAAAACTACAAAATGTGTCCTCATCAAATATGCCTCTCAAAGCAACAAATATTCATTACTAGAAATTGAACATAACTCTTTTACCTTGAATATGAACCATTTTGTCAACTATTTTTTTTAGGGTCATTGATCAAAAGTCCATGATCTTTCAATCTTAAAGACTTTACAGCCACCATGAGTTATAAAAACTCACCTTGATAATGATCCCACTCGGCATGTCTTGCAGTGAGTTCTTTAGTGATCGCCTAAGGTTTGAGTAACAACTAACAAGTCTTATGCAAGTCAAACACATGATGAATGATGACAGTGAATATGGTTTAATGATCCAGGAATATGGTATGTTGGTAAACTGTGTCATTTATATGTCTCAAACTCTCCAATATTTTTAAAAGATCCCAACCACCTAACTTATCATTTTTTTTTTATTGAATGTGGACCATTATTCTATTTTTTTCTTAACTGTCTATTTGTAGGCCCTAAATTGAAAGGCCAAGACTTTCCTATTAAGGAGATTTTCAGGTAGAGCTAGGCATTGAGTCGAGTCGGATCGAGTTAGGGCTGACTTGACTCAATCTGATTTTGAAATAGGCCTAACCCAAACTCGATCCGACTCGGTATCGAGTCCAGCATGCCTGACTCGATCCGAGTCCAGGTCTGGCGTGGACTAATCCGGACCGAGTCCAAACTGATAAAAAATACCAAGTCGGGTCGAGTTGGCACCGAGTCAAATCAAGAGATGAGGGAAGGAGAGAGAGAGAGAGAGAGAGAGAGAGAGAGAGAGAGAGAGAGGCCGCCGCTGTTGGAAGAGAGAGAGGAGGAGAGAGAGAGAGAGAGAGAGAGAGAGAGGAGGGTGGTGATGGTGGTGGGTGGTTGTCGTGGTTGGAAGAGGAGGAGGATGAGGGAGAGAGTTTGGGATCAAGTCAGGGTCGGAATTGGGTGCAGTGGGTAGGGTTAGATATACTTAAAAAGTAGGGTTTTTTTTAATTATGTATATACTCGAATCCAAGTCGAGTTGAGTATGACCAGATCAAGTTTTGGGTTGAGTTACTGGATAAGTCGACCTCGACTCGGTTTGAATTTGGATTGGACGAAGCCTACTCGGTTCCTACTGATTCACCCATTTGGTTCAGGTTGAGTTGGGTCTGAAAGAGTCGGATGAGTTGAGTCAGGCAAGTTGAGTCATCCTGTACCTAGCTCTATTTTCGAGGTATGGCCTATCCACAAAAATGACTAACAAACCAGTGGTTAGGATCACTAAACTCTGGGTGCCATTTATAAGATTACTTATTGGATCCTTTGGTCAACAATCATATATTTCCTTGACATAAAGAGCATGATATCCCCACCAAAGTTGTTTCACATGATCAATCTATAAAAGATGATGGTAAAAGAAGAGGTTTGATACAATAAACCACTACTAGAGCTGGGCATCGAATTAAGTCAGACCAATTTAGGGCTCACCAGATTTAATCCAATTTTGAAATAGACATGCCCCGAACTTAATCCAACTCGGTACCGAGTCCAGCATTCTTGACCCGATCTGAGTCCAGGTCTAGCCTAGACTAATCCAGTCCGAGTCTGACCCAGTCACAAGTACCAAGTCAGCATTGACTCGAGTCGAGTGCAACGGGTAACCATAGGCTAAAATTACAACCCAAACTAGCTGCACCTACTGATCTGTTTTTTTTTTGTACATATATGTATGAGTCAAGTTTCAGATCAAGTCGAGACAGTACCGAGTTGGATTTCGCGTCGAGTCGAGACAGTACCGAGTTGGATTTCACGTCGAGTCAAGTCAAGTTATAGGGTGACTCGAACTCGACTCGGTTTAAGTTCGAATTGGACAAAGTCTACTAAGTTCAGATCAACTCATCCACTCAATTTCGATCAAGTCGGGTCTAAACAATTTGGGCGAGTTGAGTCTGCCGAGCCTTGCCATGCCCTGCTCTAACTGCCAGGATATATCATACTGTAGTTGCTGGATCTGGCATCTTGTTTCAATGATCCAAATGGTTTAATGTAATGGGATGGACCATAAATGGGAAAAAAGAAAATAAAAACAACCACATCAGAACATCAAACCTTTTAGTCACTTATTCGTTGGTTCGGTGACAATAAATGTTTGTGAGAAATCTACCCGTCCATCCGATTTGCCCAATCATGTTAGGACATAGGCCCATAAATAAGGCAGATTCAAAACTCAAGTCAACCAAATGATACGGAACAGAGAGGATTGAACGTCCACAGTTGAAACATGATATGACAAAATAGATGGATGGGTAGATTTCTCACAAACATGATAGTGCGCCTCTAGCTTCCTGTCATTGGAAGCTCCTCCAACAGGCAGTCGCAGGCAATCTCCATCCTGCCTAATAAACAAGTCAAGATTACTCTTGGTCCATATCATGGCACAGTATGCCGTAACTGATGAATGGCCCAGATCTCTGATACGTGTCCCATCCTTGCTTGCAGCAAACATGTGAAAGAAAGATTGCAAGATATACAGGTACACGAAAGTAGGAACCAGGTTCATCTATCTTAAGGCCCCACCATGATGCATGTATTTTATCCATGCCATTTATTTATTTTAGCAGCTTATACTAAGGCATGAGCCTAAAAATTAGGCATATCTAAATGTTAAGTAGACCACACCAGAAATATAAGATTGATCCAAAACTGTTGTGGCCGCTAAAGAAGATTTCAACATTAAGAATTCAATTCCGCACCATGAGATTTTGGATTTACACCAGTTTTGGACTTATGCACTAAAATGAGCTGAAAAAATAGATAGACCGCATGGATAAAACACATACATCATGGTGGGTCCGGGGAGCGTAAGGACTTAGTGGGACCCATCATGGCACGTATTGTAAAGACTGTGTGAGACCCACCATGGTGTATGCATTTCTATGCCGTCTATTCATTTTGCCAACTTATTTTAAGTCATGATCCCAAAATTGAAGGAGATCCGATGGTCAAGTAGACCACACCATAGAAAGCAGTGGGGATTGAGCACCTACCATTAAAAACTTCCTACGGCCGTAGAAATTTTGAATAAAATTGATATTTGTGTTCTCCTTTCATCCTGATCTGTATGACCTTATGAGAACGTTGGATCGAAAATAAATTTCATGGTAGGCTTAGGAAAGTTTAAAGGTGGGCATAGTTGTCTCATTACTTTCTGTGAGGTGGTCCACTGGAGCTTTGGATCTGCTATGTTCTAAAGCTCATGCTATAAAATGATCTTGCAAACTGGATAAACGGTATGGATATATCATGGTGGTCCCCACAGAAGACTTCAGCACGTCCGTTGATCCTACTAGAGAAAAGCGGGGCACCCGGATGTAATACATTATCAAAGTCTAAATACATATGCATTTGTATTTTTTATTTTTAAAATTTTCAGCTTACCTTATCTGACAGTAGGGGTGTACATCGAGTCGAACCGAGTGGAGTTGGCCTCAGCTCGACTTGGCTCGGCCACTAGCTGACCTCAGCTCAAACTCGGCTCGGCTCAGTCCTCGAGCCTAACTGCCTAGCTCGGCTCAGTTCAGTCAGCAGCTCAGCCAGCTTGGGCCAAGTTCGAGCCAAGATCGAGTCGAGTTCATCATTAAGGCATTTCCACAAACACCTAAACTGCAACTTCAAAATCCCACTATTTTACAAACCGAGGCAATGGTTCTACGAGTGTTTAAAAAACAAAAAGAAAAAAGGAAACCTCTCAAGCAAACAGTCTCGTACATAGAAGCCCATGATTCAACGAGTAGAGTACCGTATCATACTTCATTACAGTGGATGTATTCAAGCAAACTACACCAAATTGGACGCGAATTACATGTAACCCCGGGTGACAAGGCTTTCCTGTAACCAAAACTCTGTGGGACCCACCACGACATTTCTGTTATATCCACTCAGCCATCCATTTTAGGACATGGGACCAAACAAGAGAATGCCCAATGCCACATTTCGTTGAGTCATTTTATCAAACAATTGGTGAGCAACATCATTGGCAAAGTAACCAAGTCACCGAACTGGTTCGATCCGAGTTCAATTTGAGCTGGATTTGATCCGAGTCGAGTTGAGTCGAGCTGGGGCTTGCTCGAACTCATTTTCAAGCTCAAAAAATCAACTTGACTTGGCTCAAACTCAGCTTCTAACTGAGTCGAATCAAGCTTTTTCGAGTCGAGTCGAACAAGCTAACCGAGCTAGTTCGGTTCATGTACACCCATATCTGACAGGAAGCAGATTGCATTGTAACTCACACCGATTATCATACTGAGTAAACTCTATGAGGTCCACCATGATCTATGTATTTTATCCACTCCGTCCATCCATTTTCCCATATAATTTTAGGGCTAGAAGCCCAACAATGAAGCATATACAATGTTCAAATGGACCACATGCACTATTGGAAACAGTTGAATTGAACATCTACCGTTGAAAATCTTAAAGGCCATAAAAGTTTTGGATCAAGCTTATATTTGTGTTTTCCCTTCATCCATGTCTGTATGATCTTATGAACAGGTTGGATTACAAATAAACATCACTGTGGGGCCTAGTAAGGTTTCAACAGTGGAAATCATTATCCCCACTGTTCTTGTGATATGATCCACTTGATCTTTGGATATGCATTGATTTTCGGCTCAACCCCTTAAATTAGACGGAAAAATGGATGGACAGCATGGATAGACCACATACATTCAAGGTGGACCCAACTGAGTTTACTCAGTACGATAACAAAGTACTGAGTAACTTAGTCGCGTCCCGGGCGAGGGAAAGAGGTAATTCCCTGGAATCGGATTGCATACTGAGTAACTCAGTACGATAAGAGGTATTGAGTTGACGTGTCAAGATTCCATTGGCTCTCATATGTGGGGCCTATTTCACTCCTCCCAACGCCAAAACAAATGGCGTTAGCCCGTTTCTCTTTCCAAAATTGCGGGAAATAAAAATGAGAGATTTTCTCTTCGTTGTGTAGAAAAAAAAAAAAAAAAAAGCAAGCTGAGAGAGCTCCACCTATCTCTCCCGTTGACCCCCCCCCCCCTCTCTCTCTCTCTCTCTCTCTCTCTCTCTCTCTCTCTCTGATCTGCATCAACCTATTTCTCTGTATCAACCCATTTCTCTGCACACTAGCATCAGTGACGTAAAGCAGCGCGGTAGTATGCTCTTCCTTCTCTTCTCTCTTTACATGGTGATGTTGATTTAGGATTAGGGATTTTTCTCCCTTCGATTGATAGTTAGCAAGAGATTAAAGATTAGGGTTTGAAATTGAAAATCCGTAGTAGGGAATTTTTCAAACCCCTAAGTTTCTTTAAAATTTTAATTCCTAATTAGCATTTTTATATTATAAATTGAAAATCCATATTAGGGAATTTTTCAAATACCTAGTCCATAACTTGAGATTCTTCAAATTCCAAATTAATATTTTTATATGAAAAATTAATTTTCATATTTTGAATGTGAGCTAATTTTCATATTTTGAATGTTTCCCCTAATTTTCATAAACCCTAGTCCCTAATTTTCCTAATAGATGGAAGGTTTAGAGTTAGTACATGTGTGCATAAATGCGTATGAGATATTGAGTCATTTCTCTGCTAACTCAGATTTTATTTATAAAAACTATTAATCTTTATGGATATTTAAAAATAAATTTTGAGGCTCCAATTATGAATTCTATGCAAAGAAATTTCTCAGTTCTTAGACCTTGAAAGCAAATGGTGATTTAATTTGGAATAGGACCATTGGATGGTTATGGTTATCAAATTATAAATAGACTTTTTATTAGGATTTTTCTTTTTAGATTGATTTTTTATTGTTCATGTTTGGCACCCTACGGTAGATAGAAAATAGATAAATATTTACGTGAATGACTCCAAGCGATCTAGAAACTCTACTGGATTTATTTTAATTTTAATATTTACGTTCTAAGAATTTGGAGAGTGTTGGTGTTGGGATGGTTTTGTTTTAGATTATGTATGCCATAGCCATAATTATTCAAGCATATTATGGAATTATTAGCTTGATGTAAGTTGATACCTATCCATTATTCAAAATAGAACTTTGATAGAATTTTCAAAATATCTAAAAATAGGTTTCTTTTTTTTTTGTTCAATTAGAAAGTCATCTTTCTTAGCCATGCAGTACAATTTCATGACTTTTTTGTATTTCGCTAAGAGTTAACTTTAAAGGCATATTTGAGTTTTGTTTATCTAGTCGTATTGCCCATGTTTCCGTGCATAACTATAACCATTATTGTTATATCGCACATTCATATTTTACATTATGAACTAAATTCTTTGCATGGTTTGTACGTCTTTTGCTTTTAAAGTCAATTATTGAAATGGATGATAAAATCATGGAAAGTCAAGCATGTTCTCAAACATATCAAAGATTACAGTTTAATACTAAAATAGATGTTCAAGATGCAAGCCAGTGCAATGAAAATGTAAGGCAAGATGTACTATTCAACACAGGTGACATGTTAGATGAAGAACCAAACTAGGAATGGAGTTTTCTTATGATAAACTGCATATAATTTTTATAATAGCTATGTTAAAAAGATAGGGTTCATTGCTCGAAGGAAATGGATACAAAAATCAGATGAAGATGCCATTGTTTTCAGAAAATTTCACTATTCTAAAGAAGGTCGAAAACGTGAAAAGAAATAAACCAATCTCCTAAGGTCTACCCGTCCGATTACGAAAACGAATTGTAAAACAAACATGATGATTAAGCTTCAGAAGAATGGAAAATGCAGTGTGAATAAGTTTGTGGCAAAGCATAACCATGAGGTTGTTACATCAACGAAGGTGCACATGTTAAGGTCACACAGAAGCTTGACTAATTATCAAAAAAGCTAACATAGATATCATAAATGATCCAGGAATAACGCCACGAGTAGGTGTCGGATATTTTAGTAGACAAGCTAGAGGTCGAATATCATCAATCCAACCTTGCTTTGGATTTAAGGTTGGGGATTCGAGGGCATTTTGAAATTTGGATGCTAACCTTGCTTTAGATCTTAGGCTGCGGATCTGAGGGCATTCTAAAATTTGAATGCTCATGGGCACTTTTGGGTTTTTCATAAGGTGGTATGTGTGAATTGTTTTAGGCTGCATTTAGATGCATAAGTGAATTGAATTGCACAACAATGGCGTAGTTTAAGGTTTTCCATATGGAGGTATGTGTGACATTGCTTTAGGTTGTATTTAGATGCAGAAGTGAATTGAATTGCATATATAGTAATGGCATACTAAAATATTCGACACCTGCTCTTGGTGTTATTCCTGAATCATTTATGATATCTATGTTAGCTTTTTGATCATCACTCGAGCTTCTGTATGACCTTAACATGTGTACCTTCGTTGGTGTATAAACTTCATGGTTATGCTCTGCCACAAACTTATTCACACTTTATTTTTTATTCTTCTGAAGCTTAATCATCATGCTTGCTTTACAATTCATTCTTGTAATCGGACAGGTAGACCTTAAAAGATCGATTTATTTCTTTTCACGTTTTCAACCTTCTTTAGAACAACAAAATTTTCTAAAAACAACGACATATTCATTTGATTTTTGTATCCATCCCCTTCGAGCAATGAACCCTATCTTTTTAGCATAGCTATTATAAAAATTATATGCACTTTCATTAGAAGAAAACTTCATTCCTAGTTTTGGTTCTCCATCTAACATATCACCTGTGTTGAATAGTGCATCTTGCATTACATCTTCATTGCACTAGCTTGCATCTTGAACATTTATTTCAGTATCAAACTGTAACCTTTGATATGTTTGAAAACATGCTTGACTTTCCAAGATTTTATCATCCATTTCAATAATTGACCTTTAAAAGTAAAAGGCGTACAAACCATGCAAGCAATTTAGTTCATAATGTAAAATATGCATGTAAGATATAATAATAATGGTTATAATTATGCACATAAACATAGGTAATACGACTAGATAAACAAAACTCAAATATGCCTTTAAAGTTAACTCTTAGTGAAATATAAAAAAAGTCATGAAATTGTTCTGCATGGTTAAGAAAGGTCTTTCCAATTGAACAAAAAAGAAACCTATTTTTAGATATTTTAAAAATTCTATCAAAGTTCTATTTTGAATAATGGATAGGTATCGACTTACATTAAGCTAATAATTCTATAATATACTTGAATAGTTATGGCTATGACATACATAATCTAAAATAAAACCATCCCAACACCAACACTCTCCAAATTCCTAGAACGTAAATACTAAAATTAAAATAAGTCCAGTAAAGTTTCTAAACTGCTTAAAGTCATTCACGTAAAAATTTATCGATTTTCTATATACTGTAGGGTGACAAACATGAACAATAAAAAATCAATCTAAAAAAAAAAAAGCCTAATAAAAAGTCTATTTAAAAATTCGAAAACAATAATCATACAATGGTCCTATTCCACATTAAATCACCAATAGCTTTCAAAGTCTAAGAACTGATAAATTTTTCACATATAATTCATATTTGGAGCCTCGAAATTCATTTCTAAATATCCATAAAGATTAATAGTTTATATAAATAAAATCTGATCTATTAGGAAAATTAAGGATTAGAGTTTATAAAAATTAGGGTAGATATTCAAAATATTTAAATTAATTTCTCGCATAAAAATGTTAATTAGGAATTTGAAGAATCTCAAGTTATGGATTTTAGATTTGAAAAATCCTCTAACATGAATTTTCAATTTCTAATATAAAAATGCTAATTAGGAATTAAAATTTAGAAGAATCTCAAGTTATGAATTACGGATTTGAAAAATCCCCTACTACGGATTTTTAATTTCAAACCCTAATTTCTAATCTCTCACTAACTATCAATCGAAGGGAGCAAAATCTCTAATTCTTAATCCCAAATCAACATCACCGTGTAAAAAAGAGAAGGAAGAGCATACTACTGTGCCGCTTTACGTCACTGACGTTGGCGTGCAGAGAAATACGACGGGGGAGACGGACGAAGCTCTCTCTGCTTTCTTTTTTGTTTGTTGCACTGCGGGTGGAAAGAGAAACGAGATAACGCAGTTTGTTTTGGCTTTTGGAGGAGTGAAACAGGCCCCAGATATGAGAGCCATTGGCGTTTTGGAGGAGAAAAACATGCCCCACATGAGAGCCATTGCCATTCGTGGACGAGGATTTCCTGCGAGAGCCTTTCGCGGGAAGTTCCTGCGCAGGAAACTGAGATGGAGCCCACCGTGATGTTTGTAAGGAATCCACTCTGTCCATCCGTTTTCTGAGCTCATTTTAGATTATCGAACCAAAACTGATCAGGATTCAAGACTCTAAGTGGGCCGCACTAAAAGAGAAGGTAGTTAGGAAAATTCTTACCATTGAAACCTTGCCAGGTCGACAGTGATGTTTACATGCCATCTATACCGTTCATAACCTCATTCCTACTGGGATTAACTGAAAACACAAATATTAACATGATTCAAAACTTCTGTGGCCCCACGAATATTTCAATTGTGGACGTTCAATTATCATGTCATCGGTCCATTTAAGAAATGAATACGGTTCATTTTTTTCCTAATATCCTAAAATTAACACAAAAAATGGATGAACGGGATGGATTTCTCATAAACATCGCAGTGGGCCCCACCTGGGTTCTCAGCGCAGGAACTTCCTTTGAAACGCTTTCGCAGGAAATCCGCGTCCGGCGTTCGGAGGAGTGAAACGGAAACGGACAGGCTACTCCATTGGCTAGTGGTCGGTGTTATGTGGGCCCTACCATGATGTATGTGTTTCATCCATGCCGTCCATCTATTTTTATAGATCATTTTAACATATGTAATAAAATAATTAGGTATATATAAATCTCAAGTGGACCACATTACAAGAAACAGTGTTGAATAAACGTTGACCATTAAAAACATTTTGAGGTCCATAAAAGTTTTGGATCAAGCTGATATTTATTTTTTCCCTTCATCTAGGTCTGTATGACCTAATCAGCAGATTGGATGTCAAATAAACAGTACAGTGGACCTTAAGAGGATTTTAATGGTGGATATCCAATCATTATTGTTTTCTTGTGGTGTGGTCCACCTAAGATTTATATACCTATTATTTTTTGTATCAATCACTAAAATGATCTGTAAAAATGGATGAACGGAATGGATGAAACACATACATCATGGTGGGGCCCACGGAGCACTGACCACCACCCACGGGGATGGTGCCAGGGGGAGTAGCCAATCTGTCTCCGAGTGAAACAGAAGCTGATTGCTTACAGAGTAACTCAGTTCGGTAAGCGTGCTGAGTAAACTCGGTCCCCTGTGTCATTCATGCATTGTATCCATCCTGTCCATCTCTTTTAACACATAATTTTAGGGCTCTATCCCAAAAATGGAGTATATCCAAACCTCAAATGGACCACACCACCGGAAACTATGTGAATTGAACATCTACCGTTGAAAAATTCTTGGGGACAACAGAGGTTTTAGATCAAGCTGATATTTGTGTTTTCTCTTCATCCATGTCCTTCTTATCTTCTTATGAACAGGTTGAATGACAAATAAACATCATTGGGGCCTTGGAAAATTTTCAACAGTTGAAATTAATAATTCTACTTTTTTCAGTGGTATGGCCACTTGAGCTTTGTATATGCATCAATTTTGGGTTGAACCCATAAAATGGTCTGAAAAAACGAATGAACGGCATGGATAAACCACATGCATTTGTGGTGGGCCTAACTGAGTTTACTCAGTACGATAAGAGCATACTGAGTGACTCAATACCCTTACTTGAGTTACTTAGTACACAATCCAACTCCTAATTCCCTTGGAAGCGGATTGCGTACTTCAGAACCCCTTACCGTATTGAGTTACTTAGTACACAATCCGACTCCTAAGTCCCTTGGAAGCGGATTGCGTAATGTGTAACTCAGTACGGTAAGTGTACTGAGTAAACTTTGTGGGCCCCAATGTCATTCATGTATATTATATCCACTTTGTCTATCTCTTTTAACACATAATTTTAGGGCTTTATCCCAAAAATAGAATATATCCAAACCTTAAATGGACCACACCACCAGAAACAGTGTGAATTGAACATCTACCGTTGAAAAATTCTTGGGGACAACAGAAGTTTTAAATCTAGCTTATATTTGTGTTTTCCCTTCATCCATGTCTTTCTTATCTTATGAATAGGTTGGATGACAAATATACATCACCGGGGGCCTTAGAAAGTTTTCAACAGTTGAAATCAATACTTCCACTTTTTCCAGTGGTATGGTCCACTTGAGCTTTGTATATGTCAATTTTGGATTAAACCCATAAAATGATCTGGAAAAATGAATGGACGGCGTGGATAAACTACATGCATTCACGGTGGGCCCAATTGAGTTTACTCAAGCAATCCGATTTCTAATTCCCTTCCATCGCGATGAAATCTGATTGCTTATTGAGTTACTCAGTTCTAATTACTTACTGGTTACTCAGTTCACTCTCATCTAACGGAGTAAACTCAGTTGGGCCCACCTTGAATGTATGGTCTATCCATGCTGTCCATCTGGTTTTCCATCTAATTTAAGGAGATGAATCCAAAATTGAAGCATACACAAAGATCAAGTGAATCATACCACATGAAACAGTGGGGATAATGATTTCCACTGTTGAAACCATGCTAGGCCCAACAGTGATGCTTATTTGTCATCCAACATATTCATAAGATTATATAGACATGGATGAATGGAAAACACAAATATAAACTTATCCAAAAATTCTGTGGCCCATAAGAAATTTTCAACGGTAGAAGCTCAATTCAAGTGTTTCATGTGGTGTGGACCATTTGAACATTGTATATGCTTCAATTTCGGGTTTAAAAAATAAAATTATCTAGTAAAATGGATGGACGAAGTAGATAAAATACATAGATCATAATAGACCTCACCGTGTTTACTCAGCAAGCTAAGCTTAGTGAGTTACTCACTACACAATCAGCTTCCTTCACGTTACCACAGCTAGGTTTCAGTGACCTACACGACATGAGTTCCCTCTTATTAGGGAAAACTCTTGCGTGTGGTCACACGTGAGCTGATTATTTAATGCTGACGACGGGGGACTTCACATGGATGAGATCCACACCGTTCATCAGGTATGCCACTCTGTATTTGGCCCACGGTACAAAATCAGGCATCATCCGAAAATCATCTGTTATATACTATGCGAACGGTTCTAATAGAAAGTCCCATCATTAAAACCGCCCAATTTGTAAGTGGGGTCCACCATGGTGTGCATATGCCATCCAATCCAGTCGTCTTACTTGTCGTCACTCTAGGATGAGTAGTTTTACCAATAATCATAGATGCAGAGGCTCGTGTTAGCAACAACACAAGAATTTAGAGTTTTCAAGTATGGTTTTAGAACATCTCCTATGGTGTGGACCACCTGTACTTATTTTCTGAATCCATAGTGAAAATATAGCGGCTCAATTGATGGACGACGTGGATTTAATCTGCGAGCACGCCCTCTGAGCAGCGTACCTAAAATGGATGGGTGGGTGTTTTCCTAACTTTGCAGCCCACCTGGATGCATGCAGTATATCCACACCGTCCAAAAGTTTTTTGCAGTTTATTTTAGTGCATTGTCTCAAAAAATAAATCAAATCCAAATATCAAATGAACCACACAAAAAAATAATGATAATTGACCGCCCATCATTAAAAACTTAGTACAGCCCATTCGCAATGTTTATTTGCAATCCAACCGGTTGATAAGGTTAAACAGTCGTAAATGAAGTGAAAACACAAACATCAACTTTATCTAAAACTTTTGTGGCCCTCGGAGGTTTTTAATGGTGGATATTCAATCCCCACTGTGGTTCACTTGGGCTTTGGATTTGCTTCATTTTTTTAGAGCATGCACTAAAATGAGATTTAAAACTGATGAATGGCATGGATATAGTAAAACACATACATCAACGTGGACCCCACGGTAAAGTAAACACCCGGGTAACACCTTATTCACACATGAAAACATTATTGAGAAATTTCCAACTGTACGACCAGTATATGCCCACAACCTTTTTAAGCCCACTAGCTTTTTACCTTTCAAGAATACTCCCCAGCTGTACGGCTCCATTTCTCAGGTCGAAAATCCCCCTGCTTTCCTTACTGAGGCGGATCGCCTGGTGCTCGAAGACGAGCGCTTACGCTCCTCGAACTCCGAGTTGTACGAACGGTTCAAAAGATATCGACGTTGCATGGGCCCCACAGTTATGTATTTATTATATCCACAACGTTCATCCATATTTCGAGATCATTTGGGACATTATCGGAAAAAAAAAAAATCATACCCAAAGATCACCTGGACCACACCACAAAGAGCAACGGCAAAATTGATTTTCACCGTTAAAAATTTTATAGGCCCCACCACAACATATATTTTCCATCCAATCTATTCATAAGGTCACAAAGACCTGGATGAAGAGGAAAAACAAATTTTGTAATGATCCAAAACTTCTGTAACCCCTAAAAGGGTTTCAATGGTAGAAGTTCAATTCCCCAATGCCTTTTAAAGTGTGGTCCACTTGATAGTTAGATCTGTCTTATTTTCCGTCTCAAGCGGTAATACGAGTTCGCCAAAAAGATGGACAGTTTGGATATAACACATACCTCATGATAGGACCCACAAAAAGCGATGGGATTACAACAGCAAAAAATAAAAAAATAATTTTCTCAAATACATATTTATATAAATACGTATATATAAGCATATTAAAAACAATTTCTCTCTTTTTTTCATTTATTTCTTTATTCATTTAACAAGAATATCTTCTAAACCAAACTTAGTTACTTGATTTACCCTATATGATTTTGGGGTAGGAGAAGCTACTTTATCCAACCTAGTTTTTTTCCAAGATTCCATCAGGTCGATGGTCGAAAATCCATTTCATTCACCTTGCGGTCAATTTCAATCATGACCGTGAAGTGAAGGGGCATGACCGTGAAATGCGCCGGAAATGACCGTGAAGTGAAGGGGCATGACTGTGAAATGCGTCGAAATGACCGTGAATCAATACGGAATCGGTGAGAATGACCATGGTATGCATGGAAATGACCGTGAAGTGAAGCGATTGGACTGTGAGATGCGCGGAAATGACCGTCAAGTGAAGGGGCATGACTAGGGCTGAAAGTTGGGCAGGTTCAACCTGACCGACCCGACATTGGGTTGGGCTCGGGCAGGATATTTCGGGTCCGATCTTAAGCTTGGGTTATACAAACACCAACCCGATAAAACTTGGGTTGGGCTCAGGTTGAGGTCTCGGGTTGCCCGACCCAACCCGAAACCGATCAATATATAAGTTACTTATAAATTATAATTGAGTGTGGATCGTTTGTATCGAAGGCACACTAGTGATGTCGAGTCTCATTTGTCCACGTCATTTCCAAGGACTCAAGCTAACAAGATTTGTCAGATTTCTCTCTCCCAAATAGACTTTGTGCTATGCTACATGACTTTTAAAGGGGTAGTTGTCTTATATTTTAGCTTGTTTTTCAAAAGAAAAAATAAAGTTCTTTATAATGAATAATCACATATATAATTAATAAAATTATAGATACAAAAAATAAGTCCTATATTGAAATATAATAAACTAATGTAATAATGAAAATATTAGCATGTATATACCCGACCAACCTAATCAACCCAACCGAGCCCGCTTGGGTTGGGCTTGGGTTGAGAATTCCCAACCTGAGATTGGGTTGGGTTGGGTTAGAGTTGAGGTATATGAACCTTGTGTTGGGTTAGGGTTGAGCACCAACCCGACCCAACCCGCCCGACTTTCAGCCCTAGGCATGACCATGATATGCATCGAAATGACAGTGAATCAACACAGAATAGGCGGGAATGACCGTGATATGCATGGAAATGACCATGAAGTGAAGCGATTAGACCGCAAAAGGCGCGAAAATGACCGTGAAGTGAAAGGACATGACCGTGAAATGCGCCGAAATGACCGTGAATCAACATGGAATATGCGGGAATGACCGTGATATGCATGGAAATGGGGGTGAAGTGAAGCGATTAGACCGTGAAATGCACGGAAGTGACCGTGAAGTGAAGTCGCGGGATAGAGAACTGCGTTGAAATGACCGTGAATTAACACGGAATATGCGGGAATAACCGTGATATACATGGAAATGGGGGTGAAGTGAAGCGATTGGACAGCGAGATGCACGGAAGTGACCGTGAAGTGAAGACGGGGGACCGCGAAATACGTCGAAATGACCGTGAATCAACACAGAATATGTAGGAATGATTCCATGCATATCACGGTCATTCCCGCATATTCCGTGTTGATTCACGGTCATTTCGATGCATTTCGCGGTCTCGCGCCTTCACTTCACGGTCACTTTCGCGTATTTCGCGGTCCAATCGCTTCACTTCACCCCCATTTTCATGCATATCACAGTCATTCCTGCATATTCTGTGTTGATTCACGGTCATTTCGACGCATTTCGCGGTCGAGCGTCTTCACTTCACGGTCACTTCCGTGCATTTCACGGTCCAATCGCTTCACTTCACCCCCATTTCCATGCATATCACGATCATTCACGCATATTCCGTGTTGATTCACGGTCATTTCGACGCATTTTGCGGTCCCGCGTCTTCACTTCACGATCACTTTCGCACATTTCACGATCCAATCGCTTCACTTTACCCCCATTTCCATGCATATCACGGTCATTCCCGCATATTCCGTGTTGATTCACGGTCATTTCGACGCATTTCGCGGTCCCAATCTTCACTTCACGGTCACTTCCGCGCATTTCGCGGTCCAATCGCTTCACTTCACCCCCATTTTCATGCATATCACGATCATTCCCGCATATTCTGTGTTGATTCACGGTCATTTCGACGCATTTCACAGTCCCACGTCTTTACTTCACAATCACTTCCGTGCATTTTGCGGTCCAATCGCTTCACTTCACCCCCATTTCCATGCATATCACGGTCATTCCCATATATTCCGTGTTGATTCACGGTTATTTCGGTGCATTTCACGATCATGCCCCTTCACTTCACGGTCATTTCCGCGCATTTCGCGATCTAATCGCTTCACTTCACGGTAAGACCCGGTCAACCCCGATTGTTTCCACTGTGATGGCATTCAATGTCTATTGTTTTCTATTATGGGTCACATCGAGCTTTAGATCTACTTCATTTTTGGGTACATGAGAGTGAAGTAAAGGGAATTGACCATGAAATGCGTGGAAATGACCGTGTTAGTGAAGGGAATTGACCGTGAAATGCGTGGAAATGACCGTGTTAGTGAAGGGAATTGACCGTGAAATGCATGGAAATGACCGTGTTAGTGAAGGGAATTGACCATGAAATGCGTGGACTTCTTGTGGGCTATTTTGGATACAGAATGTTATGGCAGAGTGGTTAAGGAATC
This sequence comes from Magnolia changhungtana, assembly GCA_030180095.1. NCBI lineage: Eukaryota > Viridiplantae > Streptophyta > Magnoliopsida > Magnoliales > Magnoliaceae > Magnolia > Magnolia changhungtana. The sequence continues at coordinate 7,652,875 of JASAUF010000161.1, read as the reverse complement.
AATTCCATGCACTTTATGGTCATTTCAATGCATTTCACGGTAATTTTGCTTCAAGTCACAGTCATTTCCATGCATTTCACGGTCATTCCAAACAATTTCGTGTTGATTCACGGTCATTTCCATGCATTTCGCGGTCAATCCGCTTCACTTCACGGTCATTTCCATGCATTTCGCGGTCAATCCACTTCACTTCATGGTCATTTCCATGCATTTTATATGCTTATATATACATATTTATATAAATATGTATTTGAGAAAATTGTAGGTAGAATACAGTTCTCCATGTAAAAAATAAAATAAAAATAAAAATAAAAAATTCATAGATTGGCACATACTACAGTTATGGCTACGGTTATAATCCGTAGCTAAGGGTAAAAATATCTTTTTCAATTTATAAATAGACATTCAATTAATCAAAAATTGCAGGATTTTTGAGGCAAACTCGCTGGACAGTTCTAGACCTTTTTTAATTAATCGAAAGACCTCGAAGTACAACTCTCTTTCTTTCTTCTTATTTTTTTTCTTCTTTCCTGTTATAATCCTTGCCACTTTTTGTGGGTCCCATTATGAGGTATGTGTTATATCCAAACCATCCATCTATTTGGCGAACTCGTATTAAGGCTTGGGATGAAAAATAAGATAGGTCTAGCTATCAAGTGGACCACACTGTAAAAGGCAGTGGAGGATTAGACATCTACCATCGAAAACCCTTCTAGGGGTTAAGAAGTTTTGGATCATTAAGAAATTTGTTTTTCCTCTTCATCCAGGTCTTTGTGACCTTATGAATGGATTGGATGGAAAATAAATGTTACAGTGGGCCCTATGAAATTTTAACAGTGAAAATCAAGTTTCCTACTGCTATTTGTGGTGTGGTCCAGTTGATTTTTGGATATGATTCTTTTTTTCCGTTAATGCTCTGAAATGATTTCGAAGTATGGATGAACGGTGTGGATATAATAAATACGTCATCGTGGGAGCCACGTCGAGGAGCGTCAGCGCTCGTATTCGCACACCAGCCAATCGGCTTCCCGAAGGGATGAATGACGGGGTGTTTTAGTCCCTTGAAAAGTCGGCCGTACACAGGGGAGTTTTCTTGGAAGCTTAAAAAGGGGTGGGCTTCAAATGGCTGGTGGGCCATATACTGGTCGTACAGTTGGAAATTTCTCAACATTCTTGATGGGACTCCGATTCACACAGCAAGGCATCCTGGCTGGTTGGTCGGTACCGAAAAAGCTCTTGGCGTACCATGATGTATGTATTTTATCTAAGCCATTCTTCTATTTTTTATTTTTTTTTTTCATCTTATTTTAATATATTATTCCAAAAATGAGATCACACGTTAGTGATTGAATTACCACCATTAAAAACTTCCCTTGGATCAAAAGAGTGGTGGATCAAGCTGATATTTTGTTTTCCCTTAATTTAGATCTATTTGACATAATCACCTAATTGGATGGCAAATAAACATTACAGTGGGACCTAGCAATGTTTTAATGGTGATTGTTTAATCAGCACTGTTTCTTGTGGTGTGGTCCACCTGAGATTTGGATATGCGAGGGCAATTCTAGCACCAACTCGTACCACATGGGTGCTGCGTACCATATGGATACTCGTACCAATGGAGAATAGCGGATAAGCTGTTACCAGATAACAGCTTAGTGGGTGTTACTCTTACCGTGTGGGGCCCACCTTGATGATCGTATTTCTTATCCACGCCGCCCATCCATTTTTTTTTTCAGCTCATTTAATGAAGCAGATTCAAATCTCTAGTGAAATACATCACTAAAAAAAAGTTGCAAATGACCATTAAAAGCTTTTTTAGGCTTTTGGATCAAGCTAATCTTTGTATCTTCCCTTCATCCCGTTCTGGTTAGCCCGCCTTGAAAAATTTTTAATGGTGATAGTTCAATAATCACTGTTTCTTATGGTGTGGTTCACCTGTGATTTGGATATGCATAATTTTTGTAGCCGTGTTCTAAAATAGGCTGTAAAAACAGATGGACGGAGTAGATATACCCCATGTGATTAATGTGGGCCCCACGGTAAGGGTAACAGCCCAGCAAACACATAATCTGCGCCCCAATTCAAGTTTTTTCTGCATCCCTTTAATTAGGTACCCGAATCGACCGACTACAACAACTGTTTGTATCCCACCATGTTCATATGAAAATCTAGACAGTCCATCATGTGATTAAAAGGGAAAAAAAAAAGGCCCGATGTAAAATTCAATGGACCCACACACAAATTGGGAATAATGTAAAATTGCTCCAAAAACCTTCAAAGTTCATGTTGGCCCACGTAATATTTTATTTGGCTGGATCTTTTTTCTTCTTTTTTTTTTTTTTATTCGTTGAATTACACCTAATCGATAATTAGATGAAAGAATGATTGGCATCCATCCTATTGTGCGGCCCACATAAGTTGTGTACGTTTCTAATATTTTCACTACAGTTAGAGCCCGTTTGTTAAATCTGAAGTTGGAAGTCTGAATCTGAAGTCGAAAACCTCGTATTGGATTTAGAATAACCCATTTATTAACTAACTTCTGAAATGTTAGAATATGTTAATTTAACACATTTGCCCTTATGAAATAATCATGATTGAATTCCTACCATCAAAATATTTATGGATTTAGTCAAATTGTTTCTTTACCAACATGTTTATAATGTTAAAAATAAAATAAAAAAAAGTTAAAAAAACAAATTAAAAAAAAAAAAAAAACACCTAGATGAAGAGACAATGCACACAATTATCATCTTCACCCAAAGCATTTGTAACTAGCAAGAAATTTTTACCGATCATTTACCACTTTTTCTTGTTCTATGGCCCATATGAGATAGGGATATGCTTCATTTTTTTATCATGCCTTAAAATAAGCTTTCATGTAGTCACATATATCACCGTGGGCCTCACAGTCAGGGTCCCACCCACCTTCTTGTTCCAGATTGCATACCAACGACGCATATAGCACCTAGCTATTGGACGGTATTGTGTACTCCCCATCATAATGTATGTGTTTTATCCCCGTTGTCCATCCACTTTTCCAAATTATTTTAGGGATTGATCCTAAAAATGATAATGATCCAAATCTCATGTGGCCTCGAACTTTCTTGGCCCATTAATGGTCACTCACTACTATTTCCTACCATATGGCCTACTTGATAATTGGATTTGCTTCATTTTCTGCATAATGCCCCGTCATGATTTGACAAAATGGATGAACTAAGTGGATATAGGATACATACATCAAGGTGGGTCCCACGGTTAAGGCCAAGTTAGGTGGCACGTGGCACACCACGCAATCTGCTAGACCCCATAATCGGCGGATTAGCTACCGTCAGGTCGAATAGCCTGACTCGCCACTCAAGTGACGTCACCAAGTTATGTGGTCCCATTATAATGTGTTGTATCCACACCCTTCATCCATTCGGAGAAATCACGTTAGGGTACAATCCAAAGAATGAGTCAGATTCAAACCTTGAATGGACCCCACTATAGAAAACAGTGGGGAGAGCCACGCCCACCATTAAAAACTTCTAAGGGCCACAAAAGTTTTCTATCAAGCTGATATTTTTTTTCCCTCCTTTCATGCCTGTGTTAACACATGAATAGGTTGGATCTCAAATAAATATTACGGTAGACCTTAGAAGGTTCCAACAGTAGGCATCACTCTCCCAACTATTTTCTATGGTGGAGTCCACTCCAGCTTTGAATCTTTCTCATTCTTTGGATAATACCTAAAATGATCTCTCCAAATGGATGAATGGTGTGGATACAACACATACATCATGGTGGGCCCACATAAGTAGGTGACGTCATTCAGTAGAGAGTCTCTTGCTCAACCTCATCCGTTCCCCAGATCGGGTGGGATTGCCTACTACCCTCGCTTGGTAAACGGTACAGACGGTCCTGTCAAGTGGCTCCATGGGACATGAATCATGCTAATATTTGTGATTTCGGTTCATCCCAGTAGCAATGAAGTTATCAACGGAATGGATGGCATGTAAACATCACTTCCTAAAACAGGTAGGTTTCAACAGTAAGAATTTCTCTAACCACATTTTTCCATTAGTACGGCTCACTTGACCTTTGGATAAGGTTCATTCTTTGGCGTCACCTCCTGAAATGAACTCACAAAATGGACAGACGGGGAGGATTTCTCAAAAACATCACAGTGGGCCCCACCTTGTTTCCCAGCGCAGGAACTTCCTGCGAAATCCGCGTCTCGTATACAGCGGCCACCGATTAGATGCTTACAAGGGGAGCGGATTGGCTACTCCCCCTGACACCAGCCAATGGCTACTGGTCGGTGCTATGTGGGGGCCCACCATGATGTATGTGTTTCATCCATGCCGTCCATATATTTTTACATATCATTTTAAGGTATGATACAAAAGAATGAGATATATTAATATCTCAATTGGACCACATTACAGGAAACAGTGTTTAATGAGCGTCGACCATTAAAAACATTTTGGGAGCCATAAAAGTTTTGGATCAAGCTGATTTTTGGTTTTTCTTCCTTCACCTGGGCCTGTATGACCTAATAAACAGATTGGATGTCAAATAAACACTACAGTGGGCCTTAGGAGGATATTAATGGTGCATATCCAATCACTATTGTTTTCATGTGGTGTGGTCCACCTGAGGTTTATATATCTCTCATTTTTGGGATCAAGCCATAAAATAATCTTTAAGAATGGATGAACAGAATGGATGAAACACATACATCATGGTGGGGCCCACAGAGCACTGACCACCAGCCCCGGGGCTGGTGTCACGGGGAGTAGCCATTCCGTTTCGGCTTACAAGGTCATGGCCAAGTTGCTACTGAAGTGATGTCACAAGCTCTGTGGACCCACTATGATGCATGTGTTGTATCCATACCGTTCAATCATTTGTAGAAATGGTTTTATTGCATGAAAAAAAGAATGAAATAGATCTAAACTTCAAGTGGACCCACCACATAAAACTGTGGGATCAGTCACACCCACCGTTCAAACATATACCGTTCAATCATTTGTAAAATATAAGCTTGATGGGAAACTTTGTGGCCCCTAGGAAGTTTTGAACAGTGAATGTCACTTTCTCCACTATGGTTCCACTTGAACTTTAGATATATCTCATTCTTTTTATCGTTCCATAAAACATGAAAAAAGATGGATGAACATGCAGATCTCCAAACTTCAAATCCACGTGTTTCCCAAAGGACGTGTGGCTGCCCCTTAGAATCAGTGACGTCGGTGAGACTTGACCGTGGCCCACCTCCATGTATGTATGCTTTATATATTTATGCCCTCAATCCGTTTTTTTTTTTTTTTTTTTTTTTTTACATTCATTGTCCAAGAAATGAAGAAGATACAAATCTTAGGTGTTATGGGAAAATCCGAGCCCCTTATAACTCCGAGGCCGGGCAGTACCCTGATCCGATCGGACGAGTAGATAATAGCTCAGTTCAGATAATGATGAAGGAAGATTCGACCCCTTGGCCGACCCGTGAATAAACACCGTCAAGATTCAAAGGCCCTACAGCATATATTGTCCCACGCGGATTAGGCCGACACACTTGTTGAGCCGAGCCAATGAGGGCCAAGACTGCAAAGCCCGCCCCAGAAAGAGCAGATTCCTACATAGCAGGATTAATAATGGCCCTCAAAGGTGGACGTCCCCCATGCCGGAGCTTAGAAGGCTTAGTAAGGACGCGAGTAAGCCGGTACTTCAAACCGTTGTGGGAGGCGTGAGTGATTATGTCGCCTCGCAGATTGATTTTGGATCCAACCTATTTATAAGTTAACATAGAGATATATGAAGTAAAAAACAAAAATATAAGCTTGATGGGAAACTTTTGTGGCCCCTAGGAAGTTTTGAACAGTGAATGTCACTTTCTCCACTATTTTCTATGGTGAGATCCACTTGAACTTTAGATATATCTCATTCTTTTTATCGTTCCATAAAACGATCTCTCGAAGTTGATGAACAGTATGGATGCAACACATGCATCATGATGGGGTCCACAGAGTTTGGTGACATCACATCGGTAGCTATTTGGCTACTTACCTTGTCAGTATCTAATCCACGCCCGTTTCAAGTAGCCATTTAAAGGACGTGTGGCTGCCCCTTAGAATCAGTGACGTCGGTGAGACTTGACCGTGGCCCACCTCCATGTATGTATGCTTTATATATTTATGCCCTCAATCCGTTTTTTTTTTTTTTTTTTTTTTTCATTCATTGTCCAAGAAATGAACAAGATACAAATCTTAGGTATACCATATCTCAGGAAACATTAGTCACCGAAGACCACCATGAAAAACTTGCTAGTGTCCACGACTATGTTTATTTGTCATCCAACTTTGTTGTTGAATTTGGTCGACACGGAAAAATGCACGTGAAGGTAAAATGCAAATCTGACGCCCCCTACACGGCCCGAAGGGGCCATTTCCCTCATCCGAACCTTATGGTGTAGCCTAGGAAATTTTAAATTTTTTAACGATGACTACTATTTCTTGCGGTGTGGTCAACTTTGGGGTTTTTTTTTTTTTTTCATTCCTTAAAATGAACTATGAAAACAAATAAACAGGATAAATATATAATATATGAGTGCGGATCCGGTGTTTCCTGGAGTCAGTAACTCCATGACTACAGGGTTTCTGTAGGTGTCACATCACCAGGTTTTTTAAATATATTTTAAAATTTTACATTTATTATTAAATATAACGGAGACCTTATACACAGGGACGCGGATTTCCTATCAAAGCCTTTTGCAGTAAGCTCCTAAGCATAGGATTCTTGATGGGGCCCACTGCAACGTTTGTGATAAATTCAACCGGTTTATCCTTTTTTACATATCATTTTAAGACATTATACCAAAACTAAGTTGTACGCAAAACTCAAATGGGCCACACCAGAGGAAATAGTGGGGATTTAGTGACCATTGTTAAAATATTTATATGGCCACAAAAGTTTTGTATAGGTCTAATTTTTTGGTGTTTTCACTTCATCCCAGTAAAAATGACCTTATAAACGGTTTCGATGGCATATAAACATCAAGATGCCTAGGAAGGTTTCAACGGTAGGAATTTCTTTCTCCACTGTTTCATCTTGTATGGCCCAGTTGAGTTTTCGGTCATCCTAATTTTTGTTACATGTCCTAAAATGAGCTCTAAAAATGGATGAATGGATTGGATTTCTTATAAACATCACGGTGGACCCCACCTTACATCCTAGTGCTGGAACTTCCTGCAAAAGGCTTTGCCCAGTGAATCCGCATCCGGTTTCCATTCGAAATGGATTGGCTACTCCCCTGCTACTCGATGCTATGTGAGCCCACCATGATGTATGTGTAACATCTCGGAAAAATCCATACGAAGATCCGAGTACCACCTCAGGTAGAAATCACTAAGGACCAAATTCTGTGAAAATTAGACGAAAATTAATTAAGTACTAAACTAAATAATCAGTGAATTTCTCACAAACATCACAGTTGGCCCCACTTTGAATTCCAGCGCAGGAACTTCTATTAACGGCTTTCGCAGGAAGTTCCTGCGCTGGAAACTAAAGTGGGGCCCACCGTCATGTTTGTATTGAATCCACTCCGTCCATCCGTTTTGTGAGCTCATATTATGACATGAGACCAAATGTGAGTAGGATCTAAGACTCAAGTAGACCCTACTAAAGGAAAAGGTAGTTAGGAAAATTCCTACCGTTGAAACCTCCCTGGGATCAGCAATAATGTTTACATTTAATCCATACCGTTCATAAATTCATATTGAGATTAACTTAAAACAAAAGTATTAGAATGATTCAAAACTTCTGTAGCCCCACAAATATTTCAACTGTGGATGTTCAATTATCATGTTTTTGACCCACTTGAGCATTGGATTCGGTTCATTTTTTCCACAACATCGTAAAATGAACTAAAAAAAACGGATGGACGGGGTGGATTTCTCACAAACATCAAAGTGGGCCCCACTTTGAATTCATAAATATTTCATGAGACAGAATCTAAAAGGCTTTACTGAGAAAATCCGCGTCCGAATCAAGAAACTTATGTGGGCCCCATGGATTTCCCACGAAAGCCTTTCACAGGAAATTCCTGCATTGCAAACTAAAGTGGGACCCACCGTGATGTTTGTGTTGAATTCACTCCGTCCATCCATTTTGTGAGCTCATATTATGACATGAGACCAAATGTGAGTAGGATCTAAAACTCAAGTAGACCCTACTAAAGGAAAAGGTAGTTAGGGAAATTCCTACCATTGAAACCTCCTTGGGATCAGCAGTAATGTTTACATTTAATATATACCGTTCATAATGTCATTCCTACTGGGATTAACTTAAAACAAAAGTATTAGAATGATTCAAAACTTATGTAGCCCCACGAATATTTCAACTTTAGATGTTCAATTATCATGTTTTCGGCCCACTTGAGCATTGGATTTGGTTCATTTTTTTCCACAACATCCTAAAATGAACTCAAAAAACGGATGGACGGGGTGGATTTCTCACAAACATCGCAGTGGGCCACACTTTGAATTCCAGCGCAGGAACTTATGCTAAAGGCTTTCGCAGGAAGTTCCTACGCTGGAAACTAAAGTGGGGCCCACCATGATGTTTTTGTTGAATCCACTCTATCCATCCGTTTTGTGAGCTCATATTATGACATGAGACCAAATGTGAGTAGGATCTAAGACTCAAGTAGACCCTACTAAAGGAAAAGGTAGTTAGGAAAATTCCTACGCTTGAAACTTCCCTGGGAATAATGTTTACATTTAATATATACGGTTCATAACGTCATTCCTAGTGGGATTAACTTTTTTTTTTTTTAAAGTATTGAAATGATTCAAAACTTATGTAGCCCCATAAATATTTCAACTGTGAATGTTCAATTATCATGTTTTCGGCCCACTTGAGCATTGGATTCGGTTCATTTTCTCCACAATATTCTAAAATGAACTCAAAAAATGGATGGACGGGGTGGATTTCTTACGGACATCACAGTGGACCCCACTTTGAATTCCAGCGCAGGAACACTTGTGTTAAAGGCTTTCGCAAGAAATCCGCCTTGCGGAAGTTCCGGTGCTGGAAACTAAAGTGGGCCCACCGTGATGTTTGTGTTGAATCAACTCCGTCCATCCGTTTTGTGAGCTCATATCATGACATGAGATCAAATGTGAGTAGGTTCTAAGACTCAAGCAGACCCTAATAAAGAAAAAGGTAATTAGGGAAATTCCTACCATTGAAACCACCCTGGATCAGCAGTAATGTTTACATTTAATCTATACTATTCATAACGTCATTCCTACTGGGATTAACTTAAAACAAAAGTATCAGAATGATTCAAAACTTCTGTAGCCCCACGAATATTTCAACTGTGGATGTTCAATTATCATATTTTCGGCCCACTTGAGCATTGGATTCGGCTCATTTTTTCCACGACATCCTAAAATGAACTCAAAAAACGGATGAACGGGGTGGATTTCTCACAAACAACACAGTGGGCCCCACTTTGATTTCCAGCGCAGAACTGCGAGAGGCTTTCGCAGGAAATCCGCGTCCGAGCCAGGGTACGCTGGAAACAGAGGATCCGCACTCTTAAATAAGTAGTTGCTTTGTTATAAACCACGAGTGCATAAAACAGTATTCCAGTTTTTGTTTTTCCAAGATTGGGTCTTTTAGAGTAGAGGATTCCGGTTTTCGATTTTCCAAGTCTAATTCTTTTAGAATGCAAAGATGATGCAAGATAGGATTAGTGATTTACCAGATTCTCTCATACATGAAATCCTCTCTCACTTAGAGATGAAAGACGTAGTACAAACCTGCGTCCTTTCCACTCGTTGGAAACACGTCTGGACGCAAATTTCAGTTCTCAACTTCAAGCAACTCCACCACATAGGATATTCATTTGACAAATCAGTTGAGGATTTCTTCCGCTTCGTCTGCTGTTCGCTTGCTCTCCACAAATGCCCAAAGATCCACAGAATCCGACTCTCCATCCAACACCCTACAAGAGAGGGAAATTTCTGTAACGAACAGATTCATGGGTTAATCCACTTTGCTATTGCACGAAAAGCCAAAGAGCTCAAACTGGACATATCCTACCCCTACGTTCTAAACCTCTCTCTACTTGAGATGGGGTCGCTAGAGGTGTTAGAGCTTCACCACTGCACCCTCGAACTCCCTCCTCCAGCTTTCAAAGGCTTCAAAAACCTCAAGACGATGTCCCTCTCACGTGTGTCTTTTAATGGTGGCAATGTGGGAGAGCTCTTGGCTTGCTGTCCAATACTTGAATCTTTGACGGTCATTGATTGTTATGATGATATCAGAATTCATGTTTCTTCTTCAAATAGGCAGCTTAAGCACTTATCTTTGAAAGGAGAACATGAGTTGGATATTTGTGCCCCAAATCTTTTATCATTGGACATCTCTATGCCCATCGACACGTTTAAATATTCGCTCGAAAGTGCATCTTCACAAACTAATGTGTGCCTTGATCTTAACTTGGAAATGTATTGGTTTATCACAATCACAATAAGTGAGGTTAGAATGATGCAGAAGATTCTGAAAGATGTTCATGGTGCTAGAGTTCTTAAACTATCCAGTGCTAGTATTCAGGTATGCTTTATTTATTGTTTATTTAGTGATTTTTATATGTACCATAAGGACAAACCCATGGGAGCTTTCCATGTGGTCCAGCTCCGTGGGCCCCACTGTTATATATGTGTGCCAGACATCCACTCGTGCAATTGGTGGGTCCCTATATGTTATAAGATGCCCAAAAATCTAGAAAAGTGGGAGACCTTTGGAAATCATGTCTAAAACATTTAAAAGCAGTTGATAGGGCCCACCTAAGTTTTGGTATGGCATGAAATTTGGTGCGACTTGTACACAAACAATGAATGAGCCAAATGTCTGAACATCTCAGTGGGCCCTATAAACTGTCAAGAAGGTAACTACGTCTAATGGGAAGGGTGCATCTGATTGTTGGTGTGGATATCCAACATAGATTACCATGGGACCCATAGAGTTCGACTTCATAATACCTCTTATCTACACACTTATATTAATGGTAGATAAAAAATAACACCATTGGGGTGGAGATTTTAGCAATCCAAGATACTATCCTTTTTCCATCTTCGATGGTACAATATTATTTTTCTATTTTTTGGGTTTTTTTTTGTGTTTTTTTTTTTTTTTTTTAATTTTTTACATGCATAGTTATCGGTGACAAGATGGTCGCTGCCTGCCTGTTTTTTGGCTTTTGTTTTAAGTTTTGGGTGCTTTCGGTCAATAAAATTGTAATCATCATTATTTAAAAAAAAAAAAAAAATTTAAGCAAAAAATAAAAAATAAAAAATACTAGCATACCAAAATAAATCTGACAAATTGAAAGATTAAAATCTTATCGATTATACTTGTTTTTAGAGTGAGAAAAATCAAAATTTTAATATTTATTTGAGGCTTATTAATATTATTTTGTCCTAACTTTTTGTGCTCCTTGAAGGTGTTGTCTATGTGCGAATTAGAGCAGCTATCATCTCCCATCTCTATGCATAAGTGTTTGGTACTAAATTCAGCATTGGGAAAGTGGGAACTTCCAGGTATAGCTTGTTTGTTGAGGAGTTCACCTGATCTTGAGAGTCTTGTAATTAAGGAAATTTATGTATTGCAGCCCCTATATGTGAGTTCTACCGCACTATATTTTGTTTTCTTTTTTTCTTTTATTAATATAAAATAATGCTACCTTTCAATAGTCAAGTTCCTCTACTTTGTAAAGTCTTAATAGGTAATGCACCTGTGTTTTCAGTTGGATCAGACCTTCAGGGACAAACATGAGCATGTTATAGAAGGATATTTGGAATCACAATTCTCTCGTCTTCTACATCACCTCAAGACTATCAAGATATCTGGCTTCACTGAGGGAATGTTTTGTATCAAGAATGTCAAAAACAAAATAAAACTTGTGAAAGTCTTGCTAAAGCATGCCGTGGTCTTAGAGAAAATGACTATTCACATCACTCATACATCAAATTATTCTTGTGATGAGGTAAACTTGTCAAGATTACTGTTAAAGTTGGAGAGAAAATTTCAAGCTTTTAAGAAAGCCTCTACTCGCGCAGAAATATTGTTCTCTTATGATTCTCGATGAATGAGGTTTTTTTTTTTTTTCTTTCAAGAGAAGATTCAAAAGTGGTCATAGATGACAGATAGTTTTCCTAATTTACTATTCATGTTTATAACATTTCAATTGTTTTGAGGTTTTTTATATTAAAGGTATTGGTGATTATTAATTTGCATTGTAGGGTTAGAGATACTTAAAAAATAGAGTTTTTTATTATGTATATACTCGAATCCAAGTTGACTCGAGTCCGACCGGACGAAGTTTCGATCGAGTTGGGTTGAGTTACTAGGTAACTCGAACTTGACTCGGTTTGAGTTTGGACGAGTCAGACCGACTCACCCATTCGGTTCGAGTCGAGTCGGGTTTGAACCAGTCGGGCAAGTCGAGTCAGGCGAGTCAAGTCATCCCATGCCAGCTCTATTTTCGAGGTATGGCCTATCCACAATAAGGACTGACAAACCAGTGGCTGGGATCACTAAACTCTTAGTGCCAGTTATAAGATTACTTCTTGGATTCTTTTGTCAACAATCATATATTTCCTTGACATAAAGAGGCATGATATCCCCACCAAAGTTGTTTCACATGATCAATCTATAAAAGATTATGGTTACAGAAGAGGTTTGATACAATACACTGCTAATAGAGTGGTCATCGATTTTAGTTGAATCGAGCTATGGCTAACCCAACTCAATCCGGTTTTGAAATAGACCTACCCCGAGCTCAATCCAACTTGGTACCAAGTCCAACATGCCTAGCCCGATCCGAATCCGGGTCTAGCTTGGACTAATCCAGTCCTAGTCCAACCTGGTCACAGGTACCGATTCGGCATTGAGTCAGGTCGGGTGCAACAGGTAATCATAGGCTGAAATCACAACCCAAAACCTAGATGCACCTACTGATCTGTTTTTTTTTTTTTTTTTTTTTACATATATATACGAGTCCGGTTTCAAATTGAGTCAAGTCAATACCGAGTTAGATTCCGTGTCCAGTCAAGTCAAGTTACTGGGTGACTCGAACTCGACTTGGTTTAAGTTTGGATTGAATAAAGTTTACTAAGTTCAGATCAACTCACTCACTCAATTCGGATCGAGTCAGGTCTGAACAATTTGGGCGAGTTGACTGCCAAGCAGAGTCCTCCCATGCCTAGCTCCAACTGCCCGGAAACATTGTTGACTTAACTCCCATTGTTAAAAACTTCCTAGGTCCATATAATGTTCATTTTCCTTCCAATATGTGAGAGAAGGGAAAACACATACGAGCTTGATCCAAAACTTTGGTGGCTGATAACAAGATTTCAACATTAAGATTTCAATCCCCCAACGTTTCCTGTGGTGTGGTCCACGTGAGATTTTGGATTTACATCAGTTTTGGACTGATGCACTAAAATGAGCTGAAAAAATAAACACAGGGCATGGATAAAACACATACATCATGATGAGTCTTGTGAACGTTTGACGTCAGATAGCTGGTTGGTGCTGGGTCACCAGCCAAATAGCGTCTTCCATTTAGCTCGTGCAAGGACTCTATGGCACCACCCTTGTGTGAGGACTTAGTGGGACCACTATGGTGTATGCATTTCTATGCCGTCTATTCATTTTGCCAACTTAATTATTTTCAGTCATGATCCCAAAATTGAAGGAGATCCGATAGTCAAGTGGACCACACCATAAAAAGCAGTGGGGAGTGAGCACCTATCATTGAAAACTTCTTGGGATTGTAGAAAACTTGAATAAAGTTAATATTTGTGTTTTCCTTTCATCATGATCTGTGTGACCTTATGAGAATGTTGGATGGAAAATAAATTTCATGGTAGGCTAGGAAAGTTTAAGGGTGGGCATGGTTGTCTTATTACTTTCTGTGAGGTGGTCCACTGGAGCTTTGGATCGCTAATTTTTAAAGCTCATGTTGAAAAATGATCTTGCAAAATGGATAAACGGTATGGATATAACAAATATATCATGGTAGTCTTCATTTGTAATTTTTATATTATTTTTTAAAATTTCAGCTGACCTTATTCGTCGGAAAGCAGATAGCGTAGTGAGTAACTCGCCATGGATCGGTTACCGTACGGAGTAAACTCTGTGAGCTCCACCATGATTTATGTATTTTATCCGCTCCGCCCATCCATTTTCCCAAATAATTTTAAGGCTTTAGTGTAAAAATGAAGTATATAAAATGTTCAAATGGACCACCACAACAGGAAAAGTTAAATTGAACTTCTACCATTGAAAATTTTTTAGGGGACATGGAAGTTTTGGATTAAGATTATATTTATTTTTTCAGTTCATCCATGTCTGCGTGATCTTATAAATAGGTTGGATGACAAATAAACATCGCTGTGAGGCCTATCAGGGTTTCAACAGTGGAAATCATTATCCCCGCCGTTTCTTGTGGTATGATCCAACTGATCTTTGAATATGCTTAAAATTTGGTATCAACCCCTTAAATTAGATGGAAAAACAAACGAACGGCGTGGATAGACTATATACATTCAATGTGGGCCCAACTGAGTTTACTCAGTGCGATAAGAGGGCACTGAGTAACTCTTACACAGTACGCAATCCGATTTCGGCTAAGTCACGTCCCAGGCGAGGGAAGGAGGTCATTCCCGTCCATCACGTTACCACAGCTAGTTTCCGGTGACAAACCTACACAAGATGAGTTCCCTCTTATTAGGGAAAACTCTCCCGAGTGGTCACATGTGAGCCGACTATCTAATGATGAGGGTGGGGGACTTCACATGGATGAGATCCACACCGTTCATCAGATGTACCACTCTGTATTTGGCCCATGGTCCAAAATCAACCATCATCCAAAAATCACATGTGCTACCCTATGCTAATGGTTCAAATGGAAAGTCCCATCATTAAAACAGTCCAATTTGTAAGTGGGGTCCACCATGGTGTGCATATGCCATCCAATCCAGTTTCTTACTTGTCACTCTAGAATGAATAGTTTTACCAATAATCATGGATGCAGAGACTCATGTTAGCAACAACGGAAGAATTTAGAGTTTTTAAGTATGGTTTTAGAACATCTCCTATGGTGTGGCCCACCTGTACTTATTTTCTCAATCCATAGTAAAAATATAGCGGCCTAATTGATGGACGACGTGGATTTAATGCGCATCCTCCCCCACGCGGTGCTAGGTTGGCTGCGAGCACGCCCTCTAAATGAGCAGCGTACCTAAAAAGGACAGGCGGGTTTTTATCTAACCTTGCGGCCCACGCATGCTGTATATCCACGCCGTCCATAAATTTTTCACAGTTTATTTTAGTTCATTGTCGCCAAAAATAAATCAGATCCAAATTTCAAATGGACCACACAAAGAAATAATGGTAATTGAACACTTATCATTAAAAACTTACTCAGAATCCAACCCGTTGATATGGTTACACATACGTGAATGAAGTGAAAACACAAAAATCAAGTGCTGATTTGCTGCATATTTGAAAGCATGTACTAAAATGAGCTTTAAAACTGATGGACGGCATGGATATACAGTCATTCATCAAGGTCGGACCCACCGTAAAGTACATACCCGGGTAACACGTAATTCATACCCCCAAGAGAAATTTCCCATTGTAAACCTCACCTTTTACCCACCATCTTTTCCAAACGCTCCCAAACTTTACTTTTTCAAACTAAACTATTCTGTACGGACATACTATTCTCAGACGAAACGCCCTTTGCATTCTGCACGTTTGCACCATCCATTCTATGGACCTATGGCTACGGGTTATAACCGTAGACATTGGTAGCATACCACTAAGGCTCGTGAGCCTTTGTATTACGCTACCAATAGCTACAGTTGTAATCCATAGATATAGTTTTACAGAATGGATAGTGCAACCCTGGTAAATGCAAGGGTATTTTCGTCTGAAAATAGTATGTTTGTACGGAATAGTTTAGATTGGGAAAGTAAAGTTTGGGAGCTATTTGAAAAGACAGTGGGTAAAAGGTCAGATTTATACTTGAAAATTTCTCTGAAAACATCATGGCTTCCCCACAGCGAGACATGCAGGGATCATCGGTACTGAAAATGCTCTTGGCTTACCATGATGTATGTATTTTATCTAAGCCATTCATCTATTTTTTCATCTTATTTGAGGACATTATTCCAAAATTAAGGCAGATCCAATTCTCAGGTGGATCACACATTAGTGATTGAATTACCACCATTAAAAACTTTGTGGGGCCAAAAGAGTGGTGGATCAAGCGGATTTTTTGTTTTCCCTTAATTTAGATCTATTTAACCTAATCAACTGATTGGATGACAAATAAACATTACAGTAGGACTCTGAAATGTTTTAATGGTGATTGTTTAATTTCTTCTTCTTCTTTTTTCTTAAATCTCTATTTGCATGCCCTAAATTAAAAGGCCAAAACTTTCATATTAAGGAGATAATTGGGGTATGGCCTATCTAAAGTTGGGACTGACAAAAGAGTGGCTGGGATCACTATGAGTGCCATTCATAAGAATACTTCAGGGATCCTTTGGTCAAGAATAATGATATATTTTCTTGACATAAAGAGCATGATATCCCCACCAAACCTGTTTTACATGTTTAATCTATAAAATATGATGGTCGAATAGGTTTGATAGAGTACTCCACTAGTGCTACAGGATACTTCGGGACTGTAGTTGCTGGATCTGGCATCTTATTTCAATGATCCAAATGGTTTATATAATGGGATGGACCATAAATGGGGTGAAAGAAAATAAAAACAATCGCATCAGAACATTGAGCCCTTTAGTCACTTAATCATTGGTTTGGTGTCCAGTGAACAAAGGTTCAGGATCTTCCAATCTTGAATATTTTCAAGAACATGGTCGAGGTCGAATGATTATTGTTCTGATGCATCGAAACAATAAGTCAGGAGGCATTGAAGCAAACCTGGTGAAACAAAAGCCTTCCTATTCTTTCTCATCCATACAGTGCTTTCATTGATTTAATGAAGAATATACATTGTAAATTGCGTGCATGATTTAAAAATAATAATAATAAATAACAGGATAAAGGGTTGTTATTCGATGATGGCCCGGATGGAGATTGCCTGCCATGGGAAGTTAGGTGGGGCTCACCGAGATGTTTGTGAGAAATCTACCCCGGCCCGTCCATCCGATTTGCCCGATCGTTTTAGGATATAGGCCCAGAAATGAGGCAAATTCAAAGCTCTAAGTCAGCTAAATGACATGAAACAGTGAGGATTGAACATCCACAGTTGAAACAAGATCTGACAAAATGGATGGATGGGTGGTTTTCTCACAAACATTATAGTGCACCCCACCTAGCTTTGTGTTGTTGGAAGCTCCTGCGACTGGCTGTCACAGGCAATCCCTGTCCTGTCTAATTAACAGGCCAAGATTACTCTTGGTCCATGGAATGTCACAGTATGCCCTAACCGATGAATGGCCCAGATCTCTGATGCGTGTCCCATCCTTGTTTGCAGCAAACATATGAAAGAAAGATGCCTAGATATACAGATATAGAAGAAGTACAAGTAACGTGAACCTTTCATATTATCTTAAGGCTCCGTGCATTGGTCATAGATAATAAAAATCACAATGGAAATCCTTTTTTTTAATAGACACACACTCACACACCATATGAGCACTAGTTACTTGGTCTTAGTACCGAAACAGAGTCTATCTGCCACTGAGCCATGGAGCCGGACCCAATTAATCACAATGACAGTCCTAACCATGTAAAAATGATTTATAGAAAATCATTGATGGTTTTTTCAGTAGTTTTTTCTTTAAATGATTTTGATGGTATCATCACTGACTTTTCGTCTATGATTCCATTCATGATGGTCCCCGGTGAGGAAACAGGTTTGTGTAATTTTACACACAAGGGTTATGACACAAACCCACTTAGAGAGACTATGGAAGAGAGATGGAGGGAAAGTGGGAAAGGTTACAAATATACACTGGTGTTTCCTGTTATGATCCAAGGGTTTAATAGCCTAACTTTGACATGCTCCATAAGTCCTGGCACTTTCGGCATATTGGTGAGGTTCTTAACAATTGGTTTCGAGCCAATACCACCTTCTCTTTTTAAGTCATGAAAGGGGTCATATGTGAAAATTAAGGTTTAACATGGACTAGAGCGAAAATCGAGGAGCATGAGAAAATGTTAGATCGCATGGGTTTAATTACCTAACTTATGGCTTCCATGGTGGGTGACTAATTATCCCAACATTTCTTGGGTATACACTCCATTTTTTAACTTTATAATTTCTTGAAATGATGTCCTAATATCAGACCATGCAACAAATGTAAGGAATGAATGTCATAAAGTCATTCAATGGGTCCCATGTACAGTGCGGGCTACACAAAACGAAGATGAATGTAGGAATAGGCTACTCAGCATTAAGAATTGAAATGATAAAAGTACATAGGTGACTGGCCAGCAACATCCATTTCCTTCCTAAAATAGAAAGTTTTCACACCACCTATTGACTACCTGCAGGGGTAAAATTGGCAAAACGACTGCTCGCATATATAGTATAGATATGCAAGTATGCAACATGTATGGTACAAAACAACCGGATGAAAATTCCAGCAACCTGGGAGAATTGGATCTCTTAACATGTGTGGGTAGATAATGTCCATTGATAAAAAGACGAAGTGCAGGAAGCTAGAATTTTGGAAGAAATTCTAGGGTTTCAAAAACCAAGTTGGAGATACATACTGTAAACTGGGACAGTATAATCAACTCAAACTTGATTGAAACCTTCTATATACAGCAAATTTCTATTTGAGTCGTGTTGATATCCTTCTCATGGATGAGCCCTTCCTCTACGTGGCTTGATGATATTGATGGACCACGGCGGCCCACCTGGATTGATGTAAACCAACGGCCTGTTTCCACAGTGGCCCACCAAAGCTGCAGGGCCAACCGTTTACATGGTTCATGCAACAAACTTAAGATGGTGGAAATGCAAGGGGGGTATAGGACCCAGCAGAGCTTGTTTGGGATGATGATGGATATGAACGATGCTGATGCTAGGGTTACTGAGCAAATGGCCACACGGCTAGAAATACGAATGGCTTTGATGTATTTACGAGGGAGGGTTACGGAGGCGGTGACAGCGAAGAAGGATATAAGTATGGCCAAGATGAAAAGATTGATGGAGGACACTGGAGGCTGGCCCACCAGGCTGTCGCCTTGGTATTGTAATTGAAGGAGGGCTGAAACAGCTGAGACCGGGAACGTGAAGATCACCTCGTTCATGCGAGCTAGGCGAGTGTCGGAGGTCCGTCTCCGGTGGTGTATAGACCGACAACGGCAGTGCAATGGCTGCATTTTTATATTCTTTCCTTCTTCTTCTTTATTTACCTGACTGATTGATTTTAGTGTTCGGGTTGATGAAAGACGCATGATAGTATTTATAAAGATGAGAAACGCCTTGGCAAGTTGTGAAGAAAGATTGAGTAGTTTATTTAACAAATAACTGCCAACGTGGAACATTTTTCTAGATCCAGGCCATTCGTCAGGTGGGCCCATCGTGAATGTGTCCATACCAAAAGGTCCACAAGGTAGACAACGGCTGTGAAAAAACTAGAGCTGGGCAGCAAGTCGAGTCGGACCGAGTTAGGGCTGACAGGACTCCATCCGGTTTTGAAATAGGCCTGACCTGAACTCGGATATATACCTGAAAATTAGGATATATATATATATATATATATATATATATATATATATATATATATATATATATATATATATGAGGCATGCTCACCTACGCACCTACGCACAAGCGCACCTTTGCACAGGTGTCATGGTGTCGAATCCGAACGGTCCATAAGATGCGGAATCACATGAAACCTCAGGGGGTATAGTTTCACTCTGATCTAAGATTCTGGTGGGCCATAGCAAAGAGAAATTCAAATCAAGGGAAGAAACTGTTTGCATTTTTCATGGCCCACCTAAGTTTTGGATCAAAGTAAAAATTCGTACTAAGTGGTTTCATGAGGTTCTGCTTCATGTGGACCGTTCAGATTTACGAGACTCATTAGAGATGATGTGTTCTCAAAAAAGTTTGTATGTAGTACGCACAACCTGGTTTGCAGGTGAGCGTTTCCAGGTGTGTGTATATACACACCCAAATTTGAGTTGAATCGGTTTCAAATCAAGTTGAGTATGACCTGATCGAGTTTTGGGTTGAGGTCGAGTCGAGTTTGAACAAGTCGGACAAGTCGAGTTTGAACGAGTTGGCAAGTCAAGTCAAGCGAGTCGAGTCGTGCCATGCCCAGCTCTATAAAAATCAAACACCTGAAGGAAAATGTCCTGCGCTTTATTCATTATACAAAAGTCTCTTATCTATGAGTGGAACAAGGCTGATTTCTTTACCAAGTCAGATCACGGTAGGCCCCGACTGATGAGTGGCCTGGATCTCCCATACGTATACCGCACTATTCTTTCCTTGGGAAAATTGACTTTGCATGAGTTTATCATGGACGATGTTTTTTTCTCCTCCTTATCTCACCAGCAGCCAATCATGGAACTCCTTTCGCTTTAATGTAGAACATTGTTTTGATTGTATTGTTCATTTTCTATCCACGGACAACAAATTGAAAGGTTTAGATAGCCCTATGAAGAACGTATTTCAGCCATAGCTCATATACATTGAGATGCAATGGACCAAGATAAACTCGAGTGGAAAGTATTTCTGCCAATGGTTTGGATTGCCGAACCATGGGCCCCATTTGTTAACTTATAAATGGATGAGCCTTGCCTCTCCCATATGCTGTGACCCAAGCTCATATCAGCTCCATCCATCCTTTTCTCCATACCATTTAGGACATATGGTGATTGAAAATTCAAGTGGGCTACACCATAAGAACTAGTGACAGTAACACCAACCATTGAAACCTTTTCTTTTTTTTCTTCTTCTTCCTCTTTTTATTTTTTTTTTTTTGGTTAAGATCAATGGAAATATTATTACTTCAAAAGGGCCAAAGGCGGGAAAAATAAAGCGAGCAAAGCTCTAAGTATACAAAAGACCCATACACGAGAGAAAAAGAAAAAATAAAAATAAAAATAAAAGACCCATATCGGGCCATTGAATCGTTTTCTAGCAAAACAGAAGTTTTCGATAGGCTGATATTCGTGTCTTTCCCTCATCTAGGTGGAAATCAACTTATTGGTGGTGGGCTAAAAAGGTTTCAACATGGGTGTTTTCATTTCCACTTTTTATTATGGTGTGGCCCACTTGAGCTTTAGTTCTCCATCATGTTTGGATTTGTGTCATAACCTAAGCGGGTGAAACAGATGCACGGAGTGGATAGAATACAAGCATCACATAGGGCCGACAGAACTTGGGGCAGGGTTAACCATGGGTTATATATGCAAATGCAAGCCTAGTCCCTTTCACGTATGACATAATTCCTTACCACTACAACTTGTGACTTTGAAATGAAGTTGGCAGGCAAAGCTGAGGCAGATTGTGCAGTGAGGCTCGACTCCGTAAGGCCCACCATAATATATGTATTTTATCCACACCGTTCATCCATTTTTCTAGCTCATTTTAAGCTACCTAACCAAAATTAAAGTATAATTCAAAGCTTAAGTGGACCACACCACAGGAAAAAGTGGGAATTGAATACCTAGAGTCGGAAACATCTTGGGGGCAAGTAAGTTTTGGCTCAAGCTGATATTTATGTTTCTCTTTGATCCCACTGTTCCTGTGGTGTGGTTCACTTAAGTTTTAGATATGCTTCAAATCTTAGGCTTGTGCCCTAAAATGAGCTGAAAAAAAGGATAGACAGTACATCAGGTGGGCCGGGTAGTCTTCTGAAGGGTAGTGAGCACCTTCCTACACAATCTGTATCCAAAAGTTACCGCAAGTGAAAAAGATGGCGGGACTATCTCATCCACCTGAATTTTGGACAGTCACCCATCCAGAATAAGGCCCACTAATGGACGGTCAAGATTTTCCTGACTTGTAGCCAGATGATGCCATAGTTGTTGGGAGAAGTTCAATGGACCTCAAGCACGATTGACTCTAGAGGCAAAAATCTCCTCTAAATAAACGTGCCTAAAACGTCCTTTTCTGTTGGCTTTCCCCAAACCTTCCTTGTGTTGACTAGTGCTTCATGCAAATTCTAATAAATCAAAAATGATGAAATACGTTTGTATATATATGAACTTGTAATACAGCCATTGCTTTTCCACCAAACTTTTTACATGTGTAAATATCCCATCCATGCAAAAGGTGGCCCATGCCATGTTGATCACCTGGTATGAAAATCAGGACAATCCACTCGTCATTCTAGATGCAAGGTGCGTAAAAAAAATCGCTCGACAGCCAATGGTATGAATTAGTGCACTTGGATTCATGAAAAGTACGTAATGGAAATAATGTTTCCAAAAAAATTATTTCAAGTTCGTGAGAAAGGTAATATTCTCTCATCTTTTTTCTCTTTTTTTTGAACTTTTTAATAAGGGGGCATTTGGATGGTACTACTTATACCTTAAGTAGCTTATCTTGATTTCCACTTAATCAACAAATAAGTATGTTTGATAAATAATATACTTATTATCCAAAAAGTTGAAAAACATATTTGATTTCCAATATCGTAAGTAATATTTGGAAAATCTGTTTGGTCCCCCTCACATCCATCATCCATCATGTAGGGCCAACCTTTGATGTGGATCATCCATTGTGTGGTCTCACATTTGAAGTAGGCTATCTCTCATCAGGCTCACCTTGGTTGTGGGTCATTCATCATTAGGGGCCGACTTTCAATGTGCACAATTCATTAAGTAAGGCTAATTATCTTTAATGTTAGTTATCCATCATGTGGATGATGGAACCCACCATCAATGTTATTGCCCATCATGTAGGGCCCATTTCAATATCCATTACCCATCATCTGGAACCTAGCTTGGATGTGGACCGTCCATCAGGTGGGCCAACCTCTGATGTGGGCCATCCATCATGCGGAATCTACCTTGCACATAGGCCACTCATCATTAGGTCGACCTTTGATGTGGATTGTCCATCATGTGGGTCACCTTGATGTGGATCATCCATCATATGTGGCCCATCATTATTAATTGCCCATCATATGGAGCTCACCTTTGATGTGGGTTACCCATCATGTTGGCCCCACTTTCAATGTGGGTTGCCCATCATGGGCGCGGATAAGGTACCACCCCCGCCTGTTCTAAGCTCGGGATAGGCAGAGGCTCCAAGGGCCACTAAGGGGTCACCTTTATTTATGAGTTTTATCCACACCGTTCATCCATTTTTAAATATAGTTTTAGATTATTAAGCCAAAAATAAAGAATGCCCAATTCCTAAATGGACCACACAATGGGAATTAAATTCCTACCATTGAAAATTTCTTACCAACCACAAAAGTTTTGGATCAAGACAATATTTGTTTTTTCGCTTCTTCCAACTGTATATCAACAAGTTGGATGGAAAATAATCCACACAATGGACCCTAAGAAGGTTTCAATGGTGGGCGTCTTTAGTACCGCTGCTTCTTGTGGTGTTAGATCTACCATATTTTTGGTTCAGCAATCTAAAATGATATGTAAATATGGATGGATGGTGTGGATAAAACTCATAAATCACGGTGGCCCCTCAATGGCCCTTGGAGCCTCTGCCTGTCCCCAGCTCAGAACAGGCGGGGGTAATACCTAATCCGCGCCCGCCCATTATATAGGGCTCACCTTGGATGTGGTTGTTTATCATTAGGGGCAGATCTTTGATGTGTATAGTCCATCATATGGGGCCACCTTGATATGGGCCATCATCATGTGGGGTCTACTAGATTATTTAGATTTTTCAATCAACATGGATCAAGTACATTCTTAACCCACATGGATCGGAAGAAACCGAAGGAGAAATTGACAAAATTCAACATAATTCGATTGGATCAAATCATAGAATTTTCAATTTAAATCTCTAGACATGTTTCAGCTATTTCGACCCGTCGACAAAGTTAACAAAACAAACGGTAAAAATTATATATTTTTCGAAAATAATTTTCTTATTTGATTAGGGCTATCTTCTTTATGATTTTAAGGTTATTTAAAGTATATTAAACTCATTTTTTTCAATATCGATCCATCATTCAATCAATAAACTTTTCATAAATTTCTTATTTTTTTCTTGTGATCAATTCGATAAACCTCTTGTAAATTCAGAAGTACCTTGTAAATTCAAGGTATTTATCTCTTGAAGAAGACGACGATTGAACTCATCACGTCCTTTCATGCGTCATGTAGGCACTTAAAAGAACTTGTGCACATTTACGCCATTGGTACATCTGACACATTTAGAGCAATTGAAGATATATGATAGCAAATGTGGCACAATATTAGTCCTACACATATGTAATGAAAGAGAAGATAAATGATGGTACATGTGACATATTAACATATGGGTATACAAGAGAAGATACATAGTGGAATATTTGACACATCAACACATGTGGGATGCTTTATACAGTGAGGTGTAAGGAAAAATGGATGGTGACACATGCGGCACACGTTAGGAATGCAAAAAGTCCCAACATGACTTGTTGGATGCAAAAATAACCTCAGACAAAATCAAAGATTACAAGTTAGAGAATTTAAATAACCATAGAGAACATGGTTTTTACCTATAAAACCCTTTTTTTTAAGGGAAAAAAAAAAAAAAAAAAACCATTGCATTCCCGATAGCACGGTGGCATATTTGGGTTTAACCGCTGAGAAATTCATTTAACTTGCATAGTGAGAGATTATCTTTCGAGTATGTTTTTATTTTATAACAAAGAAAGAAAATTGATGTTTCCCTGAATTTCGACGAAAAAACAAAAGTTTGTTTGGCTGATTTCGTGAAAAAACAATGTGTTTTTGGGTTCCTTGAATCCAAATACGCGTTAAATACACGTTCCCTAAACGTCCTCTTCTCCTTGCGTTGACCACCGCTTTATTTAAATCAAAGAGACTGAAAATGATCAAATAAACTAAGTATACGTAGACTTTTAATACAGCCATTTCTCTCCCACCAAATTTTTGATACGTGTAAAATATCCCATCCATGTAGAAGGTGGACCATACCATGTTGAACACCTGCGAAGAAATTCAGGACAATTCACTCATCATCCTAGACGCAAAATAAAAATCATTCAACAGCCGATGGTGTACTAGTGTGGCCCACCATTAAGTTGGTTAGCCGAATCATTGTAATATCTTGTCAACATAGCACCTTCAACCATCTGTACGGTTCCATATCGTACATGTGTGATTCTATCGTACATGTGTGATTCTTGAGCTTGAGAGAAATGGCTGCATATGAAAGCTCACGTACAGCTGCTGAATGTGATCATTTTTCAATAAAAGTTTTAGATAATTTTCTAAGGACGCGACTTGCCTGTGACCCCAGCCACAGGAAGTTCCTGCGTTCGGAAGCTATGTGGGGCCCAATGAGATGCCCATGAAAAATCCACTCCGTCTATCAGTTTCGTAAGACCACAAGAAGACAGAATTCCAAGAATCAGGCAGCTCCAATAATCTGGTGGGCCACACCATACCAAAACAGTTAGAAAGGAAATGTCCATAGTTGAGACCTACCATGATGTTGATATGCCATCCAAAACGTTCATGTGATTATTACTAGTCTATTGTAGGTACAAATATCATCCTGATTCAAAACTTCAACGTTACACATGGCATAATCGAACTGCAATCCACACCGTCCAAAGTGCCAGCACAACTTCGGATGGTAGTTGCCTAAAAATGCGCCATGATATTAGGATGTGGTCAAAAATTAAGCAGATCCAAATCTCTGGTGGACCATACCTTAGGAGCGGTGATTGAATGCTTACCATTAAAACTTTCCAGGACCCACCGTACGCAGATCTATAATGTTTATTTCATCCAAACCGTTGATAAGGTTAAACAGACTTGGATGAAGAGAAATACAAACATGAGCATAATTCAAAACTTTTGTGGCCTAAAAAAGATTTTAATGGTCATTCATCACGTTTTCCAATCGTGTGGTTAACCAGAGATTTGAATCTGCTAACTTTCTGTGATAACGCCTTGCAATTGTCTGTAAAAATGGATGGGCGGCGTGGATATAGAACAGATTCATTAAGGTGGGCCCCACAAGGTAAGGGTAACACCTAATCTGCGCCCTTCATTTGATACTCTGGCTGCCTTGTCCACGTGGCAGACATTAACTAAAATAAAATCTAAGTAAACTCTGGAACGTACTTTTGTGAAGTTGTAGTTTCAGAACCAAATTAATTAGTTGAACAATCACAGCCTTTGATTCTTGGACACCGGTTTGCTGGAATAGGATCACTGGGTATTTTTCATTTTCGACCGTCCAATAAATGTCCAGCAATATGATATCCGGATGATCAAATAAGCTCAATGATCTATAGCATCTATGCATTTAAGGTTAGAATCATTATTTGGACAGTTTAGTTTGACTAACTCGTATGCTATTTCTAAGTAATCTGAAGTGGCTGCGTGTCATCTCATCACACTGCCAGAGTATCCAGGTCTTTTCTCTAAGTACACTCGCTCGGGTGCCATCAGTACCGTTGGACTTGGGAGGCACCAGCAGCCGCAGTTGCGTTGAGCGATGGGAGTTGGAGCCCAACAGTTACAGACTTATCCTGCCTTCACACGTGTAAGGATTGGTCACCATTTGGGCTGTCTGATCTGTGGATCAGATTATTTTCTGTCCATTGCATGTTCTCGATATACCCCACATGACTAATGTCACGGATTACTTACACATGTCCCCCTCCCTTGCGTGAAGGGCCCTGATCGAATCAATCTCCCACCAATACTTAGGTAGAGATGGACGGTCCTGTTAGGGGATCTGTGGGGTCTACCGTGATGTGTATTTCTTATCCATACCGTCTATCCATTTTGACGGATACTTTTAGGGGGGTCTTTGGTGGATGTGGTACCCTAACTGTAAGCCCCACCTTGATGTATGTCACTACATCCACGCGGTCCATCTATATTGAAAGCTCATTTTAGGGTATGATAAAAAATAAATAAATAATGAGGCAGATCCAAATCTTAGATGGACCACCTTTCAAGGCATGACAAAAAAAATGAAGCAGATCCAAATATCAGATTGACTATAGTACAAAAACAGTAGTAATTGACCATTAAAAACTTCTTGCCGGCCAAAAAGCTCTGGATCATGATGATATTTGTGGTATAGGTGGTTGTGGCCTTATCAAATGACAAATAAACCTTCCAATGGACTCCATGAAATTTTTAACGGCTCGAATTAGCCCAATCTGCTGCTCTAACCAAGCCGAGCTGGCTAAACGGGCTTGAAGACCAAGCCGAGCTGAATTCAAGCTGGGGTTAGCTACTGGCCGACCCGAGCTATGCTAAGCTCAACTCGGTTCAACTCATGTACAGCTCTAATTCTGTATGTGATTTTAACGATGTAACCAATAATTATATTTATATTGTTTTAGAGTATTATTAGCAAGCCATATGTACAGTGGACATATATGTAATGGCATCTTTGTTTACTCATGAGACTTTTTAAGAGAGCTTAAAAAGACAATTTATCCGCATTTACTTCTACATTCGAAGAGATTTTAGTTACCAGCTCATTTATTCCTATTTCATTTCATTTCATTTTCATGCATTTACTCTCATCCAAATACACTTTAAATGTCATATACCTTTATTTACTCTCAATTCCCCTCATTTTACCTTCATGAACCGAAGAAAGATACAAACTGAAGGTTTAAGTAGACCACACCACCGGAAGCAAGTGTAATTGAATTCCTACCGTTGAAAACTTCCTAGGACTTACAGTGATGTTTATTTGCCATCCAAACCATTTCATAAGGTCACATGACATGTAGAGAAGAAAAACATAACTATCAGCTCAATCCAAAACTTGTGTCCTTTAGAAAGTTTTCAACGTTAAGTTTTCAATCCCTGGGGGCACTTGAGCCTTCAATCTACCACCTTTTTCAGATCATGGCCCAAAATGATATGTCAAAATGAATGGACGGTGTGGATAAAACATATACATCACAGTGGCTAGGTCCTGGTGGGATATTGTCCGATCTGAGCTTATCTTCTCATTAAGCTATGCTCCTAGAATTTGGATGGCCTTAATATATGCATGGTTGCAACGCATCCGTTGGATTAGTCAGCACCATTTAAGAAATAGCAATGAACAATCACCCGATTCCAGAATTTTTAATTACAAATACACAAACAAAAGGCATGTGTTAAACGATGCAAGTCATTGATGAGAAAAATAAAAATCATGGGTTGTTTTCATGAGATGGTCTCTCTAATCTCGACTGCACCGGATAAGAAAGCCTAGTTGTTGAAATTTGCAAACGATGTCACATCATGGTTTCAAGACTTTCGTCTGAGTCGAGTCGCATCAGTTGAGTAGTCGTCTTCGCATCCTTGTCTCAGTTGTCCCAGAACTAGGGTTGTACATCGAGCCCAGTAGAGTGAAGGTAGGCCAAGCTTGTCTTGACTCGTCCATGCTCTCTTGGAGCTCAAGCTCATCCTTGAGATTACTATTAGAGCTTGCTTTGTTTGCCAAACCTTTCAAGGCAAGTTCAAGGCAAGCAAGTGGATCAAGTCGAGGTGGTCTCACCTTAATTTATTATATTTTTTGCTATAAACTATAAATTAAAATTCTATCATTGTCATCTTGTACCACACCATCCAGAGCCATCATCCCAAATATCTGCCAGATTGGAAAAATCATAACCACTGAATGGTGGCGAATTAATAGAAGGTTAAATAATGAAAATAAATCAACAACTCACATTCACCCTAGGGTTCTGCATTGGCATTTGGCCATCTACGTCTAGGCCATGAAATTGATGGTTTTGATCACCTCCTCATCACCCACAGGCCCCACTTCTACCATATAAAATCCCCCCTCAGCATTGTAGAAAGCATCAGTTAGGGTTTGAAGACACGAAGAATCGGACTAAACAAAATAACAAAATACCAGACGATGGATAGTTTCAAGATGAAATACATATATACATGCATAGAGGGAGAGTACCTCAGCATGAAGAGGGTTTTTTCCTTTTTTGGAAAAGCTAGCCTCAATAGTCTTTACAAGCTTGCTCCGTCGCTCGTTAGCTTCTAAGATGATTAGGGTTTTTTTTTCAACTACTTGTAACAGCGAGTTGAGTCGAGGTCGAGCTGAGTCGAGTCAAGTGACCCAGTGCTCGACCTCGACTCATATTCAAACTTGAGCTCCTATATATGACTCGTTTTAACTCATCCCACTGAGTCGAGGCATGTCAAGTCGAGTTTTTACGAGTCGAGTCGAGCGAGTTTCTTGAGCTGACTCAGCTCATGACCAGCTCTATGCAAAACAAAGAATCACTTATTTCTCAATATGGGAGCCAAGTCCCACTGGTTTCCTGTCATGTATAAAAGCGTTGGTTATTTAATACTCTGGAAGAGAATATCCCTTGGTACAGGGGCACTTAAAAAATTTTATGTGATGTAAATTGTGGACCCACCGCCACTTGGTCACAATCTTAAAACTAGATTGGTTGAGCGATCCTAACATCTGATTCATGAGGGCACTTGCTTGTTGAATCAGGACAATCAATTTTTTTTTTCCATTTTTTATTGTCTAATAAATGTCCACTGATCTAGCTAGTTCATAGAAGATATTAGATAATCAAATCGTCTTCGTCATCTAGCTGTATATCAATTAATTAGGGTTGGCTACTTTGGAACCTAGGCCGCCTGTGGAGGCCAGTTGACCCCGAAAAGGCTGCAACTGCCAAACTCTCTCTCTCTCTCTCACACCTAAGGCTTACTATACTTGTTTTAATGTTAATGGGATTGTATTGACTCGCTGATTATGAATGTTTGTTTTAGAGTTGCCACTAGCCAAATTTAGCTTAAGATCTATAAATGGCTAGAAACCATAGAATCGCTGACAAAACGAAAGATCCAAATATCATTTGATCTGAATTGACATATGTAGTTGGTCTGCAGCTAAAGATCCTAAGTTAGGGCCTCAGTGATAGAAAATGAATGGATTGGGCACTCTTTTCTGTCCACAGTAAGTGTGTTCTCTACTTTACAAGATTTTGAATTTTATGACAATTCTAGGGAGTTCTAGAAGTAACTACATCCATAGTCCAAATAGACAAACGTTGGAAAAAATATAAATAAACATGTGATTGTGGTGTTGATGTGCTATGTGTGTGATGCTAGTATGAACCGGTGGAAATGTGATAATAAAAAGAGGAAAGCCAAGTACTCTTATATGAAAAGAGTTAATTGGGTGTCCTACTCCGTGGATCTGTGGACTCTTTGAAAACTAACAGCCTATCAACGTATGAAAGAACGTCCTTAATTTGCCACCTTAACTACCATAGGGCCCCATTGTCAATCCGGATCACTTCGACGTGGCCCGAGGGAATTGGATTCCCATCAGTCACATTTGGCTAATCTAGACCGTCAATTAGCTTTAGATGGGCTTGGGTATCCTTTTGGTGCACTTTTTCTCCATTTGTGGTCTTCTCTTAGGTCAATAAAATGTTAATTTTGAGAATTCGTTGCGATCGTACGAAGTATTATCTATGATTTTGGGTGGAGTATTATCTATGCTCTTAGGTGGAGTGTTTACAGGTACATGAATCCCACCTTACCATCTATATTAAGGGCCAGATCTTCAATTAAACCATAGCTCATTAAGTCTTTTCTCACTTCCTTCATGCAAGTCCATTTAGACCTTCACCTACCTTTTTAAGACCTTCAACTCGCACCAACTCACTCGTGACCAGCGTGGTTCTTTGATGCGGACAACACCAAGCCATTCAAAGTATATCAACGTAGGAGGCGTGTATTACCCATGTCAATGTGGTTAGATGACGGATACGGGTCAGGTCTCTAGAGGTTGAAGACTTTACACATGTGTTCATGACATGTGTAAGTTGCTTAGAGGAGACATTTGGACCATTGGATCGCGAGGATGGTGTGATCGGACCGTTAGATCGTCACAGCCCACCTTCATTACACTACTTTCGCGGCACTATCATCGAGGCCCATCGGGCATCTTAAATTTACATTTAGTTTATGAACATTTGAGTTAATTAAGTTTTGAGACAGTTTGTGCACAATTTTGTGCGAATTTCTTAGTAGGGGTATTTTGGTAATTTCATGTAATTACGATTTTATAAGGGTTGCCCTAAACCCATAGCATGTTATGTAATGTTTTATGAAAAAGAAAAAAGAGCTTTTTTCTTCTGACGATCTCGTCTTCGACTTCCAGTGATTGGAAGAGGGCGTGAGGCCCAGGTAAACGATTTCTCATCCCCTACTTCTTTCTCCTTCTCTCTTTTCTCAAGGTATTCTTTTCTTTTACCTCATTCTCTTCTTTTTCTCATAATCTCAAAAGATTTTCATTCCCTTTCCATCCCCACATAAAACCCATCACCCAAATCTATATTTAAAGAACTACTAATTTTTTTCTCTGAATTTTTCAAATTTTCAATCCAGGAAATTTCTATTTTTCTGGATTAGAAAATTCACTTGGATCGTTAGACGGACCCATTGCAAGACGAAAGTTCTATCTTTCGCCAGATCCAATTAAATTTAGATTTTAAGATTCAATACTTCGTGTTTGTGATGGATGACCCTAATCAATTATGTTGCCCTTATTTCCTTCATGTGTTTATGATGTATAAATCAAGCTGATATTTATTTGTTTTTAAGATTGCATGAATCTACCCCTCTCAAATAGCATGCTCATTTAAGGTTAGATTAGGCTGTCCTACATCAATTTTGGTATCAAAGCTTAGTTCTTGCATTGGGTCATCTTAGATCAAGTTATCAAGAGTCTATATTTTTATTTTATTTTTATTTTTTTTTCTAGGGTTTCATGCATCACATATAGAGTCTAAATCTGAAATTTTCAGATTTGCATTTTTTTTTTTTAAATAAAAAGGAGTCTAAATCTGAATTTTTCCACATTTGCATCATTATAAAGGTTAGGATCATCGGTGTCCATAGTCTTGTGTCAAAACAGTCTCTTATAGTCATGTTTTAAGAAACCTAAGTTGAGTCTTATTGTGTATGCCCACTCAGACTGGTAAAGGATTTGGTCTACACCCGATTTTCAATATAGAACAGTTGACTGAAATGATGAACACAATCAACCAACGTTTGGCCATCATTGAGGCACAATCTAGGAACACGAATACCCGTATGGATCAGATAGAAGCATCCCTAAGAGAAATCTCCGACATTGGAGGGGATGAACAGTCTCACGTAGGGGGAGTAGTTGAGGAACGGGTAGGAAATCGTGGTAGAGGTCGTGGAGCACGTGGCCGAGGGGTAGGACGTGGAGGGGCGCGAAATCCACAACCCTCTGTCGAGTATTAAAACCGTTATGATGTCGATGAGAGGGTCTTAAAGAGTGTTAAAGTAGATGCTCCTAGTTTTGATGGGCGTCTTGACCCAAAAGCATTCCTTGATTGATTAGCGGACATGGACCATTATTTCGAATGGTATGAGATGTCTGAGAACCGACAAGTGCGGTTTGCAAAGATAAAACTTGTGGGTCAAGCTAAATTATTTTGGACAAATACGGAGCGTAGGATCGAGAGATCAGGAGGTGTCTCAGTCGTGCATTGGGTAAAGATGAAGGAGTTATTAAAGAAAAAATATTTTCCTCTCTCTTACCGTCAAAAGCTCCTAGATCAATGGCAAGCATTACGCCAAGGATCTATGTCGGTTGCAGATTACATCGCAAAATTTGAGGAGTATATGATGCGGTGTGATATTCAGGAGGATCCCTTAGTGACGCTGGCGTGTTTCAAGGTGGGTCTTCGCATGGATCTGCAGCGTGAGCTTATGACCCATGCAGTGAGTGACTTGGATCAGGCTTACCAAGTTGTACAGAAGTTAGAGCTTTACCTAAAGTCTCCTGTCATGAGGCGCTTTGAGTCCCGAGACTCTACTGTTAGATCTGGTTTTCAGGGAACCAAACCTAACATTGGAAGTCAGCCTAGGGCGCAGGCTAGTGCACCGCCTAAGCCTAAAGATGATAAGGGAAAAGGTGTCCTTGGTGCCAATCATAGCAGTGGTAGTCATGTGAGATGCTATGAGTGCGGAGGTACGGGTCATTTCGCATACCAGTGCACGGCAAGGACTTGCGGGAAAGCTTTAGTCATAGACGAGTCAAATGAAAATGCGGATGACATAGGTGATTATGAAGTTGAGGAGTATCATCCAGAGATAGGTGCTAGTGATTATGAAGAAGAAGAACCAGAGACTGCACCACTAGCTGTAGTTAGATGTGCTTTAGCGCAGGCCAAAGAGAGTGATAATTGGCGCAGAAGCACAATTTTCTACACGTTTATCAAGAGCGGTGACAAAAACTGCAAAGTCATCGTGGATAGTGGTAGTTGCGCCAACGTGGTCTCAACTAGCATAGCCACTCGTTTGGGTTTGAAGCCCATCTCTCACCCTCAACCCTACAAGGTTTCTTGGGTTGACACTTCTTCTATGCCTGTGTCCCAGCAGTGTTTAATCCCCATCCAAATCGGTTCATATAAAGACATGTTGTGGTGTAAAGTTTTACCTATGCATGTAGGTCACATCATTTTAGGGAGGCTGTGGTTATATGATAGAGATGTCATGATTTTTGGTCGCTCGAACGTGTGTGCATTCACGCATGAGGGCAAGAAAATCAAGATTAATTCGTTGTCACCCAAGAGCCACACAAACAAGGCTAGGGATGTGAAAACGAGCTAGTCAAGGAAAGATGTAAGGAAATCTATTCCGAAGTCTCTACATATCATAAATGCAAAAGAGTTTGAGAAAGAGACAGAGGATGACTCGACGGTGTACGCCCTAATGGCTAGGGAAGTTACACCCGCGGTTCATGTAGAGTTATCCCCTGAGGTAACTTCGGTTCTTAAAGAGTACAGTGATGTATTCCCCGAGGATTTACCGGATGAGCTTCCACCTGTGCGGGACATCCAACATGCCATTGATTTCGTCCCAGGGTCTTCTTTACCGAACCTTCCTCATTACAGGATGAATCCTACAGAGCATGCAGAGTTGCATAGACAGGTAAATGAGCTCCTGCAAAGAGGTTTCATCCGTGAGAGTATGAGTCCGTGTGCCGTACCAGCGCTATTAACGCCTAAGAAAGATGGTACATGGCGGATGTGTGTGGACAGTAGGGCCATTAATAAGATCACGATCAAGTATCGGTTTCCGATACCGAGGCTTGATGATATGTTAGACATGATGGCCAGATCCACCATTTTTTCCAAGATAGACCTCAAGAGCGGGTATCACCAGATACGCATACACCCTGGAGACAAGTGGAAGACAGCCTTCAAGACGAAGGATGGGTTGTACGAATGGTTGGTCATGCCATTTGGCTTGACTAATGCACCCAGTACTTTTATGCGTGTGATGACCCAGGTTTTGAGACCCTTTATGGGGAAGTTCTTAGTGGTTTATTTTAATGACATACTCATATATAGTACCACTAAAGAGCTGCATCTCGACTACTTAAGACAGGTCTGTAGTGTCTTGAGGGCGGAGAGGTTATGTGCGAACCTTAAGAAATGTTCGTTCTTGTCTGATAGAGTTGTCTTCTTAGGGTTCATAGTGTCGTCTGTAGGGATGCGAGCAGATCCAGAAAAAGTCAAGGCCATAGTTAACTGGCCTGAACCGCGGAACATACATGAAGTGAGAAGCTTTCATGGCTTAGTCACATTTTATCGTCGGTTCATTTGAGGGTTTAGCACTATTATGGCTCCCATTACTGATTGCATTAAAAAGGAAGAGTTCATATGGTCTAAGCCCACAGTTAAGGCATTCAAAGATATTAAGGGCAAGATGATAGAGGCTCTTGTCATGCGTCTTCCAGATTTTTCTAAAGTCTTCGAAGTAGCGTGTGATGCTTCAGGCGCAGGTATATGAAGAGTACTAAGCCAAGAGGGTCATTCAGTTGCCTATTTCAGTGAGAAACTGAATGAGGCAAAACAAAAGTATTCCACCTATGATAAAGAATTTTATGCGGTAGTGCAATCGCTACGTCATTGGCGTCATTATCTTCTACAGCAAGAATTTGTCTTGTTTTTTGAACACGAGGCTTTGAGGTATTTGAATTCCCAAAAGAAGCTTAACCCAAGGCATGCCAAGTGGGCAGCGTTTCTTCAGGAATATTCATTTGTCCTGAAACATAAAGTCGGGATCGTGAACAAACCAGTCGATGCCCTTAGTAGGAGAGTGACATTGCTTAACTCCTTGAGTGTAGAAGTTGTCGGGTTTGAGAAATTGAAAGACGAGTATCCCATGTGTCCAGATTTTGGGAGAACATATGTGTCACTCTTAGGTGCCCAGCATAGTTCGGGTGAGTTCGTGCTAAAAGATGGTTTCCTGTTCAAAGGAGACCGACTTTGTATTCCCCGCACTTCCCTCCGAGATTTCCTTGTTTGGGAACTTCATGCTGGAGGTATTGCTGGCCATTTTGGTCGAGATAAGACCATCGCCCTAGTGGAGGATCGATTTTATTGGTCAAGTCTTAAGCGAGACGTAGCCAAAATTTTAGGGCAATGTCGAACATGTCAACTGGCAAAACAGAAGAAGCAGAATACTGGATTGTACACGCCATTACCAGTGCCACACGCACCGTGGCAAGACATCAGTATGGATTTCGTGCTTGGACTTCCCAAGACAATTAAAAAGCACGATTCCATTTTTGTGGTCGTGGACCATTTCTCAAAAATGGCCCACTTCCTCCCTTGTTCTAAAACCTCAGATGCGTCCAACATAGCCAAGATTTTCTTTAAAGGGGTGGTTCGCTTACATGGTTTACCTAAGACCATAGTATCTGACAGGGATGTCCGGTTTACTAGTTATTTTTGAAAGACATTATGGCATATGATGGGTACGAGACTCCAGTTCTCGTCTGCCTACCATCCTCAAACTGATGGTCAAACTGAGGTTGTGAATCGAAGTCTCGAAAATCTACTACGATGTTTGGTGGGTGAACACATTAAAACTTGGGACTTAGTCCTGCCAGTCGCCAAGTTTGCATATAACAGTTCAGTTAATAGGTCTACGAGTATGAGTCCATTCGAGATTGTTAGTGGTTATAAACCTAGATTACCCATAGATTTATTACCTATGTCAGTCACTAAGAGGACCTCAGAGTTAACCGATGCATTTTTCCATCACATTCATGAGTTGCATGCAGATATTAGGAGGCAAATAAATGCTAGTAATGAACAATACAAAATTTCAGCTGACTTACATCGTAGAATTCAAGAATTTAATGAGGGTGATTATGTAATGGTTAGGATGAGGCCAGAACGGTTCCCACAAGGTACCGTTAAAAAGTTACAAGCACGCAGTGCTGGACCATTTAAGATTCTGAAAAAGATTAGTTCCAATGTGTATGTGATAGATCTTCCACCTCGCATGGGGATTAGTTCAACATTCAATGTGGAGGATCTAATGCCTTGTTCAAGTCATCCCATAGACCCTAATTTTGTTCCAAACCATTGGCTAATTTCTGAATTTTCTTCCCAACCTACACCACCTATGCCTACTATACCTGAGATAAGAGAAGAAATTGAAGGAATTGTGGATGAGCAAATTGTTTCCAGTCGAGACAGTGGATTTCAGAGATACTTAGTGAAGTAGAAGAACAGACCATCATCCGACTGTACATGGTTGACGGAAGCAGAGTTGCAGCGACTAAATCTAGATTTGTTAGAAAAGTACAAAAGTTTTATCTCGCTGGAGTCGAGATCTTCTCAGTCGAGGGGAGTTGATGCGGACAACACCAAGCCATTCAAAGTATATCAACGTAGGAGGCGTGCATTACCCGTGTCAATGTGGTTAGATGACGGATACAGGTCGGGTCTCTAGAGGTTGAAGACCTTACACATGTGTTCATGACATGTGTAAGTTGCTTAGAGGAGACATTTGAACCATTGAATCGCGAGGATGGTGTGATCGGATCGTTGGATCGTCACGGCCCACCTTCATTACACTACCTTTGCGGCACTATCATTGAGGTCCATCGGGCATCTTAAATTTACATTTCGTTTATAAACATTTGAGTTAATTAAGTTTTGAGACAGTTTGTGCACAATTTTGTGCGAATTTCTTTTTTTTGAAACTTTTTTTAAGTAGGGGTATTTTGGTAATTTCATGTAATTACGATTTTATAAGGGTTGCCCTAAACACATAGCATGTTATGTGATGTTTTATGAAAAAGAAAAAAGAACTTTTTGCTTCTGACGATCTCATCTTCGACTTCCAGTGATTAGAAGAGGGCGTGAGGCCCAGGTAAACAATTTTTCATCCCCTACTTCTTTCTCCTTCTCTCTTTTCTCAAGGTATTCTTTTTTTTAACCTCATTCTCTTCTTTTTCTCATAATCTCAAAAGATTTTCATTCCCTTTTCATCCCTACATAAAACCCATCACCCAAATCTATATTTAAAGAACCACCATTTTTTTTCTCTGAATTTTCCAGATTTTCAATACAGGAAATTTCTATTTTTCTGGATTAGAAAATCCACTTGGATCGTTAGACGGACCCATTGCAAGACGAAAGTTCTATCTTTCGCCGGATCCAATTAAATTCAGATTTTAAGATTCAATACTTCGTGTTTGTGATGGATGGCCCTAATCAATGCTATGTTGCCCTTATTTCCTTCTTGTGTTTATGATGTATAAATCAAGCTGATATTTATTTGTTTTTAAGATTGCATGAATCTGCCCCTCTCAAATAGCATGCTCATTTAAGGTTAGATTAGGCTGTCCTACATCATTCTTGGTTTCCATTATACATGACCAAATCATCTAAGTCCCCTCTAATGTATTAATTTCTAATTTTATCCTTGTCTTGTTACTCATCCATCTTAACATACTCATTTCAGCCACACTCATCTCATAAGCATATTGTTCTTTAAAATTTTCCTTTCAATTTGAGTGGTACATGACAATTACATATAAGTTTTAGTTCATGGCACATGTAAACTCGGGCCCACAACTTAGTTTAAATTGAAACACTTATACGCGATTGTATGCAATTTCAAAGTAATTTCTAATAGCCCACGGAACATCCATCACACCTGTTAGTGTTAAAACTTGTTTCTAAAAACACCACGGCTTTAGAAATAAGTGCACGACTACAAAAGAAACTGGCCACTAACGCTAGTGTGACAGGAACTTTTATTCATGCATTAGTTTTACTCAATCGCAGACACTTTGGGAACACCTCTAACAGATGAACAAACAGTCAATTTTGAAAGAATTTATTGTCAGCCTCTTTGAGATATGAATCTATCTGATTCAAAAGGAAAAAGCATGCATCAGTATCTCAATTTCAATTCAAACATGGGTTTTATTCTGACTCTGTTTTGAGAAAAATTTACAACCAGGAAAGAGGAAAAAAAAAATCTTTATCTAAAGAAATGCATTGAAAGATTGTTTTTTCAATCCCTACTTTCCATCAGATTCCACCTAACCCATGACCGCAACTAGGCTGACAGATAGCATTTACCACCTAACCAAGGACTGCTTCTATGTTTAAATTGCATATTTTATGTTCATACTTTAATTGTTTATTATTAGTATAATTAAATTCCCAGTTATAAATTCTCCCAGTCTCCCCTGCTGAGTATACTGGGTCAAGTCGAGTTGAGTCAATCCTCCAGTTCCACACCAGCTAAACCTGAAACCCAAATTCAAACCTGCCCTCCTTCGCCATAAAAGAACTGACCTACACTAACAAAAGAACCTGTTCCCAGCGTCAACTTCACACCAACCAGTCCAAGCTAAAACAGTACTGTTACCTCTATTACCTTTCGGTAGCTACAATCCTGATATGGACCCACCAACGACCATGTGCTCCCATTCATGTAGAACACGATGAGCACCACGGATTCAGTAGAGGGTATCTTTAAGACTGATGACCAAGAATTCAAACAATGTATGGAGAAATGACAATCTTTTTGTAACTTGCATGCAAAAAGAAGCAACCAATCACAATAAGATGAAAGGATTGTAGAAGAAAATCATAAAGGACGGGCTCTAGCATTAGTGGGGAAATTCATGTTTATGATACCTCCTTCAATTTGAGACATCTCTAATGGAAGATTCAACAAGCCCCCCAAATGGAATTCTTGAGATGAAGAACAATTTCTATCTATTTTATTTTTCATACATGGTAGATCCAGAAGATGTGATCAGAACAGTATTAGATGTTGCAGAAATGGGAATACGACTTCTCCCAGCCAATGTGCTAATCATGCACACAGCTATCTTTATTCAGATCAATAACATGTCGATGGAATAATGAAAATGGAAGTCAGCTGCCGCTGAGAAGTGATGAAACTATAGAGAACTGGACCAGAGCACAATTTGCAAGAATTAGTGTTGAGGTCAACCTACCCAAGACGATCATGGACTCTTTTGAGATTGAAACCAGGCACAAGGAAATGTGTAGCGAGCTATGAGTAACTGTTTATAGTTTGTTATTCCAGTGGCAGGATCAACCATCTCATCAGCGATTGCACAAGTGATGTTAGATTCCACCCCTCACCTGAGGCAAACAGAACTGGATCATTGTCGGGATTCCACTGTGTAGATTCACCTGCCAAAAATCAAGCCTTCCCATGCATCAAGCCAGCCACAATGCTTGAAATAAAATGATGAGTTAGAAAAACTTGGCCAAACCATTTTGGTCACTGGTCAGTTTTGTTTCTATAGCGCAAGTGATCAGTAGACAAGTCCAATTTAAGGTTGAGAGAATCCGCATAGTGGGACCGATTGAATGAACAACTTGGAACTAGCACGTGTGTCTCACTTCAGCACATGAGGTGTAGATGGGTCTCCTGGATAAACGTGTGGTCTGAGCAAAGCTCCCTAAATGAATTCCTAATCTCCAAACATGTAAATGTTGGAACACATGGTCAGGTTACTAGGGCAAGCATACAAAAGGGTGGCTCACTTCCAAACATGAGAAGAGAATCCCTGTTTTAACAAAGAAAAAGCGAATGTAGACACATTCTTCCTACTGTCGGGCAACATGTTTCCAAGTAGAATTGATCTTGAGAAGAGAGGTAATGATTCAGTTGAGGCTTCTCCATTGAAATAGCAAGGCCACAAGGTGGACCACAGAATGGATGGGCACCAATTCTTTCCTACATCTCATTGTCTTTTATCATGCATTTGAAGGTGAGAAACTGGATGGCTGAGATTAATTTGTAGGCGACAAAGAGACATGCAAGTTGATTCTCGAGAACCCTTTCCTTCAAGAAAAGGTCTTCAACAACAAAACAGGAAAGATGGAATATCAGGACTTGTGTAAAAACACTAAAATCTCACGGGAAAATTAGTAGATATGCCGGATTTTCAAGAGGCAACTTAGTGGTGTGGTTGGTTGCACAATTGAATCAAATTGCAATTAGTTTCCTAATGAAGTGAAAGTGGCCGGTTTGTAATTTTCTTCAAGAGTACCCATAATTGGGTTCCAAAACTTGTGATTAAGTAAAGGGATCTGAATACAATTTAGGGGCTACTTGCTCATTTCGATTACTAGGAAAAAATATTGGTTTTTGCCATTTTTTCCTATTCTGAATGTTCACGATCCGACTCAATTGTGCATCCAAACACAGCAATATTATCTAATTATAGAAATGTAATTGCACAGTGTTTTGCTGATAATTGGTGACACAACATGATGAACCGCACATACTGTGGTGTCTTCTTTCCTCACAAAATTTGCTTTTTGTTGAGTATTTCTTTTTCATTTTCTATATTCTCCGGCAGATGGTTTCTTGTATATTAGTTATTATTGACAGAACCAGATAAACCTAGCTTTTCGTTTTTTGTTTCCAAGGACAAGATATAGGTAATTCGGATTGTTGCAATACATGTATGGTGGAGTTGAGGCGGTAGAACGTCAACTGCATTGCCACTATAGAAAAAGCAAACCCATGATAATCTAGCAAACTAAAACTCAATCCCTCATTAGATGTTGCTTATCCATCAAATAAAATTCACAGAAAGCTTGAGAGTTACATTGGCAGAATTGCATCTTGGCCCAAGAATGGATTTGGATACATTTAAGCAGAGATACATGAACAAGATTTCCCATTTTTGATAGAATCGATTATTCCGCAAATACAGAACCTAACAGCTGACACTCTCAAATCAACAGATGCCCCTTGTAATTGCATCTAAGCTGACTACTTCTACAAAAATATTCTAACTTTCTTGCTAAACATACCTTCGATCCAATCTTATTTCCATTAACAACATTAAATTTGCTCAAATCTTTCTACGGGGATCTGAAAGCTTCACCAGCATAGCGGACATTCCCAAGCTCCTCTTCAATACGCAAAAGCTGTAACCAAATCGAGGAAAAAATTAAGAGTGGGAATTATGAGATTATGTTAATGGGCAAGGAAATTGCATCTAACAATCTGCAAGATACATGACATTTCAAGGAAAGGCCAATTATGGGGATATATTGTAGAAATGGAGATATATAATTTCTTTGGAGTGAGAAAAACACAAGACTAGATTTCTTAGAAAAAATGAAAGTAGTTTTGAATATTATAAACATCCCAGTAACTGTAATGAATGTAAAGATGATACAAAGGACTGAAGAATCAAAGGAACCTTGCCATGTAGGAAAGAAAAACACTTTTGCAACAGAGTCCAGGTCATGCTGTAAAAGTAGCCAAGATAGGTACAAATAGACCCCATGATAGCTCGGTCTAAGAACCATCTGGCAGTACCAGCTATACTTATTTAAATACCAATTTGTCATATTTTGGAAAATCTAGCTGTCCAAGAGGAGATGGTTTTGTGTTGGAAATAAATCCAGTATCATAAAGAAGAATAGTTTTGAAT
Organism: Magnolia changhungtana; assembly: GCA_030180095.1. Classification (NCBI taxonomy): domain Eukaryota; kingdom Viridiplantae; phylum Streptophyta; class Magnoliopsida; order Magnoliales; family Magnoliaceae; genus Magnolia; species Magnolia changhungtana. The sequence continues at coordinate 7,610,847 of JASAUF010000161.1, read as the reverse complement.
TTTACCAATCAGACAACAGACATTTACAGAAACAAGTGGCTCATTATTACCTGATTGTACTTGGCCAGCCGCTCGCTACGGCAAGGAGCTCCTGTTTTGATCTGTAGGACAGTTCAACATTACACAATATCAACAAAGATAAACAACCAGCAACATATCTCTGCGAATAAAATCAGTACTAGAGATGATACCTGTCCGCTTGCTAGGCCAACAGATAGATCAGCAATAAAATTATCCTCTGTCTCGCCACTGCGGTGGCTCACCATCACACCCCATCCTGCAGCTTTTGAGTCAAGAGCGGCTTGTATGGATTCTGTAACTGTTCCAATCTGGTTAACCTGCACAAGAGATGTCTACAGTGAGTTGGAATGAACTCAACATCAAAGCGATTGTATTTGAATGCAATCATGGGACATGGAAATTGAACTATGTGGTTCAGGTTTCACCAGGACATATGATGCATTTTGTAGGAAGAACACATAGGTAATGATTGTGTCTAAGATCATGCTTGCATTAGAGACATATAATTGAATGAACCCCAGATCATACTAACGGATATTTTTATTGGATTGTGATGCATTATCAACACAATTCCATTTCAGAATAATCACAGGCCTGTGCAGATTTGCAGGATTCAGGCACATACTAATGGTGAAGAGATCATCCTTGCCAACTAGCAGAGCTGAAAACCAATGCCCTCAAAGGCCCAAACCAATCAATTGAAAAGGTGAGACTTGAAATCCCAAGACTCGGTTCAATGACAACTATGCTTTCCAGAATAATTTTTTAACAATATATTGCTGAAATAACTTGATCTATTAAAAAGGAGAAAAGCAGTTATGGACACTCAAATTTCCAAAGATAGCAGCTTTACAGAGCACGATAGATATCGAAACCCTTACCTTTAATAACAAACCATTACAAGACTTCTTCTGAATTGCCTCGGCAATCCGCTTTGGATTTGTTACCAACAAATCATCTCCCACTAGTTGTATATCAACTGAGGACTGTAGTGATGCCCATGAGCTCCAATCATCTTGATCAAAGGGATCTTCAATGGACACAATTGGAAAGTCTCTAACAAACTCTTTGTATAGCTCACCGAGGCTGTGAGCTGTGTGCACATGAGCCCCATCGTTTGGCTGTTTCTTGAAATCCAGATCGTATCTGCCATCTTTAGTGAAGAACTCTGAAGCGGCCACATCCATCCCGATCTTGATCTGCAAAACCCATTTTGAGATCATTTCTGCGCAGAGAAAAAAGAGGGGTGGGGAGGAGATGAAAAGCTGAACTTTTCTGTTTCTACCTTGCCAGTATAACCAGCCTTTTCAATCGCATCAATAAGCAAAACCAGCCCCTCCCTGTTATCCTGAACATTAGGAGCAAAACCACCTTCATCTCCGACATTGCATGCATCTTGCCCATATTTGGCCTTGATGATACCCTTTAGGATATGATATACTGTTTCATAAAATACAATTTAAAACAGTCATTCCAGTTTTTCTGCATCAGTAACATAAGACTATCATGCTATTCTGGGTCTATCTGCACAGAGATCTACAAGCGCAATTTAGAATGAAGCAGTGGATAATGCCAACAGATTTGAGCCTTTAAGGGGGAGGGAGGGAGCTAACCTTCACTACCCATGCGCAGAGCCTCAGCAAATGAAGTAGCACCAACTGGCAATATCATAAACTCTTGCATGGCCAGATTATTGCCCGCATGACTGCCCCCGTTTATCACATTGAATGCTGGAACTGGCATCACAAGCTCCTTCGTTCCAGCTAATTCCTGAATGTGCTTGTAGAGAGGTACTCCCTTCACTCCTGCACCGGCCCTACATACACTTAATGATACTCCAAGAATGGCGTTGGCCCCTAGTTTTGATTTGTTTGGGGTTCCATCAAACTCGAGCATAATGGCATCAACATCAGCTTGATTCCTGATCAAAAAAGAAAACACATGCATGTCAGAACTTCATGTTCTACAGAAAGTGGAAGCAATCAATCACATAGAACAACAAAATAAATATACAAACATCAAAATGTGATAATAGTAGTGGCATATAAATCATCACAATTGGATAGACTTGCTCTAGTCTCCAAAGGTTAAGATTGAGTTCTTTATTTGGATTACTGTCTTACAGGACATCATATTCTTTGTACAGTGATTGGTAGTGATTGGCAAGGAAATAAAATAATCTTTCTGGAACTCCATCACAAACACATGATATAACACCTTATAGTGATACTACCAAAAATCCTCCAACGTGAGCTACTTGCCTACTTGGCTGGTTCATGCTGGATGTTGTCTGAAAATGCTTGTGGATATGCTTTATGGAGATGATTTTATTTTTATTTTTTTTACACAAGCGCACACACCCCACACACTCACGCCTTTGGTGGAATTTCACCACCTATGGGTATTCGAACCCTTGACCCGGTGTTGAAACTCCCGAGAGTCTACCACCCGAGCAAGAGTAAGGACCCTCTTTATGGAGACGATTAACTACTAACAATATCTGTAGCTCCTACTATTGATCATTTAATCTACTGCCAGCACATCTTCCAATCCAACAAGTCACCCATTTCATGGCAATGCTCACACAATGTTTTTCTCACAGCACACTATCTCCTTGACAGTCACTGACTCACTACAAAGATTTAATGCTTCTCTAATTTCCCTTCATCTGAGGCATTGCCCAAAGCAAGGTTCAAAGACCATACTCAACTCAAGATTTAATAAATGACCGAGTCAGAGTTTGACTCACGAATCATTGTGACCTTGCCTTTTTTTTAAGGGATTCATTGTGACCATGCCTTGAAGAGAACATTCATCGAATAAGCTAACAAGTATTTCAAAAATCTACTATCTCAACAAGTATTCCAAATTTCTATAGCACACAAATTGTATTTTAGTAATGAGCATTTCATTAGGTTTATTGCATACTAAAAGGGCATATATAAATAACAATTACACCTCGGAATTGAAGCATAATAATGCAATTTACTGCAATATTTATACTCGTAAAATGTCTGCTTAGGATATATTTGGTAGCAACAAAAGTTCAATACTAATCAGGCTTGTCCGGGTCAAGACCTTATCCATGCATTTGTTGCATGTTAGGCATCGCGGAAACAAAGAAAAGTTAAGACAGCCTAATCTATGACTTTTTATTGTTGGAGAGATTTCCCATGTTGCTACAAATGCTTGGGACCTGGTTATCCCTATTATGGCACATGCCAGAGTTAATTGTGATACACATGCCAATGAACCACAAGTGCGGCAGTGCCACCTTTCATCTTTAAGCACTACAAATTTGCCACATCTAACCTTCAAACCCTTCGTGTGCTACATGCAATGCATGTATCAACTTGTACATGCACTATGTGTTTCAAATATGCTAGCATTCATCATCAACTTTCACACATATGCCAATTTATATTTTCAAGCACCATACATGTACCACTATTCTTCTTCAAGTACTCAGCATGTGCCATGTTCAAACATACATTGTCAAGCACCACACATGTGCCATGTGCAATGGATAATCCTTCCTTATCCGGGTTCTTGACAAACAGCAGCAATCCAAGTTAGTCTAGGTCAGCAAGCCCAATCAGCTTAGTCACAAATAGCTTGGCCCGGAGAACTTGACCAAAACAAAACTTCACTTGCTTCCAGACAGGGCCCTTAGTAAATAAATAATAAATAATAAATAAAGAAAAGAAAAAAGATACATACTTTGTCATGCTTACCAGATTGCTTTCATGGAATAAATAATAAGACAATTTAGTGCTTTTTCGATAAAGAAATTATCACAACCAGATGTTATGTATGAAATTTCACATACAACCCAGTCTTTCCCAGTATAGTGTCACTTAGTATCCAAGCCACGCAAAAGGTGGGCTACATCATGAAATCACATGGGGCAAAGATCACGCTGGTCCACTCAAGGTGGGCCACACCATCAAAAGCAATGATCAGTAGATGGTCTGACTCAGCATACAAGTGTGGCCAAACTAATAAGTGGATCAGAATGATTTTCACCCTAGGTGATCTTCTTGGTGCGGCCAACCTTTTACACAACTCAGATGTCCTAAACATTATCATTGGCAGAAAAGGCATGACTGTATGCAACCATTTTTCTTTTGTATATTTTAAAGCTGTTGTTCGAGCATGTAATATAGTAAGTGATTTGATCGATTCCGACTTGGATTGAAGTTGGGTCGACTTCAACTATAAAAATAAATAATAAAAAACTGCTCAGCCCTTCATTTGCTCCAGCCAGCACTTTGCCATGTCACACTCAGTTGCTAGGACTTTTTCTCATCTGAGATTCTATATCATGGCCAAACTTTGTCTTAAAAAATGCAGGAAATACTTGTGGCTAGAAGTGTGCTTAGGCTGTGATCTTACTCGTTTAGTAGTGGCAATCAGGCTTAAAGTTTCAGCAGTCCTATTATTGAATTAGAAATCTGATGGATCAACGTGAGATAAAGAGTTCCAAAGATCTCAAATAATCACCATGTGTGACCCCTTATAATTCGAGTTTTTATCTCTAAAATGCATCTACTACAGCTCCCTACTCTGTAAAACATCATAACTTTTCTTTGACTAGGAAAACAGCAAATGATCCCAACATACAAAAATACCTATAAATCAAAAAATCATCTTTGAGTGCAAACCACAACTAGTACCAAAAATCAGGCTTCCTATCATTGAATTAGAAATCCGATGGATTAGCATAAGATGAGAGTTCAAAAGATCTCTAACAATCACCATGGGTGACCCCTTATAATTCGAGATTTTATCTCTAAAATGCATCTACTACAGCTGCCTACTCTGTAAAACATCATAACTTTTATTTGACTAGGAGAACAGCAAATGATCCCAACATACAAAAATACCTATAAATCACAAAATCATCTGAGTGCAAACCACAGCTGGTACAAGCGATGTGAACCCATATTAACGTGGCGTACATCACATGTACTGGAGTTACGCAGAGTAGGCGCCCACCAAATGGACAATCCAGATCAATTGTAGGACCTTTCATGATAAATGATCTGAACCATTCATGTTGCAGGGAATCAATCAGATGGTTAGAAAGGTAGTATCAGTGTTATTTTGGAAGAACAGCCCCTGAAGGGAGGGGCGGGACCACATTGATGGTCCAGATCTTCCATTTGTGGTCAGATGTGACTATATGATAGTTGTGCATTCTGTGAAGTTGTAAAGCTCAGAAATTAAACTGATCTGACAATCCCAACCGTCCGATCACAGAATTACTGACCATTGAATATGATCTGCCAATTGATGTTTTGTTTTTCAGTGATTATTTTTAGAACGAAGCCTCCAATCAGTTCAATTTTCATCTACAGGCACTCGATGGTGGGCCACACATCCCATCGAGATCTCGAAGTTTACCTGACATCAACACCAATCAGCCTCGGCGCCAAGAGCTCGTTGATGTTCTTCACAGCGTTGAGGACGCCTTTCCCACCGTAGACGCTCTTGTCGCCATCCCTCAGCTCCAAGGCCTCATAGATCCCGGTCGACGCCCCACTGGGGACCGCCGATCGGTAGAGATCGTCAGTCACGAGATCGACCTCGACCGTCGGATTGCCCCTGCTGTCGATGATCTGCCTCGCCTTCACGGATTTCACCGCGTGCGCCTTCACGGCCGTGGTCGTTGCCGACGGGGCGACGGCGGTCGAGCAACGGACGTTCAGATGGCGAGATTTGAGGGAAGGGAGTGCTGATGAGGTGGCAGAGGACAGGGATGGGATTTTGGAAGAAAGGAAGGGTTTCTGGAGGAGAGATGAGCTTGAAGAGGAGAGAGATGGAGGAGTTAGAGCCATTTCGTGGAGAGAAGATGGAGAGCTAGGGTGTTAGAGGGAGGGATTTTTATACAAGGGAGGGGTACTTTGGGAAGTCCGTCGAGGAGCGATAAAAGCAGAGGGTAGAAGAGGGGTAGCTGTTGGAATTTTTGGAAATACGAGGGAGACAAGCATCCGTCGTTCAAGTGAGAGGAGAGGAGAGGAGAGGAGAGGATCGGCATAGACTCCTGTGATAGTTCATCACCATTTGAAAAATCGTAGTAACGCACTAAATGTAGACATGGCATGGTTTTAATGCGATCCATACCGTTAAAATTATTTAAATCATAGATAAAAGTGCTTATATAAAAAATAAAATTACAACATAAATTATAATATTCTAATTTTTTTTAATTTTGATAAATTTACTATTGTACTCATAAACATTGATTTACTTGGACCGTTAAAACCCCTTTTTCCTTGGTGATTTTAAAGAGTTATTCAAAAACAGTATTCCCCACATTTTGGATGGTCAGGATCGCATGTAAGTGGCACACGTGAGGACGTCCAGTCATCACCATTTTCAAAATGGTGGTAAACTGAAAATGGTGGTGAACCGTAGTAGGAGTTGGGAGAAGTAGGTAGGTGTGAAGCCAGCCGCTTTGGTAGATTCCCGGATCCACCTAAGCGGGTGGATTCCTGACTGTGGACCCAACCTTGATGTATTTTCCTTACATCCATTCCGTCCATACGTTTTGAAAGATGATTTTAGGTCAAAATTCCAAATTTTAGGCAGATATAAATCTGAGGTAATTCACACCACAGGAAACCGTGGTAATTAAATAATCACCATTAAAAACTATGAGGGTTACCAGAATGTTTATTTTTCATCCAACCCGTTGATATGATTAAAAAGACCTGTATGAATAGATCATAAAATATCAACTTGATCCAAACTTTTGTGTCCTATGATAAGTATATAACTGTCAATCGACACTGTTTCCTGTGGTTTGGACCACCGCAGATTTGGATCTGCATCAATTTTGGGACACTGTCATAAAATGATATTTCAAAAACGGATGGACGGTATGGATTTAAGTAACATACATCACGTTGGGCTCCGTACTCATGGATCCTCACCCTGGTGTATCACGTTGGGCTCCATGAAGGAAGCACGTGCATGTTTTTATATTATCGAGAAATAGGAACGATGATCGAGCATGTTTGGTCAGGCGGACGGGATTGGAAGGAGCAATCCCGGGATTGGCCGGGCGTGCCAAACAGGCACGTTGAACTTCTGCCTGGATCCTTCCACCTGTGGATCCGGGGATTCACCGAAACGGTACCCAGGTGCTAAAGGAAGCACGTGCGTATTTTTATAGGAAACGGATTGGCTACTCCCCTGACACCAGCCAATGGCTGGTGGTCGGTGATCTGTGGACCTCACCATGATGTATTTGTTTCAAACATGCTCTCCATTTATTTTTAAAGATCATTTTAAGTTATGAGACCAAAGACGAGGTATATCCCAATCTCAAGTGGACCACATTACAGGGAACAGTTTTGCATGAGTATCGACCATTAAAAACATTTCAGGGGCCATGAAAGTTTTGGATCCAGCCTATTTTTATTTTTTCCCTTCATCTGGGCCTGTATGACCTAATCAACAGATTGGACGTCAAATAAACAGTACAGTAGACCTTAGGAGGCTTTTAATGGTGGATATCCAATAACTATTGTTTTCATGTGGTGTGGTCCACATGAGATTTACAACTCTCACATTTTTGGGATCAAGCACTAAAATGATCTTTAAAAATGTATGAACAGAATGGATGAAACACATACATCATGATGGGGCCCACAGTGCACCGACCACTAGCCACAGGGCCGGTGGTAGGGGAGTAGCTAATCCGTTCTCTTTTTTATATTGTCGAGAAATACGAACGATGTTCGCGCATGTAAATTAGAGTCCTAACCGTGAGCAGATGTACTATATCGATAAAAGTGTTCAAGATCTGGTCGTTTATTGTCCTTCCCATTATTGTATGTACGGCAACACGAAAATTAAGCTGATCTTCTTGTGAAATGGGTCATGTCTGAGCACTAATGTGGATCGTTAGATAAACGCCTTGTATTTTCATAAGAATGTGGCTTAACCGATGAAAAGGCAAAACCTCATATCTGAGTCGAAGTATACACAATCTGATGAACAACTCAAATCTATGCCATGAGGGTGTGTGCGCCCATTGCCACGAGTGAGTGGCCGTTGGGCTGCTTTGTTAGTTTTTTGGATTTTCAGTTGTAGTTGAACGAACAGTAGCCAGATCCTTGTGGCCTCCCTTACCGTACACGTACACGTGGCATGTACATCGAATAATAGCCAACAAAATAGGAAACGGATTGGCTACTCCCCCTGACACCAGCCAATGGCTAGTGGTCAATGCTATGTAGGCCCCACCATAATGTATTTGTTTCATCCATGTCGTCCATATATTTTTACAGATCATTTAAGTATGAGACCAAAAATGAGGTATATCCCAATCTCAAGTGGACCACATTGCAGGACACGGTGTTGAATGAGCGTCGACCATTAAAAACATTATGGGGGCCATAAAAGTTTTGGATCAAGCTGATTTTTATGTTTTCCCTTCATCTGGGCCTGTATGACCTAATCAACGGATTGGATGTCAAATAAACAGTACAGTAGGCCTTAAGAGGATTTTAATTGTGGATATTCAATCACTACTGTTTTCATGTGGTGTGGTCCACATGAGATAGATATCTCTCTCATTTTTAGGATCAAGCACTAAAATGATCTTTAAAAATGTATGAACGGAATGGATGAAACACATACATCATGGTGGGGCCCACGGTGCACTGACCACCAGCCACGGGGCTGGTGGCAAGGGGAGTAGCCAATCCGTTCCCCTTTTTATATTGTCGAGAAATACGAACAATGTTCGCGCATGTAAATTAGAGTCCTGACCGTGAGGAGACGCACTATATCGATACAAGTGTTCAAGATCTGGTCGTTTATCGTCCTTCTCGTTATTGTACGTGTGGTGACACGAAAATTAAGCTGATCTTCTTGTGAAATGGGCCATATCTGAGTACTTGTGTGGATCGTTGGATAAACTCCTTGTATTTTCATAAGAATGTGGCGGAACTGATGAGAAGTCACAACCTCAGATCTGAGTCGAAGTATACACAATCTGATGAACAACCCAGATCTATGCAACGAGGGTGCGTGTGCCCGATGCCACGAGTGAGTGGCCGTTGGGCTACTTTGTTAGTTTTTTAGGTTTTCAGTTGTAGCTGAACGAGCAGTAGCTAGATCCTCGTGGCCTCCTTTACCGTACACGTACACGTGGCATGTACATCGATTAATTGCCACCAAAATAGGAAACGGATTGGCTACTCCCCCTGACACCAGCCAATGGCTAGTGGTCGGTGTTATGTAGGCCCCACCATGATGTATTTGTTTCATCCATGCCGTCCATATATTTTTACAGATCATTTTAAGTATGAGACCAAAAATGAGGTATATCCCAATCTCAAGTGGACCACATTGCAGGAAACAGTGTTGAATGAGCGTCAACCATTAAAAACATTCTGGGGGCCATAAAAGTTTTGGATCAAGCTGATTTTTGTTTTTTCCCTTCATCTGGGCATGTATGACCTAATCAACAAATTGGATGTCAAATAAACAGTAAAGTAGGCCTTAGGAGGATTTTAATGGTGGATATCCAATAACTATTGTTTTCCTGTGGTGTGGTCTACATGAGATTTATCTCTCTCTCTCATTTTTGGGATCAAGCACTAAAATGATCTTTTAAAATGTATGAACGGAATGGATGAAACACATACATCATGGTGGAGCCCACAGTGCACCGACCACTAGCCACAAGGGCTGGTGACGGGGGAGTAGCCAATCCGTTCCCATTTTTATATTGTCGAGAAATACGAACGATGTTCGCGCATGTAAATTAGAGTCCTGACATTGGGGAGACGTACTATATCAATACAAGTGTTCAAGATCTGGCCGTTTATCGTCCTTCCCGTTATTGTACGTGCGGCGACACGAAAATTAAGCTGATCTTCTTGTGAAATGGATCATGTCTGAGCACTGATGTGGATCGTTGGATAAACTGCTTGTATTTTCATAAGAATGAGGCAGAACTGATGAGAAGACACAACCTCAAATCTGAGTCGAAGTATACACAATCTGATGAACGACCCAGATCTATGCCACGAGGGTGCGTGCGCCCGATGCCACGAGTGAGTGGTCGTTGGGCCGCTTTGTTAGTTTTTTGGGTTTTCAGTTGTAGTCGAACGAGCAGTAGCTAGATCCTCGTGGCCTCTCTTACCGTACACGTACACGTGGCATGTACATCGAATAATAGCCACCAAAATAGGAAACGGATTGGCTACTCCCCACCAACCAATGGCTAATGGTCGGTACTATGTAGGCCCCACCATGATGTATTTGTTTCATCCATGTCGTCCATATAATTTTAAGTATGAGACCAAAAATAAGGTATATCCCAATCTCAAGTGGACCGCATTGCAGGAAACAGTGTTGAATGAGCGTCGACCATTAAAAACATTATGGGGGCCGTAAAAGTTTTGGATCAAGCTAATTTTTGTTTTTTCCCTTCATCTGGGCCTGTATGACCTAATCAACGGATTGGATGTCAAATAAACTGTACAGCAGGCCTTATGAGGATTTTAACGGTGGATATCCAATAATTATTGTTTTCATGTGGTGTGGTCCACATGAGATATATATCTCTCTCATTTTTGGGATCAAGCATTAAAATGATCTTTAAAAATGTATAAACGGAATGGATGAAACACATACATCATGGTGGGGCCCACAGTGCACCGACCACCAGCCACGGGGCTGGTGGCAAGGGGAGTAGCCAATCCGTTCCCTTTTTTATATTGTCGAGAAATACGAACGATGTTTGCACATGCAAATTAGAGTCCTGACCGTGAGGAGACGTACTATATTGATACAAGTGTTCAAGATTTGACCGTTTATCGTCATTCCCGTTATTGTACGTGTGGCGACACGAAAATTGAGCTGATCTTCTTGTGAAATGGGCCATGTCTGAGCACTGATGTGGATCGTTAGATAAACTCCTCGTATTTTTATAAGAATGAGGCGGAACTGATGAGAAGACACAACCTCAGATCTGAGTTGAAGTATAAACAATCTGATGAATGACCCAGATCTATGCCACGAGGGTGTGTGTGCTCGATGCCACGAGTGAGTGGCCATTGGGACACTTTGTTAATTTTTTGGGTTTTCACTTGTAGTTGAATGAGCAGTAGCGAGATCCTCGTAGCCTCCCTTACTGTACACGTACACGTGGCATGTGAATCGATTAATAGCCACCAAAATAGGAAACGGATTGGCTACTCCCCCTGACACCAGCCAATGGCTAGTGGTCGGTGTTATGTAGGCCCCACCATGATGTATTTGTTTCATCCATGCCGTCCATATATTTTTACAGATCATTTTAAGTATGAGACCAAAAACGAGGTATATCCCAATCTCAAGTGGGCCACATTGCAAGAAACAATTTTGAATGAGCGTCGACCATTAAAAACATTCTAGGGGCCATAAAAGTTTTGGATCAAGCTAATTTTTGTTTTTTCCCTTCATCTAGGCCTGTATGACCTAATTAACAGATTGGATGTCAAATAAACAGTACAGTAGGCCTTAGGAGGATTTTAATGGTGGATATCCAATAACTATTGTTTTCATGTGGTGTGGTCCACATGAGATTTATATCTCTCTCATTTTTGGGATCAAGCACTAAAATGATCTTTAAAAATGTCTGAACGGAATGGATGAAACACATACATTATGGTGGGGCCCACAGTGCACCGACCACCAGCCATGGGGCTGGTGGCAGGGGGAGTAGCCAATCCGTTCCCATTTTCATATTGTCGAGAAATACGAACGATGTTCGTGCATGTAAATTAGAGTCTTGACAGTGAGGAGACGTACTATATCGATACAAGTGTTTAAGATCTGACTGTTTATCGTCCTTCTTGTTATTGTACATGCGGCGACACGAAAATTAAGCTGATCTTCCTTTGAAATGGGTCATGTCTGAGCACTAATGTGGATCATTGGATAAACTCCTTGTATTTTCATTAGAATGAGGCGGAACTGATGAGAAGACACAACCTCAAATCTGAGTCGAAGTATACACAATCTGATGAACGACCCAAATCTATGCCACGAGGGTGCGTGCGTCAGATGCCACGAGTGAGTGGCCGTTGGGCCGCTTTGTTAGTTTTTTGGGTTTTCAGTTGTAGCTGAACTAGCAGTAGCCAGATCCTCGTGGCCTCCCTTACCGTACATGTACACATGGCATGTACATCGAATAATAGCCACTAAAATAGGAAATGGATTGGCTACTCCCCCTGACACCAGCCAATGGCTAGTGGTCGGTGCTATGTAGGCCCCACCATGATGTGTTTGTTTCATCCATGCCGTCCATAAATATTTACATATCATTTTAAGTATGAGACCAAAAATGAGGTTTATCCCAATCCCAAGTGGACCACATTGCATGAAACTGTGTTGAATGAGTGTCGACCATTAAAAACATTCTAGGGGCCATAAAAGTTTTGGATCAAGCTGATTTTTGTTTTTTCCCTTCATCTGGGCCTATATGACCTAATCAATGTATTGGATGTCAAATAAACAGTACAGTAAGCCTTAGGAGGATTTTAATGGTGGATATCCAATAACTATTGTTTTCATGTGGTGTGGTCCATATGAGATATATATCTCTCTCATTTTTGGGATCAAGCACTAAAATGATCTTTAAAAATGTATGAACGGAATGGATGAAACACATACATCATGGTGGGACCCACAGTGCACCGACCACCAGGTACGAGGCTGGTGGTAGGGGGAGTAGCCAATCCGTTCTTTTTTTTACATTGTCGAGAAATGCGAACAATGTTCGCGCATGTAAATTAGTCCTGACTGTGAGGAGATGTACTATATCGATACAAGTGTTTAAGATCTGCTCGTTTATTGTCCTTCCCGTTATTGTACGTGCGGCAACACGAAAATTAAGTTGATCTTCTTGTGAAATGGGCCATGTCTGAGCACTGTTGTGGATCGTTGCATAAACTCTTTGTATTTTCATAAGAATGTGGCGGAACTGATGAGAAGACACAACCTCATATCTGAGTCAAAGTATACACAATCTGATGAATGACCCAGATCTATGCCACGAGGGTGCATGCGCCTGATGCCACGAGTGAGTGGCTGTTGGGCCGCTTTGTTAGTTTATCAGTTGTAGCTGAACGAGTAGTAGCCAGATCCTCGTGGCCTCCCTTACTGTACACGTACACGTGGCATGTACATCGAATAATAGCCACCAAAATAGGAAACAGGTTGGCTACTCCCCCTGACACCAACCAATGGCTAGTGGTCGATGCTATGTAGGCCCCACCATGATGTATTTGTTTCATCCATGTCGTCCATATATTTTTACAGATCATTTTAAGTACGAGACCAAAAATGAGGTATATCCCAATCTCAAGTGGACCGCCTTGCAAGAAACAGTGCTGAATAAGCGTTGACCATTAAAAACATTCTAGGGGCCATAAAAGTTTTGGATCAAGCTGATTTTTGTTTTTTCCCTTCATCTGGGCCTGTATGACCTAGTCAACGGATTGGACGTCAAATAAACAGTATAGTAGGCCTTAGGAGGATTTTAATGGTGGATATCCAATAACTATTGTTTTCATGTAGTGTGGTCCACATGAGATATATATCTCTCTCATTTTTAGGATCAAGCACTAAAATGATCTTTAAAAATGTATGAAACACATACATCATGGTGGGGCCCACAGTGCACTGACCACCAGCCATGGGGCTGGTGGCAAGGGGAGTAGCCAATCCTTTCCCGTTTTTATATTGTCGAGAAATACGAACGATGTTCGCGCATGTAAATGAGAGTCCTGACCGTGAGGAGACGTACTATATCGATACAAGTGTTTAAGATCTAGCCATTTATTGTCCTTCCTGTTATTATACGTGTGGGGACACGAAAATTAAGCTGATCTTCTTGTGAAATGGGCCATGTCTGAGCACTGATGTGGATCGTTGGATAAACTGCTTGTATTTTCATAAGAATGTGGCGGAACTGATGAGAAGACACAACCTTAGATCTGAGTCGAAGTATACACAATCTGATGAATGACCCAGATCTATGCCACGATGATGCGTGCACCCGATGCCACGAGTGAGTGGCCGTTGGGCCACTTTGTTAGTTTTTTGGGTTTTCAGTTGTAGCTGAACGAGCAGTAGCTAGATCCTCGTGGCCTCCTTTACCGTACACGTACACGTGGCATGTACATCGATTAATAACCACCAAAATAGGAAACGGATTGGCTACTCCCCCTGACATCAGCCAATGGCTAGTGGTCGGTGCTATGTAGGCCCCACCATGATGTATTTGTTTCATCCATGACGTCCATATTTTTTACAGATTATTTTAAGTATGAGACCAAAATGTGGTATATCCCAATCTCAAGTGGACCACATTGTAGGAAACAGTATTGAATGAGCGTCGACCATTAAAAACATTCTGGGGGCCATAAATGTTTTGGATCAAGCTGATTTTTGTTTTTTCCCTTCATCTAGGCCTGTATGACCTAATCAACGGATTGGATGTCAAATAAACAGTACAGTAGGCCTTAGGAGGATTTTAATGGTGGATATCCAATAATTATATTGTTTTCATGTGGTGTGGTCCACATGAGATATATATCTCTCTCATTTTTGGGATCAAGCACTAAAATGATCTTTAAAAATGTATGAACAGAATGGATGAAACACATACATCATGGTGGGGCCCACAGTGCACTGACCACCAGCCACGGGGTTGGTGGCAGGGGGAGTAGCCAATTCGTTCCCGTTTTTATATTGTCGAGAAATACAAACGATGTCCGTGCATGTAAATTAGAGTCCTAACCATGAGGAGACATACTATATCAATACAAGTGTTCAAGATCTGGCCGTTTATCGTCGTTCCCGTTATTGTATGTGTGGCAACATGAAAATTAAGTTGATCTTCTTGTGAAAAAGGCTATGTTTGAGCACTGATGTGGATCGTTGGATAAACTCCTTGTATTTTCATAAGAATGTGGCAGAACTGATGAGAAGACACAACCTCAGATCTGAGTCAAATTATACACAATCTGATGAGCGACCCAGATCTATGCCACGAGGGTGTGTGCACCCGATGCCATGAGTGAGTGGCTGTTAGGCCACTTTGTTAGTTTTTTGGGTTTTCAGTTGTAGCTGAACAAGCAGTAGCTAGATCCTCCCACCTTGGTGGATCCGGGGATTCACCGAAACCGCGCCCAGGTGCTAATGGAAGCATGTGCATGTTTTTATAAGAAACGGATTGGCTACTCCCCCTGACACTAGCCAATGGCTGGTGATCGATGATCTGTGGGCCTCACCATGATGTATTTGTTTCATACATGTTGTCCATTTATTTTTAAAGATCATTTTAAGTTATGAGACCAAAGATGAGGTATATCTCAATCTCAAGTGGACCACATTACAGGAAATAGTTTTGAATGAGTATCAACCATTAAAAACATTTTAGGGGCCATGAAAGTTTTGGATCAAGACGATTTTTGTTTTTTCCCTTCATCTGGGCCTGTATGACCTAATCAACAGATTGGATGTCAAATAAACAGTACAGTAGGCCTTAGGAGGGTTTTAATGGTGGATATCCAATAACTATTATTTTCATGTGGTGTGGTCCACATGAGATTTACAACTCTCACATTTTTGGGATCAAGCACTAAAATGATCTTTAAAAATGTATGAACGGAATGGATGAAACACACATCATGGTGGGGCCCACAATGCACCGACCACTAGCCACAGGGCTGGTGGCAGGGGGAGTAGCCAATCCGTTCCCATTTTTATATTATCAAGAAATACGAATGATGTTTGCACATGTAAATTAGAGTCCTGACCGTGAGGGGACGTACTATATCTATACAAGTGTTCAAGATCTGGCCGTTTATCATCCTTCCCATTATTGTACGTGTGGTGACACGAAAAATAAGCTGATCTTCTTGTGAAATGGGCCATGTCTGAGTACTGGTGTGGATTGTTGGATAAACTCCTCGTATTTTCATAAGAATGTGGCGGAACTGATGAGAAGACACAACCTCAGATCTGAATCGAAGTATACACAATCTAATGAACGACCCAGATCAATGCCACGAGGGTGCGTGCGCCCGATGCCACGAGTGAGTGGCTGTTGGGCCGCTTTGTTAATTTTTTGGGTTTTCAGTTGTAGTTGAAGGAGCAGTTGCAAATCCTCATGGCCTCCCTTACCGTACACATACATGTGGCATGTACATTGAATAATAGCCACCAAAATAGGAAACGGATTGGCTACTCCCCCTGACACCAACCATTGGCGGATGGTCGATGCTATTGTAACGCCCCAGTTTTCGAGACCTGAGCATCCCACTCATTTCTTAAAAACTCGAGTGTTAACTTATAAGCAAAAGGATAATCAATCCCAACCAAATTGCGATTAACGAAACCAAGCGTAGTATAAATGAAGCTTAAGCAGTAACAATATCCTGGGCCATTAGCTGGGGCCCACATACAAAACCTTAAATCTCAAAATGAACTGAAATGATAATAAACAAATAGTCTACTGATTTAATCCGAAATAAGTAGCCGCCTCCTGGTACGGCTCCTCCTCGATTTCAACCACCTCCGGATCCGCCGCAAGCCCATCTGTCCTTGTATCCTCTGTACGCTTGAACATTGATGAATGAGTGGTCAGCTCAGTGTGATCTCCCCTCAATATTACACACCGCCGCCGTAAACAACGAATAGTATAAAAACATACAGATAATCCAAAACATAGTAGATGTAATCTTATTAATTGCATGGATATATGAATGCAATCGTCAGCCCGGGTAAAGCATCCAGACTGCCTATGTCCCGGGTAAAACATCCGGACAGACATTGGGGTTATCACCCACGAATAAAACTGGTCATCAGCACAACATTCACCGTAATCGCATGAGCATGATGATCCGAGTCATTATCATAATCGAATGACTGGTCATAAGCGCAACACTCGGCGTAATAGCATGGACATAATAACCCAAGCCATCGTAATATGTCATGTATGCATGATTTTTCAGCCCATTATTAGTCCAATTGCAAACAACTAATTTAAATAAAATCATGGTCACTACGTGGAGCGCATGGCCCAGCATAGGCTGACGGCTTGGGCATAGTATCCCATGACTACCATCCCCAGCCCATGAGGCTACCGTCTTAAGGTATATATATTATCCACCAATATGTGGTCAATCAATTCAATGTAAAAGGGGCCACCACCAAGCTGACTGGGAATAAAAGGTTGAAATCACTAAATCTGGCGATTTAAAACATGACGGCATGGATGGTTCAAAGGCAGATAAACAGCAGTATTTGAAAGATTGTGAAATTCACCCCAAATCAGTTAGGTGAAACCACACATGGATGGTAAACCCTATTGTCAAATGTCAACATCTAAAACCTCCATATTGGGGGCCTATGATCATCACAACTTGTCCATTTACACCCTAAGCACGGACTCTCCATTGATAGGACTTCCCATGGATAGATTTCAGTAATATATGTGTCACATCATCATATCAGCAACATAGATCTTATCATGAATAGGGAATAAGAAAAAATACATATATTTCTATCAAAACACACTAACTGAGTTAACATAAGATATATGACATGAATGATTGAATTATTCACCTAGACAGTTCAGAGTATATAATCAAGAGTCTAAACGATAGTAAGCATGGGGATCACTTTGTTAAATAGATGGATCAAGTGAATACAGTCCATTTCCACACAGAATTTATCATTAGTCTAACTAACCGTTAAAATTTACCAAACTACTATTTCTGGTCTAGTTAGGGATGGAAAGCTTAAAGGGAAAGAAATCATCACCAGACAAAGCGTAGAGTGCTTCTAGATACAAGTTTTCTTGAGAAGATGGTGAATTTACACTACTCACGTAACTCCCTGTACAAATTCATTTATAACAGACAATGAGTCACAAGGTTTAATACGTGAGGATAGGTGAAGAGCTGGAAGGCCCTAAACTAAGGTTGTTTGGGTTGTAATCAAGGGCGATCAAGCTCACTAGGCATGAGCCCTTATTTTAATTAGACTGGGTCCAGTCAGGGCCCACTTGATCACTAGATCAGCCTCCTTTTCTTCTCAAACCCTTAGAACGAGTTTACCCACAAAATGGATGGTGTGGATAAATTACATACATCAAGGTGGGGTCCACAGAGTTGCTGAAGTCATCACAGTAGCTACATGCTGATGTGGCCCACAGAACTTGGTGGCATCAGTGCAGCAGCTAGAGCTGCTGGCTGCAATGGGCCCACGTCCAATGATTGGATGGTGTGTATAGGACACATACCTCACAGTGGGGTCCCGACACAGATGGACGGCTGGAATTGGAAAACATAATCAAGGTGGGCCCCATGTCCGATGCCAGAATGGATGGACGGCCCGGATGTAATCCACTTACATTACAACGTGTGGCAAGTGCATACAACATCATTTATTATTATAAAATTTTCATGTATGTGTTATATATATATATGTATGTGTTTTTTTTTTTTGAACATCCAGGGCCTGACATCCCTTGATGGACAGCCTGGACATACAGCAAGGTGGATCACGTGCAGACCTTGGATGGTCTGGATTCCACACCTACATTAGGTGGGGTTCACATGCACGTGGGTCCTATGTAGGGCCCATCACATATACACGTGATATATAGGTACTACTTTATATATATATATATATATATATATATATATATATATATATACACACACACATTTTTTTTTCAAAGGGAAACGTCCAGCGCTGGACGTCCAGCCCATGGTCCCCATCTGGACCTCTCGTCCCTGATGGACGGTTCAAACATGTGCGGCTCAGGGTGGCCCACCATTAGTGCGGGGCCCACAGTCAGGGCAACCTACCAGCATTGGGTGAGGCCTACTTGCATTTGTGCAGGGCCCATGGGTGGAGCAACCTACCAGCATTGGGTGAGGCCCACTGGCATTTGTGCAGGGCCCATGGGTAGAGCAACCTACTTGCGTTTGATGAGAAGACAGCAACATCTGCTGCGTGCTGTTGAAACCATCCCCGGCCCATGCTTTTCAGCTCAAACACGGCCCGATCCTAGCCATCTCTTAACCCCAAGCTGGGACCATTTAGAACACAGTTCGACCCCAAGCAGGGCCTGACGAAAACCACTTTCGGACTGCAACTTAGCAGTCCAAACCATAGCCAAAGACTGGCTTGGTTCCCACCCAAAAATGTTGCCGCCATCGGTCTGTTATCAGCCTGAAAACAGAGCCATTGTTTGCTCTGTTTCAAGTTGCCGTGCACCCAGCGACCTGCCTGATTTTTAGCCAGTCATTCAGCCCAAAACAAAGCCTTACAGGGCCTGTTGCTAGCTGAGCCTAATGCCTGGTTCGTAGCCATTAAATGGGCTCTATCCCAGACCTAAAAATGTTGCCATGTTAACTCTGGTTGGGCCCGCAATATAGCCATGGATTGGCTTGAATTCTTAGTTGGGAAGACAGCCATTGCTTGGCTTGTTTTCAACACAAAACAAAACTTCGACACTACTCGACTTCGGCCACTATTTAGGTCTGTTTTCTATCCGAAAGCATGGCCATTGCTTGGCCAGCTTTCAACCTAATACAAACATTATTGTGGCCTCATCCTCGCTGAAACGAAAAAGAAGGAAATGGAAGAAAACGGTCACCTGGGATGGGTGGATATCGTCCCTTGCACTCGGGCTGCAACAGGAGGAATGGCCTCCCCGCTTCCTCTCTCTTACCCTTTCTTTCTTCTTCTCTCTTGGCGTCCATCCCAAGGGCTACAGTGCCCTTTATATAGAGGGAGAGAGAGAGAAGAATAGCTGTGATTTCTCTTACCGCGGACGGCCGAGATTTTGCCTGCCACCGACTTTCCCAGAGAGGAAAGTCTCTCCTCTGTTTTTCATGTACAGGCCGTTGCTTGGCTGGTTTTGGAAGAAGAGAGCACCGCCTTAGATGAGAGATGGACGGTTGAGACGGCACGATCGGGCCGATTGTGAACCGTCCCATCTATCTCAAATGGGTCCCACACAGTGGATATCCGCCACGTGTAATACAATGGATGGTTGCAACCCATCTCTTTCGTCCGTTTACAAGGGCCCCAAAGCCTATAAGGTTTTGATCGTATGGGCCCCACAAAGATTTTGAACGGATTAGATGGTCCGGAAAATGACCATGGTGGGCCACCTAGGAGCTTAAGGAGGGTCGGTTTAAATCTCCAGGTGGCGGGAGATATTTTTTGTTTGCAAAAGAGCTCAGTCAAAGCTTGTTTGACCAAGGCAGTGGTCCCAATGCACCTCATGCACAAGCGTCCTCAGTGCACATGCACCGTGTGGGGGCCCGTTGAGACGTCAGTATCATAATCCATACCGTCCATTCACATTGGGGACCCTTCACAGGGACCCTGATCCGCACTGGGATGGAGGTGAGGCCCAGGTGGACTGTTATACTCTTCTTTGGGCTATTATCGGCCCATATGACACAATTTATCAATCGGGTGGGCCTGATACTTGTTTTCAACGATTAATATAAGGTGTTGGTTATGATGAAGGCTTAATTTGTCATTAACTAACTCTCAAGTGTTGGTGACAAGTGTTTTGTAACAGTATCTATTGACACGTGGGTTTTAATCTAGAGTGTTCAGATAACCTCACCCTCTTGAATTTTGTAGGGCGGGTTCTAGCTCCTAGAGACCTGGATGAATGGTCTTAATTTTGACCAGAATCCCCACCCTGCATATGTCATGTTCGAGTCATTTGGTTAATCCAATCTGATTTAAGTTTGATGTGAATTTAAAAGGTAACACCCGTGTACCAATGGTACGAGGTGTTACAGTCTACCCCCCTAAAAAAAATGTCGTCCTCAAAATTACCTACGGCGTTTCACTGAACAGGTGAGGGTACTTTTCCCTAACTTCTACTTTCCGTTCCCACGTTGCTTCTTCTTTCCCGAGATGCGACCAAAGAACCTTGACCAGAGGTATAGTCTTTGTCCGCAAGACCTGCTCTTTGTGGTCCAAGATACGGATTGGTTCCTCGGTGTAAGAGGCATTATCTGTTAGCTCAATCTGCTCCCAATTGACGATGTGTGACTCATCTGGTGTATACTTCTTCAACATAGATATGTGAAAGACGTTGTGAATACCGGCTAGTGCAGTATGTAGTGCAAGGCGATATGCCACGGCTCCCACACGATATAAGATCTTGAAGGGACCGATAAAATGCGGTGCTAGCTTCCCTTTCTATCTGAACCTCATCAGACCCTTCATAGGCGACACCTTCAAGAATACATGATTGCCAGTTGTAAACTCTAGGTCGCAATGTCAATTATCTGCATAGTTTTTCTGTCTGCTCTGGGCAGTACGCAGGCATTTTCTGACCACGTCAATGACCTGAGTAGTAGCTTGAACAAGCTCAGGTCCTAACAAACTTCTCTCTCCTATTTCTGCCTAACACTGAGGGGCTCGACAAGGGCGACCGTAGAGAGACTCATACGGTGTCATGCCTATGCTGGACTAAAAGCTGTTGTTATATGTAAATTCTGTTAGGGCCAAGTGGTCATCCCAGTTGCCCTGAAAGTCCAGAACGCAAGCTCTCAACATGTCTTCCAAGATCTGATTTACCCTCTCATTTTGTTGGTCAGTCTGAGGGTGGAATGCGGTACTAAACTTGAGCTTTGTCCCCATCTCTTCCTGCAACCTCCTCCAAAAGGCGAAGGTGAACCTGGAGTCTCGATCTGATATGATCCCCGCAGAACCCCGTAGGATCGTGCGACTTCCCGAATGTATAGTCTTGTCAAACTATCGGTAGAGTCGGTTGTGCGAATCAAAAGGAATCGGGCAGCCTTTGTCAGCCTATCGACAATGACCTAAATCGAATCGTGCTTTCTTTGTGTCCTAGGAAAGCCGGATATGAAGTCCATTGAGATACTGTCCCACTTCCATTCTTCCAGTGGCAATGGCTGAAGGAGGCCAGCGGGCTTACGATGTTCGGCCTTGATCTTCTGACATACCATGCATCTTGCCACAAAGCCTGCGATGTCTCTCTTCATGTTGCTCCAACAGTACTGTCTCTTAACGTCGTTGTACATCTTGGTGCTACCCGGGTGGATAGTTAATTTCGAATGATGGGCTTCTACCATAACTTCTTTTCTTAAGTTGGCATCGCTGGGTACGCATACTCGCCCCTAATACCGAAGACAACCATCACTACTAATCCTCCAACCAGGTATTCCCTCACTTTTACACATTCCTTTCATTTTGACAAGTCATTCATCCTGGTCCTGAGTGGAGATTACCTAATGAACCAGGATCAGCTCTGCAATCAACAGAGCTACATAAGCATTGGGTTCATCGAGGGTAAGCTGGATGTCAAAGTCCTGCATGAACTTCACCCACTCCTTGATCATCAAGGTGGCTATCGTCCTGTGCTTCTTCTTGTCGCTCAGTACATCAGCCACGGAGTTCGCCTTACCCAGATGGTAAGATATATCGAAATGGAAGTCCTCGAGTGTCTCCATCCATCGGCGCTAATGCATGTTCAAGTCCTGTGTAAATATGTACTTCAGGCTCTTGTGATCGCAGAATAAATGAAAATCTTCTTCGTACAGGTAATGCCTCTATATCTTCAAGGTAAATACCACAGCTGCCAATTCCAGGTCGTGAGTCGGGTAGTTCTTCTCGTGCTTCTTCAATTGGCAAGAGGCGTAAGTGATCACTTTGTCGTTCTGCATTAGAATGCAGCCGAGGCTCAACTTCGAGGCATCGCTATATACCACGAACTTCTCCCCTTCTTGTGAGAGAGTGAGTACCGGAGCAGAAGTTAATCTCATCTTCAACTCTTGAAACACTGTCTCTGCATTCTCGTCCCATGTGAATCGGGCGTTCTTCTTTGTCAGTTGAGTGAGCGGTCGCGCGATTCTGGAGAATTTCTTTTTAAAATGTCGGTAGTACCCAGCCATGCCTAGGAAACTCCGAACTTCTGTCACCGTAGTGGGCTGCTCCCACTTAAATACCACTTCCACCTTAGTTGGATCGACCGCTATTTTCTCTGCCTTTACTACGTGCCCCAAGAATTTCACTTTCTGCTCCCAAAACTCGCATTTGGACAACTTAGCGTACAGTTGGTTATCCTTAAGCGTACTTAGGATCGTATGCAGATGTTGTTCATGCTCCTCTTGGCTTTTGGAGTAGGCCAAGATGTCATCGATGAACACAATTACGAACTGGTTTAGGTAAGGCATGAAAACTCAGTTCATCATGTTCATAAAAACTGTCGGAGCATTTGTGAGACCGAAAGACATCACCAAGAACTTGTAATGCCCATAATGAGTCCTGAAGGCTGTCTTCAGAATGTCCTCATCTCTAATCCTCAATTAGTGATATCCGGACCGCATGTCTATTTTAGAGAAGTATTTGACATCTTTTAACTGATCAAATAAATCATCGATATGCGGTAAGGGATATTTGTTCTTAATTGTCACATCGTTCAGTCTTCCGTAGTCTATACAGAGACGCATCGACCCATCTTTTTTCTTGACAAAGAGGACCGGCGCTCCCCAGAGAGAAACGTTGGGATGAATAAATCCCTGAGCTAGCAACTCATCAATCTGACTTCTCAACTCCTCTATCTCGTAAGGAGGCATGTGAAATGGAGGGAGTGATATAGGAGCAATCCCTGGCTTGAGGTCGATGCAGAAATCTATCCTCTTTTGGGGGTAGCCCTGATATTTCTTGAAATAGTTCGGGAAAATCTTGGACTACTGGTATCCGCCTGATTGTGTGTTCCACTGACTCAGCTTCCTCTAGAGCCTGCAAGCTCACGAATTCTCGTCATCTGTCCCTCCCTTTCAAAGTAAAAGAAGCCTGCCCTGGGATGGATATAGTTATTGTTTTGTCGCAACAATCCATGACCGCACGTACTAACGTGAGCCAGTCCATCCCAAGGATGACGTCAAGCTGCCTACCAGGCATGACAATTAGGTCCACAACAACCTCGTGGTTTACGAGCGTGATGGGACATGCTCTACATACTTTATCGGTTTCCATGAACTTGCCCATAGGGGATGCTACAACTAAGGGAACATGCATCCTAGTGGTGTTCAATGCTAGTCTAGATGTAATAACAGAATCAATAATGGATAGAGTTACACCAGAATCAAAAAGTGTAAGTACAGGGGTACCGTAAATGTGGGCAGTACCGTGGATGATCTGCAAGGGGTCCTGCTCTGCTTCCGTAGTGGCAACAGCGTATACCCTGGCCTAGGCAGCTCTTTGCTGAGCTGGGGGCCCTTGTCTGGGCTGCTAAGGCCTGGGTGCTGCCCTTGCTGCCACCTGGTTCTGCGGTGGTCGGTGCATCCGGGGCGGAATACCCTGATCTCGCATCCTCTGAAAGCAATTCTGGGTGCTGTGATTTGTCTTTACACAGTAACCGCAACCCCCACCAAGAGGCAAAGGCGACGCTCATGCAATCAGTGGTCTGGGCCCCCTGCGAGAGTGGGAGGCGCCTGCCTTAGCCTGAACTGGGCGTCTCTAACTAGAGGGCGGTTTCTCAGGGTGCGCTCGAAGTCCTTCTCCACTCGCATCGCTTTATCCACTAGCTCTAAGAAATCCCCAAAGTCTCAGGTGCACAGACGGGATTGTATCCCGGGCCTTGGTCCTTCGTTGAACTTCTCCAATTTGTACTCCTCGTCCTCGAGGGCTTTGGGTACATATTGGGACAATTCGTCAAACCTCATTTCGTACTGGGCGACCGTCAGGTTTCCTTGTTCTAACTTTAGGAATTGTGCGATCTTCTCGCTTCGGCATGACCGTGGAAAATACTTCTCCAGGAATTTTGCCCTGAAGCCAGCCCAGGTCTAGGCGTACCTAGTTGACAAGCTTCTTTGTACGTCAATCCACCAGTTTTCAGCCACACCCTCAAGCAGGTACGTGGCCCAGCTGCCTTGTGAGCATCGGAGCACTCCAGCGGCCCCATCATCTTGACAATCCTTGCCAACCTTTGTTCGGCCTGAATCGGGTCAGGTGCTCTTCCAAAAGTCAGTGGGTAGAGACTTAAGAAGCGATCGAATATGTCAGTGCCTCGTGCTCCGCATCACGTGACGCCCCCCCACGACTTCGCAGGGTTTCCATCATTAGAGCGTGTGAATCCTGTTATTGTTGTATGAAGGCAGCCTGCTGTTGCTACATGTTGTTGTTATCTATGCAAAGGCTGTGAAGGCGGCAACTCCTATAGGCATATCTTCATATGCGTTGGTTGAGGGCTCGACCGAAGGCATCCGTTACCCAAAGTACTGTGAGAGCAACCCTGATGCAAAGATCTGAGGAGAGGGAGAGTCTCCTACAGCTTTCGACCTTGCGTCCCCGTTCGCCACTCCAGGCTGGAGGCCTAGTGTATAGACAAGGCTGTGCTCCCTTGGGCACTCGGTCAACGGAATGGGGTGAATATCGACCGTATTAATTCGTTGGGATCATAATACGGGTGGCATGGTTTCCTGTAAGGCCAAACATTACACCTTTCAGGTATCGGGGAATGATTTCAGTTAGTTGTCAAATAATACAAGGCTGGAGGCCTTGTTAGTTGCCTACCGTATGGCATATGAGTCAAGCTCCTAAGCTTAACTAATACTTCCTATTGAAATTTCAAGGGGGATAAGGTTTCTGTTTCTCAAGGGGGCTAAGGTTTCCGTTTCTAAGTTCAGATGACTAACTTGTCGTTTCTCAAGAAATTCTAAGTTGTTCATTCAGTTAACAAGGGCCCTAAGTGTTCTGTTTATATGTTCATTCATCCTAGCAATTCTTCTAAGGGAAAGTTTCTAAGTTTTGCCTTAAGTTAACCTCTTAAAGTTCGTATGTTGGTCCCACAGCCAGGCTGTCTCATACTCCGCTTTGATACCAACTTGTAATGCCCCAATTTTCGAGACCCGAGCATACCACTCATTTCTTGAAAACTCGGGTGTTAACTGATAAGTAAAAGGATAATCAAACCCAACTAAAGTGTGATTAACGGAACCAAGCGTAGTATAAATGAAGCTTAAGCAGTAACAATATCCTGGGCCACTCAGCTAGGGCCCATGTACAAAACCTTAAATCTCAAAATGAACTGAAATGATAATAAGCAAATAGTCTACTGATTTAATTTGAAATAAGTAGCTGCCTCTTGATACAGCTCCTCCTTGATTTTAGCCACCTCCGGATCCGCCGCAAGCCCATCTGTCCCTGTATCCTCTGTACGGTTGAACATTGATGAATGAGTGGCCAGCCCAGTGTGATCTCCCCTCAAGATTACACACCGCCGCCCTAAACAAGGAATAGTATAAACACATATAGATCATCCAAAACACAGTAGATGTAGTCTTATTAAATACATGGATATATGAATATAATCGTCGGCCCGGGCAAAGCATCCAGATGGCCTATGTCCCTGGCAAAACATCCGGAAAGACATTGGGGTCGTCACCTAGGAATAATACTGGTCATCAGCGCAACATTCAGGTAATCACATGGGCATGATGATTCGAGTCATTATATAATTGAATGACTGGTCATAAACGCAACAGTCGGCATAATCGCATGAGCATAATGACCCAAGCCATCATAATATGTCATGTATGCATGATTTTTCAGCCCATTATTAGTCCAATTGCAAACAACCAATTTAAATAAAATCACGGTCACTACGAGGAGCGCGTGGCCTAGCGTAAGCCGACAACTCGGGCATAGTATCCCATGACTACCATCCTCGGCCCATGAGGCTACCGTCTTAGGGTGTATATAGTACCCACCAACATGTGGTAAATCAATTCAATATAAAAGGGACCACCACTAATGTCGACTAAGAATGAAAGGTTGAAATCACTAAATCTGGCGATTTAAAGCATAACGGCATGGATGGTTCAAAGGCGGATAAACAGCGATATCAGAAAGATTGTGAAATTCACCCCAAATCAGTTAGGTGAAACCACACATGGATGGTAAACCCCATGGTCAAATGTCAACATCCAAAACCTTCATGTTGGGGGCTTATGCTCATTACAACTAATCCATTTACACCCTAAGCACAGACTCTCCTTTACTAGGACTTCCCATGGAGAGATTTCAGCAATATATGTGTCACATCATCATTCAGCAACATAAATCTTATCATGAATAGGGAATAAGTAATAATACATATATTTTTATCAAAACACACTAACTGAGTTAACGTAAGATACATGACATGAATGGTTGAATTATTGACCTAGGCATTTCAGAGTATATAATCAAGAGTCTAAACGATAGTAAGCATGGGGATCACTTTGTTAAATAGATGGATCAAGTGAATACAGTCCATTTCCACACATAATTTATCATCAGTCTAACTAACCGTTAAAATTTACCAAACTACTATTTCTGGTCTAGTTAGGGATGGAAAGCTTAAGGGGAAAGAAATCATCACCAGACAAAGCGTAGATTGCTTCTAGATGCAAGTTTTCTTGAGAAGATGGTGAATTTACACCACTCGTGTAACTCCCTGTACAAATTCATTTATAACAGACAATGAGTCATAAAGTTTAATATGTGAGGATAGGTGAAGAGCTGTAAGGCCGTAAACTAAGGTTGTTTGGGCAAGGGCGATCAAGCTCACCAAGCATGAGCCCTTATTTTAATTAGACTGGGTCCAGTCAGTGCCCACTTGATCACTAGATCAGCCTCCTTTTCTTCTCAGACCCTTAGGACGAGTTTGCCCAATAGATGGATGGTGTGGATAAATTACATACATCAAGGTGGGGTACACAGAGTTGCTGAAGTCATCACAGTAGCTACATGCTGTTGTGGCCCACAGAACTTGGTGGCATCAATGCAGCGGCTAGATCTACGGGCTTCAATGGGCCCGCGTCCAATGATTGGACGGTGTGTATAGGACACATACCTCACAGTGGTATCCCCACACAGATGGACGGCTAGAAGTTGAAAACATAATCAAGGTGGGCCCCATGTCCAATGCCAGAATGGATGGACGGCCCGGATGTAATCCACTTACATTACAACGTGTGGAAAGTGTATATAACATCATTTATTATTATAAAATTTTCATGTATGTGTTATATATATACATGCATATATATGTATATGTGTTTTTTTTTTTTGAACATCCAGGGCTTGACGTCCCTTAATGAACGGCCTAGACATACAGCAAGGTGGATCACGTGTAGACCTTGGACGGTCTGGATTCCACACCTGCATTATTTTGGGTTCACATGCACGTGGGTCCCACGTAGGGCTCATCACATATACACGTGATATATAGGTGGTACTTTATATATATATTATTTCAAAGGGAAACGTCTAACGCTGGACATCACTGAGGGACATCCAGCCCATGGTCCCCATCTGGACCTCTCGTCCCTGATGGATGGTCCAAACATGTGTGGCCCAGGGTGGCCCACCATTAGTGCAGGGCCCACAATCAGGGCAACCTACCAGCATTGGGTGAGGCCCACCTGCATTTATGAAGGGCCCATGGGCGAAGCAACCTACTAGCATTGGGTGAGGCCCACCCGCATTTGTGCAGGGCCCATGGGCAGAGCAGCCCACCTGTGTTAGACATGAAGACAGCAACATCTGCTGCGTGCTGTTGAAACCGTCCTCAGCCCATGCTTTTTAGCTCAAACACGGCCCGATCCTGGCTGTCTCTTAACCCCAAGCCGGGACCATTTAGATCACAGTTCGGCCCCAAGCAGGGCCTGACGAAAACCATTTTCGAACTGCAACTTAGCAGTCCAAACCATAGCCATAGACTGGCTTGGTTCCCACCCAAAAACATTGCCGCCGTCGGTCTATTATCAGCCTGAAAACAGAGCCATTGTTTGGTCTGTTCAAGCTTCCGTGCACCCAGCGACCTGCCTGATTTTCAGCTAGTCATTCAGCCTAAAATTAAGACTTACTGGGCCTGTTGCTAGCTTAGCCTAATGCCTGGTTTGTGGCCATTAAACGGGCTCTATCCCAGACCTAAAAACACTGTCATTTTAGCTCTGGTTAGGCCCGCAATATAGTCATGGATTGGCTTGAATTCTCAGTTTGGAAGACAGTCATTGCTTGGCCAGCTTTCAACCTGATACAAACATTACTGTGGCCTCATCCTCGCTGAAACAGAAAAGAAGGAAATGAAAGAAAATGGTCACCTAGGATGGGTGGATATCGTCCCCTGCACTCGAGCTACAACAGGAGGAATGGCCTCCCTTCTTCCTCTCTCTTACCCTTTCTTTCTTCTTCTTTCTTGGCGTCCATCTCAAGGGCTACAGTGCCCTTTATATAGAGGGAGAGAGAGAGAGAGAGAGAGAGAGAGAGAGAGAGGAAAGGTTGTGATCTCTCTTACCGCGAACGGCCGAGATTCCACCTGCCACCGACTTTCCCAGAGAGGAAAGTCTCTCCTCTGTTTTTCACGTACAGGCCGTTGCTTGGCCGGTTTTGGAAGAAGAGAGCACCGCCTTATATGAGAGATGGACGGTTGAGACGGCACGATCAGGTCGATTGTGAACCTTCCAAGCAATCCCAGATGGGTCCCACACAGTGGATATCCGCCACGTGTAATACAATGGACGGTTGCAACCCATCTCTTTCCTCCGTTTACAAGAGCCCCAAAGCCTATACAGTTTTGATCGTATGGGCCCCACAAAGAGTTTGAACGGGTCAGATGGTCCAGAAAATTACCATGGTGGGCCACCTATGAGCTCAATGAGGGTCGGTTTAAATCTCCAAGTGGCGGGAGATATTTTTTGTTTGCAAAAGGGCTTGCTTAAAGCTTGTTTGACCGAGCTAGTGGTCTTAGTGCACCTCGTGCACAAGGGTCCTCATGCACATGCACCGTGTAGGGGTCCGCTGAGACGTCAGTATCATAAACCATACCGTCCATTCGCATTGGGGACCTTTCACAGGGACCCTAGCCCGCACTGGGATGGAGGTGTGGCCCAGGTGGACTGTTACACTCTTCTTTGGGCTACTATCGGCCCATATGACGTGATCTGTCGATCAGGTGGGCCTGATACTTGTTTTCAACGATTAATATAAGGTGTTGTTTATGATGAAGGCTTAATTTGTCATTAACTAACTCTCAAGTGTTGGTGACAAGTGTTTTGTAACAATATCTATTGACATGTGGGTTTTAATCTACGGTGTTTAAACAACCTCACCCTCTTGAATTTTGTAGGGCACGTTCTGGCTCCTGGAAACTTGGATGGATGGCCTTAATTTCGACCGGAATCCCCACCCTGCATATGTCATGTTCGAGTCATTTGGTTAATCCAATCTGATTTAAGTTTGATGTGGATTTAAAAGGTAACACACGTGTACCAATGGTACAGGGTGTTACAGCTATGTAGGCCCCACCATGTTGTATTTGTTTCATCCATGCCGTCCATATATTTTTACAGATCATTTTAAGTATGAGACCAAAAATGAGGTATATCCCAATCTCAAGTGGACCACATTGTAGGAAACAATGTTGAATGAGCATCGACCATTAAAAACATTCTGGGGGCCATAAAAGTTTTTGGATCAAGCTGATTATTTATTTTTTCCCTTCATCTGGACCTGTATGACCTAATCAACGGATTGGATGTCAAATAAACAGTACAGTAGGCCTTAGGAGGATTTTAATGGTGGATATCCAATAACTATTATTTTCATGTGGTGTGGTCCACATGAGATTTATATCTCTCTCATTTTTGGGATCAAGCACTAAAATGATCTTTTAAAATGTATGAATGGAATGGATGAAACACATACATCATGGTGGGGCCCACAGTGCACCGACCACCAGCCATGGGGCTGGTGGCAGGGGGAGTACCCAATCCATTCCCGTTTTTATATTGTCGAGAAATACGAACGATGTTCCATGTAAATTAGAGTCCTGACCGTGAGGAGACGTACTATATCGATATAAGTGTTCAAGATCTGGCTGTTTATCGTCCTTCTCATTATTGTACGTGCGGCGTCACGAAAATTAAGTTGATCGGCTTGTGAAATGGGCCATGTCTGAGCACTGATGTGGATCGTTGGATAAACTCCTTGTATTTTCATAAGAGTGAAGCAGAACTGATGAGAAGACACAACCTCATATCTGAGTCGAAGTATACACAATCTGATGAACGACCCAGATCTATGCCACGAGGATAGGTATGCCTGATGCCACGAGTGAGTGGCCGTTGGGCCGCTTTGTTAGTTTTTTGGGTTTTCAGTTGTAGCTGAACGAGCAATAGCAAGATCCTCGTCGCCTCCCTTACCGTACATGTACATGTGGCATGTACATCAAATAATAACCACCAAAATAGGAAACAGATTGGCTACTCCCCCTGACACCAGCAAATGGCTGGTGGTCGGTGTTATGTAGGCCCCACCATGATGTATCTGTTTCATCCATGCCATCCATATATTTTTACAGATCATTTTAAGTATAAGACCAAAAATGAGGTATATCCCATTCTCAAGTGGACCACATTGCATGAAACAGTGTTGAATGAGCGTTGACCATTAAAAACATTCTAGGGGCCATAAAAGTTTTGGATCAAGTTGATTTTTGTTTTTTCCCTTCATCTGGGCCTGTATGACCTAGTCAATGGATTGGACATCAAATAAACAGTACAGTAGGCCTTAGGAGGATTTTAATAGTGGATATCCAATAACTATTGTTTTCATGTGGTGTGGTCCACATGAGATATATCTCTCTCTCATTTTTAGGATAAAGCACTAAAATGATCTTTAAAAATGTATGAACGGAATGGATGAAACACATACATCATGGTGGGGCCCACAGTGCACAGACCACCAGCCACGAGGCTGGTGGCAAGGGGAGTAGCCAATCCGTTCCCATTTTTATATTGTCAAGAAATACGAACGATGTTCGCACATGTAAATTAAAGTCCTGACCATTAGGAGACGTACTATATCGATACAAGTGTTCAAGATCTGGCCGTTTATCGTCCTTCCTATTATTGTACGTGCGGCGACACGAAAATTAAGCTGATCTTCTTATGAAATGGGCCATGTCTGAGCACTGATGTGGATCGTTGGATAAACTCCTTGTATTTTCATAAAAATGTGGCGAAACTGATGAGAAGATACAACCTCAGATCTAAGTCGAAGTATACACAATCTAATGAACGACCCAGATCTATGCCACGAGGGTGCGTGCACCTGATGGCACGAGTGAGTGGCCGTTGAGCCGCTTTATTAGTTTTTTGGGTTTTCAGTTGTAGCTGAACGAGCAGTAGCTAGATCCTCATGGCCTCCCTTACCGTACACGTACACGTGGCATGTACATCAAATAATAGCCACCAAAATAGGAAACAGATTGGCTACTCCCCCTGACACCAGCCAATGGCTGGTGGTCGGTGCTATATAGGCCTCACCATGATGTATTTGTTTCATCCATGCCATCCATTTATTTTTACAGATCATTTTAAGTATGAGACCAAAAATGAGGTATATCCCAATCTCAAGTGGACCACATTGCAGGAAACAGTGTCGAATGAGCGTCGACCATTAAAAACATTCTGGGGGCCATAAAAGTTTTGGATCAAGCCGAATCTTGTTTTTTCCCTTCATCTGGGCCTATATGACTTAATCAACGGATTGGATGTCAAATAAACAGTACAGTAGGCCTTAATGGTGGATATCCAATAACTATTGTTTTCATGTGGTGTGGTCCACATGAGATTTATATCTCTCTCATTTTTGGGATCAAGCACTAAAATGATCTTTAAAAATGTATGAACGGAATGGATGAAACACATACATCATGGCAGGGCCCACAGTGCACCGACCACCAGCCACGGGGCTGGTGGCAGGGGGAGTAGCCAATCCGTTCCCAGTTTTATATTGTCGAGAAATATGAATGATGTTCACGCATGTAAATTAAAGTCCTGACCGTGATGAGATGTACTATATCGATACAAGTGTTCAAGATCTGGCCGTTTATCGTCCTTCCCGTTATTGTACGTGCGGCGACACGAAAATTAAGTTGATCTTCTTGTGAAATGGGCCATGTCTGAGCACTGATGTGAATCGTTGGGTAAACTCCTTGTATTTTCATAAGAATGTGGTGAAACTGATGAGAAGACACAACCTCAGATCTGAGTCGAAGTATACGCAATCTAATGAATGACTTAGATCTATGCCACAAGGATGCGTGCGCCTGATGCGACGAGTGAGTGGCCGTTGGGCCGCTTTGTTAGTTTTTTGGGTTTTCAGTTGTCGCTGAACGAGCAGTAGCTAGATCCTCGTGGCCTCCCTTACCGTACACGTGGCATGTACATCGAATAATAGCCATCAAAATTGGAAACGGATTGGCTACTCCACCTCAGCCAATGGCTGGTGGTCGGTGCTATGCCCCACTATGATGTATTTGTTTCATCCATGCCGTCCATATATTTTTACAGATCATTTTACGTTATGAGACAAAAAATGAGGTATATCCCAATCTCAAGTGGACCACATTGTAGGAAACAGTGTTGAGCGTCGACCATTAAAAACATTCTGGGGGCTATAAAAGTTTTGGATCAAGCTGATTTTTTTTTTCCCTTCTCCTAGGCCCGTATGACCTAATCAACAGATTGGATGTCAAATAAACAGTACAGTAGGCCTTAGGAGTATTTTAATGATGGATATCCAATAACTATTGTTTTCATGTGGTGTGGTCCACTAGAGATTTATATCCCTCTAAATTTTTGTACCAAGCCCTAAAATGATATATAAAAATGGATGAACGGAATGAATGAAACACATACATCATGGTGGGGCCCACAGAGCACCGACCACCGGTCATGGGGATGGTGTCAGGGGAGTAGTCAATCCGTTTCCACCGACATAGTGGGAAGTGGATAGGCTGGTGTACCACATACCAGCTATATAGCTGGTGTAGATACATGTCGTGCGAGCGCCAACGCTCCTCTAGCTCTGAATTGTACGAACGGTTCAAAGGAGATCAAAGTTACATGGGACCCACAATGATGTATTTATTATATCCACACCGTTCATCCATTTTTCGAGATCATTTTAGAGTATTATAGAGAAATGAATCATATCCAACGCTTAAATGTACCACACTAAAATTAGCAACGAGGTTAATGATTTTCACCGTTAAAAAATTCGTAGGGCCCACCATAACATTTATTTTGCATCCAATATGTTAAGAAGGCCAAATATACATGTATGAAGAGGAAAAACAAATTTCATATTGATCTTATATATATATATATATAGAGAGAGAGAGAGAGAGAGAGAGTCATGCTCCCCTGCGCACCTACGCACGTGCACACCTTTGCACACATGCCATGGGTGTCTAATCTGAACGGTCCATGTGATGCGGAATCCCATGAAACCTCATGTGACCAATTTTCACCCAGATCTAAAATTTTGGTAGGGCATAGAAAAGAGAAATGCAAATCAAGGGAAGAAACTGTTTTCATTTTTCATGGCCCATCAAAGTTTTAGATCAAAGTAAAACTTGGGCCTGGGGGGTTTCAAGAGGTGCTGCTTCACATGAACGGTTCAGATTTTGGATCCACATCACAGATGATGGGTTCTCAAAAAAGTCCGTACGAACTGGTTCACAGGTGAGCATTTCCGCGCACGCGTATATATATATATATATATATATATATATATATATATATATATATATATATATATATATATATAATTTACACACACCCCCACACACTCAGGCTAGGGGAATTTCACCACCTATGGGTACTCGAACCCTTGACTGGGAGTTAAAACTCCTTAGAGTCTACCACCCGAGCAAGACTAAGGACCCAATTTCATATTGATCCGGAACTTCTATGACCCCGGAAGAGGGTTTCAATGGTGGATGTTCAATCCCCTACTGCTTTTTTCACTGTGGTCCACTTGATCATTAGATATGTCCTATTTTTCAGCTCAAGACTTAAGAAGAGCTCCCCAAATGTCTGTACGGCTGGGATATAACACATACCTCGTAATCGGATCCACAGAACTTGCTGACGTAAATACACCATTGTGTGGTAAACCTAGCCAATCCGCTTCCCGAATAGTGGATCCATGTAAATGCTCATCGATCCTATAAATCAATCGGACTTTTGAGTTCAGAACAGTCTCCAGCGGGCCCCACCATATGTGTGGTACAGATTTGAAGTACAAATCAGGTGTACGGTAATGGGGCTCGCCTGTATTCACAGTGCATCCCGCTGCACTATAAATCGACACACTTGATTGTTGTTGGGCAGTTGGGGTTGGTCCAACAAAGTAGGTAGTTGCACACAGCTACTGTACAAGTGTAAAGATACCTCAATCCAAACCGTCCAAATCACGGGACCCACTACTGATAGACCGCAAAAGAAAATTTAAGTGAACGATTCTATCATCTGGTTGATATAAGCTTCCGTTGGCTATTTGGCAGTCCACTCTATCATCACGAAATGACCGGATCATTAGTTGAGTGAGATTACAGTGGGCGCCGTGATTTGAACGGTTTGGATTGAGGTACATGTATGAATTCAGATACCGTGGTTTTATGCAAAGTGCATGTGATTGCCGTACAAGTATTTAAAACTCAACCGTCGAAATTATGAGCGTATGATCAAGCAAGAATTAGTTGGTGGACATTTAATGAATGGTTAGAAATGAAAAATATCCAATGGTGCTATTTCAACGGATAGGTGTGTACGAATCAACGGCTAGGATGGTTCAACTAATCTGATTTTGTGAGTTCGGGTCAACGCCAGTGGGGTACCGCAATTTCGTCGGTTTACTTATGAGAATATGACCACTGTAGACAAAACCTTTTACCCAGCGGTTTCTATGAAAGAATACAAACTTTAGTTACCAATCTAGACTAGCAGGTGCGGACAGCGACTTTGAGGACGAAACTACCCCTCGAAGACGAGCGCTGACGCTGCTCCAACTGAGAGCTGTACGAACGGCTTAAAAGAGATCAAAGTTACATGGCCCCACAGCTATATATTTATTATATCCACAACGTTCATCCATATTTTGAGATCATTTCGGAGCATGATCCAAGAAAAAAAAAAATATCCAAAGATCAACTGGACCACACCACAAAGAGCAGCGGGGAAATTGATTTTCACCGTTAAAACTTTTGTAGGGCCCACCATAACATTTATTTTCCATCCAATCTATTCATAAGGTCACAAAGGCCTGGATGAAGAAGAAAAACAAATTTAATAATGATCCAAAACTTCTGTAACCCCTAAAAGGGTTTCAATGGTAGACAGTTCAATTTCCCACTGCCTTTTACAGTGTGGTCCACTTGATAGTTAAATCCGTATTATTTTTTGTCTCAAGCCTTAATATGAGCTCGCCAAATAGATGGACGGTTTGGATATAACACAGACCTCATGGTGGGGCCCACAGAAGCAACGAAAATTTCTTTAAAAAAAAAAAAAAAAAAAAACAGCGTCGGGGATGAATCGCGGATTCCGCGATTCCACCGCAACTTGCTGTGTGCTTTGGGGATGGATCGCGGTATCCGTGATTGATCGCAGATACAAAGAAAAGGCTATGGCTACGGATTATAACCGTAGCTATAGCCATATCCTGTGTACTTTTCTTTTTATTTTATTTATTTATTTATTATTATTATTATTTTTACATTTAGAATTTTATTCTACCTACATTTTTCTCTAACTCATATTTATATAAATATGTATATATAAACATATAAAAAAATTTTCTCTCCTTTTTTCATTTCTTTCTTTATTCATATAACAAGTATATCTTCTAAACCAAAATTAGTTACTTGACGTACCATATATGATTTTAGGGCTGAAAGTTGGGCGTGTTCAACCCAACCAACCTGTGACCCACCCGACATTGGAAATTGAGCGGGACAAACTGGAAAATGAGTGGGCCAAACTGAAAATTATGCCCACTGTTTCCCATGATATGATTCACTTGATATTTTGATATGCTTCAATTTAGGGCACAAGCCCTTAAATTAGATAGAAAAACGGATGGACGGCGTGGATATATTACATGAAACGGATTGGCTACTCCCCCTGCCACCAGCCAATGGTTGGTGTTCGGTGCTCTGTGGGCCTCATCAGATTTCATTGAACTTAAGTGGGGAGTTCCACACATCCAAACAACCCTTAAGGCACTTCATCAAAACCAACTAACCATGTGAGACACCGAGGAAATGAATTGATGGCAGGATAGGCATACTCATTCAACTAAACAAATAAAATAAGAAAACCCAGCTGATCATGGATACAGATTGTATAAATGAAAGATAAGGAAGCATAAGATTTAATAATATTGCGAGCAACAACATGCAAAGTATGTATTTTAGTACTAGTTAAAGTATGCTTTTTAATTTGTGGTAGTTAAAAACTATGTTATGTATCTGCCTAAAGTTAGAATAGCCAGTAGTTGGGCATAAGCAACCATCCACCTGTGAGATAACTCAGATTCCAATATAACCAGCTAAAAGTCAGTGCAACCAGAACCAGCATAGTGGAAGTAGCCTTCCAACAAAAGGTTAGGTTCAAATTGACACAACAACTTAACCCATTCGATTAGTTTGCAATAGCCTTAAAAAATTATTGAAATAACAGTATTCCAAGCATGCTATGAATTGAACTAAACCATGTGGCATATTGACTATTATCTTAAAGCTTAGAACAGTTCAAAAGGGTCATACCCCAGCCAAAGGTGCATCTAAAATCAGGACCACACACTCCTAGGAATTGAGTGAGGCAACGTAGGAATTGAACGAGGCAAGATAAAAATTGAGTGAGGGAACCTCGCAATTGAGCAAGACAACTTAGGAATTGAGCGAGGGAACCTAGGAATTGAGCGAGGGAAGCTAAAAATTGAGTGATGCAACCTATAAATTGAGCAAGGGAAGCTAGAAATTCAGCAAAGCAAGTTAAAAATTGAGCGAGGGAACCTAGGAATTGAGCGAGGCAACCTACAAATTGAGCGAGGGAAGCTAAAATTTGAGTGAGGGAACCTATGAATTGAACGAGGCAACCTAGCAATTGAGTGAGAGAAGCTAGAAATTGAGCAAGGGAACATAGGATTTGAGCGAGGGAACCTAGAAATTCAGCGAGGCAACCTAGAATTTGAGTGAGGGAAGCTACAAATTGGGCGAGGGAACCTAGAAATTAAGCAAGGCAACGTAGGATTTGAGCGAGGCAACGTAGGAATTGAGTGAGGGAACCTAGGAAATGAGTGAGACAACAGAGAAATTCAGCGAGGAATCCTAGGAATTGAGCGAGGGAAGCTAGAAATTAAGCGAGGCAACCTAGAAATTCAGTGAGGCACTAGGATTTGAGCGAGGGAAGCTAGAAATTGAGAGAGGGAACCTAGAAATTGAGCGAGACAAGGTAGAAATTCAGCGAGGAAACCTAGGATTTGAGTGAGGCAACCTAGGAATTGAGCGAGAGAAGTTAGAAATTGAGCGAGGGAAGCTAGAATTTGAGCGAGGGAACCTAAAAATTCAGCGAGGCAACCTAAGATTTGAGCGAGGGAAGCTACAAATTGTGCGAGGGAACCTAGAAATTCAGTGAGGCAATATATAAATTGAGCGAAGGAACCTAGGAATTAAGCGAGGCAACCTAGCAATTGAGCGAGGCAACATAGAAATTCAGCAAGGCAACCTACAAATTGCGCTAGGGAAGCTAGAAATTAAGTGAGGGAAGCTAGAAATTCAGCGAGGGAACCTATGAATTGAGCCAGATAACCTAGGAATTGAGTGAGGGAAGCTAGAAATTCAGCGAGGGCACCTTATGGAGTGAATTTACATATACAACAATGTGTGGGTGAGAGTGCGTGCTAGGATGTTTGTGGTTGAGAGTATGTTAGTCCAAATGCAGCCAAATATGGAGTGTGTGTACTGACATGGGTGTGTAACCCCCCCCCCCCCCAAAAAAAAAAAAAAAAAAAATTTGCGACCAAACATGTCACATCCATCTAGTGACACTCCAGAGCGTATGGCCGACCAACATTGCAGATCAAATTATCCTGACCAATTCTTCCCATCACCAGTTATAAATAAAATTATCATCCATCAATATTAAGGTGCTAGATTAGGCAAGCAAAAGACTGCGATATGGAGAATGGCCCTCCTAGCTATCTGGTAGTTCGTGTGGGAAGAAAAGAATGAGAGGTGCTTCAAGAGTGTCTTGAAGTAGGCTTAGTCCTTAGTCCATACAGTGAAGCAGTTAATAGTCAACACCCTTTGATTAGTGTGATTTTTGGGCTATAAACCATTAATTGTACCTTAATTTGCATGTTTCTTTGAATGCATGCATGTATGTCATATTTACAGTGGATGATTACTTGACATCGCATGGCAACTCAGACCAGAGTTAAGCCCCTACAATGAAGTACTAAAAAGGGATACAGAGGCAATAACTAGAAGAAAAATGATAAGAGGAAAAAAGAAGAAAATTGCTAGAAATTCATGGAATCCAGATGCAAAGTTGAAAGACTCACCTCTTGCAATTGTATGCAAGAGAAGCCTGTGCTAGCCGTTGTTTCTCAGCAACAGTAGTTGAAATGCTACTAGTGGTTGGACTATTATCCATCTGCTCAAGCAGAAAAGCATGCAGAATGAGGAAAGTTTCTGAGGCCCAAAGGTAAACATGTACATTATATACTCTAAATAAAGGTAAGAAATAGATGAAATTGGACTCAAGACTGGCTTCAGTCACGCACTTGAACCACTTCCGGTTCAGCAAAACTAAGGAAAAATAGACCCCAGATTTCTGGGAGGGCCTAAGGGCCCTTTTGGATGCATCCTCTAAAAGAGCATTTGAGGCCAAAAGGTGTTTTGATCCAAAAGGCGCTTGACCTTGTGCATGTGGATGCACTTTGCAAACCTTCAAGACTCGTCTCCTGCTCAGAAAAACAGGCATTAAAATGCTGACTCGACAAAAACAAGAAGATAGGTTTTTGCCAAGCTAGCTGAAAGAACGAGCTTGAAACCCCCTTTTGAGGATGTGTGTCCAAATAGGCCTTCAAAAGACTGAAACTAGACCCAAGTCTTGAGTTAAGATGACTTGGTGAAGTACTCAAATCAGAAGTTTTCGAACACGCTTCTTCTTATAACAGTGGAGAGCTATGGACTTTATCAAGTTCACAGTTTAACACCATAAATATGCAGAACACTTTATGAAAACAACAGCAGATTATTTTTATATATAAAAATCCATTTCACAATTCAATAAGGAGTTCATAATCAGCTGCACTCTTCCAATAGGAGACCTTGTTAAGACTCAAAACCGGGACATACACTGGGATGGTAAGGGACAACCAATTAGCTATCCACCGGAGACAAAAACCCCAGAAAATTGCACAAAAATGGGAAAATAAAGGCTTTAATGTAATATGTATATATAGAAGGAAAAGAGAATTCAAACAACTTTTGAAAAGAAATGTAAACAGACCAACTATAAGCAGAATAACACCCATCTACCAGACATGAAAGAAACAAACCTACAACACGGAGTAGGTCACCTAAAAAAAAAAAAAAACCACTCCTAAGCGGATGGTGTGAAAAGTAGATGTTTCAATCATTTCATTTGAAGCAATGACTATAGGCAGAATCAATTATATCAACTTGGCTTTTTTCCTCTTTTTTCCAGATGGTGTTTGCACTCGGTAAATGATGCTTGGCCCAACCAAGTAAGCTAGCACTATGCCATTCAATCACATTTTCTAAGAAGAAAATTACCATCACTGGATTCTGAGTTGAGATATAAAAATGAAAAGTGTTATGATCTTTATTGAACTCACCATGAATGAAAGAAGCCCTGTAAGTATGCTGCATTCACAAAAAGCAAATAGGTATTATGTGTAAGAGGATAAAGAAACTATCAAGTCCTGTAAAAATTAAATCTCAAACCACAAATATAGTTGCTGAAAACTTGGATTTGCCTAACCTTGCTACCGACCACATCGGATTCCAAGTCTCTGGATGAACTAAAGGAATTTGTAATTTAAAAAAAAAAAGAAGGGAAAATAGTCATTAAATCACATGAAACACTTGAAATCATGCTCCGTAGTGAATTTAGCCTAAGACTTACAGTCACTCATCGGTAGGCATATTCTCTTTTGGGTGGCAAACCTTCCAAAAGATTTGAGCGAGGCAACGTAGAAATTCCTAGGTTCCCTCACTCAATTGCTAGGTTGCCTCGCTCAATTCCTAGGTTGCCTCGTTCAATTCCTAGGTTCCCTCACTCAATTGCTAGGTTGCCTCGCTCAATTCATAGGTTGCCTCGCTCAATTTCTAGCTTCCCTCGCTCAATTCCTATGTTGCCTCACTCAATTCCTAAGTTGCCTCGCTAAATTCCTACCTTGCCTCACTCAATTTCTAGGTTCCCTCGCTCAATTTCTAGCTTCCCTCGCTCAAATCCTAGGTTGTCTCGCTGAATTTCTAGGTTCCCTCGCTTAATTTCTAGCTTCCCTCGCTTAATTCCTAGGATTCCTCGCTGAATTTCTACGTTACCTCGTTCATTTCCTAGGTTCCCTCGCTCAATTCCTACGTTGCCTCGCTTAAATCCTAGGTTGCCTCGCTCAATTTCTAGGTTCCCTCGCACAATTTGTAGCTTCCCTCGCTCAAATCCTAGGTTGCCTCGCTGAATTTGTAGGTTCCCTCGTCAAATTCTAGCTTCCCTCGCTCAATTTCTAACTTCCCTCGCTCAATTCCTAGGTCGCCTCGCTCAAATTTTAGGTTTCCTCGCTAAATTTCTACCTTGCCTCACTCAATTTCTATGTTCCCTTGCTTAATTTCTAGCTTCACTCGCTCAATTCTTAGGATTCTTTGCTGAATTTCTACGTTGCCTCGCTCATTTCCTAGGTTCCCTCGCTCAATTCCTATGTTGCCTCGCTAAAATCCTACGTTGCCTCGCTCAATTTCTAGGTTCCCTCGCACAATTTGTAGCTTCCCTCGCTCAAATCCTAGTTGTTTCGCTGAATTTCTAGGTTCCCTCGCTCAAATTCTAGCTTCCCTCGCTCAATTTATAACTTCCCTCACTCAATTCCTTGGTTGCCTAGCTCAAATCATAGGTTCCCTCGCTCATTTTCTACGTTGCCGCGCTCAATTTCTAGCTTACCTCGCTCAATTTTTAGATTCCCTCGCTGAACTCCTACTTGCCTCTCTCAATTTCTAGGTTCCCTCGCTCAATTTTTAATTTACCTACTCAATTTCATGTTTGTCCCGCTCAATTTCTAGTTTGACCATGAAGTGATTGAAATTGACAGCTAAGTGAATGAAATGTATTTTCAACCATCGACCTGATGGAATCTTGGAAAATAACTAGGTTGGTTGGCTAAAGTAGTCTCTCCTACCCCAAAATCATATGTGGTACGTCAAGTAACTAATTTTAGTTTAGAAGATATTCCTGTTAAATGAATAATGAAATTTATAAAATAAATAAATAAATAAATAAAAGGGAGAGAGAATTTTCTTTTGAAAGTAATCTGTAGCTACAGTTATAGCTACGGTTATAATCCGTAGCCATAGAAAACCGTAGCTATATGTTCCTGGTTTTTTTTATTTTTATTTTTCTTTTTCTTTTGCTGTTGTAATCCCCACCGCCTTTTGTGGGTCCCATCATGAGGTCTGTGTTATATCCAAACCGTCCATTTATTTGGCGAGCTCATATTCAGGCTTGACACTAAAAATAAGATAGATCTAACTATCAAGTTGACCACACTGTAAAAGGCAATGGGGAATTGAATGCCTACCATTGAACCCTTTTAGGGGTTATAGAAGTTTTGGATCATTATGAAATTTGTTTTTCTTCTTCATCCAGGTTTTTGTGACCTATGAATGAACTTAGACGGGGAGGATTT
The DNA here is from genome assembly GCA_030180095.1 of Magnolia changhungtana. NCBI lineage: Eukaryota > Viridiplantae > Streptophyta > Magnoliopsida > Magnoliales > Magnoliaceae > Magnolia > Magnolia changhungtana. Next base: position 7,567,968 of record JASAUF010000161.1, on the reverse strand, counting down.
CTCACAAACATCACAGTAGGCCCCCAAAAAGTTTTTAGTGGTCGACGCTCATTCAATACTGTTTCCAGTAATGTGGTACACTTGAGATTTGTATATATCTCATTTTTGGTCGTATAACATAAAATGATATGGAAAAATATATGGACGGCATGGATGAATAGCATACATCATGGTGGGGCCCACAGACCACCGACCATCCGCCATTGGCTGGTGGCAGGGGGAGTACCCAATCCGTTTCCGTGAAAGGAGGGGTAGTTTCGTCCTCAAAGTCGCTGTCCGCACGTGATAGTCTAAGTTGGTAACTATAGTTTGTATTCTGTCATAAAAACCGCTGGGTAAAAGGTTTTGTCTACAGTGGTCATTTTCTCGTTTACTTATGAAATGGCGTATGCCCTGTGTGCATCCACTTGCTGCGTTGAGAATATAGATCGTATCGCACCTACACTTCAGGCATGAGATAAAGGAAAACGGATTGGCTACTCCCCCTGCCACCAGCCCCGTGGCTGATGGTCGGTGCTCTGTGGGCCCTACCATGATGTATGTGTTTCATCCATTCCGTTCATCCATATTTTAGTTGTTGATCCCAAAAATTAGAGGCATATAAACCTTAGTGGTCCACACCACATGAAAACAATAGTGATTGAATATCCACCATTAAAATCCTCCTAAGGCCCACTGTACTGTTTATTTGATATCCAATTTGTTGATTAGGCCATACAGGCCCAGATGAAAGGAAAAAACAAAAATCATCTTGATCCAAAGCTTTTATGGCTGCCAAAATGTTTTTAATGGTAGACGCTCATTCAACACTTTTTCCTGTAATGTGGTCCACTTGAGATTGAGATATGCCTTATTTTTCGTCTCATTTTGTAAAATGATCTGTAAAAATAGATGGACAGCATGGATGAAACATATACATCATAGTGGGGCCCACAGAGTACCAACCACCAGCCATTGGCTGGGTCAGGGGGAGTAGCCAATCCGTTCCCGAGATAAAGAACCAGTCAGATATAAAGTTAGAGTGGATCCCACCACTGGCAAAGTGGTGAGAATGACGTCCACCATTAGCGCATGAACAGTTTGGATCTCAAATAAACATCATGGTGGACATTCGGAAGGTTTCAACAGTAGGCATCACTCTGTTTTCCGTGGTGGGTCCACTCGAGCTTTATATCTGACTCATTCTTTGGCTCATGACTTAATATGATCTCTCCAAATGGATGGACGGCATGGATATAAAACATACATCACGGCGGGCCCACAGAATTTGGTCACGTCTATTCAGTAGCGTGTCTCACTGATCGACCTGTCAGTAGCTAATTCGCGTCCGCGAGCGGAGGGCTGTTTTTTTGGAGACGGATTGGCTACTCCCCCTGACACCAGCCCCGTGGCTGTGGTCGGTGCTCTGTGGGCCCCACTATGATGTATTTGTTTCATCCATTCCGTTCATCCATTTTTACAGATCATTTTATGGATTAATGAAAAAAATTATAGGGATATAAGTCGCAGGTGGATCACACCACAGGAAAACAATAATGATTAGATATCCACCATTAAAATCCTCCTAAGGCCCACCGTACTGTTTATTTGACATCCAATCTGTTGATTGGGTCATAAAGACCCAGATGAAAAGAAAAAATAAATATCAGCTTAATCCAAAACTTTTGTGGCCCCCAAAACGTTTTTCATAGTCACTATTCATTCAACACTGTTTCCTGTAATGTGGTCCACTTGAGATTTCGATATACCTTTCTTTTTTTTTCTTATAACATAAAATTATCTATAAAAGTACATGGACGGCATGGATGAAACACATATATCATGGTGGGCCCACAAAGCAGCGAACACCAGCCATTGGCTGGTGTCAGGGGGAGTAGCCAATCCGTCTCCGTTTGTTTTTTTTTTTTTTTTTTCAGGTTAGTTGTTAGGGGACACCCATATCCGTTCACAAACTCCACGTTAACCACCCCGCCAGGGATCGATACCAAGACCTCAAGTTTTGAAACGAGGTATCTCCACTCAGTCTGCCAGTTGCGTTAGCAGAGCTTCTAACTGTGTGAGAAGATGGTAATTCGCAACGTTATTTTCATGGCTGTAGGAAAACGCACCACATGTCAAACTGGGCACACTTGTCTGGGATCAGGGACGTTCATCGCCACACGTGTACACTGAATGAAAGTTTTAATTGTGGGTCCCATCCAAAAAGTCAGGCTAACGTCTGCATCATGTGAGCAGCACGTGTACACTGAATGTAAGTTGTAATTGTGGGCAGTCGTTTTTAATATTTATGCCGTCTTACATCTGCGCCGATCATGTGATACATGTTTGCACCTGTCCATGTAATACATGTTGTTTATACCTGTCCACCTGTCCCGATGATGTGCAGGCTAATAAAATGCCGCCAATATTATATACAAAGCATGTATGATTTTACTCGCACTTTAATTATATTTTCTCCACTTTAATCAACTTTAATATCTCTAATTAGTGTGCGTATGTAATGTTTGGCACAATATTTGTAATAAGCCCGTTGAAATGTATACTTTGTCTGAAAATAATAAAATTCCAAATCTTGGATGAACCACGAGCACAAGATCTCATTTGAGTGACTAACTAATAATTTTTAACAGTTGATTTACATGGACACTGTTTGGACGACAGAGATCATCATATTAAAATAATTATAGTGATGCAATTGATAATCTAATTATTTTAGGTTATCATCAGTGGGCCATGTGCCTAATAGATTAATAGCTTGGTGACACACATGTTATACATGCAACTCTGAGGATGATTTTAGATGTAATCCAAGCTTTCACCTTGGATTTCAAACCCCCTCTTTGAGGGGATTTGAAACCCCTGGTTACTTTACGGTGCCAAACATAATAGGGAATTTGAAATCACCTCAAATCTAAAAAATAATAATAATAATAAATCAATAGCGGCAAACGATCCCCTAAAAGATGTGATTAAAAAAAAAAATTCAATAGGGTCAAATGACCCCCTAAAAGATGCGATGAAGAAATCAAGTCTAACTAACAGACAATTTCATGATATTCGAGAATAAAATGTAGACCGACAAAGAAACCTACCATGGTTGTCACCATTCTCATTCTATATATGTAACGCCCTAAATTTCGAGGGTAAAGTAATACCCGACTCCTGAATTTCTGGGTGTCACTTATGCTCTACGGAAGTGAGATTTTATAATTCGTTTCACCTGGCATTTGAGTAGTTCATATAATTAAAATAGATTATGCGATGTACCCTGGAATAAACGTGAATTTAATGCAAGTAAATCAAATATTAGTAAACATGTCCATCCAGAGTATGAGACTACCGTTGAACAAAATATACAGTCCAAAATTTACAAATGTGTCTACTCTAAGATCTCATCGACCTCCCACGGGCGTCTTACATCGGCCCACTGAGCAACTGGATATACGAGGACCCTTCCTCTGAGTCCATGAATCCCTCGCTCAACGCGTCGGACTCCAGAGTACCTACATATATGATACGGTCTAGTTGGTATTTTAAAACATTGTCCCATAATGGGAGTGAGTGATCAACTCAATGGTTCCATTAACTCTAAGTTACACATGTTATCATATCCACATACACAATTAATGAAAAAACAACTTAAGCATACAGTCACTAGATTCTTTTGTTCATACATATGTATGTTATTATGAAATGATGCTTGCCCTCGTCATCTAAGACTATCTGAAGTGACTCCATCTATACGTTCACATATGACTAATACTCCCTCAATGAGACCTCGACTGCCGAGTTCCCAACCTAGCTAATGTAATGCGACAATGATCATGTTAGCCGAATGTTTAGTTATGTCCGTCCGTCCAGCAAGATTGGGAAAACTGAGGCACTCCCATGAAATCAAGGCCTTAATCTGATCGTGAGGCCCAGGGCGGTCGTAGCGGCCTTGTGCCTGCAATCATTAATTCGTCTAGGTTCGTCACTCCCAGATGAACTCATAAGAAAGGCGAGTTTGTAAACTGGGTTGCTCGCGGTCACTACGTGGAGGCTCGTCACCCCAGCATAGGCTGACAACTTGAGCATAGTATCTCATACCACCATGTCGAGCTCACGAGACTTATGGATCATATCATAGCAGTTGTAAGTGGGCGTTCCAGGGTCTTGGGGTGTCTCAGGTTCAAATAGTCGTGATCATACATGGTGAACACACATGGTTGGCTAAATTAGTTGACTAATTCGGCTGACTCAGGCAAATGACGCAACGGTCACTGGGTGCAAGCATCCCGTGTAGTCCAACAACTGTTAGTTGTCCGTCTTCGGCCTGCGTCGGTCGGATTAGCCCAAGGCAGCTGACCCGATAGGGCTGACCTTGTGAATTTTCTTTATTTGCTGGCTAACCCAATTGACCAATAGAATAAAATTTTATAACATACTACACCAATTTTATTCAGGAATAGGCAACCAAACTCATAGTATTTCTGGATATTCTAGCTAATATGGGCAAACAAATAGGCATGCAAGTGTATTATTCAATTATCGCGATATTTACAATAATAAGATAATTATGCGCACATATTAGGGAAATTTGTGGAGCATATGGGCATAGAATTTCAGTGAATCCAGCCTATTCTAATATGCAATCAATAATCGGCAGCCATAAATGGAATTTGCACTTCATGGAGGACAATAGGCCTAAGGATTAGGTCACTAGTTAGCATGCAATTCACAATTTCACTACACAATCATTATTTGCGACATAGGTTTGATAATTGGCAACCTAAAGGTAATGGTCCGCACCTAGAAGTGATTCGTCGATTTTGTAGCACCGCTCCTAGGATACCGATCGAGAAATCGATGGATTTGACGCCTTGTGACGAATATGTTAGCTCGTAAGAGTGCATGCAATAGCCCGCAAGGCTCAATTTTTCAAAGGAGCTAAAGGATTACCTTCCTATTGTCTATGAGTTGTCCTCTACAGTGGGGCAAAGTTGTGGGCTCTGACGTGGGCAGCGGCAGCAAGGAAAACTCTCAAAACAGATCCCTAAAGAGCTCCCACCTTCTCTTCTCCCCTCTCCCCCACTCCCTTTCAATTAGAAATTCGGATGGGAGTGAGAGAGTGAAATTTTTTGGCCTTAAATAGTACGAATTTTATGTCTAAATGGCCCAGGGGCGCCTTTCCTAACATGCATGCCCCTAGTGGGCTGGATTTTGGCCCACAGGGCTCCTTCAGGGGCCCATTGGCTCATTCGCGCCATGGGGCAGGTGTCTCATCATAGAATGAATGATTAGTCCAATTTTAGTGGAGATCGGATGCCTTGATCGACCGCAGGGACCCTACTTGCGATCGATGGCTATTTGTGTTCGATCAGGACCACAATTATACAGATATGAGTAGGGAAATATCCCTAACTCATGGCTTGAGCTTAGTCGCAATCCGACTGTCGGAAAGCCACAACTTCGCGAAAGAGTAGAGGTTCTATTTCACTTAAGTTTCAGGCTTCAATATAGAGTATTTGCGCATTTCAAGCACTTCGCCTCTGGCCCAAGTTGCACAGTTCTGGGCAATGTCTAGGTTCGCCGCCCTCGATGGACGTGAAGCCCATTGAGGCAGAAATTATTTTATAATTTCGAAACTAGTAGCCCACTAACGAGCGATCTAAAGCTTGTTCGGATAATCGGGACATTTCTGAAATGAATTAGGTATCAAGATTTCTTGTGCGCAATTATTAAGGTTTAGATTAACTATGTTCATAGTGTGGCCTATTTACAATTAGCGAAAATGGTGATTCGGTCATGATCACTTTAGACCGTTGGTTCTTAGGTTAAATGAGTAACTAGGTTGATTTGATTTATTAATTAAGATCCGACCTATAGTTGTCTCAGCTTGAGGTAGGTCTTTATTTAGTTATGGTTATATCAGTTGGTCGATGATAGATTGGCTAGATTTGGGCCCTAGATGAACAAATCACGAGACTAGATTTGAGGTTTAAGTAATCGGGAGGATTCGTTGGCTTTCTACGGTTGATTAATCGAATTTGTGCAATTTTATACTGGTACCACCCCACGTATATAGGCTAGTTATATATATATATATATATATATATATATATAATTTAAGAATTTTTTTTGGCAATCCAAAGTAGTGAAAATTCAGGACATTACAATATAAGGAGCGCTCGATGAAGAACTCAAGATACTAATCGAGTCATCACACAATCTCTCTCACAGCGCAATGTTGTCTTCTCTTGGCTTTAGTTTAGTTCATCCACTTTTATTCAGCCCTGTTGCAGAAAGTTTGGAGTTTAACATAATTTAAATTATTATTATATGGCATCATCATTGTAGGACGCCTAGAAGTAATGTAAATATCTACTACCTTCGTCATCAGATACTTGATTAACCAAGTCCGTATTTGGAAGATCATACCGATGACATATTGCTGCCCATTTGCCTTAATTGTTTGTTCGCACAAATGATCACATGTAATTTATCTTTTATTTCTCTTTGCTTATATTTATATTTTTGTTGATTGTATTGATCTTCATTATAAATCAATAAAATTGGCTATCCAACCTTTATTTTTAATCTTGTTTTTCCATTATTATTTTATTAGGAAACCCGATCATTGTTGAAAGAAAAGTCCTTACCTCAAAAGCAAAAAGATCTCATTAAAAAAGACTAACCCCCTCCTTCTAAATTGCTGGATCACTGCACATTAATTGGTGGTTGGACAGTCAAGTCAACATTCATGGGTCTAATCCTACGGTTGATTTGGCACCTAAACTTTTAACCATTGGATCAAACCTGAATTGATAAAATCTCACTCATGCCACGTGGATATCTTTTGCCCCATATCCTTTGGCGGCACATTACCCACCAAAAGAAAAATAGCTCATAGTTGTACGCATGCTCACAGATAAAACACTGCGACGATGGTCACGTAGCTCTCGTTCTAGTGGCACCTGTAGTCAAAGCAACATGCTCAACAAACTTACAAAGACCCACTAAGATAGAAAGTCTATCTCGATTTAAATGCACATGGCAAGGTTGTCTCACACGATCCTACCAAAATGGGAAACCTCTTTAAAGACAATTGCTACTTTCATGGTGATTACGAAGGTTCGAGAAGCCGATTCTTCAGAGAGAAATCAAAGAACATGAAGAGGAATATTAGTCTAACTAAGATACAGGTTGATCCTATAACATTCGAGAATTTCTATAGCCAAGCTGACAAAGATATTTGAAAACAATTTAATCCCATAATGTAACGCCCCGAATTTTCAAGGGTCGAGCAAATGCTCGACTCCCGAGATTCTGAGCATCACTTATGCTTTATGGAAGTCGATTTCTTAGTTAATTCCACATTAGGCAATTAAGCATGTATAGGATTTTACTAGACAATATATCATACACTGGAATAAACATGATTAAATTAGAAAATTAAATTGTAATACATTTAGTATGATTATCCAGAGTATGGGTTTAACTGGGTCCAATATACAATTCTAAAATCAACAAAAATGTGGAAAAGTGGCGTCTAGCTAAGCCAGATCGCTCGACTCTCCATGTCGAGAAGTGCACAACCTATATCGGCCCATCAGAAAGTTGAAAGTAAGAGAACTCATCCTCCTCATCCATGCCCGCCTGGTCTAATGCATCGGCCTCTATAATGTCCCGAATTTTCGCTATTTTGAATTTCTAAAAAACCTTGAAAGTCTTCGATATGACTAGCTTACGTTGTCGCTTATTGGCCCTTAACGCTCAAAGTGAGCCTATACACGAGTCATACCAATAAAGAACCACATATATCCGATCAATCAACCGTAGGAAGCTAACGAATTTGCCCGATCACTTAAACATCGAGCTTAGCCTCGGGATTTGTTCACGTAGGGTCCAAATCTAGTTAACCTATCATTGACTAATCGAAATAACCGTAACTAAATAAAGATCTACCCAAAGACGAAACAAGTAGGGGTCATATTTTAATTAACAAACCAAATCAATCCAGTTATCCCTTTAGCCTAAAAGCCAACGGTTTAAAGTTATTAAGACCGAATCGTCGTTTTTGCTAATTATAAATAGGTCACACTATGAACGTAGTTAATCTAAACCATAATAATTGCGCACAAGAAATCTGGATACCTAATTTATTCAAAAAATTCTCCAATTTTCCAAACAAGCTTTAAACCGCTCGTTAGTGGGCCATTAGTTTTGAAATTATGGAATAATGTCCATCTCGCTGGGCTTGGCGTCCATCGCAGGTGAAGAATCAAGATAGTACCTAAAACTGCGCAACTTGGACCAGAGGTCGAGTGCTTGAAATGAGCAAATACCATAAGCTGAAGCCTAAAACTTGAGTGAAATAGACCTTTCACTCTTTCGCGAAGTTGTGGTTTTCTGACCATTAGATCGCAATCAAACTCGAGATATGATTTAAAGATATTTCTTTGCTCATATCCGTATAGCTGCGGCCCCGATCAATCACCGACGACCGTCCATTATAAGTGGGGCCCCCACGGTTGATCGAAGAGTTTGATTACCACTCGATTCTGACAAACCATAGATCCTATAGTGGGATACCTTTCCCCTGACGTGGATGAGTCAGTGGGCCTTCGAAAAGACCCTATAAGTGGGAAATAACCTCCCTTAGGGTTAATATAATGGATAAAGGGCCATTAGGGCCATTTGCACCACTTCTGGCACTATATAAGGGCCTCATTTGGGCACCCTCTCCTCTCATACGAATTTCAACAAGAAAATAAGGGAGAAATGGAGAAGAGAAAGAGGAGAAAGAAAGAGAGAGAGAGAGAGAGAGAGAGAGAGAGCTTGGAAGTGTGAGGGTTTGTGCACATTTACTCTCTCATCCCTTTATATAGCCACATTGCCACTCTCATATCCTTTATCGAGTTCTCTCGGTGGCGATTGGAGGTAAGAAATAGAATATACTCTCTAATATAGTCTTTTGGGTTAGGTTTTTTAGTCCTTATAATGGTTTGTGTGATTGTTTAGGATTTGGTGGATTTTCTCTATAACCTTAATCTTAGGAGCACTTTGGGTCAGATGAATCATTGCAAAGGTGTGGACCATTATTTATAGGTTTCCATTTATCGACCCTTGAGGGTGTTAGTTAATGATGTCTTGTGTTGAATAAGTTGTAATAGTTAGCATATTTATGTTTCATGTTTGATTGTATTATATGTTATTGGTTGGATATGGATGCTCACATGTTCGATGAAATGTCTAAGTGGTAGAATGTGTTGCTTTGTCGATGTTCACATGCTTGATATATTGCCTAAGTGATTATATTACTTTATACATGCCCACATGTTTAATTTAATACTTTAGTAAATGTAATACCCTATGGATACTCATATGTTTGATGAAATGTCTAAGTGGTTGCGTAGTGAAATTTATGTTATAATTGTGTGATATAAAGTTTAGCTCATAGAAACACTTAAGAATGCTAAGATGTTAGGTCAGCCGGTAAAGCACCCAAATCAAGGGGTGACCCAAGTTAAGGCGTCCACCTAGGCTTGTTAAATTGACCCGGGTTGAACACGGACGACCGACAGTAGCCGGACTACACGGGCTGCTTGCACCCAATGCCGGTTGTGTCGTGGTTCTCCCAAGTCAAATAAATTAGTCCACTAGCTGACTGATCATGTATGTTCACAATGTATGACACGACTGAATGGAATCTAGGATACTCCGTTCCCAATGAATGTGTTTATTTATAACCGTTAGTGCGATACGATCCCACTAAGACTCATTAGTCGGGCATGGTGGTACGGGATACCATGTCAGAGCTGTCGGCCTACGCTGGGGTGACAAACCTCCCCGTAGTGACCAGTGAGTAACTAAGACTCATGAGTCGGGCATGGTGGTATGGGACACCGTGTCCGAGCTGTCGGCCTATGCTAGGGTGATGAGCCTCCCTATAGTGACCAGTGAGCACTGATAGAAGTGATAGACCATTGTTTGAATGGCCTCTGTCAAATTACCCGGCCAATGGTTGCGTGCTAGAGTACCTTTCGAACAACTCAGGCGTGAATGAAATTGGGTGACAAGCCATTTCCTTTGTATTAATTTGGTTTAATGTGATAAGCCCATACCTCTGTAACACCCCAGCCACTGTTCATTCAGGTCGTGGTCCGAGCGTGGGTTGTCATCCGGGTCCATGTGTGGGATTGGTCGGGCTTAAAAAATAGTGCTTTAGTCGGTCGAGGCAGCGTGTTGTGGGTCGTTCAACCTCGGAACTGAGTTATCATAGTCGGTTTGGGTGACGACCCATATCGGGTGATCCTCATATATTTATGTATCATACCGTACTTTTGAAATTGTTGATTTGTGAGATAAATGAGTGACACCTAAATTTAGATCAATGGACACTAGTAAGGAGTCGCTACGTGTGGCAACACATGCCATGTGATTTGGATAAGGACTTGTGATATAACGTTGGTATCCTAACTTTACGAATATGCTGGATGAATGAAACTTAATAATTACTCGAATAACATACGCATCAATCGCATTGCATTAGATAGGATATGACGACCTGACGTTGGTGTCGCGTGATGAGGGAGTGTTGGCATTTGTGAAATAGGCGTTGAAGTTGTGTATGAGGGAGTGTTATTTGGAAAGGGCATGTATCATGTCATATCTTCATATGCACATTTAACAAGAGTATTTAAGAATTATTTGATTTTTTGTTTATCATTAACTGTGCTGATTGTGTTGATAATATGTGTAACTTAGAACTAATGGAACCACTGAGTTAGCTATTCACTCTCACCTGGACCGTGCTTTAAAACATTAACCTTGCATATCATTGACGCAGGTACTAGTGAGACCTTAGACAGGTAGACTTATATTGGGTTGTACCAACGCCATTATGTTTTGGAGAATTGGACGTAAACTGAAAGCTTTACACTTTAACTATCTTGGGTATGTATATTGTGGCTTATATAATCCCATTTTGGACGATCATCATCATGGAAATTGTATTTTTTTTTACTATTAGTCCTGTTATTCTGAATCTTTTATTATCTCTGCTGTGCTTTGGATCCGCTAAGTGAATTGCATTACTCTGATTATTCGTGTGCGGAATGAATTTGAATCTGAATAAGGACACATGTGCGTTTTCATTTGGTTAATACCCAGGAATTCAGGACCGGGGTTTATGTACTCGGGTACCGATTTTCAAGGCGTTACAGCCTCGGTGGTCCCTGCATCTATATTAGCGTCCGGTTGGTATTTTAAAACACCGTCCCATAGTGAGAGTGAGTGATCAACTTAGTGGTTTCTATAAAGCATGAGTTACACATATTATCAAGTCTAACAGTACATGAATGATAAAATAATACAAACGGTCACTTCGTTATTACTCTTATTAATGCGCATAATGGGGTTTATGAAATGATGCATACATTTACAATCCAACACTCCCTCAACATTCCGACCACTTGGTTTGCAAACGACAACCCTCTCTCAACACAGGACTTTAACTCCTGTTTTACCACATTCTATTCTAGTACAATGCGCATAGCCGAGTGATTATTTAAGCCTATTCATCCAGCAATTTGGGGAAACTATGACACCTCCCTTTTAGTCATTGGTTTCAACTGAATCACTAAGCACGAGACTACCACAACGGTCATACGCCTATAATCTCTGATCCGCTTGGGTTCATCACTCCCAACTGAATACATAGGAAAGGTAAGTTGTAAAAGTAATGCTCGTGGTCACTACAGGGAGACTTGTCACTCCAGTGTAGGCAGATAACATGGACATAGTGTCCCATACCACCATGCCCGACTCACGAGTCTTGAGGGATCGCGATGTTAACGGTTAATAGCAAACCTTTATAAATGGTAAGGGAGGTGTCCCAAATTCAAACAATTGTGTTCGTACATGGTGAACATAATAAGGTTAGCCGGTTTTTTGGACAATTTCGGTTGATGCGAGTGAACATTGGCGTAACCGGCATGGGGTGTAAACACCTCGCGTGACACAACCATAGTCGGTCATCCATGTTTGACCCGGATCAATCGAACGTTTCCGGGGTGGCCAACCTAATTTGGTTAATCCATATCTGAGAATTTGTCGACTACCCAAACTACTTTTGTAGTCATACTTCTTAATCTAATCAAGTCAACGAGCATTAAGGATAATTGAATTCACATTCAATCATCAAATTTAGTAATTTACTCATTCAGGCATTTCCTCGAACATGTAGGTATCGCTATACTACATTTTGCAACTCATTGGACAAAAATTGAAATACACCTAAGTTATCATGCAAATCCTATATTACCAATTATAAATCATTAACTGAAACAATAATATTGACAAACCACAACCTAAGCACTTATGGTCAACACCTTGTGACGTTTCGCTCAATTCATGGCGCTCCTAGGGTTAGAATTTCAAGAAAATCGTTAAAAGACCTGAGCAACATAAAAGCTTGTAAGATTCAGGACTAGTATTGAAATCCTAGATTACAAGCGGGATTCAACGCTTACCTCCAATCATTGTCAGGAAAGCTTCGACGACATAGAGGTGGTTGGAGAGAGGATGAGAGGGTGGAGGTGCACCAACACTCACACCCCAAGCTCACTCTCTTCTCCTTTCTCCTCTTTCTCTTCTCCCTTTCCCCCTTTTTCTTTTGCTTTAGGGTATGAAATTCGCATGGGAATGAGGGGGGTGATAAATGGGGCTATTTATAATACCAGAAGTGTGCACAATAGCCCGGGTTCTCATTTTCCTATTAAACTTACCATGAGGGAGGTTGATTTCAATTTATAGGGTCTTTTCAGGGTCCCATTGGCTCATCTGTGTTAGGCGAAAGGTGCCTCACTATAGAATCTATGGTTTATCAGAATCGGGTGTCAATCAGACACTTCGATCAACCGCAGGGACTCCACTTACGATTGATGGTCGTCGTTGCTCGATTGGGGCCGCGACTATACAGATATGAGAATGGAAATATCTTTAACTCATACTTCAAATTTGGTTGCGATCTAACAGTCGAAATTCATGACTTTGTGAAACAGTGATAGGTCTATTTCACTTAAGTTTTCAAATTTTAGCATAGGGGATTCGCTCATTGTAAGCACTTGGACTCTGACCCAAGTTGAGTAGTTTTGGGTACTTTCTTGGTTCGCCACCAGCGATGAGCGTTAAGCCCAATGAGATGGACATTATTCTAAAGTTTCGGAACTAGCGACCCACTAATGAGTGGTCTAGAACTTGTTTGGATAATCAAGGAATTTCCGGAATGAATTAAGTATCAAGATTTCTTGTGCACAATGATTGTGGTTTGGATTAGCGAAGTTCATAGTGTGACCAATTTGCAACTAGCGGAAACGACGATTCATTCATAATCACCCTAAACCATCGGTCTTTATACTAGTCGAGTAATTGAGACAATTTGGTTCATAAATTAAGATTTGACCCCTAATCATCTCGGCTTTAAGTAGATCTTTATTTAATTATGTATGTCTTAATTAGTCAGTGATATGCCAGCTAGATTTATGTCCTAGATGAAGAAATCACGAGGCTAGAATTGAGGTTTAAATGATCAATTGGATTCGTTGGCTTTCTACGATTGATTTATCAAATTTGTGCGGTTATTTACCGGTACCACCCATGTATAGGCTCACCTCAAGTAATAAGGTTTAGTTAGTGACCACATGAGCTAGCTATAGCGAAAAAATTTCAAGGTTTTTTTTTTTTTTTTTGGAAATCCAAAATAGTGAAAATCTGGGACGTTACACATAATATTTAAGGATTATGAACCAATAAGAAAACTCAAGAAGGGTTGCCACCTCTCAAGCTATATAAAGTGCACACGATAAAGAATTAAAAGCCCATGCTAAGCATAATTTTTCTACATAGCACAACGTTGGTTATCTTATTAATTTTAGATTCCTCCACTTTTGTCTAGCCTCGCTACAAAATGTTCGAAGTTTATGATAGTTTAGATCAGTGTTGTCTGGTGATTTCGCTGCAGTATGCAAAAGAATAGTAGTATAAATATCGACAACCTACCGTCGTTGGATCCCTAATTAATCGAGTATTTATATGGAAGATTACATCTTAGTCATATTTTGTTGACCATCTATCTTGTTTATTTGTCCATACAGGCGATCGCATATATTCATCTTTTTATTTGTTTATTTTATTTTCCATAATAATTGTACTAAGTTTCAATTATAAATTAATAAAATCAACAATTTTGCTTTTAGTTTTTAATTATTCACATTCACATTCATTACTGCATTATTGAGAAACATATAACCTGTAATCATTGTTGAGAGAAAAAGTTCTTAACTTAAATACAAAAAAAAAATCTATTTAAAGGGCCTAACCCTCTCCTTTTAAATCGCCAAATTGCTATGACATTAGTGGCTAGACACTTGAATCAACCTTCACAGGTCCGATTCTACGATGATTCGATGCTTAATTAGGATTGCAAGTATTCAATTGAACTCGGGTTGATTTTAGCACACTCGCACTATCTGCACACGTTTGACTAAACACGTGCAATTTGTTAACACATGCAACATCGTGTTCGTTGAATAACAAACAAATAGATAAGCATAGCTATAGCCACCGACAATCTTCCTAATTCAACTTACCTTACAAATGGCTTAGATAGTCTGATTATGTGATGAGAGGAAGGGTTGTATGGAAAAGTTACTAACAACCGTCTATAAACATATTTGTAGACGTGGATTGCCGCTGTCCCTCCAGTATAGACACAATTTAGGAATGGGCTCTGTGGGGCCACCGTGATGTATGTGTTTTATTTCTAACCTCCATCCATCTGGATAGATCATTTTAAGATACTAGACAAAAACGAAGATGATCCAAAGCTCAAGTAGACCACACAATGGGGATTGAATTACCACAGTTAAAAACTTGTCTTGAGCCACAAAAGGTATGGATCAAGTTGATATTTGTGTTTCCCTTCATGCAGGTCAACAAGACCTTATGAATAAGTTCGATGGCAAATAGATATTACCGTCGGCCCTATGATGGTTTCGATGGTGGCATTATTATCGCCATTACTTCATGTGATGGTGGTCCAATTGAGTCTTATATTAGTCTTATTTTTAGGCCTACATCCTAGAATGATCTGTCAAAATATACGGATGACGTTGATAAAACACATACATCATGGTGGGTTTACGGAGCTTTGGCCGCATCGTGCCGGAAGTAGGGCTGTACATGAGTCGAGCTAGCTCGAAAAGCTCGCTCGACTCGGCTCGTGTCAACTCGGATTGACTCGGCTTGAATGGCCAACTGAGGTCGAGTCAAGCTAAATTTTTGAAGCTCGAGTTGAGTTCGAGCAGGGTGCATTTCAACTCGACTCGAATTGAAGCTCGAATACACACACACATACACACACACACACGCGCACACGAAAATGCTCACCTGCGAACCAATTCGTATGTACTACGTACGAACTTTTTTGAGAACCAATCATACGTGATGTGGATCCAAAATCTGAACCGTTCATGTAAAGCAGCACCTCGTGAAACCCCCCAAGCCCAAGTTTTACTTTGATCTAAAACTTTGATGGGCCATGAAAAATGAAAACAGTTTCCTCCCTTGATTTGCATTTCTCTTTGCTATGGCCCACCAGAATTTTAGATTGGGGTGAAAATTTGTCACATGGGGTTTCATGGGATCTGCATCAAATGGACCGTTTAGATTAGACACCCATGGCACGTGTGCAAAGGTGCGCACATGCGTAGGTGCGCAGGGGAGCATGACTCTCTCTCTCTCTACACACACACACACTTAAAAGTTAAAAGAAAAAAAAACAAACTCTACCCGACCGCACCCATACCCCCTTCCCTCTCTCTCTCTCTCTCTCTCTCTCTCTCTCTCTCTCTCTCCCCCCCCCCCCCAAACCCAACCCAGCCAGTGCCATTTGCCTTCTTACCGCGCCGTCGACTGCCCTTACTCTCTCTTTCTCTCATTCTCCGACTCGCCCGCTTAGCAATCAACCCATTTGCCCACCGTCCAAGCATCCACAAACAAATGTAGGTTTATTTTTTATTTAATACAATAATTATATAATTTTAGTTGTATTTTTTTTTTTAAGTTTTTATTTTTAAATAATAATCACATTGGGTTGGGTTGGCCAGGTTGGGCAATGGGTGATGTGTTGGGTCGGGTTGGGGGGGGGATGGGTTGGGTCGGGTTAGGGTTTGGGTCGGGTTGGGGGGGGGGGGGGGTTGGATATGAACAGGCTCGAGCTTGACTCGAGGTAAATTGGACTCGACTCTAACTCGACTCGACAGCTTTGACAAACAAGCGAAGCTTCAATGTTGAGCTCGAGGGCGAGCTCAAGCTCAAGCTCATGGATGAGTCGACCCAAGCTTAGCCCACCTCAACTTAGCTGGATGAACAGCCCGACCCGGAAGCAGATTGGGTGGTGTACCTCACACTAGCTATATAGCTAGTGTATTCATGTCAGCAAGTTCAGTGGGGTTTGATCATGCAGTATGTGTTATATCCAAACCGTCCATCCATTTGGCGAGATCTTCTTAAGGCTTGAGACGAAAAATAAGATAAATCTAATTATCAAATGGACCACACTGCCAAAAGCAGTGGGGGATTGAACTTCTACCATTGAAACCCTTTTTGGGGTCACATAAGTTTTAGATCAATATGAAATTTTTTTCCTCTTCATCCAGGTCTTTATGACCTTATGAACAGATTGGATGGAAAATAAACGTTATGGTGGGCCCTACAAATTGTTTAACGATGAAAATCATTATCTACGCTGCTATTTGTGGTGTGGTCAAGATGATCTTTGGATATGATTCTTTTTTTTGGTTAATGCTTTAAAATGATCTTTAAAAATATATGAATAATGTAGATATAATAAATACATCACTGTGGGGCCATGTAACTTTGATCTCCTTTGAACCGTTCGTACAACTCGGAGCTCGAGGAGCGTCAGTGCTCGTCTTCGCATGACACGTAGGGCTGTACATGAACCGGGCTAGCCCGATTAACTCGCTCGACTCGGCCCGACCCAGAACTGAGTTCGGGTTGAGATGGGCCATTTTCTTTGGCCCGAAATTGAGTTCGGGCCGAGTTCGAATAGGTCCTAGTTTGACCCGACTCGGTCAAGTGAGGTGTGTGTGTGTGTGTGTGTATATATATACAATTATTTCAAAACCCTACCTGTCTCTTTCCCCTTTACCCTTATAGGATAGTTCACCGCCCATCTTTGAAGTGATAGTGATTCATCTACCTCACATACGTATAACTTGAACGGCCTAGATTCATCCAAATACAAAAATGAATTATAATGTCCTGACTAGTTAGATTTTTTGTGGAGTTTATAGTTCAACTATTTAAACCGTTGATCGAGAGCTTTATAATGGGATGCAGATTACTTGCCAAAGCTCTTTCCATGAACTTGTTGTAAGGTCCGAAATTGGCCTGAACTCGCTCGATTGCTGACCAGGCCGAGTTCGGGCTGGACATGTTGGCCCGGTGACCGGGCTGGGCCGGGTTTGGCTGATGACCGGGCTGGGCCAGGTTGAGCCCATTTCGACTCGACTCGTGTACACCCTTAAATTGACACTTACCTACTGATGGTGCGGTAGACCAGCCAATCCGCTTCCCGTGGTGCCACAGGCAATCCGCTTCCTTCGACGTCCGCATATGATACTCTGGCTAGGTACGATGCTTGATACGCAGGCAATCACTGATTGTACACGTGGCATATAGGAACATAAAATAAACCAACTAAGCTGTGGAACGGACTATAAATAAGTAACAGACCGAAATTAAGATCTGTGTAACAACTCTAACCTCTGATTTGTTAACAATTGTTTGCTGAACATTTTCATTTCAACCGTCCAATAAATGTCCTTCAATCCGATACTTGTACAATCCAACAGGCTTTTCTATGATACTTCCAGACTGGCACAGATAATTCGGGGTGTAGTTCAATCTGAATACTTGTATGCTACGTGTACAGTGCCTGAGTATCATCCCTAACACCGCCAGAGTATCAGAGTTTTCCCTGTGAGATAAAAACGGATTCGGATTCGTTAGTGACCCCTCCAGTACCGCGATCTCGGTACTGGTTGCTGCTGGAAAAGCTCTCTGGGCCCTACCATGATGCATATGATCATTTATCCACGCGGTCAATCCACTTTTACATATCATTTTAGTGAACGCTAGCAACAATGAGGTAGATCCAAATCTCAGGTAGACCACACCATGGGAAAACAGTGGTGATTGAAGCGCCCATCATTAAAACTTCCGAGGGTCCACTGTAATTATTATTTTCCATCCAAACCGTTGAATGGGTAAAAAATATATGGGTGAAAGGAAATTAAAGACAAATATCAGCTTGATCCTAAACTTTTGTGGCACTCACGAAGTTTTTAACGGTGGGTGTTCAGTCACTACTCTTTCCTTTCCTATGGCGTGGTCTACTTGAGATTTGGATTTGACTCAATTTTTGGGGTAATTTCCTAATATGATCTAAAAACGGAATGGATAAAACACATGCATCATGGTGGGGTCCACATAGATTTTCCAGCACCGACCAGTACCGAGGTGGGTACTGGAGCTGTCACTATGGAGTCCGATAAAACCCTCTTTTCCTGGCTCAATTTCAAATTTCAATTCCCGGCAAAAAAACCCTCGAAAGCCATGGAGGAAGAAGAAGATGATCTTCCCTTCGACAGCAACGCCTCCCAAGGTACAAAAGTCTTCCCTTATCAGACACTATTCTCATCATTTAGGGCGCGTTTGGGTGCACTATCAAACCAAATCGTGATTCACTTCCAGCATTCGTACCGACCGTTTTGGCTCCAAATTGCAATTGGACTTGAAACGGCACTTCCTTCATTATGAATGCTAGGGAAGCATCATTAGCTTTTTTACATTTGATTAAACCGGACGTTTGCAATCCAATCCACTTGCAAATCCAAACGCAGCCTTAAAGAAAGATTTCAACACATTTCCTTTTTTTTTTTTCTTCCTTATTTTGTAATTTGAGGATGCGTTTTGAGTCTTATTGGGCTTGTAATCTGTAGTCTCGCTTCATTAAAAAAATGGCGGCGATTCTTCGAATGTACAGATGCATAGTTGTACGCCAATCTAGATCTCTTAAATCGCTGACCCAACTGTGGATGGAGCATAATTGGAAAATGGCACCGAGAAGATAATAATAACCATCTGATTTTTTCCCTTTGATTTTGGACTTTTCACTATTTTAACTTGAACTATCCATTTGATCGCCATTGGCTTGATGGTTAGGATTGCTTGATCAGTGTGGTTTTAGATATATGATCCATACACAACGAGAATCACAATTTGGATGGTCTCTGTAGCTGCATACTGTTGCTACATTGAGGAGGGTGAGTCAAATGGTGCAAAACTGAGTCTAGCCTTTAATTTCTTACATTTCGGCCAGCATTAATTGACATGACAATCGTTGGATCCTGATTGACTGTTCGGAGGTGGTGGGCCCACATCTGACAATGGCTATTCATTGACTTGATTTGTATGCAAATTCAATGTGATTGGCTCATGTTGGCTAGCTCCTCCATTAATTATTGCCCATCATACTCAGTTGAGCCGGTGGGTCATATCTGGGCTGTTTATTAGCCTTGCCCCATTGTGAACATGCTCCAGGCCAAAAACTAGGCAGGTCCATTCATCTAGTGAGCCTCACATGTATGAGAGGAGAAATTATAATCGATTAAAGATCCATTCTCGATGTGCACATATGGCCCATGGTACACCTGCCTGATTTTCGGACCAGGGCACATACACCGTGGGACTTGTTTGATGAATGACTCAGAGCTCGTAATCATGTGGAATTGACTCATCTGCAAATTCAACGTGGTTGGCTCATGTTCATTTGTGCCTTCATTAATTATTGTCTTGCATTCCTACCTAAGCCGATGTGTGATATCCGTGCAATTTGTTAGGTGTGTCCCACTGGGAACATGCTCTGGCCCAAAAGTGAGGCAGGTCACTCATCAATTGAGCCTCATGTATATGATAACAGAAATAATATAATTGACTGAAGATCCTTTGTCAATCTTCACGTGGCCAATGGTGGGCCTGCCCAATTTTTGGATCAGGGCACATACACGGTGGGGCCTATTCGGTGAATGACTCAGGTTTTGCACTCGTGTTCTCATTGGCACTTGTGCTCATGAGTAGTCTGTGGAAGTATCCTATGCAGTCTGTACTACTCTCTTTAGTCAAGTTTCGCATGGTTTAGGGGGAAGAAAATCTACAACAGTACATATATGAGAATTGATCAGATGTAGGCAATGTATGTAAACTTTCATGCACAGCTCCATCTTTCCTGCCAGCATGTCATGACTGTAGGACATCTGAGCTATGCAATAGGTGGGCCACACCATGAAGATCACCATGGGCAATAATCGGGCTGGTCCACTCATTGGTCAGGAAAATCTTACTCACATATGCATGTAATCACCCTTTAGTTCATAAAAACACATGTTCCCTTCTCCACTAGCAGCCA
Organism: Magnolia changhungtana; assembly: GCA_030180095.1. Classification (NCBI taxonomy): domain Eukaryota; kingdom Viridiplantae; phylum Streptophyta; class Magnoliopsida; order Magnoliales; family Magnoliaceae; genus Magnolia; species Magnolia changhungtana. The sequence goes on along the minus strand of JASAUF010000161.1, from coordinate 7,547,429 downwards.
ATACATGAATGAAAACATTCTTAATGGCCGTTAAAACATTTGCACTGCCAATATAATGGGCCTTTTGGGATTTTTCCATGTATAATCATGGTTGTTAACTTATTATTACTATTTTGAATCATCCATTATCATAACTTTTGCACTTCGCTGTTCCACAATGGCCACCATATTTGCATAACTCCTAATATTTTGAACTTTAGGTTTCTACAATGCAGAAGCAACAATAATTTGTTTCTGTCGAAGCTTATCCCTTGTACATTTTCTTGATATTTTAGTGAGAAAAAGATTTTCTCTTCGGGGCATGGAATCTGTCATTGCTACAGTCAGCGGCTACCATGGATTAGAGAAGTTTAAACTCATCAAGCTCATCACTCAAACTGGTGCTAGTTATGTCGGGACAATGTCTAAATCGACGACACATTTGGTGAGTTTTGAAATGAAGGAATCAATTATAGATTATGATTTCATTTTACTTATTGTTCTTATGATAATTGCTGACTGGCTTTCAAATGTTCTGTTTGCATGGTCCTTAGGTATGTTGGCAGTTTGAAGGAAGGAAATATAGTCTGGCTAAGGATTTGGGAACAAATATAGTTAATCATCTTTGGTTTGAGAATTGCATGAAGGAAGGGAAACGCCTTCCAGAGGGTCCATATACCATGCAGAGGTATTATTGCTATTCCTTGTGCTGCTTAAATAGAAAAGCCAGAACTGCATTTTAATAGTTATATTTTTCTTTTTTTTTTTTTCTTTTTTGTTTTTGGGCTGTGAATTGTATGGTTTTCATTCCAGTCATCATATACCCTTCTCTATCTCCTTCAACCCCCCCACAAGTTTTTGCTTGTATGCTATTCTTTTTCAATGTTGAATTTCCCATTAGGGTGACTTTTGTGTCGTAGTTAAAATAAATAAATTATATGAATATGGTGAAGACTGGTCCCACTGGCACCACAATACCATTTGACTATTGATCTAATTAGATTTATCATTAGACTATAGATTGGGTCTAGATAATCAATCAAGACAATCTGAGTGGTTGGATTTGTCAAATCTTTGGTTGACCATCTTGTATAGCCATTTGGTTGCATTATTCTTGTATTTCTCATTTTCCTTTAAAAAATAAAATAAAAATTTGCCTATGATATTTTCACATTTTTTTTGTAAAAAAGAAAGAAAATGCCACTATGCTTTGATACTGGTCCAATATGCATTGCACACATTGTTTTTCAGCCTGGTCAATACCTCTGTGATACTAGTATTGCGAACTTGTATAATGTATGGTTCTCTTAACCAGTGTTTTGAATAGCGCCTGTAGCATAGCGACGACACTACGTAGCATTAACAAATAGCGTAAATCCCCTGTAAGGGTCATAGCGTATGCTTAGTGTACACCTAGCGTATGTAGTGCCATAGCATATGCGTAGCATATGTAGCGAGCGATACTTTTCTTTTAATGAAAGATAATCGTATTTTGTATTATTTACTTAATAGTCTCAACCTTTGGGATTTTAATTTCTTTTCATAAATGTGACTCGTGGTTTCAGTTAAACATTATTAATGAAAGTGGTTTGCTTAGAAAGTTGTTGATGTGAATCACGTGATAATGGTTTGATTTGGTTAATATATGTGGATTGACTTTTGACAAATGATAATTAATAGCTTATTTGAACATGCTTATACTTGAAAAAATGAATCATCTTTTAGGCGCACGCGCACACACACACACATATATATATATATTGTTTTTTCTTACTATTTATTATATTTTTAATTAAAAAATAGAATTATCATGTAGCTTACACTACACGCTACGGAGGACTAAATGTTACGCAACACGCTACTGCTATATAAAACATTGCTCTTAACATTCTATTTGTATGCCACAAATGGATATGCATATGTTGCAATTGTCCTATGAAGGAGTTCTTTTGGGCATGGGCCATCCACGGTGTAACACAATAATCTTTGATTAACGAAGCATGGGCATCGCTTGTCAGAATTGAAAACTGGTGGAAATGATAGTTTTAAAACTTGACCTAATTGACTGGTCTCAATTGGATCTTGAGCTGACTCAACAAAAAAATTGATTCCTGCGAGTTTCAGTTGGACATCTTGGGAGAATTTTCAAGTTCTCCATAGTTTTTTTTTTTTGGGTGGATTAAACTTTTTCCTATATTTTGTAGGGTTTCATATGTTTCTAGGTTTTTAATAGATTTTTGGGTTTTTCTTTTTTCCTTTTATATTTTTATTAATTTGGATATTTAATAATAAGTTGTCGTTTTTTTTTTTTTTAAATAAAAATAAAAATTGAAGACGGATAATATCTACATTGGTGTGTATCAACCATGGTGTGTATTGCTCAAAGCTTTTGTTATGTGTCCTAAGATTTTCTGCAAACATTACATGTTGCATATGCATCTTAAAAGTTCATTTACATTTTCCTCGTCTCTTGGTTCATTTCTTCTAATTGATTAAGCTACATGAAGAGTAGTAAGTTTTCAACTTTTTGCCTTTTGTGTTATGTTTTGTTTCTACTTCTCATGCTAATCAAGAAGTAGATTTTCCGCAAACAATACATGTTTCAAATGCATCTTAAAAGTTCATTTACATTTTTTCCTTATATCTAGGTTCATTTCTTCTAATTGATTAAGCTACATGAAGAGTAGTAAGTTTTCAACTTTTTGCCTTTTTGTGTCATGTTTTGTTTCTACTTCTCATGCTAATCAAGCAGTAGATTTCTAATCATACTTTAAGTAATGGGTAGATATTCATTGTTGTATTTTTATTTTGTATTCTCTTGATTCTTTGCAGTGGGAAGCAAGTGGGCCCCTTGTTGTGGAAAGCGACAACTGTGGTAGATGCTCCTGGTAAGAAAGGGCGCCTTTTGATTGGAAAGGAAAAAAGAGTGTTGACTGATCGGTCCAATGCATTGGATGATACTAATACCCGAGAGATTGATACAAGGTATTTAGATGTTGGATGCTCGGGTTGGGTTGATTCTCACTTGCTAAGACAGGTAATTTCAGCAATCTAAGGGCATACTCAATCAGCTATTTAAATAAATCATTTTACTAAAAAGAGAGAAATTCTAAAGTGATACATGCGAGGAGATATTGAATAGGTGAATTGTGGCACACATGCTAGTGTGCACACTCTGATACATGTGTGACAAATCCGGGCCATGTGACATCCGCTCTATGTGAATACGCCCTTTGCCAAAGAACAAGATGGTCCACTAGTCATGTATGTTGAATATGATGTCAATTAAAGTCTTTCTAATTGTCCATTTTCTCTTGTAGGAGTGTGGTCCAATTGATGATTGCAACGGCCCAAGTTAAGGGCCAAGTAATGGTCACGAACTGTTCCATGTAATGATTCACCCAATCTTGGACACATGCTACTTTGGCATTTATTTTGTGATTCATCTCTTCAATCTCTCCTTTTGTGAATCGCCATCGCATTCCTCAAGGAGATAAATACTACTGTAGCATTTGAAGAAGATTGAGCATGTTGTGTTTTAGGTTGCGACTTTAGCATAGTTCTTTTTAAGTACCTACTGATGCGTTTGTAAGTGTTATATTTACATGGTCATTGGCTGAGATGGCCATTGTGCTTGGTATGGCTCTTTGCTACGTGTATCTCTTTTGCTACTCAGTGAATGTTTGGACTTTTTTCTTTCTGCTGTGCTTCATGCTCACTGTAAACTCAAGAATCTGGGTAATGTTTTTCTATATTTCTTCAACCCAAAGGTGGGTTTAAATAACCACTCTACAAGACTATACAAGGAAGCTTATTTAGAGCTTCTCTATACATGGTATATTACAACTAATAACCCGCACACAATATTCTCACCCCCCCTCAAACTGATGTGGGATAATGAACCAACATCAGTTTGCCACGAAGAAACCTATGATGGGATGAGGTCATAGTTTTGGTGAATAAATTAGCAAGTTGTAGCTCTAATGTCATATGAGAAAGAGAAATGATTCCAGCTATGTATTTTTCTCTTACAAAGTGGCAGTCAACTTTAATGTGTTTAGTGCGCTCGTGAAATACTTGATTGGAAGCCAACTGAATTGCACTGAGATTGTCAGCATATAATGGAGTCGGCAAAGACAAATGAATCCCAAGATCTATTAACAATCCCCGGAACTAAGTAATTTCACTACATGCCTCTGCCATTGCACGGTATTCGGCTTCTGTGCTGGATATAGATACCGTGGTTTGCTTCTTACACTTCCAGCTAACCAATAATTGTCCCAAGAAAACACAATAGACAGTGGACCGTTGTGAAATGGGACAACTTGCCTAGTCTGCATCAGAGTAAATAGATAATTGTAGATCATGTGATGATGGAAAGAGAAGCGCCGATTGAGGGTACCGTGAAGGTATCGAATAATGCGATGAACTGCCGTCATATGCAATGTGTAAGGTGTCTCAATAAACTGGCTAACAACATGAACTACATATGAGATATCAGGACGAGACATAGTGAGATAGACTAATCTCTCCACCAGCTGTCTATGGATGTAAAATTTGAGAGAAGGTCTCCATCATCTTTCCCATACTCGACATTTAATTTCAGAGGAGTCTTATGAGTCTTGTTATCTGTAAGGTTTGCTAGCTTGATCAAATCACAGGTATACTTTCGTCGACTCATGAGATAACTTTGAGTATTATGAGAGATTTCAAGACCCAAAAAATATGTTAACGGCGACTTATCTTTCATATGAAATGAGGATATGAAGCTTTAGAGTGCTTGTTTGAGTCATATAAAGCTTTAGATAGCTTGTAAACTAAGCGTGGATCCTTGGACTTATAACCGGGAGGTTGTTTCAAGTAAACTTCTTCATTGAGATTCCCATGGAGGAAAGCATTCTTGACATAAAGTTGATTGAGTTGCCAACCTTTAGAAGAACTTATGGCGATCAAGGAACGGACCGTTTTCATTTTTTCCACTGAAGCAAATGTCTCATCATAATCAATTCCATACTCTTGTTTATAGCCATGGGCCGCTAGCCGAGTTTTGTATCGATCTAAGCTCCCATTAGATTTTAATTTTATAGTATATGCCCATTTGCTGCCGATCACTTGCTTCCCCTCAGGTAACGGAACTAGCGTACAAGTAGCATTCTCCTCAAGTGCCTGAATCTCATCATCCATGGCCTTTACCCAATATGGTTGTGTATATGCCTGAGAATAAGAAGTAGGTACAACCAAAGAATCTAATCCAGAAAACAAAGCATGATGAGAGGCAAAAAGATTTAATCGACAGGGAGGAACAGACGGATGACTGGAACGACATAATTGGATCGTAGTGGAAAGTGGGACAGTTACCTGCGCTGTAGGAGAAGAGGACACCTGATCGGAAGCAGGAGTAGCTGAGGGAGAGGACCCAAGAGAGATAGGCTTCTCACGACGTTGGTAGACCTATAAAGGAGGAGTGAGAGAAGGAGGCAGAGAATGACTTTTTTCAAATGATGACATATGAGAAATGGAAGATGGAACAACGGTAACAGAAGGAGATGCATGAACAACTTTATAGTATAGTAAATTTTAAAAAAATGTGACATGTCTAGACACACAAACACGATGAGCACATGGATCATAACAACGATACCCTTTCTGATGCTCCTCATATCTAAGAAATACACATTTAGCTGCCCTGGGACCGAGTTTATCCCGTTCTTGTTCTGGAAGATGAACAAAAGCGATGTATCCAAACACTTTTAACCGACTATAATCTGGATCTTTATCATGAAGGAAGAACGTGAGAGTTTTCCGGTTGGCCAATACACTGGAAGGTAATCGATTGATCAGATAGATATCTATTGATTTTGCTTCAGCCCAAATAAATTTTGGAACACGTGCATATTCCATCATGGTGGTTGCTACCTTAGTAATGCGCTGATTCTTTCATTTTGCTACTCCAATCTGCTCCGGTGTGTCAGGACACGTTCGTTGATGTATAGTACCATTTGAACTTAGAAAAGTCTCAAACTCAGAAGACATATATTCTCCTCCAGAGTCAGACCGTAGAATTTTAATTTTCTTTGCAAATTGGGTCTCCATATATGATGAAAATTGTCTGTAACATAAGAATGTTTTAGATTTGTGCTTCATGAAATAAATCCAAGTGTGCCTAGAAAAGTCATCCACAAAGATGATGTAATACAATGAACCACTAGGAGCCATGATGGGAGATGGACCCCAAACATCAGTATGAACGAGATCAAACAGATTCTGAGTATGAGAGTTACTTAATGAAAATGGCATTGCAGTAGATTTACACACTTTGCAACTTACACAGTTCATATCAATGGAAATGGGACTAATATTGATTTCATCATTTAAAAGACCAAATCTAAATAAGAAAAACATATTTTTAGAATTTGGATGCCCTAAACGACTATGCCAAAGTTTCCAACATTTATTAGTAAAAGAAATATCATGAGAAGATGGAAGTAAGAAATAGCGCGATGAGACAACTCCGGGATCGAACTCCAAAGTAAATAACCTTCCTCTCTATTGCCCTTCCCAATCAGCTTCCCTGTTTTCAGATCTTGTATGAAACAACCAGACCGAGAAAACAAAACCAAACAGTTATTTTCTACTAGTTGAGCAACCGAAATTAAGTTAGCAGATAATTTAGGAATATAAAACACTTTGCAAATGAAAAAATTGCGAGATGATGAAGGTGAGACTTTTAAGGACCCGATATGAGAGATATGTAAATGGTTCCCATCCGTAATGTAGATGGAACCCATTCCTTTATAGGGGACATAATTAGTTAGACAAGAAGGGTCACCAGTCATATGATTAGATGCCCCTGAGTCAATATACCAAAGATTTATAGGATCAATATTACCTATCGAACCTGAAGAACCCATCGCTTGAAGGATTTGCTGAATTTGTTATGGGGAAAGTAGAGTAGGCTGCACTGATGGGGCCATAGATGAAGAGTCAGGTTTCTTAGGCTTCTTAGCAGAGGGAGCCAGAAATGCACGTCCATGTTGCTGGTAGTGCGGAGATACGGGAGGGCAAATCGGACAATTGGCTATATCATGTCCTTCTTGTTTGCAGTAGCGACAAAACAAAGTACTTGGTTCAAAAGGTTTCATATTTGCTTTCTTGTTGGGACAACGAATAGCTACATGACCAGATCCATTACATTCAAAACATTTAACTTTCGACATGTCTTGTGACTTTCCTCAATAATTGCGAGAAATGAAGGCAACATCAAGAATAACCTCTCATGAAAGCAATGGTTTTCAAACGTCTCTTTTGCCATCAAATTAGATAGAGCTGCCTCAAGAGATGGAAGTTGAGGCCGGTTCATCAAAGCGGCTCGGGTTGGTTCAAACTTCGGACGAAGTTTATACAGAAATTGAATCAATTTACTTGTGTCGCGAAGTATCTTTACTGTTTTTACCGCCGCAGCGGGAATAACTGGATCCATAAGTTGAATCTCATGCCAAAGGGAGGTAAGTTTAGAATAGAAATCTTGTATACTTAGAGTTCCTTGTTCTAATTTTGACAGCTCATATTGTACTTGATTGCGACAGGCATGATTTGATTGTTGATAACACATTTTTAAGTAAGCCCATATTTCGGATGCAGTCTCGAATGACGTGAGGTTAATTCCAATGTTGCTTTCAACACTGTTAATGATCCAAGTGACTACCTTCGAATTATTTTTGGTCTACGATAGGTGTTCCTTTTCATCTTTTGGTTTGCCCATAGAACCATCTACATAGTCATAGAGGCTCTTTCCTGCTAAAAAAATGCTTGAATTGAAATTGCCAAAGGGAAAATTTTTTCCCCTCCAACCGAAAATGGATAGTTTCAATCTTATCGGAGGGATTCATAGATGCCATAAGAAAGAAAAACCATGAAGAAGAAATGTACCACTGATTTTTGGGTGAGTAGGAATGGATCTGACGAGCAGAAGTAAAGCCGCTGTTGTCGATGGAGAATAATTGACTTGATGGGTTCAACAGATCTCAGATCAATGGATCCAGATGTGAAGATAGAGGTAGCAAGCCAGAGATGGGTTTCAATGGATCTGAGAAATTGGGAGCTGTTGCTGAATCTGCTGTAATGGATTTGGAGGGGTCGCCGAAATCGATGGAGGCTGCTGGAATCTCGATGTGGGTTGCCGAAATCGATGGGGGCTGCTGAAATCTCGAACGGGGTTGCCGGAATCGATGGGGGCCGATGGAATTTCAATGGGGGTTGCCGGAATCGATGGGGGCTGCCGGAATCTCGATGTGGGAGCGCCGGAATCAATGATGGGCTGCAGGAATCAATGGAGGAGCGCCGGTCGTGCGACAGATTCAGAAACCTCACTCTGATACCATATAAACTCAAGAATCTCGAGAATGTTTTTCTATATTTCTTCAACCCAAAGGTGGGTTTAAATAACCACTCTTAAAGGCTATACAAGGAAGTTTATTTAGAGCTTCTCTATACATAGTATATTACAACTAATAACCCAGACACAATCCCATATACACAATATTCTCACACTCACCAATCTAAACCAATTTCACAAGTTAAGTCTGTGCAACTTAAGTCAGGTTCAATGGGTGTTAGTGCACTTTTCCACTCCAAACAGAACCTAAAAGCCAGTGAAATTTTCAAGAGGTCTGTGTCCTCTAAAAGGTTAGTTTTGCTTAGTTTACAGTTAATTTTGAGGTATTTCCATAAGGTTCTATAACTCCAAAGTATGAGTGTTAAAAAATGATTTGTTCTTGGAAAGGAATTTATGATTGCAATACATCCCGTGACTAGAAAAGGAAGCGCTACTAAAGAACTGGAGTCAAGCTGCTGTTAAAGTGGGAGTGTATATGATATTGCAGAAGTTTTGTCCAATCAAGTTTGAAGATGCAGGGCCTCTTTCCATTAGACAAATGCCTTTTCATGCCGTTGCTTTCTGAGTCAGCTATCATTAAATTAACCTTTTGATATTTTATTGAAAACATGCTGCTGATGCAGTAAATGAGCGTGCCAAAAGTATAATGAATATGATCAGTTCAATTTACATGATCATGGATGATGCTTAAGAACTTCAGACTTGGCTGCAACTCAAAGAGGGCTCAAGTCCAAGTTGACTTGAGAGTTGAGAGTTGTTTTTTTTGAAAAAGTCAACCACATAAAGCGAAATTCTGAAGGACTACTGCATTGTCAATAGAGTGAAAGCTGCAATTTTGTCTTAACTTAATAATTCATAATAAGAGTGATGCTAATTCCTCATGCATGTACATACCCCTATGTAACTGGCACATGTGTGGAATTTCTTAGTTGTTCATCAGTTGGGCACCACCCTGCAGATGCACCAGTGCAGAAATCAGGTCGCTTCATTCATCAAGTGGGCAACTGCATGCAGAACAAGTGAAATGCTAAAAGAGCAGGCCAAATTCTCTTATTGGTCCATTTTTTCTTACTCTGACTGGCTTGGCTTTTGGGCTAGGACATTGCATTTTGGGGCCACCTGCTGGACAACTTGGATGTCATTTTTGTGCCATTGTCACATGTGGCAATGTGTAGATGGATTACGTTCTACACATGTCTATTTAGTTAGCCTTTGCATGATGGTAATATACCTGAATGTTAGAAGAGTTTGATGCTTCAACTGCCTTGTTTTTTAATATGATGTTAACTCATTGCATTAAGGATCTGTTTGGTAGTAAGGTACAAACCATATTGTTGTAGGAACACTGATTGAGAAGTTGTAATCATTAAAAGCTTTCTGAATCAAACATTAAGGCCCTGTTTGGTAGATGCCTAAAACTGAGTTCATCCCATTTTAGTTAACAGCAATTATGTATTAGAAACCTTCACTACAAATTGAGGTTTGTATTAGAGGTTTCAAATACATAATTGCTGTTAACTAAAATGAGATGAACTCATTTTTAGGCATCTGCCAAACAGGGTCTAATACTTATAAATTAACAATTCATGAAGTTTTTCTCTATGACAATTTTGCTGTTTTTAAAATTAATAGTTAAGTGAAGGGAAAAGGTATAATGTTTATATATATATATATGGCAACAAATAGACCCTTATGCTTTGACAAAAGTCACACAAAATATGCCTTAAACGCTGTAATACTTTTCAAATCACAGCAAGTAAGCTGAAGAATCATTATTCTTATGTAGTTATCTGCTGTCACAAGAAGCACAGGTGATAAGTTGATTTACGGTTCATACCACAATGAATTTAATAGATTAGTGTATACATTAATTGTTTGTCTTTCATTAGGATGGTTAAAAAAAATGAAGCCTCCAGTTCTCATCTCAATATGAATTTAAGGGGAAAACACTAGCCCACTCAATGCTGATTACGTTTTTTTTGAAAGGTATTGTAATTTTATTCAAAGAAATCGCCAAAGGAGAAAAGGAGAGCTACGACCTGAACAAGGAAAACAAATTACATTCATCAAGGGCCTTTAAGCAATTGGTCCACATCACTAAATCTATCTTAGCCTAATTGAAAACATCCATCACCGATCTACTCGTTCTGAAAACACCGACTGTTCCTTTCCCCCTAGATAGCCCCTAAAACAACCATCAAGACAAGCCACCACACCGTCCTACCTTCTTTCCCAACCGCGCCATTGTGCTAGGCCAAAAGGAACTCTTTGATTGACCCCCCGACATCACCCACGAAACTGAAAGAACATAGAAAAATCTATCCCACATGCTTTGAGCAAAAGGGGGCAATGAAAGAGCAAGTGATGAACTAATTTCTTGTCTTTCACGCACATCACGCAAATGTTTGGGAGCACCATCGACCTTTTTTGAAGATTATCGATTGTGAGGATCCTCTTTCTACCCGCCAACCAAATGAATGCTGCAACTTTTGGAGGGGCACCGTGGAACCAGACATTAGAGGTGTGGCCACATCCTGCTCCTGCCGTTGATCTCCAAAGCAACTTATAGAAAGATTGAACAGAGAAACAGCCCGTCCATTCTCCACACCAGCATGTCCCTCTTGCCTGTAGATGAGTATAAAAAACGAAGGCGTTCCAACAACCTGATAAAATCATCCACTTCCTCATCTGATAAATTTCTATGTCACGAGGAAGACAATACCATTGTATCACCACAAATAGAGAAGTACCAAGCAATATGGATATTCTTTACCAGCGACAACTGAGCTAATCTAGAAACTTGATTAGGAGTGATTTGTCCTCGACCCAAAAGTAGATCCCATTGCCATTGCCAAGAGAAAAACTGATCCCCTCAAATTTAACCACCAATTTCTTAGTATCCTTTCACACATCTGAAGCCTTGTACGAAGAAGATTCCCTTACCCACCTCCCCCCTTCTTGAGTCGCTCGCAGCTGCTTCTCTCCACAAACTCCCATCCTTTGTGGTAAGCCTCCACAACTGTTTTCTTAACAATGTGAGGTTCATCATCCCCAGACCCCTAATGAGACTAGCTGATTGACCTCTGTCCAACATTTTACTTAGCACCTTAGTAACCACCACAGCTAGGAAGGGGGAGAAGGGATCCCCCTACTGAAGACCCCTCAATGCCTTTGAAGAAGTCTTTATGGGCCCCATTCATCAGCATAAAAAAACTTGGCTGACTGGACGCATTATTGGATCCACCTTCTCCACTTTTGTCCACATCCCAACTGCTGCAACATGTAGTCGAGGAACCCTCAGTTGTCGTGGTCACTTTCTTGATGTCTAACTTGCACATGAGACCCTTATGTTTTCTGTGTTCCCAACCACAGTTTGATAGCAACTTAAAAGCAAAATTATTTAAAAATCACCATGCCTTGTATGAATATATTACATAATTAAAATTGCAGAAAATGACATGTAACTAATGAATAAGGAAATCATATAGGCTAGTGGGCAAATTTCTAGAAAGATAAACATCATAATCATGATAAAAAGGGAAGGGCTGATTATAACAGGAGTATTGTAAAATCTGTTGCAGTTTACTCTAACATCTCCAATGTCTTGAATTTTGATCTTTATTGTGGTTTTCTAATTTTGGAAATATGGGATGCTCAATGCAAGAAACAATGTGTTTTGTTTGATCTAGAATGGCACAGATGGGGGTTGCATTTTTGCAACCTCTATTGCTAATCTTGTGGGGTCCTTCTTCGGAATTGGTATGCACATATACATTCCCTATTTAGTGATGCTAGCCATTTGATCAAGGCATTCCATATCTGCAATGGTAGCCGTAACGGCCACTGCCTTTATTGTTACGATATGAGCCAAAATGGCCTTTACATTTTTTTTTTTTTTTTTTGAAAATATATTTTGGCCACGTAACGGACCGTTATGGCTGTTACAAGACTGTTATCGAGCCATTACGGGCTGTTATGGGTCAAGTTTTCTGCAACGGCCATTTCAACCCCGTAATGCGTAACGGTTACCACCGTTACCTTTATGTAACCGTTTTGGAAAACCTTGCATTCGATTGTGGCTTCCAAATGGAATATTACAACCAATGGTCGATATTGTATAGGAATCCACAGGGAGGCTTGTGGGTATCTTCCAACCACGACAGGCCCTACCATACGAATCACTTCGATCCTTGGGCCTACATTTACAGTTTATTGGCCACGTAGATTCCTCGGTTGAACATTATACATTTCCTCCTTTTAATTTCTGCAGGATATAAATGTTCTTCATTTCTTATAACTGGTCATTTTTTTTTTCCTTCAACTGTTGCTACTTTCAGGCTTTTTGAGACTTCTGGATCCTTTTATAGTTTTCTCCTTCTTCTTCACACAGCGAGTTATTCTCATGATGTGGTTTGATTGAATGTTCTAATAAATTTTACTGTTCCCATTATTTTTCTTCTGTTTTTTTTTTTTCCATGAAAATAATCTCAGCCCAACAATCTTAAGTACTAGTTTTCTTATTTCAAGAATTCTATTACTAAACAGCCCGATGAATCTAGTTCCTACACTCTGCTTTCTTCAAGACACAAAAGGAATGTGCTTACTTCTGGTGGAAGCTCTACTTCAGCTGAACCTGTCTCTAGAAGACGCCGGCCTGTGAAAAAGAATGCATTCAATGAACTCTTGGATTCTTCTGTACTTTACTGTGAGCAAGAGCCTTCTGAAATTGACATCAGCAACAGACTTCATAATGTCAGTGGTGCATTGAATGATTCAAGTAATGGGAATGCATTGCCACCCAATATAACAACATTGGGAAATAGTTCCAATAATTTTGAAGAAAACAGGAGCACAAGCCCGGAAGAAGTTGAAGACATAGGAGATCTTCCACATAACTTGGGAAATAGTAATAATAATGCTGTTCCTCCCCGGGAAACGACTTCCCAGAATGGGGTTTGTGATGCTGACAAGAATAAGGATGGAAAGATGAAAGGAGATAATGACTTGGCAGAGGGAATTGGTTTTCCTATGGCTATGGAATTATCATGTGTTATATGCTGGACTGATTTTAGTTCAACAAGGGGTGTTTTACCATGTGGGCACCGTTTCTGTTATTCATGCATCCAAAGCTGGGCTGATCAAATGGTATGTCCTCTTCCACCCAGCATAGTCCACCTCTTTTTTCAGCTTTGTTTTGTTACTTTGTACAAACTTTGTGCTCGTAGACAATGTTGTCAAAATTGTTATCATATCGTAAATTGTAATAGGGGTTGAATTGCAAATCGTTAGTTTTTTTTTTAAATTTTATTTTCATATATTTTTTTTAATGATTTTCTAAAAAATATAAGTCAGAAAAAATTAAATTCTTTAACACTATCATAACATGGTGTTACTTAAAGATTAAATGATTCTTATCTTTCCTTATTTTGGTCTTTCAAGAAATTTTCCTTAAAAAAATATACTAGGATCCTTTAACAGTTTATGTTCTTGTTACCTTTGTTGAATGATATTTTGATTTCTAACCAACATTCCACAATACTAGGATCCTTTGATTTCTAATATAGTGGATTCATAGGGATTCAAATCGTTTTTCTAAAAATTCTACTCAAATTCTAAATCGTAAATTGTAAATTGAAGTTTTTTGACAACACTTCTTGTAGACTTTAACATTTGTTATTGTAGAGCAAAGAAATCTATATGCTGAAGTAATGCTTGTAGACCATATCTGACATATTGTGAGATTCGACCCAGAGACCAAGGTATTAAAAAACGGTTATGTGACGGCCATTACATAACCATGGTTTTGAATATCGGTATTAGGGGGCGCATCGGCTCGGCCAATGATACGATACGGGCATCGTGAATCGGTATCAGTTTGTATTGTTCATTTTTTTACGCCAAAGAATTAAGGAAAATATCGGGAAAAAAGAGAAAATTGACGTATTAATTATTATTATTATTTTTTAAAGTTTAAATTTAAATTTATTTATTATTATTATTATTATTAATTATTTTTTTTTGTATTTTGTATTTTGGATATGCATATAATGGTGTATCAGACCATTGTTTAATAAGAATGTTGTCTATCGGTTCGACCTGTTGAAAGTCAACTGAATGGGCTCTAATTGAACACAATTAAGCATGATTTGGTGAAGTAGTGCTTATTACATTGAAATACAACAAAAAGAAGATGGAAACATAGGAAAGAAAGTGAAGGCTTATCATTCTTTCCGATTTTTTCCATAATGATCAACTTCACTTTGATTTGTCGAATCCTGCTCAAATAATCTATTTTGATATGAAAATAGGTATAAATCTAGCCTAAAATGACTTTCTAAGCTTGCTCCATGATTTAAATGAAAAAAAGAATAAGAAACATGATTGAAAATTTGAAAAATAGTAATTCAAAATTGGGGCTTTATGGGCGCATCACCTTTTATCAGCCAATACAACTTGATACAGGGCAATACAGATACGATAAGGCTGTATCAGCCAATATGATACTAATATTGAAAACTATGTACGTAAATGTAATGGTGGGAACCGTTACATGTTACGGGGCTGTAAGGCTATTATAGAAAGAATGGCCCATAACGACCATTATAGGCCGGTACTTTGTTTTTTAATTAAGGCCATTACTGCCTGTATTGTAACGTTAATGGTGGTGGCTGTTGTGGCCATCGATACCGTTTGTGAATTCCTTGATTGAGACTAGCTACGTTAGCGCTAACCGCTAAGCTTTTTTAAAGGAGAAACCTTAAAAGTTAAAGCCAAATATTTTCCATCTACCATTTTTCGTGGTTTTCTCATGTTAAATGATAATGTTGACAAGGGGACTCAGGCCCACATCTCAGAATATGTCAGTACCATAAGATTAAAACCTTTTAGTCTCGTCGTCGTCGTCATCATCATCATCATCATCATCATCATCATCTAAGCCTTATCCCAACTAATTAGGATAGGCAACTCATTGATTGTAATCGACTTATTTAATGTAATAGACTATTAGATAGCACTTGATTGTAATTGACCTATGTAATAGTTGATTACATTGCCCTTGTGGGAGTTTTATTCTCTCATTGCTGGTTCCCAGCCGGGATAAAGGAGGGCTGCATCAAGTTGGCAGCCGGCATCAAACTTATGCCATAACCTCTTAGTCTCTAAATGCGAAACTACTAAGCCATTAAATCTAGTGTCATGACTTGCTTTGTGATCATGAGTGCTAATTGTAAATGTACAAATCCTCATTCTAGATAAGTTTCCATTGAGAAATGTGGTACTAGATCAGGATTGATCATTTGCAGTTGATAACATTTTTGGTCAAGCCCTTCAAAGAAAAGATAGAGAGAAAAAAACAGAACATTATTGATCAAGGCCTAAAAATTATGTCTCTGTGTTGATTGTAGCCACGTAATTGGATTGAAAGTGTTTGTTTTACTCCTCAGATCAAGTTGTCAGTAACATGTTTGGCAAGATATTCGACCATGTACGGTGGGGCTTGTAGGGTGAATGATCTGAATCTTGTACATGCCCGCCATTCCATTTGATGAAGTGGTTTGCGCATGCAATATGCAAAATGTAAATGCTTTCCCATTGTACATGAGCCCTATACAATGTGCCTGAATATTTTCTTTATGAGTGGCCAGAGTTTCTTATTATTATTTTTTTAATATTCAGTGTTAGGTTCTTCATATGAAATTGTGATTACTTGCTTCCGGCATTACTGGATTTGTCAAGGGATGTCTTTGTGGTCTCCACCCTTTTATGTTCTCCTTGACAATTTTATTTTTACCCATTATTTAGGAATGTGAATGGTCGGATTTATGGTTTTGAAGATCGGTATCAGCAATGAAAACAAGATGAGATGGGCTTTATGTATCGATATCGATCATGGTTGTAGATAGCCATTATCATATGGCCATATTGACTGTATTGTAACCAGTGTTCGAAGTATCGGTATCACTACAGGTTTCGCTGGCGGAGGATATGGAAACAATATCGATATCGCCGATAACTGGAAATGCAGGGAAACATTGGGTAAACATGGAAAAACGGTGGAAATTTTCAATGGAACTTCAGGAGATACTAAAATACACATATTTGCATATGTAGGAATAAAAAAATTGCAAAAAGAATGCATACATGATAAGTTTTCATTTAATGGGGGGCTTAAAAGCATATGTTGTTGCAAGAAGTCAGTCTAACCATCCCATCAATCCCATATATCTGTCCAACCATCCTACCTTCAATCCAAACATCCATCAACATTTCAGAATATCGATAACATACGATATTTCGTCGAGAAATCGTCGACAACTAAAAAGGAGACGAACGAATGTGGTCTCGATATTGCCCATGTTACGTTAATAATAATATTGTCGACAATTTGATCATTGCATACAACCATGTGCTCATGAGAAAAAAAAAGATTTTTGGTGGTATCAACACATTGATGATATTATCAAAATATCACCAATACACCGGCGATACAAGCGACACCTAGAATTTACAGAATAAAAAATATTGGCGATATAATGCAGGGGCATTTTCACACCGGGCTCGAGTGGGGTAGCCCGTGGGATGTAGGGACACATTAAGGGTGGGTGACCCATGTGATTTGGGGCCCACGGGGGAGGTCTTGTTGAAGTGTTAAAGTCCCTTGATATACATTGATACACCAAATTCTAACAGCTTAAGCTTTTGGAGTAAATGGTTGTTTGACATGGTATCAGAGAGGAAGGTCCTATGTTCAAATCTCGAGAGCAACAAATATGCCTCGCTAATATATTATTCTCCCACGGGGGGTCCGGAAAATCAGATCTGGCCTAGGGACTGGGAAATTAAGCCCGGCCTATTTATGGTGTGAGTGTCCCTCCACCCTCGTCAGTATGTTCCCATGCGGAGTTCCCACGCCGAGCAAGCGGGGGGGGGGGCGCTTGTTGAAGTGATAAAGTCCCTTGATATACATTGATACACCATACTTTGACAGCTTAAGCTTTTGAAGTAAATGGTTGTTTGACAAGTCTCGTGTTCGAGACTTTTCACCGTGGGTAATTAATGTGCATTTCACACTGGGCTCGAGTGGGGTAACCTGTGGGATGCGGGGACACACTCGGGGTGGGTGGCCCGTGTGAGGCGGTACCTATGTGAATTGGGGCCCACGAGGGGGGTTCGACCGAGGTCCTAACCCATGCGATGTGGGGCATGGGCTATGAGATAAATGGATTAATCCAACATACTCTAACAGTTTGAGCTTTTAGAGCAAGTGGTTAATTGTCCTGCATCAAATTGGTATCAAAGCGGGAGGTCTCGTGTTCGAGACTCCTCACCAGGGGTGATTAATGTAAGGGTATTTTCACATCGGGCTCGAGTGGGGTAACCTGTGGGATGCGGGGACACACTCGGGGTGGGCGGCCCGTGTGAGGCGGTACCCATGTGAATTGGGGCCCACGAGGGGGGGTTCGGCCGAGGTCCTAACCTATGTGATGTGGGGCCTGGGCTATGAGATAAATGGATTAATTCGCCATACTTTAATAGTTCGAGCTTTTAGAGCAAGTGGTTAATTGTCCTGCATCACGATACATTGGAGTTATGGATACATTGGCGATATAAGCGACACTTGGAATTTGTACAGTTGAAAATATTCGTGATACAATGGCGACACTTAGCGATACATCCAATATCTGGAATTTCTGATACTAACGGTGGTATCGGTATCGCTATTAGTGTCATCGATATCACTGAGCTGGAGATAGAGATAATATCTGGATACTCCGAACAATGATCGTAACTATATCAGCCACCCCTGTTACACTTTAGGGGGATGAACAAGTCTCTTAAGAAAAATTTGGCCGTTTAGGCTGATATGCCCCTGTATTGGCACCGATATAGGGATGTTACGACAATAAAGGTCCCATTTGAAATTTTTTTTTTTTTTTGGTCATTTTCTTCTTCTTTCTTCATTTCAACTGTGAAGAAGGCTTATAGGCTAATTCTAGATTAGTGCGAGGGCAATTTTGAGTATCTAAAAACAAGGTTTGAGTGGGATTTGAGGAATCGAAGCAATGGACTATTTTGGGAAATGTCAGAAGAAGAGGCAAACCATCACTTGTCTTTTTTTTTTTTTTTTTGTTCCCTTTCTCCTTTCCATCTTTTTATTGTATTCATAGGTAGTGGGCCTTAATCCACCATATCATGATTGATTTGCATTCAATTAGTGCCTATTTGATTGACTTTTGGTAGGTCAAGCTGATAGATAGTATTCTTATTGAAGAATGGTCTAATGCACCATTGAATACATGTTAAACACACACACACACATATGCAAATATAGATTTTGATGTCTTACATTTTCCCTTATTTTTCCAATATTTTTTTTTTGTGCAAAAAATTAAAAAGGAAAAAAAGAAGCCGCTATGGGCCCTTATTGTCTGATTCAGGTTTGATATGGTAGAATAAGCCCCTTATTGTATGGTTTTTGGACCTGGTCAATACGCTTACTGATATCATTGTTCAAAACCTTGGTATCGGTCCAATAGGTTTATTTATTTTTAAGCAAAAAACATACAGAAAAATATGAAGGGAAAAAAAATTTATCCTTTTTTTTTTTTGGTGCTTTGGACATGTATTTAATGGTGTATCAAACTGTTCTTTGATAAGAATGCTATCCATCGGGTTTATCTGTTCACTGTTATAACCTGTAGGCTGTGTTGCCAGGTCTTTAACCTGTAGCAAAACTGATGGACATGTAGATGTCTGAAACACTTCATGGTGGGCCTATTCTACTTGACACTGGGAAGCTCCCATAGTGTCGATTGCATGCGAACATTCCTCTCTCTCTCTCTCTCTCTCTCTCTCTCTCTCTCTCCACACGCATGCACACACACAAAAGACAGGTGATTACTAGACACTCTGAACTTCCAACTTTCAAAAAGTGGCAATTCGCTGCTCAACGGCCCATCCTACTTTATATGCTTAGCATCCTGGTCCAGGCCTGGTCGATAACACTAGCCAAGCCTCAACTTGATGATGTTAAATTAGTTGGCCTGCTATTTCCTATCAGATGTTTTTGCATAGCCAGGTTCAGGCCCTATTGGGCCTTAAAACTCATGCAGTGGCCCATTCCACAGCCCTCTAACTTAGCCTAATGCCACATTGTAAAGCAGGCTGGGTCTGGGTGTTGATGTGAATGAATTTGAAGTTTGACTTGTCTATTAAGGGTCCCTTCTAGCTTTTGTAGTCCTTGGAACAAGCTTCACTTTGTCCTCATGGTAAGATGGTGTCATTTGTAGGCTTCGAGGAGAAAGGTCTCAACATGCCCTTTGTGCAAGGCTTCTTTTGTGAGCATCACTAAGGTGGAAGGTGCTGCATGTTCTGATCAGAAAATATACTCGCAGACTCTGCCATGCACCACTTCAACTACAGACATACTCATGCTTGCTGATAGAGAATTCTGCAACTCTGATGGCTTTCAGGTAAATATCTATATTACCCTGTGTTCAAAAAGATCAAAATGCACTGTATCTGGAATGTATCACAATAGATTCTCCTTGCAACGAAATACCAAGTATCGAATGAATGAATTTTCATAATCTTATTACTTTTTTATAATCCTTAGCTCGTATCATGCATCATGTTTTGTATTTCAATGAAGACAACAATACAATAAAATTGATCATGCATGTTAGGAGGCTGTAAAAGGGAAAGGGGAAGGCCGGAAATGATGTGGGTGGATGTTGTAAGAAAAGACTTAATGACCTATGGTGTAACTGACGTTATGGCCCTTAATAGAGTGGAGTGGTGGAAAAGGATTTATGGAGCTGATCCCATTCAGTTGGGATAACGCTTAGATGATGATGCAAGGAGGTTTCCTATACCCACATGCACCTCTGCACACACTTCAGAATGAGTCACATTTTCCAATGCGCAGATGGAGTTGGGTCCCACTTGTAGACGAGATGGCCCAAAAGGGGCGGTCTGCTCCTAAGGTGGGCCACAAGTGTACATTCACTGTGGAACATTTCTCAAAATGTGTAGTCCACATGCTGACTTAATTGCCTTAATTTGTGACAGGCATGTGCCATGGTAGAGCCCACCAAATGCACTTGTTGAATTTCCGAAATGTTTGGCATGCATGGCGACATATGGAGTGGAGTGCATGCTGAGGTTCTTGTGGGCTTGAATTCGAACAGAGTATTGAATGCATAATTTATAGTGGGTTTGCTCAAAAGATTGATACAATTTGTTCCAAAACTATATTGCATTTTGATTTTATTGTTTTACATGCGTCTGCCAAAGCCTCACCAGCATTTCAAGGTACATATATGGTTGTACCAATATTAGAATGAAGAAACTTCATCTTATGTGACAAATTACCATGATTTTACCTCCCAATTGCTATTATTAACTGTACATGTGTCCACCTAATTTTTTTGGTTGTTGTTTATTATTATAGTTGTGATGTTTAAACAATTGATGAGTATCAAAAAATTCATAGACCTAGCTATAATGGATTGAGATTTGTATCTATTTAATTGTTAACCAATGTTGTCAACATCATACAATATATGATTCAAATTGTATTGTACCAATGTACAATATGAATCCTATTCATGAATTACAATTTGGAAATAATTGTACAATTCAAATCTGAATCGTATGATTTTATCGTGAATTGTACGATTCGATAACGAGCATAATTCACCCGGAAAATTCTAGTGAAAAGTCAATTTTTTATTTTTCTGTTTTTTGCAATTGTTTTTTAGGACTTTTGTTTTTAAAACCCTTGTAGGGCTCACCCACATTAGAAAATCACTTTATTTGGTTCTCGTGAGAAAGAGTGGAGAGTTTTGGAGATTGTGGAGCCAAAAAAATTTAGAGAGAAATTCTTATATCAGTTTTGTCGGTTAACAGAATCAAACTTCAATTGTTTCATTGGATTTCTATATCAAAATAGGTACAAATAAATATAAAATACCTCTTTAATCGTTTCTTTTTTCATTTCTTTCTTTTTTAGGGTAAAATATACATTATTGTCTATTTCCTTTGTTTTTCATTTATTTCAAAATTCTTGTCATTTTATTAATGATTTATAATTTTATATGTTTATTTTAGTCCAAATAGTTGTTTTTTCTTAATAAGTAGGGTTGGATGTTGGCTGTTGTTGAAGTTTTAAAGATGGGAAAGAAATTGAAGTCCATGGATAATGACCCTACATGGGATTATTGTTTGAAGGTGGATGAAAACAACCTTTACCTAAAATGTAGTTTTTGTGGGAAGACTTATTGGGAATGTGTGTTTTAAATGAAACATCACATTCCACGAACTAAGAAAAATACAGTGGCATGTTCCCAAGTGGGTGATAATGTTGCGGAAAAATTCTAGTAGTTGTTGGATAATAATGTGACTGAAAAGAAGCAATAAGAAAAATGGGAATGCGATGTTGGAAGAGTTCCAATAATTGATAATGTGGAGGAATTGAGTGGAAGGAAAGGAAAAAGGATTATGGATGAATTTGTTGGAAGAAAGAGTGGGCCGAAAGAAAAACAACAAGCCGTTTTAAATAAAATTTGGAAGAAAGGATATAGAAATAGTGTATGCCCTTTTATTTCTCACTTCTTGTACATGACCGCTCTACGTTTTAATCTTATGAAAAGCCCCCTCTTCACACTTATGATGAAAGCAGTTGTTGCATGACTGTTATGTGGTACGGAGATGTAACGACTATTGGCTGATTATGGGGCCATAACAACTATTAGCCCTGTAACGATAAGCTCGTAAAGGTTAAAAAAACATTTTCAACCCATTTTTTTCTAGGGAAGATAGGGAGAGAAAAACCCCTAAATAATGGGATGGCCGGATGGGACTCTTGTCCTCCTTCTTTCTCCTCCTCCTCTTCTTTCATTGCTGCTATGGTTGGCTGCTTCTCCTCTTTCATTTCCTTGTCCTTCTCCCGTGGGCTGGTGCAACATCCATCTCTCTCTCTCTCTCTATCTCTCTCTCTCTCTCTCTCTCTCTCTCGTGTCTTTTCAAAGGAAACCAACTATAGTTTTAAAAGGTTGCTTTTTTATACTCCAGTGGTGCATGGCATTTATACACTTGCACTTAGAAAATTGAACACATGGCATATAGTAACTCAAAGCAAACCAATTAAATTATGGGATTAGTTGTTGCCAAGTCAGTCTCAAAATCAAATTGTTTGAATGATCCTAACCACTGGTTTGTAGACACTTGTTTGTTGAAATAAGACCAGTGGATCTTTTTCATTCTTCACATCCAATAAATGTCTACTGATCTCATGCTTTAAAAAAATAAATGTCTATCGATCTGACAATCTGATAATGAAATAACATCAAGCTGATTGCATTAGTAGGATGAGTGCCATAGATTGCATTTTGGGGCCAATATAGGGCATTGAGTGGTCTCTCAAATCGACGATACCATTCATCCTAATTTATTTTCAATTTTTTCTTAAAAGTTTTAGAGAGAATGATGTCAAATTCTTAAGGATACACATTAGTGGGTTGAGTGTCATGGAATGCATGATTTGGAGTCGATTTTGCCACATTTAAGTGGCATCCCAAATTGGTGACATTATTAATTTGAATTGAATTTCAATATTCTTATTATTACTTGGGTTTTTTTTTGGCGGGGCGTGTTGTTAATTTCGAATTCTTAGGGATATAAGTGGGATGAGTGTCATTGATTGCATGAATTTTGTGCCATTTTAGGGGCATTCGAGTGGTCTCCAAATTAGTGACATTATTCATTTTAATTCTTAAAATTTCTTGGGAGAACAATGGTAAATACTTAGAGATGTGCATCAGCAGGATGAGTTCCATAACTTGCATGAATTTCAGGCCAATTTGGTCTTAATCTAAGCTTGTCAAATTAATAAAATAATTAGACATGCCAAGACATCATTCTTACCAAGGAGTGGACCGTTACACCATAAACATGTTTAAATTCACAAAAGAATACGTATTTGAAATCCTCTCAATATTTCGGATTTTTTTTGACATACTTTTGGAATTTTTTTTTTCTTTAAAAAATTTGACTGTTGTGAGGCTTTAACGGTTGTTATGCCCCTTGTAACAGCATAACCATTAACTTTGCTTGTGTCCCAACCACAAGTCCCTACCAATTTCATCTTCCAAATGTTATCAGGTAGTATCTTGACAAAAGTATGACTTAAATCTGGGGTTTGTAAATTATATAGGCTGCTTATGGTAGATAGTAGTGTTTTCAATAGACAAAGCTTAAGACATAGGTGCCTTAAGTAGATTAGACACCCAATTTCATTTGGTAGACTAGAGATTGTTACACCCCGGGGATCCATCATTGTAAGCAATTTGAAACTTTGAGAAATTTCAACAGCTCTTTTCTTAGCATTTCTTCCTTTTGACTTCTAAGTGAAGCACATAAAGAACAGAGGTGAAGAGTGGAGTGGTCAAGAGAGATTTACTCGTAGTTCTAAAACTCGATGACTCAGTCAAGTCAACTTGACGAGATTTTGAGCCAAGTCACCGTGAAATTCGTTGGGGAGCTCGACTTAGTTGAGACTTGGCTAGACTCGTCAAGTTGGCTCGTTGACTTTGTCGACTCGACATGACTTGAACCAAGTCAATTGCTCAGTTATTGCTTTTCATAAAAAAAATTATGTGCTAGGTCTAAGATTCAAATCCATCTCTTTTTCTAGAGTGTCAAGCAAATCCGCCAACAAGCTATGCACATCGCTTGAGATAATTTTTGTCAATTTTTATATTTATAGACAATGTTGTTATAATTGTTATCGCATCATAAATCGTAATCGGGTATGGTTCGTATCATATAATTTGTACCATAAATCATAAGATTTTTTTCTTCCGATTTTCATAAAAATATCATAAAAAATACAAAACAATTGTAAATAAATCAGAAAAATTAAAATACATATCAACCATCCATTTTCTCATGAATATGCAAAAAATAAAATAAAATGTAACCATGATATTAATCTTGTGATCAACCATATACCATGTATAAATGTGTCATTGCGTTGTGTCATGTCATAACCAATTAAAAAAAAATAACCCTTTGCCTATGATGCAAGACATGAAATTCAAGTATGATGTGCAAGATTTTCAGGCTTTAAATCACACTAATTCAGAAACAGTTACACAAAATTTCACATCCCACACAAAAATTCAAGCACTCAATCAAGGGAAACTTATGGGGATCCAAGCTTACACAAGCTAGGGCTGGATCAATTATAATTATAGACCAAACAATAATCAGAGGAGGGTAAATTCATCCACGCATGCATAGAAATAATTCCCCAATCCAAGAGATTCACAGATTTCAATTCGAGGAACTCTAAGGTTGAAGAAATGGCATAAAATTGGGGATTTGAGTAATTTAAGGTTAGGGTTAGGGATTTGGAGTGAAAGAGGGGTGAAAGAGAGGAGAGAGACGAACCAGAGAAGTGTCACATGCGTGGACAGTGGCGAAGGCCCAGGCGCACGTGCGCTGGAGGTGTCCCACACGTGTGTGGGGCCCACAAATCAGAAAATGGCCAGCTTGGCCCTGGTCGGCCAGGGGTGGGCCACAAAACCTCTAAATTTCAGCCTGATCCGGTTCACGGTCTGTGCTCGGTGCTCTGCCGAAGTTTCAGCCCTCCTGTAGGGCTAGATTTTGAAAATCTGCTGTAGAGAGAAAAACGGCTGCAATAGAGGATGAATTTGAAGCGTAGATGATTGTATGAGAAGAGAAATGTGGATGGTAGAAGGTGGGGGCGAATCGGGATAGGTGTGGCTTCGCACCATGGTAGTCAACCCTTTGAGGAAGGGAGAGTTTCACACCCACTTGAATCTCTACAACTCAGAAATTTAGAGGAGCAAAAAAATGCAGAAATTTTCTAAATCTTCAATGAGAAAAAAGACTACAAGGGGTGCCTATTTATAATAAAACCCTATACCCCAAAACTTGAGCTATGTGCGCAACCTATTACTTAGAGACGAAGTAATAAAAAATAACAACTAATCAAAGCAATCTAAACCGTCCATGACATTCTTAATTACAATAATAAGCAAAACCCAAAATGCTAGATTAATAAGAATAGTAGGCTATGATCATGAGAGCCCATGGTGGGATTCATATGACTGTCGGGTCCACTCCAACGAACTAAAATGCAGTCCTCTAACTAGGAGGCTCTCTCTGGACGTTGTTATTGATCCAGATCGATGGTGGGGCCCTCATCCTTCATACGTGCTTAGGGGGAGAGTGCGTGTGCGCGTGATGTCCCCATCAGCCTATCCCTTGTAAACGTAATTTTTCTGTATCATTAAAAAATAACCTTTCCCCATTCCCATTTACATGTATAATGTATTCGATCGTTTTTATAAATAAAAAAGAAAATAAAAGTCTAAATAAATCTATTCTTGGTCGGCTACGGCACCATCATCATCAATGATATCAACATCATCTTTATCTTCAGAATTTGGTGCCAAAAATAGACTCCTCTTCCTCATCTTCTCCCACTTCAACTTTCTCTCTTCCTTTACTTCTAATTGCAAGTTTTTCAGGATCTACAAAATAGTTTATGAATTATGCTTATTAATTTAGCATAACTAGATGAAAATGAAACTATTAATTATAATTATAAGACTAGAAGACTAAACAACAAGTCTATAACATGTAAACATACCACGTCACCCATTTGGTCCTGAAGTAGTGCTGCCTACCTCTTGCACATCCTCTAACCTATCGATAAAGCATTCACCCATGTCCATCTAGGTATTTTTAGGACAGGTGGGATCCTCATTCTCGTTTATCCACTCATCATCGGATTCATATCCGCTAAGAAAATAGGATCAAGCCCTTGGTCTCTCTCTCTCTCTCTCTCTCTCTCTCTCTCTCTCTCTCTCTCTCTCTTCGCATGTCGGACTTTGAGCTAGAGATCATATTTTATGAAAATGATTGCATTCAATCTCTGTTGCTCGAGTTTATTATCTTTTTCAAATGTCTCTGCAATGAACGTATAATTCCATAGGGACCAATAACACTACATGTGAATTTATAAGGCAAGTAATGAATTCAATAATTTCTCACATGCTCAAAAGTACTCTAGTTGTGCTCATAACCAGTAGCATTAAATGTCAGACTCAAAATACGGATAGGTAGCTCTTGTAATTTTGGACACTCGTCTCTGTAACTCTCCTACCATAAACCCATGAATCAATTATATAGATAATATAAAGATTAAATAATACATTAAATAATACACAACAAACTAAATAATCTAAAAACAACCAAAAACCAAAAATACATCTATGATTTAACTACTTAAAGAAGTCAAACAAGCAAAATAAATGAAAAATTACCTGATTGATTCATTGATCTTATTAATTTTACGCAATTCCTCATAATCAATTATTAGAATATTCTCGTTGTTTTTGTTGCTTCTTTTTAGTCACAATCATTATTTGACAATTTCTTGAATTTATCCACGACATCATCGTTCTCTTGGAAACACGTTGCTGCATTCTTCTTAGTTCGTGCAAGGTGATTTTTCATTCAAACACCTCCCCAATAAGCCTTAAAAAAAATTACATTTTAGGCAAGGTGTTCCATATCCGTTATGATACACCCATAAAGGTCGATACGTATAGGTAACGGCCATGATCGTTACGCGATACTGGGGTGAAAAGGGGCGGTTAGTTTTTTAAGATCGTATCAGCCGTTATGGTGGCCGTAAGGGCAGTTACAGGGCATAACAACCGTTACTCCCGTAATGGTCGAAAAATGATCACTTTTTTTTTTTTTTCAATTAAATTCATTTTTCTCCTCTTTTTTCACTTTTCTCATTATAAAAATTCTCCTATATTATTTTACAACAGATTTCGACCACTCTTACTACAGCTTTTAAGATTAAAACTGTGGATTGAAGTGATTTGAGCGAATATTATATCCGAGGGCCTTTTGTTCAAAAAATTGAAAAAGCAGTATTTATGCCTTTTTCTGATTTCTAGTTCTAACGCTTGTTTGTGATGTGTAAACATTAGAGACATAATCATATTAAACAATTCACTAGATAACCCAAAACAACAATCTCATCAAAGAGTGGACTGTTACACTACCATAAACATGTTCAAAACAAAAAAATGAATGCATATTTGAAATATTTACGTTATTCTTGATTTTCTAGATATTTTTTCAGAATTTTTTGGGCAAAAGAAAAATTTCAACCGTTATGGGCGCCGTAACGGTCGTTACGCCCTCATATCGGCCGTTATGGCCGATACCCGTATCGGTAATGGTGGTGACTGTTATGGCTACCGTTACCGATACAGAATACCTTGATTTTAGGTGAAGGTTATTGTTGTCTTCCACCTTCGAAAAATAATCCCATGTAGAGTCATTATCCATGGAATTTGACTTTTTTCCCATCTTCAAGACTTCAATAAGTATCAATACGTCGAAATATTGGACGTATCAACGGGAAAAAAAAACTTACTACTCAGATTATTAATCAAAATATTTGTAATAGACTGATTCAATCTACCGATCCACCCATCCGATGTTATCGTGCATCCAGTCTTGATCCATCCTTCTTGTAAACTTTAATGGGCTTCTCTATAGACTCAACTTTCAACTTCAAAATTTTGTTCCCTCATGGTATGATGGAAGCGTCAACCTTGGCTCAAATGCTGCAACTGCTTCCATCATTGGTGCAAAGAAGGAGCTCTTTACAGGATTAAAAGGTAAAGCATTTGCGTACAATAAGAGAAAAATAGAAAGACATATATTATCTTTAAATTTTGTTTAGACTGGCTTGTTGCTTTGCCCAATCTTTTTTCCGACAAATTCATTCATAGACATTTTTCTTTTTCTTTTACCGATTCCTCCCCATAATCAATTTGAGAACTCTTCAAACATCGTATTACCATTGTTTTTGTTGCTTCTTTTTAGTCACTTTATTATCTAACAATTTTGTGAATTTATTTGCGACATCATTGCCCACTTGGGAACACGCCTCTACATTCTTCTTGGTTTGTGCAAGGTGATGTTTCATTCGAAGCACCTCCCCAATGAGCCTTTAAAAATTACATTTTAGGTGAAGGTTATTGTTGTCATCCACCTTTGAACAATAATCCCATGTATGGTCATTATCCATGGAATTCAACTTCTTTTCTATTTTTAAGACTTAAAAAAGTATCAATACTGAACCCCACATCTTAAGAAAAGTAATTATTTAGGCTAAAGTAAACATATAAAATTATAAATCATTAAGAAAATGATAAAAATCTTGCAATAAATGAAAAACAAATGAAAAAGACAAAACAATGTATATTTTACCCTAAAAACGGAAGAAAAGATCAAAGAATTATTTTATATTTTTTCTAGCCATTTTGATTAGAAATCCAATGAATCAAGTGGCGGTCGATTCGATTCTATTCACCGATGAAAAGATATGAGAACTTCTTTCTCTAAGTTTTTTTGGCCCCACAATCTCCGAAGCTCATTGCTCTCTAATAGTAGAACTAAATAAAGTGATTTAGAAAAGGGTTTTAAAAACCAAAGTCCTAAAAAACAATTGCAAGAAACAGAAAAAAAAGAAAGATTTTTCACTGGAATTTTCTGGTGAATTACACTCGTTATTGAATTGTACAATTTGATATGAATCATACGATTCACGATAAAATCTTACGATTCAGATTCAAATCATATGATTATTTTCAAACTGTCGTTCATGTATGGGATTCATATCGTACAATGGTACAATATGACGAATACTGTACGATTTTGACAACATTGTTCATAGCTATTAAGTATGTATTCTTACTTAATTGATCATATTAATTTACTAATTAAAAATTGAGTCAACTTGAGTCTTCGAGTCGACCTGACCTGCGTGGACATTAGTTTAGTTTTCAGGTTTTTAAACTATGGGTTTACTTAACGATGCAATTATGAGTAACAGCAAATCAATGTGCTATAGACAGTGCTATAGGCTCTACGTTCCCATACACCAGGAAATCTACTTCCTCGGTTTCTGAAATTAGAGGTCACATAGAAGGTCACATACATACAACATGTTTTAATTGCTCCATTTGCCATCCCTTTTGAAACTTTTGAATCATACTCCTATCGACGAGTTCCTCTAGGTAATCCTCTGGAATGTACTCCGTTTCTCATCCTCTTTGTTGGATGAATCCCTTTGCAATCCACAACCTAGTCAATGTTTAGGGGAAAACACCAAAAGGAAAGAAATCATGATTTCAAGTGATAGGGGAAGTCATAGTTCTTGAGGGTCAATATGGTCCTCAGCTTTTAAGCACTCTAGTGCACTCTTTTGGTGACTTTTCTCTTGACAGGAGGCCTCATAATACGGCGACTTCTGGAGGTAAACGTCCACATTTTGCAACAATCTCTCTTCCTAACATCTCGAGATTTGAAGGGCATGCAGGACAAATATTTTCCTGGAAATGTTTTCTTACATAACAATGCCCAGCTCCCCCATGCAATTAGAAAACACATTTGATGTGGCGTGCTCTGTGCGTCTGCATACAAAGCTGTCTTTCTTGCGAGTCGCAAGCACTATCCTGTTCCCCTTTATCCCATTTTAAAATGCAGTAACCAAACCGTCCGAAGATTCTCTAGTCCTTATATCATCCAGTACCTAGAGAGTTTCTGCTGCAACTCTTCCTCAGGCATCATTTCCATTTCATCTCATAAGAGCATTGTAAAGCATTTTATGAAAGCTTCTGCACCCGATATTCTTGAGGCATAAACCCACTCAGTAAAAATTGCCTATTTGATGTTATTGTAAACTTTCTTTGCAAGAGTAGTCTTACCTATTGCTCCCATACTTGTGATCGAAATGACAGCAGGTCATGCCTCTCTTTTAGTTATTTCACTAATGTCTTTGTTTCGTCTTCAAGGCCTACCAAATCCACTTCGTCAACAATGGGAACCCTCCATCCATTTCCTCACCAGCATCCGATTGCTGAGATCTTGTAGAGCCTTCTTTTGATGTCTTCGACCTTACTTCCTGCATTGTGGAAACTTGTTACTTCTTTGATGCAAACAACACTGTTCTGTAGGGATCTCACAAATCCAACGCTTGTCTGTTGTTACTACTGCTGGACCTTATAGATGGTGTCGATAACATCCTCAGCATCAGAGGCTGTTTCTCTTTTTTTTTGGCCATCCAAAGCTTAGCTCTTTCATTACTTTGCGCATGCATCAACATCTTTGGGGAAGGAACATATCCATTCAAGTTTGGTTCGAAGTGATCTTACCCGGTCATCTACTTGGAGAAGGAGATTTGCTTCTTGTGTTAAAAAGTTCACTTGATTCTTGAATGAAGAATGAAACAGCTCTCTCTCTCTCTCTCTCTCACACACACACACACACACACACACACACATGCAATTTCAGCTATACCTTCTAGAATTAATTTGCAATAGTTATATTAAAGGATGATACGGTACGATGATTTGGGGTGTTGAATGTAGGCCATTGAAAACTTCAGTCTAACAATGTACAAGCAACCATTCATGTGTTGGCCTTAATTAAGCATTTTGAAATTTAGCTCATCAATGGTGGCATGCATAAGAATAAAATCTATGGTTTTGATGATCTGACCATTTCTTCAAGCTGGCCACATGTGGTGATGGATGCTATAAGAAAGAGTCGTGAGATACGTGAAAGCAATGCCGGCTGTTGAAAAAGTACCAAACTATTTTGGATGCTTTTCCTCAAAGTCATCCATCAACAATTAGATAATGATTTGTTGACTTCATTTGACGAGTCATTTGTTTTGGAAATACCACCAATCCATGTGTTCAAGACATAACATCTAAATGCCAACACATGCCAGCATGGCATCCAGTTTCAATATCCATGCCATCCATTATGAAGGTCACGATGTTAGAGTCAGGTAGATGGCTTAGAAAATTTTATCAAGTTTTTCTTTAATGCCATGTGTATAGTCCTAGAAATTCGGTCACTTGACTTGAAATTCGGCCTTATAAACACCACGAGCTTCTCTCCTTTTTTTTTAAAAAAAAAAAAAAAAAATTTAAAATTTTAATTTTAATTTTTTTTTTTAATTTTAATTTTTATAAATAAAATTAATTTATTATTTTTTAAATTGGGTTGGCCATCAAAGGAAAATGTCAGTCTAATTTATCTTTTTTTTTTTTTCCCCTTGTGCTTCTTCAGCCCCCACCATCGGTTTGTTACGAATGCCGAAATCGAGAACCAGAGGATCTTCTGCTAAGCTGCCTTGTATGCAGGAATCAGTGGGTGCACTCTTACTGTTTGGACCCACCTCTGTTCCCATGGACATGCATTCACTGCAGGGATCATCGGACGCTGTATCAACGCTTCCGATAGTAGCCTATTCCTGCTGCTGCTGCTACTACCACTCTTGTGATGTGCTATAGGGCGACAACCTACAAATGTGAGGATTCCTTCAACTGCACTTCATAATCAATTCCTTGACCCTCATTCTGAAAAATGGGCCCATGGTTTGGTGATCCGGAATGCCGATTTATTGGGTTACAGTATGGATGATCATTTTGGGGGATCCTAGCTGTCAAGTCTTCGGACTTTCTCAGTTGCATGTGTACTGTTAATTAAATTTCTTTTTAAACCTTAATCTGTTTATTTGCAAGCTGCTAACTAGAGGGGCTAGGATTGTCTCATTGTGGAGATACTTGGCACACTTGTCCACCCGTGGGGGCCCCATCAGATTAATGATCCGGATCACTTAACTAGGGACCCCACATATTTGAACCGAGGGCCGGATGTTGCTGCCTGTCGTGTGGGCTGAGCAATTATGTATTTGATAATCAGGTCATGATGTCTTCAGTTGCATGTGGATGTGGTAACACTAACACGCAAGAACTTTGGTACACAAGTGCCTTCCATTGGTGGGGCCTATGGCAGTTGCTTTCTTGTGTAATTCTCACAGCTTTATGTTGGTTGCATAAACCTAAGGGGTACCGGTGCTACCATAAGATACGGTGGCCCCGTGCAGATGTGGGGCCTGTGTGATGTATTCATGACATCCAACCTGTTCATAAGATGTGTTGCCTGCATCCGCATTTCCTCCAAAAAGCTCTAGTTGTATAATGTTGTGATTTTCGATGGAATCACTGAAGAGACATTCTCACATGACAAAAGAAACCTTGAAAATGTATTGATAGGTGAATTCCATGATTATTTTGCCTTGATCAGATTGAGATGTTGATTGCATTAGAGATGTGATAGGATTATATTACCAGTACATTCATTTTTCTCCCAGGTAATGGGTTAGTTTAAGGCATTACTCATATGATACTAACTTCAGTATAGGGATGGATGCCTTAGGGCATGTTTTAACTTGCTGACATTAGATCCCAATAGTAAAGTGATTGTTCCTTACTCTTAAACTGAAAGGAACTTGATGCACATTGTGCATTAGATGAGGCTAGACATGGGATGTCTCAGTCAGTGGGTGGTGTAAAAAAACACAAAAACCACCTTGGTCTAGAGCTCATGCTACAGGTCCTCTGTATCAAATAGATCTTGATATGACTCTATATCTACTGTGTGGATGTGCTATTTCTCATCTATTGTAGTTTCTTAGATATCAGATATTGCTTGTTACTTGGTAATACTGGTCTTGTTCAACATGAAAAAGGCCAAATCAATTCCATGATGATATAGATGTGCAGGAAGCATAGTTGTACTCTCTTTGGTGGATCATGGGGTTCTTAGTTTAATTGGAAGAAGTTGAATGATGAGTATATGATCATGATTCAAAAGAATTTTAAATGTATGTCAATTGTTAAGTTGATGTTTTTAGCATGGTGTTATACTATGATTGGACTACGCATGGTAGATAGAGATTTGACCATGATTGGTTTTACTGTAAGAGGAAGATTGTTGGAGTTGTGCCCTAGAAAACCAATGTGAATTTTATCTATGTATGATATGAATGTGATATGTATGATCTTATCAATAGATATGATAATCATGGGTCTAAGATGGATAAAGTTGCAATTTCATAGTTAATACGTGAGAGTATTATACAAAATATATGAACATGAGTTAAAGGAGAGATTATTTTTATTGTTTTTGTTCTCTTTGGAATTGGACATGATTGTCACTTCCCCTTGGGATTGGGCACGATTATTGTTGGCCAAGGGAGATTTGTGGGCCATTGATCTTAATACTCTGTTGCTCCATGACCACTCAACATGTTATAGGACACTTGTTATTATGATCATTATTATGCAGGCATCCTATGTGAGGGACCTGATGATGATTCTAGATGAAAAATCTCCACTATAGGGTATGATGATGAGTTAGTGTGCATTACCCTATCCTTCTTATGTGTGTGTGAGAAATATTGCTTTAGGACTTATTGGACACTTGCATTGGTAGATCAAGTTCACGTCTTCGGATTAGGATGCTTATCATGCTTGAACAATGATCGATCTGAGGACGTACTAATTTGATTACATGTGATTTGGCTTGCTTTATAAAGTTATCATGTGGTTAACAAAAGAGAGTAGCTGGATGCTTCGTTTAACAAGGGATCTATTGGTTTTATAGGAACTATCTTATTGCTTAGCCTAAAAGGATATAGGCTGGGCTCGGTCAGCCTTAGGCCTATGTGTTTCGGCCAATCATATGCTTGTCTGGGCTTAGGCCGAGATTTTATTATGGGCTGGGATTGGAAAGGCCGGCCTGTTGAAATGTTAGATTGTTTCTTTCTTCCCTCCAGGCGTTCGGGTGGCACATGAAATATGCTATTGTATCTTCATCTTTCCATTTTGTACATATTCATTGAACTAGATTGTTCGTCAGTGTCGAACCTAGATTGGACCACTGCTCAAAACGATCGTGGATTGACATGACCACTGCTCAAAACGATCGTGGATTTAAATGATTCTGGCCGCCGATCATGGGCTAATTACAATTGAATGTGGGTGGGTGGATCCTCCCTCTATTTCTCTTCAAACAATCTATTTGAATAAGATTATCACTTCAAGGAGAAGTTTAGGACATGGTACATTGGGTGGGCCTATCTCACACTATTGGTCTGGATTATTGAACCATGTACTTGGGTTGGGCTGGCTATCGACTGGAGCATGAAGCGCTCACTTCGGTCGTAATCTCACCTGTGTGAATATAGTGGCCATTTTTTTTTTCCCTAATAAAACACATGGGCGTGAGATCAAATCCATTCATCACAGTGTCCCACAATGTACATGCACTGGTCCATTTTCTGCATAGAAATTTTGTTTGGTGCATTGAACATTGAATATGAAATATTCTTCATATTCAATGTTAGAAGAATCCAGACCAAGGTACCTGAAACGACAGGCTTTGGATGGGCAATTAGAGCTGGACATGGAGTCGAGTTGGACCGAGTTAGGGCTGACTCGACTTGATCCGGTATGAAATGGGCCTGACCTGAACTCGATCTGACTCGATACCGAGTCCAGCATGCCTGACTTGATCCGAGTTTGGTTTGGCTTGGACTGATTTGGACCAAGTTTGATCCGGTCAGAAGTACCGACTCGGGGCAAGTTGGCACCGAGTCGGATTGAGAGATGAGGAAGGGAGAGACCAAGAGAGTGGAGAGGAGAGAGAGGAGGAGGGTGATGGTGGTGGGTGGTTGATGGGCTTGGAAGATGAGGATGAGGGAGGGAGAGATTTTGGGATTAGGTTGGGGTAGGGTGCGGCGGGCAGGGTTAGAGAGTCGGCTTTTGAATCGAATCAGGTTTCGGATCGAGTCGGGTCTAACCGGATCAAGTTTCGGGTTGAGTCGGGTCGAGTTACTAGGTAACTCGAACTTGACTCATTTTGAGTTGGGATTGGGCGAAGCTTACTCGGTTCAGACCGACTCACCCATTCGGTTCGGGTCAAGTCAAATCTGAACAAGTCGGATGAGTCAAGTTAGCCGGATCGAGTCATCCGGTGCCCACCTCTATGGGCAATCTTTCAAGAATTTCTCTCTTCTTCTCGAAACCTGAAAATAAACAAATAAATAGAAAATTTTTTTTATCTAAAGCTTAGAAAATCATGGACCTATCATGCTGTGCTGGCTGGCTAATAACCTAACCATTTGGCTAACTAATACATTAAGAGCCTCGGGATTGATGGAACATGTGGTAAAGGTAGCTTATCGAACCTTTAGGATTGTAACAATGGCACATGTACGTCATGTATTTGTTTGTTTTTGTTTTTCAACCCTGTCTATCATTTAAACGGTTTGGGTCATTTCTATCATTTAAACGGTTTGGGTCATTGAAAACAATAAAAATCCAATATAATAAATTCCAGATGTATCGTATTGCAACAGGGATGGATGTAATCTAGCAAACCTTGTTGAAAGTTTTACCATCGATGATGATCCTGAATCCAATAAGAGAGGATTAGGTATTACCCTTACCGTGTGGGGCCCATATGGAATAATGTGTTTTTTTCAGCTCATTTTAGGATGTTATTGGATTAGGTGTTACCCTTACCTAATGTGTTTTTTAAGCTC
Organism: Magnolia changhungtana; assembly: GCA_030180095.1. Taxonomy (NCBI): domain Eukaryota; kingdom Viridiplantae; phylum Streptophyta; class Magnoliopsida; order Magnoliales; family Magnoliaceae; genus Magnolia; species Magnolia changhungtana. The sequence goes on along the minus strand of JASAUF010000161.1, from coordinate 7,511,526 downwards.
ATTTTAGGACAATATTCGAAAACTTAAAGAAGATCCAAATCTCCAGTGGACCACACCACTGGAAAAAGTGGTGAATGACCATTAAAAACTATTTGCAGGCTACAAAAGTTTTAGATCAAGCCGATCTTTGTATTTTCCCTTCATCCTGGGAAATTTTCAACTGTAGATGTTCAATCACCACAGTTTCCTGTGATTTTTGGCACCACGTCCTAAAATTGGCTGGGGACGGCGTGGATATACAAAATACATCGAGGTGGGCCCCACGGTCCCGACTCCAACTGCTTTACTCCAGTATAATGAGATAGAAATATTATTTCACATGTGGCCTCCAACAAATAAAATAATAAAAATAAAAATAATGAATAAAAAATAAGAAATAAATAAATCAGGGCGGTCCATTCTTCACGTCTCCTGTGATGTTTGGTATCTAGCTACTATATAAAAGTATATTTTATAAATTTCTACACGAAAATGCATGCGTGACTTGCGGTAGTTGCACGGTGACGCAGAGAGGATGTGTAGAGGTCGAGCACCTTCTTCTCCCTCAAGGTCAACTACTCGAGTCCACGGAGCTTCTTTAGACTCCTCATAAAGACTTCTCGAATCTACTAAAGTAGCTCATTCTTCCCCAAAATCATATATGATATGCTCGATAGCTCATTCCAGTTTGTGAGATAGGTCTGTTTTAAGTTTTGATGGTCTGGACCACTTCTGTCATCGATCGTCCACAACCCACTCTACATTAGTCCCCTCCAGTTTAAAAGAACTCGTCCTCGAGTTCTCGCCTTGCTTTGGTTCATGATACTCGGTAAGGTCTGTGACGTTGAAAGTCTGCGAGATCTCCATCTCGTCTGGAAGATCAACAATGTAAGCGTTGTTGTTGATCTTTCAGAGGATCTTAGCCATGTAACTTGTCTTGCACCTCAGCATGAATGCCCATGATCTTGTCTATCATATGTTCTGCTGCAACGCTCATACCTGGGAGCTTGGGCAAAGGGACCAAGTCAAGTGTGTGGCGCGGTACGTGACCATAAATAACCTGGAACAGAGACTTCCCTGTTGAGTGTTCACCATGTTGTTAAATGCAAACTCCGCTTGAGACAAGGCTAAATCCCACTGCTTCGACTTTTCTCCTAAAATTCATTGAAGGAGGTTCCTTAACGTATGATTCATAACTTCAGTTTGCTCGTTAGTCTGTGGGTGGTAGGCATTGCTGAACTAAAGTCGTGTACCAAATCGGTTCCATAAAGTTCGTTAGAAGTGGCTAATGAACTTCGTTTCGTGATTAGAAGTGATAGTCTTAAGGACCCTATGTAGCCGCATGACTTCTCCAAAGAATAAATTCATTACGTGTGTCACGTCAAGGGTCTTGCATGGGATGAAGTATGCCATCTTAGAAAAACGATCTACCACCACGAACAACGAATCCATGTCACGCTGTGTTTATGAGAGACCCGACATGAAGTCCATTGATAGGTCCTCCTAAGGGCTGTCAAGCACAAATAACAGGGTGTAGAGGCCCGTATTTTGAGACCGACCCTTGAAGACCTGGCAGACATGACAGCGCTGCACCGCTTTACCCACGTTACGTACTAACTGTGGCCAGTAGTATCGTTCTTCAATAAGGGCTCATGTCTTGTCCTGTCCTAGGTGTCCGCTAAGGCCACCTCTATATAGCTCTTAGATGATCTACTCCCTTAGCGAGTTTTTTGGAATACACAATCAATTCCCTTTGAAAAGGAACTCGTCTTGCATATGTAGGTCAGTGGGGTGACTTTTTTGGCATCTAACCCATGCATCCTTGAAGTTGTCGGTAGCGGCATATATACACACACACACACACACACACGCGTGCGCGCGCGCTCGAACCCGACAACCTTATTGCATGACGACTCAGTGTATCGACTACTTTGTTCTGCTGTCCAGACTTGTGTTTCAGCACAAACGTGAATTCCTGCAAAAATGAAATCCGTCTAGCATGTACGCGATTCATGTTAGCTTGACTATCAATGAATTTGAGAGCTTGATGGTCTGTGTAAAGAATGAACTCCCTTTGAATCGAGTAATGTCGCCAATGTCGCAGTGCTTGGACCACTGCATGCAATTCAATCATATGTAGACCACTTTTTTCGTGCATCGCTAATCTTCTCACTGTAGAAGGCTATATGCCGACCTTCTTGAGATAAGACTCTCCCAATCCCGACATATGAAGCATCACATTTAACTTCGAATAGTTTGTCGAAGTTGGAGAGTACAAGAATTACGGTTGTGGACAACTTATGTTTAATTTCAGTAAAGCTCCTGTCGGCTTCGTCAGTTCATAGAATTGTCCATTCTTCATGCAGTCTGTAATTGGAGATACAATGGTGCTAAAATTCTTCACGAGCCGAAGATAAAATGTCGCCAATATGTGAAAACTTTGTACCTCATGAATATTTGTTGGGACCGGCTATTCCCTAATGGCTTTCACCTTTTCCTCGTCCACTTGAATGCCCGTGGATGTCACTACAAAGCCCAAAAATAACATGCTATCGGTCAAAAAGCTGCACTTTTTAAAATTGAGATACAACTTGCCTTCAGTGAGCACTTGAAGTACCAGCTTGAGGTGCTCCATATGGCTTGCTTCGTCTTGACTGTATATAAAGATATCATCGAAGTAAACCACAATGAACCGCCCAATGAATGGTTTCAAAACTTAGTTCATTAACCTCATGAACGTGATAGGCGTGTTCGAAAGACTGAAGGGCATGACCATCCATTTATAAAACCCCTCGGTCTTAAAATCCGTCTTCTACTCATCACCCGGTCGTATTCGAATATGATGGTAGCCACTCCTTAGATCCAATTTAGAGAATAATTTTGCGCCCTCAAGCATGTCCAACATATTGTCCAACCGTGGTATGTGAAACCTATATTTTATGGTGATTTTGTTGATGACTCGGCTGTCGACACACATGCGTAAACTCCCATATTTCTTAGGAGTTAATAGAGCAGATATGACACATGGGCTCATGCTTTCTTCGATAAGACCCTTACGGATCAATTCCTCCACTTGCCCTTGCAGAATTTCGCACTCCTTCGGACTTATCCGATGATGAGGACGATTGGGTAAGCTATACCTAGGGATAAGTCAATATGGTGTTGGATATCTAGCATGAGAGGTAATCCACCGGGAAGGTCATCAGGCCAAATTTCTTTTGAACTCATGTAGTAAGGGTTTTAGTTTCTCAGGGATGTTGGTGGGATCAATTTCTTTCCATTTTACAATTAATGCATAGGCCTGTACTGTTTCTTTGGATTCCTATGTGAAATCCTGTATAGTTAAGAGACAATGACCCTATACTTTAGAAGTTTTAGGTGGTCCCTCTGGATCCATAGGGGCTTATATGATTTTTCGACCGTCCTTGACAAAAATATATACATTATCTCGCCATTTATGAGTGGCGTCATAGTCGGATTGCCATGGTCGACCAAGTAGTATGTGACATGCCTCCATGTCAACTACATCGCATATTATTTCATTTTTATAATGTCTGCCAATTGAAAAAGATATAGTACACTGTTTAGTTACCTTTGTTTTGCTAACCTTCTTAATCCAACTAATTGTATATGGGGAGAGATGATGCTTCGTTTTCAATTACAATTTTTTGACCATTGTCCTAGAGATGATATTCTTGCTTCTCCTACTGTTGATGATCACATCATAGACTTTTCGATTCATTGTACACCTTGTTTGGAAGATGTTATATCGTTGTTGGTGTACCTCTTTCTGTGGCGCATACAATAGTCGCCTCACGACGAGCGATTCACCATGATGCTATTGAACTCAACTTGTTTTATCCGCCTTGTCTTCTGTGGTGTGCTCCTATTCCTCAGTATCTGGATCTTCATCGGCATTTTCAGTACTACCATCATTGGTGGTGAGGTTCACCACCTAGCGCTGGGGACAAGTATTCGATATGTGACCTAGTTTGCCACAATGAAAGCAATTGTTAGGTCTTTGGCCGAGCATCGGAGTTCGAGATCCCTTGGAGCAGCAGCAGTCGATACACCTCTTTGAGGCCTAGCTTGCCCGCTTTCCCCATCTCGGTTCATGGGTGTAGGAGTTTGAGTGCGTGCTTTTATAGGCTCTTCCCTTTGGTCCATGAAACTCCCTCAGGCGGACCTGTCGCGACGACCATAGCGGTAGGATAGGTCCGTGTGTTGGGATGTTCAAGCTGCACTTTCGCACGGGTAGCCGACTTGATTGCATCATTCATCATCCAAAAAGAATGTATCTAGACTCGATCCTGAATTTTCATACGCAATCCACTATTGAATCAGACGACTTATTGCGATTCAGTCTCGACCAAATCGTTACGCTCCGCCAAGCGGTATAATTCTTCCACATAATCTCTCACCGTCTAACTACCTTACTGACACTTCTGATATTGTTGGAATAATACCTAATTGTAGTCGTTAGGGAGGAATAAGAAGCATAGTAGTTGCTTTATTTGCTACTATGTGCAGATTAGTGCTTTCGTTTGCTTGGTCCGTGCGAGTCGTAGTTGCTCCCACCAAGATGAAGCTCTGCCCTTCAACTTGTAGGCCACGAGCTTGACCTTTTTTGCTTTATGGATGTCCATATAGTTGAAGAATCGTTCAACTTTAGAAAGCCAATCGAGGAAATCCTTAATGTGTAGTTTGGTTATTAAAGCTAGGAATATCAACCACCATCTTGAACTCTCGATCAATTTGATCTACTCGACCGTCACCTTGTTTGGGATATTGGAGGACCATGTTGCCAACCTCCTTGTCGCTGGATCCCCCTTCCTCAGGAATGATCTTTTGGTGCACTGTCGGCACCATCCTGCGATTAGGTTGATTATGAGTTCTAACAATTGTGGCGGATTACCACCAGGAACACGGAGTTGCCCCATGGCCTTCGTCATGTGATCGATCAGAGTCTGCAGCCCTTGCATGACTTGTCGATTCTCTCGTTGCGTTGCTTCGAAAGTTGTCGCCGTTAAAGGTAAATTCCTTGGAGCAATGTCCATGGGATTGTTGCCCGATCCGTCATTAGAAACCATCGATCTAACTGATGTAGGGAAGATGTGTAGAGGTTGAGCACCGTCTTCCTCAAGGATAACTACTCCGAATTCATGGAGCTTCTCCGGACTCATCACAGAGACTTCTTGAATCCACGAGGAAAAAAGCAAGAAAAATAGAAATAAATTCTATAAAATTCATAATTTGATTGATTTTTGAATAAATGAGTTTACACCCCTTTAAATAGGGATACTAAGCAATGGAAGAAGTTTCAGAATTAAAATACAACTAAAACTCCAAGAATTTGCAACTTACTATTTATAAACGGTCGTGATTCTTACTAGTCCGCATGGTTTTTGGCCAAAAGTAGTAAGTGTCCTATTTGGCTTCACCACGCTATTGTCCTAATTATTCTAAGCACTTTTCATGTTGGGCGGAACTCCTAGAGCACAACAGATGAAGAGTTATACTCAAACTAAAACTTACTATAAATAGTAAAAATGAAATTAAAATAGGGATTGGATGGTCGATCTTATGGTATTTTGCAAATTCGGTGTGGGCAACCCGGCATAGCGGGGTTGGAAGGCTAAAGTAGCTCGTCCTATCCCAAAATCATGTATGGTATGTGTAACACCCCGAAAAATTGGGGGTCGTCATACACTCGACTCCCAAGTTTTCGGGTGTCACTTATAACTATTTTTACTGTTTTGTGCTTAATCCAGTTTAATGAGCATTATAGAATTGTTTGGAACATGAATTGCAATCACAACAAGTCTACTGAAATGAAAGTGGCTAATGTATATAAAGCTACAAAATATATCAACGGGTCGCGCAAGGCCTCGCCCGACAAAATATAAAAAAAATTTAAGAGTCTAAAAGAATAGTGCGCTGAGTCCACTACTCAGCAATCTAAAATCCATCTGCTAAATCTATGGTGAACCGCCTATCAGCTGGAAGTAGGACAACTCATCCTCCTCGTCAATGCTTGCGCTGCACGGCTCATCGAACTCAGCATCACCTGCAACTATTGAAGAGTCTGGTTGATATTTTAAAACACCGTCCTAGAGTGGGAGTGAGTGATTAACTCAGTGGGAGTCATTAGCCGTAAGTTACCTCAATATCAATTTTATGATGAATTTAATGAAAAACATACTTTCACACAGCTCTGACTAAACTTATTAATGCATATGCATGGGTTATGGTATGATGCATGTCCTCGCAACAACACTCCCTCAAGCGACTTCATCTTACGATCGCGCATGACCAACACTCCCTCATTGCGACCTCAACTGTCGAGTTGCCAACCTAACTAATGCAATGCGATTATGAACATGTTAGCCGAGTTTTTAGTTAAGTCCGTTCATCTAACAGGTTGGAGAAACTAGTACACCTGACGATATTAATGCCCTCATCCGTTTGTGAGGCCATGACCCCTTAACGCGCGAGGCTAGGGCCTCACGATCCTTGATCCCATCGAGTTCGTCACCCCCGAGTTGCAAGCACGTGAGGAGTGCTGGGAAGTGGGATCGTTCACGATCACTACGGGGAGGCTCGTCACCCTAGCGTAGGCCGACAACACGGATATAGTGTCCCATTTCACCATGCCCAGCTCATGAGGCTGTGGATCAGTTTACTAACTATTATTAATGAGCGTCAGTAGACGTGGGGTGTTCCAGGTTCCAACAGGTGTGAGCAAACATGGTTAACAAACGCGGTCGGTTAGTCAGTAGACTAGGTCTCCCAAATTTAAGCGAGCACGAAACGCACGACATCGGGTACAAGCAACCCATGTAGTTTTACTACCGTCACTCATTCGCCTCCGCCCGAATTAGTCAATCTAGTCACGGAACGGCCCAACCAATTGGACCACCCTTACTATTCTCAGATTCCCGACCAACCCAGAGGATGGGCTATGTTTAATAGTATTCTATGTAGCTACGAGTTCATCTTCAAGTACAGATAGAATAAAACGTACAATACATCAAAGCATGAGATTTCAAGATATTAAAATGAATGCCGTTACTCCTAACAACATAAATCAGACATGTGTGTGTGGGGTGTCGGACTACCAAAAATCAAACGATCATACATCATACATAGTGTAGGAAAATTCAATCATGCATACAATAAGGAAGAATATGTAAAAGTTAGATGCAAGAATGTACATGCAACACAATTCTCATGCCCAAACAATTTGAAAAGCAATCAAACATCAATTTACGATTTTATGGATAATGGGTATACCTATCATATAGATTCTTATCTAGATTTTACTCTAACATATGCATGCAAATCAATCTAGCATTCAAAATCATTAAATTTATCCTAAAATTGGTACTTGGCCACCTAGGGATAATGGTCCACACCTAGTGATGAACCGCCCGGTTCACGGCACCCGCAGGGTTAGGGTGTTAGGAAATCATCGTTGAAATGCCTAAATAAGTACACAAGCTTGTAAGAATTGGAATGAATTAAACACAAGATCTAAACTTACAAACCTAACTCAATACTTACCTTCAATTGTCGCCGAATTAGCAGCAATGAAAGACAACATTGCTATAGAGGAGGTGAGAGAGTGAAGGTGCACAAACCCTCATACTTCCAAGCTTTCCCTCTCTCTTTCTCCTCTCTTCTCCTCTTTCTCTCTTTTTTTCTTTTAGGGTAAATTCGTATGGGAGGAGGGGGTGCCCAAATGAGGCCCTTTTATAATGCTAGATTTGGTGTAAATGGGCCCAAGGGTTAGGTTTTTACTATACTAGCCTTATGGAGGTCTTTCTAACCTCTAGGGACCACTATGAGGCGTACATGTCGATATACACCACAGGATAGTTAGCCCTAATGGTGATCTACGTATGGACATGATCGGCCCGTCGTTTGGATGCGTCGATTGACAGATATGATTAGAGGTCTGTTCAACGGTCACCGATGGTCGATCGGGCCCGCCACAATACAGATATGAGCAGAGAAATATCCTTACTCCACGTGTGAAGTTTGGTCATAAACCGACTGTTTAAAATCCTCAACTTTGTATAAGAGTGGACGACTCAATTCACTTAAGTTTCAACCTTTTCTTTTAGGGTATTTGCACTTCTCAAGCACTCATCCTTCGGTTCAAGTTGAGTGGTTCTGGACACTACCCAGGTCCGACTTTCGATATGGACATCGAGCCTAGTAAGACGGACATTATTCTATAGTTTTGGAACTATTAGCCCACTAACGAACGGTTCAGAGCTTGTTCGAAAAATCGGGGCATTTTTGGAATGAATTAGGTATTGAGATTTCTCGTTGGCAATGATTAGGGTTTGGATTAACTATGTTTATAGTGTGACCTATTTATAACTAGTGAAAGTGGAGATTTGGTCACAATTACTCTAAACCGTCGGTTTTAGGCTAAAAGAGTAACGGGTTGATTCGATCTATTAGTCAAGATCCGGGCCTTATTTGACTCGGCTTCGGTTAGATCTTTAATTTAGTTATGATTGTCTCGATTAGTTAGCGATGAGTCGGTTAAATTTAAACCCTATGTGAGTAAATCATGGGGCTAAACTTGATGTTCAAGTGATTAAGCGGATTCGTTGGCTTCCTACGGTTGATTAATCGGACTTGTGCGGTTTTTTACTGGTACCACCCGTGTATAAACTAACATTGAGTGCCAATGGTCAGTAAGTGATAATATAAGTTAATTACATAAAAAAATTTTAAGGATTTTTTTGGAAATCCAAAACGGTGAAAATCCAGGATGTTACAGTATGTCCGATAGCTCATTCCAGTTTGCAAGATACATCCATTTTAAGTTTTAAGTTCTGACGGTCTAATCACTTCTGTCATCGACCGGGCCTTTTCTTATCCATCTTAGCCATGAAACTGTCTGCGACCCGCTCTTCATCACACGGTGCCTGACTTTCGGTGACATGGATGTAACAAGTTCATGTGTACAAAAATCGTAGATATTGTGTGTGGGGTCCGCGATATTCTTTCAATGCCATCCAATCTATTCATTGAGACGCACCAATGGAGTGAAGGGACGCCCTGAAAATCAGGACATTCCAAAACTCTGAATTTAGTATTTTAGATATGATTTTACACCAATTCTTATGGTGTGGTCCACCTTGGTCTTGAATTGGGTTGATTTTTCTGATCTACAATGAAAATGTGGTGGCGCACATGATGGACGGGGTAGATCTGATGATTCCTGCAATTTGTCATGTGCTAATCACAGTTTAACGTGGGTGGGTCCTCGCTTTATTTCTCTTCCAACCATTTGTTTGCATAAGATTGACACTTGAGAAGTCTAGGACATGGCACCATTGAACCATGTTAAGCTTGTTCTCTTTGGTTGACGATCATTCAATCTCATTTAATGCCATTTGGTAGGTATGCTGAGAATGAAGTCGGATAGAACCTAGAGCCTGGAGCAGGGCTTGAACGTCAACCTGAGTTGCGGTCGGATTGGGTTATGAGGGAGCTGTTCGCTTTTTGAATCAAAGTAGTAGGGCTTCATAGCGAATTTCATTTGAAAGGAAACCGAAGAAGGCGAACATTCACTCAAACCCACGCACGCCGTAGTAGGATTTCACCACCTATCGGTATCAAACCCTAGATCTCGTGTTGAATCAGAGTCTACCACTGAGGTAAGGACTCGAACCTAGGTTGAGTTAGGTTAGGTTGGGGAATAATCACATGTATTTGGGTTAGGTTGGCTCCGGTCAGGTCGAGTATAGAGGGTTTCGGGTTGGAATTTGGGTTGCTGTTTGGCTCATCTTGAGGCAACCCAACTAGCCGGAGTTGCACCACTATCCTGGGGAACTGGTAATCCCACCTGTGTGAATATAGGTGCCTAGCAGCATTCCACATTTTCTAAATATGGGTGTGATATATATCCAATCCATTCATCATATGGGTCTAACAGTCATCCCTAATTCATGCGCATGCCTTTATATCAAGGAAATTGAGACACTAAATAATCAAATATCTGGGATTGCATGTCACAAAAACTCACAATGGAAAAAATTCAAAATAAAAATAAAAATTCGTAACTTAAAATCTTGAGCATGGTGATGCTATAGGTCTTAGTAATCAGATGGGTAGGTTAGAAATTGATGGTCCACTTCCATTAAAGCTAAAAAATTTCACAAAACTGTATAAAATGGATAAGAATAGACATCAATAGCTCAAAACCATATAAAATTGATAAGAAACAGACATCAATAATGCTGCTAATAGGATGAGAAATATGAGCTAGCATAGTTTAAACTGCCAAAGAAAAATTCTAATGACTAGTTATTCTTGTCCATGGATGGCTCATAATCAATATGGAGGACCATCTAGTAGAAGTCCTAGGAGGTTAACCATGGGTTTGAAACCACATTAACTGTAGAAGCTACATAGCACCAAGATGAATTTGGATATGGAGTAATGGCCTCCTCACATAGCCTGCAAGGCGAATTTGTATAACAGTTATTAGTCTCTTCGCATCTGGAGCTCATGATCAACTCCATTCTGCTATCTCTAATATGGTAGGCCAGAATCTTTTCTTGTGGTGTCACAAAGAGTACGCAATTGCCATCGAAGCCACAGGGATGCAATTGTAGAAGATGATCGGACTCCACACCACAATCTGCAATCAATGCTGGCGTCAACGACGCATCATGCAACAAGAACCAACCATGCTGTCCACTCCATAAGTAGTACACCCTTCTCCATATGCGGATTTGTCCCAATCGATGCTGTATAAGATAGATATACCCATAGATATGCCCATTACATTGGGCTAGCAAATTACAGTATCCTTTTGTTATGTTACAAGCAACATCAACCACCCTGAAATTTTGATTGAAAACGTTATATTTAAGTAGGATACCACCATTACAAAGCCAATATAAATTTCCATTGAAATAAATCCCATGGCCTTGATAAATCTGAAGGTCCCGAAGTGGAGGCATGTATTTCGTCTGAGTCCATGATCTTGTCTCTGAAGAATATGTGAAGAACTCATATTCTGTGGGAATGGGATATATTAATACGACTCTGAAGTGAGGAAACTTACGATTAGCCAATCCAACCAACATGTTGGATTTAAGGCGAATGGGGTTGATTGGATCTTCAATGTGCAGATATTCACCAGTCGTTGGGTTTCGAACGTAGAATCGTAGGTTGAAACCTTGTCTTTGTGCAAACAATATATGTTCGTTTGAGGATGCCATAATTACAGCACGTCGATGGGAAGATGGAGCGGCGCCGGGTTTTCCTAAGGCGAAGAAACTTCCGTAGGGATCGTAGAAGCCAGAGATCTTGTGGCCGTCCTGCAGAATTTTATAGTCAAAAATCAAATTGCACCATCTCTTTGACACGCACCTGAAACGACATAGGCTTTGGATTGGCAATCTTGAAAGAATTTGGGCAAGTATATCTGATCCAAAATCGTTCATTTAAAAAATATTTCTCTTTCTATTCTTCGTAAAAGCAGCAATAGCTTGAAACAAAGAAAAACGTTAAAAAGCTTTAACCAGATATATATGGAGTCCGGTGCGTTGCACAGAGCTATTTGGAGCCATGTGAAATCAACTCCATATAAATTACGTGAAATACGTTTGAACCCTAGTGGGACACGAATTACCTGAGCCACCGCAAAGACAGGAAGTTCCTTCCGTTGGAAGCTATTTAGGACCACAGAGATAGATGCCTATGATAATCCACTCCGTTCATCAGTTTATCAAGCTCACAATAGGATATGATTCCAAAATTTAGGTGGGCCACACGACAGGAAACAGTGAGAATTGAAATATTTACCAGTGAAACCTTCCTAGAGCCGAACATGATGTTTATATGTCATCCAAATCCTTCATAAGGATAAGGTTATTGCCACTGGGATAAACTGTAGTCACAAAATCTAAAACTTCTGCGGGCCCTACAAAGTTATTCAATTGTGGGCATTCGGTCCGGAAGCGGATTGCGTACTGAGTAAACTCTGTGGGGTCTGCCGTGATTTACATATTTTATCTACTCCGTCCATCCATTGTAAAAGATAATTTTATAGCCTGAGCCCAAAAATGAAATATATCAAAACCTCAAGTGGACCTCACCACTGGAAACAATGTGAATTGAAATTCTACCATTGGAAATTTCTTGGGGCCTACAGAAGTTTTGGATCAAGCTGATATTTGTGTTTTCCATTCATCCATGTCTGTCTGATATTATGAACAGGTTGGATGACAAATAAACATCACTGTGGGCCCTATCAAGGTTTCAACGGTGGAAGTCATTATTCCCACTGTTTCCTTTCGTGTGGTCCACTTGAACTTTGGGAATACTTTTATTTTGGAGTCAACCACTAAAATGATCTGAAAAAACAGATGGACGGCGTGGATAACCCACATACATTCATGGTAGGCCCAACTGAGTTTACGCAATCCGCTTTCATTCAGTCCCATTGTTTCATGTTTCCAAACAGAATGTAAAATCTACACGGTCCATCAGGTTATATCCTTAGATTCTAGGACAAGGGGTATAAGTAGCGAGATACAGAACCCAGGTGGGCTATGCCACAGGGAACAATGGGGATGGGATTAAAAAATAGGTTTGTACTTGGGGAACCACCATACATATATCTTCCATAAAATCCGTTGCAGTCGTAATGATGAAGTGAAAATATAAAAAAAATCAGCTTGATCTAAATATCAGGGGGCCCACCATGCGTGAAATTAGAGCTTTTAGGAGTTGTTTACAACGTTTCCCATCCCTAAGCGATTCTATGTAGCTGATATTCTTGATTTACTTTGAAAAATAGTTGTTCTAATCTGATGGATGGAATAGATTTACATGTAAACCATGGTGGCCTCACAAAGCTGGGTGTTTTACGTGCCTGCGTGAGACAGGAGTTGTATACAGTGCCTGAACCCATATTTCCAATAGGAAATCGGATTGCCTAATGAGTTACTCAATGCGCTCTTATTATTGTATTGAGTAAGCATTTGGTTCATCCACGCCGTCTATCCATTTTTTTCAGATCATTTCATGGGTTGAACTCGGACGCGGATTGCGTCCTACCCCCGCCTAGAGGTTAATCCATCTGGGCAGGGCTCTGTGGGGCCCACCGTGATGTAAGTGTTTTATCCACGCCGTTCATAATTTTTCTTAGATCATTTTAAGGGATGATTCAAAAAATGAGTTAGTTTTAGGGCTCCAGTGGACCACACCAAAGGAAGCTGCAGTGATAATGATACCCACCGTTGAAACATTTCTAACGGCCAACGTGATGTTTTTTTACCATCCAACCTATTAATAAGGTCATGTAGATGTGGATGAAGTGAAAAAACAAATATCAGCCTGATCCGAAACTTCTCCAGCTTCCGAGAAGTTTTTAATGGTGGACGTTCAATCCCCATCTTGTGGTCCACTTAATCCCTGGATCTGCCTCATTTTTGGCTCATACCTTAAAATGATCCTAAAAAACCGATGCACGACGTGGATAAAACACTTACATCACGGTAGGCCCCACAGAACCCTTCCCGCCCGGACAGGTAGGACGCAATCCGTGTCTGTTGAGCTCAAAATTGAAGCATATCCAGAGTTCAAATGACCCATGCTACAGGAAACAGTGGAAGTACTGATTTCCACCGTTGAAACCTTTGGAAGGCCACCAGTGATGTTTATTTGTCATCCAGCCTGCTAGTAATATTAAAAAGACATGGATTAATTGAAAAAACAAACAGCAGCTTGATCTAAAACTTCTGTGGCCCCGAGAACCTTTCAACGGTAGACGTTAAATTTACACCGTTTCCAGTGGTGTGGTCCACTTGATCTCTGAATATGCTTCGTTTTTGGGCGAACCTCCTAAAATTACCTAGTAAAATGGATGGACAGAGCGGATAAAATGCGTAAATGACGGTGGGTCCCACAGATTTTACTCTGCACGCAATCCGCTTCCTTCCAATAGTGGAACGATTTTGCACGGAGTTAGCCGCATGTTTAGCCCTTTAAACGACCTATGATGGTGCAAAGCTCGTGTTTTTCTTCGGTGCATTCCAAGAAATCCCTTAAGGCTGATAGTTTGGCCGTGAGACTCTCATCCGAATAAGAGAAGGACCGGTATTGAGGGTAAGCCTATCAATCATCTCGATTAATATATCCCGGACGACTCTGAATGCACGAGGGTTCAGATTTTTTCCTTGAGACACTGTAGTTCATTTAAGAATATAGGGAACTCCGCGACATTAACATCGTAAATTAGAGCTTGTCGAAGGAGGACATGATGTCTTCAACCAGAAGTGCATCTTCACTTGTTGCAGAGGAGGTCAAGACGTCATTAATGACCATCAACACTAATATGGAAATTGGGGCCTAGCAAGGTAAAGGGATATCAATAGTAGGGATCTCCTCTATTCCCTGATCATTGATGACCACCTCATGTACTGCATCCAATTAAAGAGCTTCTTCAATGGTTGGGGGAAGAGATTCGACGGTCGGAGGAAGCTGCATGAACAAATGGAGGAATATGTTGACGGGACGATCCTCTATTTGAGCCCTGAGGAGTGACGCTTAAAGGATGTTCATCTTCCTCTTCCTCTTCTCGGTCGACAATGGTGGGCGATGTCTGGGGAATGTCGACCATGTATTCAAACTCAGTAATGAGAGTCGTACCTTCAGGATAAGTATGAGAAGGAAGAGCCTCATTATTGATCCTGGCATCGTTGTAGTGGTTGAGCCACGGAAATTTGTTTTTCTACGGCCAATAGCTCTTGAGTGACTATAAAGAAAGACACAAGAAGACGAGGTAAAAGACTCAAAGCAGTTATACGAGTGAAAATAACCTTCACCTAAATCAGAACGGACGACAAAGGTGACAAATCGTATGTCCACAGATAGAGGTTTTTTTTTTTTTTTAAAAAAAAAAATTTATTTTTATAACCATCGTCATTACTTGAGTAGAAGTGGGGAATGGTGGCAGACTGGGACGATATGGGGTAAGATATTTTTTATCGAATGGAAGATCATGATTTTTTAATCTTTCCCTACCTCGCTACCATTTATTCTAGCATTTATTATAGTGAGCTTATTAGTGACATTTCATATCTTCCTTGATTTCTTTTAAATAGACTTCAACAGAGAGCCCTAGCTAATATTTGATTTTGAAGTAATATTTTTCAAATGATGACATAGCCTTAACTAAGGAAGTATCTGATTGCCATCGTTCCTTAAATGAGGTCGGTAGCAACCGATTGATTATGGTTAGCCAAGGAGGTGGATCATAACACTCTAAGCCTAAAGTAGGAGGTTGAGGAGGCGGCATAAGAGGAGTTCTTAAGTCAAGGATCCTCTTCGGAGCTGATGGAGGCAGTCAAGCTGGTGGAGATGTGAAAGCAACATGTGCCTTCACCATAGATTTTTGGTGCTTTGGTTGAGGAACAGTCTTAGTTGACGAAGTTTGTGAGGTTGAGATAGTGACCGATTTGGTTTTCGGCTTATTCTTTTTTCGGCTGAGAGTCATGGTCGATTGAGGTGCTACTCTTTTCTTTCTTCAAAGCTCTATAAAGAAGAAAGTTGGGCTATGATAGCTTGAGTGAGTATATTTATTAATCATTTTTTTTTATAATGACCATCCCACCAAGTGGTGGAAGTGTTCATTACCTAAGGTTGATTCCAGTAAATGAGAAGATTGAGAGTTAAATTGGCCAATCGAAATTAAGAGAATGGTAGAGAGATCAATTCGATCGGCGATCGGCCAAGTGAAGGGAGGTTGACATCTGAGTAAATGGATGGGGAATGCATTAGACTAGACCAAACTATGGACAACCGGGTTTGGACAGTATTGCTAGATTCCACCTTTCGCATTCTTGCTAGTATCAATCGTGCCGCCATAGGGGTGATCCATGTAGATGATGTAACTCTCCCAAGCGAGTTATATCTGAGATGCCTCCTGATCGTTGTTACTCTCATATCGACCAGTGACCCAAGCTGGGCCGAACTCATTATCATAAAAACGAGTAAACGACTGACTCCGTTTACCCTCGTTTAAAGAAAAGAATAAGGAGTCCATATAAATAGAAAATGTTTGGATCTCCTGGGGTGAATGGATGATGCGTTCACCATATAAAGAATAAACATCATTGGAATGAATGGGGGCATGTACAAGGAAATGACGAAAATATTCGTAGATCCACATCTGAAGAAGCCATAGTGGTCCTCCTCCAAGATACAGACTGTTAGTGGTGATTTAAAAATACATCTGTATAGGTGGCCGAGTACAAAAGGTGCCACAGCGAGTTTTCGACCCTGCACAAGCACCTCGGCTAGTTAAATATACTCATTTGTGATATGCAGAGAGCATTCACGTAGAGTAAACATCGACAAATCCAAACTAACAGGAATGCCATATGTTCTTCGTAATCGACTCGGCCTCCATGCTTGTGGTACATTTGCATGAAGTGAGAATAGGCCTTGCCAGCCTTATTTGTAAAACATCTTGGCTTTTTTTGAGCGAAACCCAGGAAAATAACCTCGTTGAAAGGAAGAAGTTGGGTTGGCACTGCAATGTCCAAAATCATTGGACTCATATGGCCGCATCTGAAGAAAAATGTGTTGGTGGATGAGCTTCAAAATGTCAAAGCTGTTGTGAGAAGAGTAATGTCTGATGGATAATTGTGGATGAAGAGTTTTATGCATTCATAAATGCTAGAGTTTCTTCATGTCGCCACATGTTGAGACGAAACACAAGCAAACCAAGCATCCCAGTCTGGTAGTGGTCTTGGCTAAGATCGATGATTCTCTAGAGCGTTGGTGGGTTCTAGGATGGATTCAGATTGAATTAGTAAAGTCTTGCCTGGGCAGATGGGAAACAGATGATCCATCATACTAACTTCATTCATATTAAATTAGTAAAGTCTTGCTTGGGCAGATGGGAAACAGATGATCCATCATCAACATCAATTGTGAGAAAGAATGCTGGTCTGATATATAAATAGTCTCCAATTGGTGATTTGAAGACTATCTCATTGGAGTATTTTTTAGAGAGGGCATTTATTACGCTGACCAAATCACCCTGATAAAAAGATGAGGAAGAAGATGATGAGGTAACCACTGCTAGAGTACAAGAAAGAGAAATGAATCAATATGTTTGAGGAAGAAAGAAGTGTGTAATAAAAGAATGTCGAAACGACGCTTATATCGGCCGATGAGATGGAACATTTATCAGGGCATCATTAAAATTTTACTTTGTACGATGCAAGCACACTCGTCACAACAGGTTTAGCCATTATTTCGAAAAATTGTGGTTAGAGCTGACATGTAGGATGTATCGGTCAAAGACGGTTACCATGACACTGCTACGTGTATGGAAGGACTGCTGCATTAATGATGGGTCACACGTTGCTTTCTCCATTTTCTAAAGGCAAAGCGATGTGGGGGGCAATGTTCATCCCTATTGTCGCCAATTCCTGTGAAAGCCAATTAGAGTGAGTTACGTGCGATCTGGATGGATTTGCGTGGTGTATTTGGAGATCTATAAGGATTTACAAAGATGATCCAATGATAGTATAATTGGAGCACATAGAGCGACACTACAATATCTATTAAGCGGTCGATTTAAGAATAACTATGTAGAAGACAGATGGTTGAAGTAAAAGCAAAGAAGGATATGTAGTGTTAAACGGTTATAGCAACCACTACCAGAAAAATGGGCAAAGGCTACGGATAAAATCCGTAGCCATAACCTTATGGTTGCGGTTCTAGTCTGTAGCATGACCGTAGTCGTAGGTGCCATAACAATAGGTCTTGAACCTATGGCTACGGATTTAATCCATAGCTATAGATTATAATAGCTACAGATATAATCCATAGCAATAGATTGCAATAGCTACAGATATAATCCGTAGCTATAGATTACAATAGCTACACATATAATCCGTAGCAACATATTACAATAGCTACAGATATAATCCGTAGCTATCAGATTAACGGCTACGGTTAATATCCGTAGCTATTTCGTACATTAATATATATATATATATATATATATATATATATATTCATTTGTTCATTCAATTACCACCCGTATAATCATTCATTCATTCCATTACAATCAATTACAATCATTCATTCATTCATTCAATTACAATCAATTACAATTACCATCAATTACAATCCCTCATTCAATCAATTACAATTACAATTATAATTACCACCTGCATAATCATTCATTCATTCCATTACAATCAATTACAATCCTTCTTTAAGTCGCTCGAACCCTGAGCAACCCCCAGAAGTGGTTGAGCCTCCATCCAGTGCACCAAATTCCGCTCAAAATGGAAATGCTATTGCCGGCAATACCAGTCCTACAGGTACATCTGGGATGTTCACATGACAGATGGATCTCATGCTCCTAATGGAAATGTACATGCAATGGATCCAATTGAAGTTGCTTATGTAGAGAAGCTAGCAAAAATCAAGGGCATTTTGTCTGGAGAGACGTCGATACAATTGACATCGATAAAATTTTGCCTGGAGATACGTCTATAGAATAGGTTACGATTTAGGTTTAGGAAACCGGGTTCGGGTTCGGGATTGGGTTTAGGTTTGGGTTTTCAAGTTTAGGTTTAGGTTTAAGTTAGGGAGTTGAGATTAGGATTAGGTGTAGGTTTAGGTTTCAGGATTTGAGAATACATTTAGGTTTAGGTTAAGGTTATAGGTTTAGATTAAGGTTAAGGTTTAGGTTTAGGTGTGATAGGTTATATGTTATAGGTTATAGCTTTTGGGAATTGAGAATAGGTTAAGGTCTAGGTTTAGGAAATCGGGTTCGGGTTTAGGTTTGGGTTTAGGTTTAGGTTTAGGTTTAAGTTAGGGAATTGAGATTAGGATTAGGTGTAGGTTTAGGTTTAGGGATTTGAGAATTACATTTAGGTTTTAGGCTTAGGTTTAGGTTTTAGGTTATAGGTTTAGGTTTAGGTTTTAGGTTTAGGTTAAGGTTTGGTTATAGGTTATAGGTTATATGTTAAGGTTTGGGTTATAGGTTTTAGTTTAGATTAAGGTTATAGGTTGAGGTTTAGGTTATAGGTTAAGGTTAAGGTGATAGGTTATATGTTATAGGTTATAGCTTTTGGGAATTGAGAATATGTTAAGGTTTAGGTTTAGGAACTTGGGTTCGGGTTCGGGATCGGGTTTAGGTTTGGGTTTTCAAGTTTAGGTTTAGGTTTAGGTTAGGGAGTTGAGATTAAGATTAGGTGTAGGTTTATGTTTAGGGATTTGAGAATACATTTAGGTTTTGGGTTTAAGTTTAGGTTTAGGTTTAGGTTTTAGGTTTAGGTTTAGGTTTAGGTTTAGGTGATAGGTTTTGGTTTAGGTTAAAGTTATATGTTTAGGTTTATGTTAAGGTTTAGGTTTAGGTTAAGGTTTAGGTTTGGGTTTAGGTTATATGTTATACGTTATAGCTTTTGGAATTGAGAATAGGTTAAGGTTTAGGTTTAGAAATCGGGTTCGGGTTCGGGTTCGGGATCGTTTAGGTTTGGGTTTTCAAGTTTAGGTTTAGGTTTAGGTTTAAGTTAAGGAATTGAGATTAGGATTAGGTGTAGGTTTAGGTTTAGGGATTTGAGAATACATTTAGGTTTAAGGCTTAGGTTTAGGTTATAGGTTATAGGTTTAGGTTTAGGTTTTAGGGTTAGGTTAAGGTTTGGTTATAGGTTATAAGTTTAGGTTATAGGTTATAGGTTATATCTTAAGGTTTAGGTTATAGGTTTTGGTTTAGGTTAAGGTTATAGGTTTAGGTTATAGGTTAAGATTAAGGTTAAGGTTTAGGTTTAGGTGATAGGTTATATGTTATAGGTTATAGCTTTTGGGAATTGAGAATATGTTAAGGTTTAGGTTTAGGAAATGAGGTTCGGGTTCGGGATCGGTTTTAGGTTTGGGTTTTCAAGTTTAGGTTTAGGTTTAGGTTAGGGAGTTGAGATTAGGATTAGGTGTAGGTTTAGGTTTAGGGATTCGAGAATACATTTAGGTTTTAGTTTTAGGTGATTGGTTTTGGTTTAGGTTTATGTTAAGGTTTAGGTTTAGGTTATAGGTTTAGGTTAAGGTTTAGGTTCGGTTTAGGTTATATGTTATAGGTTATAGCTTTTGGGAATTGAGAATAGGTTAAGGTTTAGGTTTAGGTTTAGGAAATCGGGTTTAGGTTCGGGATCGGGTTTAGGTTTGGGTTTTCAAGTTTAGGTTTAGGTTTAAGTTAGGGAATTGAGATTAGGATTAGGTGTAGGTTTAGGTTTAGGGATTTGAGAATACATTTAGGTTATAGGTTTAGGTTTAGGTTATAGGTTTAGGTTTAGGTTAAGGTTCGGTTATAGGTTATAAGTTTAGGTTATAGGTTATAGGTTATAGGTTATATGTTAAGGTTTAAGTTATAAGTTTTGGTTTAGGTTAAGGTTATAGGTTAAGGTTAAGGTTTAGGTTTAGGTGATAGGTTATATGTTATAGGTTATAGCTTTTGGGAATTGAGAATATGTTAAGGTTTAGGTTAGGAAATCGGGTTCGGGTTCGGGATCGGGTTTAGGTTTGAGTTTTTAAGTTTAGGTTGAGGTTTAGCTTAGGAAGTTGAGATTAGGATTATGTGTAAGTTTAGGTTTAGGGATTTGATAATATATTTAGGTTGAGAGGTGTGAGAATTGGAAGTGATTCCGTCACAAAATCATGCCCATGAGACAATGGCTCACAACAGGATTTACCAATCCCATAATCAATATGAGAGAATGCGAAAGTTAGGGAGGATTCCATCATCCAACCATGCCCAAGGGACGATGATGAACAACATGAATTTCCTAGATTCACAATCCTAAAATATGAAAAGAACATACTCAAAGCTATCGCAGATCCATTATAATTTGAATTACAACAAACCATTAAAAACTGAAAGTATTCCTTATAATCAAACTAGAATCAAAGAAAGTTCAATATAAACATGAATCAAAGTAATAAAAAATAGCCCATCACACTACAAGCTTTACTTCTTAGCCATATCTAAAAGGTTTAGTCAACTATAGACATGATTGAACTAGAATCTCTTAAGAAAAGCATAAAAATAACTAAAGAAAGGGAAGAAAAACTCTTGGTGACGGCTTCTCCATACTTTTGCTCCACTTCTTAAACCTTAGATAATGCCTAAGAGACGTCCTAGGGACCCCTATTTATAGTTTTAGGTCTTAAACTTTCGCACCGACTTGGAATAATCTAGAAACCGCCTCAAATTTACGCAGTCTGCGTAAACAGTTTGATACATCGAAGGTCTTTCAATAACATCGAAGAAGGTCCGAAACTGTCTAGCAAGTTCGGCTTAAAAATCGTGTATTTTCTTGATATATTGAAGGTCTTTCAATATCATCAAAAAAGGTCCAGAACTGTCCAGCGAGTTTAGCCTGAAATCCGAAATTTCTCGATATATCGAAGTGTCTTCGATATGTCCTTCGATAGCATCGAAGGTCTTTTGATATGATCGAAGGTCATTCTGGCAATTTTTAAAATTAGACTTTTCTGGCCCCAGAATCTGTTTTCAAGATAATTTTTAGGATTCATTTTCTTCACTTTAAATCTTCAATTCTCTTCTTCCATCACTTGGTTTCCTTAGATCTTTGGCATGTGAATTCTTCAATCTTAGTTTCCTAAGATCCGTCTTTGGCTTTGGTGATTCTTGAGCGTTAAATCCATGATTTTAACATCCTTTTCATTCCAAACTCTTAAATTCATCATGCAACACAAACATGATTAAAATAGAACATTAAACATTATCATGTTCATAAAACCAAGTAATAAATGGGGTCCAATATGCAATATTTAACCCTCAACACAATTCCCAACCAACATTTTGCTAGTCTCGAGCAAAGTATGCGAAAAATAAACCTTAATGCGCAGTGTTCAAACCCTTTTAAAAAAATGATCTTTTGTGTGATCAAGTATGAATGAGTCGACATAAGATGAGAAATTGAGATTTCGAAAAAACTAGATCCGAACCACATAAGTAATCGATCAAATAAGTTCTTTATCCATTAGGTTAGAGCATAGTTTGCATATCAAGTTTTTCAACGTGCCCAGTGAAAATACTATCTTTTCATATTGTTAGCCATGCTCACCACTTTAAGATTGGTTGAAAACTCAAGTACTGATTCCGAATTTATCCCCCTTTTTTTCATTTTCTAGTTTTTGATTTTATATTGACGGTCATTTGTATTCACTCAGTCTTTTCATCTTTTTTTTTTCTTTCAGAGTTTTCATTCTTTTTCAGACTTTTTCAATCTTTTCATCATACATGACCCTTTTTGTCGATCTCCTGTTTTTTAACTGGTTCTTTTCTTCTTTTAAGGTGGATTTCATCACCATCCTAACAATCTTTTTATTTTCCTCCTAATCTTTAAGAACCATAAGTGATAGGTTAGTTTTCATTTCTTTTTTCTATCTTATTTCCATACTCAAAACAGCCTTAAATAACAACTTATCATTGTCCACTTTTTTTAATCTTTTCATCATACATGACCCTTTTTGTCGATCTCCTGTTTTTTAACTGGTTCTTTTCTTCTTTTAAGGTGGATAAAATTCTCCAGACTCGGTTCTCAATATCTCTCAATGATCACCATCCTAACAATTAGAAGATCTAGTACTATTCACTAAAAATAATTTGAATATGTCTTAATATTTGAACTTCCTCCTAATCAATTGAATGTAAGAGCCATAAGTGATAGGTTACTTAGTTGCTCCAACTCCAACAATTCTAAATTTGATTTCTATCTTATTTCTATACTCAAAACAGCCTTAAATAACAACTTATCATTGTCCAAACAGATAATCATTGAAAATTTTTAAAAAATTTCACAAATTTTGCTCAAAACAGAGAAAAAACTGATTAGTTTACCTAATCTCCCATCCCCAATCTAAAATCTACATTATCCACTTTTTGTGGGTGATATGGAGTACTCACCTTGTGAGAGATGCCATATTTCTTCATTAAGTTCGCGAATGGCCTATTACAAAAATGTGAGCCCTCATAACTAATGATGGCTTGAGGCGTTTTGAACCAGGAAATGATGTTTTCTTTTAAGAATTTAATGACTATTTGATGGTCATTGTTCTGGCATGGAATCGCTTCGACAAAATATATAAATTTCTAAAGGTTGATGCCCCAACAATCAAATGCTTCAATTAAAATGAGAAAGGCATCATATTTTGACGACAATGCTCTAATTTCGACAACGCTCACAAGCTGATGGAAAGATAGTGGGCCGAAAAAGCCACCGAAGAATTTTGGGCTTTTTAGTAGAAAAGTGACCACCACAAGCCCGAGAGTGACAAAAGGAGATAAAACTTTGGCGTTCATTGTCTGGCACACATCTCCTTAAGATTTGGTCTTTGCAATATTTAAATAAGTACGGATCATCCCAGAAGAACTTACAAACCTCGACGAAGAATTTTTTCTTATCCTGCGCAGTCCAATGTATCGGCATAAAACCTGTAGTAAGATAATTAGCACAACAAACCAAGGTGAATTTATTCGTTAGGAAGTCTTCTTACTCAACAAAAATCAAAATTTCTGTGTCCCATTGAACACGTCTCAAATTTAGAGGGATTAAGGGATTATATATTTTGGCGGGAAAGATGGTTTGTCACTACATTCTCTACTCCCTTTTTATATTTTATTTTTAAATCAAATTTTTAGAGTAGGAGGATCCATCTAATCATTCCTAAAAAAAAGATACTTGAGTGCCGCATGATCCGTGTAAAAGAAAGGTGATGGAAGGAGATAAAACTTTGTCTAAAGCGAACACTCCTTAAGAGTTCCTTTTCCGCATGAAGAATCACGAGATTTTCTTATCTGCCTAAAACATAGAGGTGAATGAGGTGGAACATGCCCTTAAGCTTAGTAAAGTTAGATGAAGTCAGTGAATCCTTTTGAAGTAGATTACATAGAGGATGAGAGAGGTGACTAAAGTCCTTTATGAATCTTCGGTAAAACTATGCGTATCCTAGGAAGGATCGCACATCTCATATATTCTTTAGTGGAGGTAGGTTAGAGATAAGATCAATTTTAGCCTTATGTACCTCAATTCCCTTGAATGAGATGATGCGTCTAAGGACAATTCCCTTATGAACCATGAAGTGACACTTCTCTCAATTCAGTACCAAGTTCTTTTCCTCACATTGCTTCAGCACATTTTAAAAATTTTCCAAGCATTCATTGAAGGATGGACCAAAGACCGAGAAGTCTTTCATGAAGACCTCTAAATATTGCCCCAGCATATCAAAGAAAATACTCATCATACATCGCTAAAAGGTGGCGGGGGCATTACACAATCCAAATAGCATCCTTCGATAAGCAAAGGTGCCAAAAGGACATGTGAACGTAGTCTTTTCTTGATCTTCAACGGCTATCTCGATCTGATTGTAACCCGAATATCCATCAAGGAAGCAGTAATAGGAATGACCAGCTAGCCTTTCCAAAATTTGATCAATGAAGGGCAAAGGAAAGTGGTCCTTCCTCATGACGGTATTTAACTTCCTGTAGTCAATGCACATTCTCCAACCAGTAGTAACTCTAGTTGGCAAGAGTTCATTATTGGCATTGGCTATGATGGTGATTCCGGACTTCTTAGGAACCACTTGAGTTGGACTCACCTGTTGACTATCGGATATAGTGTATTTGATACCCACATCCAATAGTTTTAAAACCTCAGCCTTAACCACTTCCTTCGTGTTTGGATTTAGTCTACGTTGTGGTTGTCATGAGGTCTTTGCATTATCCTCAAGATGAATGCAGTGAGTACAAATTAAATGGTCAATTCCCTTGAGGTCCGCAATCGACCATCCAAGGGCTTTTTTGTGCTTAATGAGAGTAGAGATGAGCATACTCTCCTGTTCTTTCTCAAGGTGGGAAGAAATCATCACCGGGTATATCTCATCTTGACCTAAATGACATATTTAAAATCAGAGGGCAAAGGTTTTAGGTCAAGCTTCGGTGCCTTGAGGTTAGACAGTAGAGGCACTACATCAGTTTGGGGCAATTCTTCGAATTGTGGCCTCCACCGGTTAACTTCAAATATCGGCACGGTATCTAGTATGGTCGCCATCTCCCTAATCATATTATCATTTAAATCATCGGAGTGGACTAAGCATGTCTCTAGAGGGTCAGAGGATAAGGTCAGAAGTGCTCTATCTTCCACGAAAGAATCAATTAGGTTAATATCGTGGGAATCTTCTTCATCCTCTAACTGTTTGCTTGTGTTGAAAAAAATATTTAACTCCATTGTCGTATTCCCGAAAGACATACTCATGACTCCATTTCTGCAATTAATGATTGCATTTGAAGTGGCAAGGAATGAGCGACTAAGAATGATGGGAATTTGAGTGCTCATATCTACGATGGGTTGAGTATCTAGGACAATAAAATCTATCGTGTAATAGAATTTGTCAACCTGGACCAACACATCCTCAATTATCCCTCTCAGTACACAAATCGAGTGATCAGCAAGTTGTAATATGGTTCGGGTGGGTTTTAATTCACCCAAACCTAGTTGTTTGTAGACCGAGTAAGGAATCAGATTTACACTTTCTCCTAAGTCAAGAAGTGTATGCTCAATTTGGTAGTTCCTAACTGCACAAGCGACGGTTGGGCTACCAGGATCCTTGCATTTTTGTGGCATATCTTGCTTTAGGATGACACTTACTTTTTCAGTTAAAAAGATTTTCTTTTGAATATTTTACCGTCTCTCGGTCGTACATAAGTCTTTCAGAAATTTAATATATGACGGTATTTGTTTTACGACATCAAGTAGAGGAATATTGACCTTCACTTATTTCAACACCTCTAGAATGTCCTGAGAGTTAGAGAGAGATTTTGGCGCGACCAACCGTTGGGGAAATGAGGCAATTGTCTTGCCTCGAAGTTCCGGTTCTAATTCTTGTGGAGCAGTGCTAGGTCTATCATCGTTGTCCTCTTCTGGATCATTAGGATTTTGAGCCCTAACCAGAATAGTTTTGTCAATGGTCTTTCCACTCCTAAGAGTGGTGATAGATTTAGCTTGCTCCAACTGATTTGAAGAGCTCGGGTCGCTAACTTCATATTGTGGTTTTGGATTGGGAAGAGGTTGAGCTGGAAGGCTCCTCCTGTTCCCAATTGCACTTTTAGTTTCAAGTCCTTGTATGGCCTTTGTAAGGTCTTGAAAGACTTGTAGCATATTCTGATTGAAAAACTCTTGATTTTGAAGATGCTTTAAAACCGGATCCTCCTGAGGTTTCCCTTGAATTGGAATTTGATTAGGGAATATCATTGAGGTGTAGCAGTTTGTTCGTTTCTCCAACTAAAGTTTGGATGATTTCTCCAACTAGGATTATATGTATTAGAGGTGGGTCCATTGAAAGGTCTTTGGTAACTATTTACGACATTTGATTGCTCATTTGGTACCTCTTAAAAAGTAAATATTGTTGGGCAATTTTCAGTTGTGAAAATGTTGCAAGCATTAATACCGCAAACAGTTTCCTTATCCTTATCCTTTTTTAATTCCATGGCCTCGAGTTTTTTGGTGAGATTAGCCACTTTAGCATTGATATTATCATGCATCCTCTTTCAAGAGATACATTCCACCCCTTTCATTGGATTGAGTTGGCCTAGACGTTGTGTTTGGTTTTAGGGAGATGTCCCATGATTGTGTGTTTTCAGCAAGCTTGTTAAAATAATCCCACACATCATTGACACTCTTATTCATGAATTCCCCATTACATATTGTCTCAACCAATTGGTGCATGAAAGACGTCAGTCCATCATAGAATAAATTCGTGATGTGCCACGTTTCAAAACCATGTTGTGGGCATGAACTGACAAGATCCTTGAACCATTCCCAACATTGGAAGAATGTTTCATCTTTCTTTTGGGCGAAGTTCATGATCGACTTTCTAAGGGTGTTCGTCTTATGGTATGGGAAATTTTTTTTTTATGAACTCCCTTATCATGTCATTCCATCTACCAATAGATTGAGGATGTAGTGAATGCAACCATGTCTTAGCTTTCTCTTTCAAAGAAAAAGGAAAGAGTTTCAGCCTGATCGTGTCGTCAGACACGTTAGGAAAATATAGAGTGGCATGATTTCATCAGACTCTTTCAAGTGTAGATATGGATTCTTAGATTTAAGCCCATGAAATTTTGGATGGAGTTGGATCACCCCTGACTTGATATCCATGTGTCCTATATTTTCTGAAAAAACCATGCATGAAGGTATGCTCATCCTCACCGGTTGTAAATAGTCTCGCAAAATACGAGGCGGGGGTGCTTGATGCACCTCATTCTCATCCTAGACTTCCTTAAACCGAGGTTGAGGTTGTCTTCCCGGTTTATTGACCGATTGATTTACAGCCATAAGCTCGATTAACTCTGAGGATCTCAAGTGGTGTCTAATCCTGTGATGGATAGATAACCCCTCAACTAATCCTCCTTCACTCAAAAGACGTAGAGTGTTGTCATGGACTCACTTGGGTATGAAACATTCTCAGCCCTCAATTTCAGATTCTAACCTAACCCTAAAAGAAAGAAGAAGGATATATAAATCTAAAAATAGAAAGAGAGAGGGAATTAAAATGAAGTTACCAAATTAGACGTTCCTAAATTAAAATCCTGTAAAACAAAACAAAATAACTCAGTTTCTAAAAACAAAAATTCTAAAATTAGAAAGTTTCTAAAAAGAGAAAATGAAAATTTCTAAAAAAATTTAGTTTATAAAAATAAATTAGGAAAGTAAACTAGTTTCTAAAAAGTAAAGTTTTTAAAAACAGAAAATAGAAAGTTAAGTTAGTTTCTAAAATAATTCAGAAAACCCTAATCTTAAAAATGGAAACTAAAAAAACCCTAATCTTAAACTAATTCCAAACTAGCTAATCTCAGAAAAACGCAATCGTCAATCCCTGGTAATGGCACCAAAAACTTGTTCACAACCCCAAGTGTAGGGTTGTGATGCAATAATAATCTCAGTGAGACCGAGGTCGAATCTACAAGGACTAATCTCGTATGTTTCTGAAAGTAACTAGAACTAGAACTAGAAAAAGATGAAAACCTAAATCCGGAAGTATAAAGAGTAATTGTGAGAGATTTAATGAAAAACTTGAGAAATTCAAAGGTGGGAAACTAGGGTTTCCAAGGATCCACTTGTAGAGATCAGAGAGATCTATGCTTGATTCAAGGACACAACTGGAATCAGAGTCCCATCTTATCAAATTGAAAGATATCTCAGTACAACCAAATCTGAACTTCATTTGACCTAATTCTCAATGGATGAAAGGTGTGAGAACTGGAAGTGATTCCGTCACAAAACCATGCCCATGAGACAATGGCTCACAATAGGATTTACCAATCCCACAATCAATATGAGAGAATTATGAAAGTTAGGGAAGATTCCATCATCCAACCATAACCAAGGGACGATGGTGAACAATAGGATTTCCTAGATTCACAATCCCAAAACATGAAAAGAACATACTTAAAGCTATCACAGATCCATTGTAATTTGAGTCACAACAAACCATTAAAAACTGAAAGTATTCCTTATAATCAAACTAGAATCAAAGAAAGTTCAATATAAACATGAATCAAAGCAATAGAAAACATCCCATCATGCTACAAGCTTCACCTCTTAGCCCTAGCTAAGAGGTTTAGCTAACCATAGACATGATTGAACTAAAATCTCTTAAGAAAAGTATAAAAATAACTAAGGAAAGGGAAGAAAAACTCTTGGCGATGGCTTTTCCATGCTTTTTCTCCACTCCTCAAACCCTAGATGATGCATAGGGACGTCCTAGGGGACTCCTATTTATAGTTTTAGGTCTTAAACTTTCGCATCGACTTAAAATAATCTAGAAACCGCCTCAAATTTACGTAGTCCACGTAAACAGTTCGATGTATCGAAGGTCTTTCGATATGTCATTCGATATAATCGAAGGTCTTTTGATAGCATCGAAGAAGGTCCGAAATTGTCTAGCAAGTTCAACTTAAAAACCTGTATTATCTCAATATATCGAAGGTCTTTCGATATGTCTTTAGATATAATCGAAGGTCTTTCGATATCATTGAAAAAGGTCCAGAACTGTCCAGCGAGTTTGGCCTGAAATCTGGAATTTCTCGATTTATCGAAGTGCCTTCGATATGTTCTTCGATAACATCGAAGGTCTTTCGATATGATCAAAGACCATTTTGGTAGTTTTTTAAAATTAGACTTTTCTGGCCACCGTTTTCAGGACAATTTTTAGGATTCTTTTTCTTCATTTCAAATCTTCGATTCTCTTCCTCCATCACTTGGTTTCCTTAGAACTTTGGCATTGTGAATTCTTGGTCTCCTAAGATCCATCTTTGGCTTTGGTGATTCTTGAGCGTTAAATCCATGCTTTTAGCATCCTTTTCAATCCAAGCTCTTAAATTCACATTGTAATACAAATATGATTAAAATAGAACATTAAGCATTATCATGTTAAAAAACCAAGTAATAAATGGGGTCCAATATGCAATATTTGACCCTCAACAACCTATCTTCAGATGATGAATTCTACCCTCTAAATACATCATCAGACGATGAACCCTTCCCTCTAAATATCGCCTCATTCTATTTAAATAAATACCGTGAAGGTGGGTAAAAAGGAGACATATCTCATTCGATCTTGGTGATATACTACTGGTACTTGTTCGGTTTGAAGTGAGCCTTAAATTCATTTACGAAGCACCTGCAGTTACCATGTCACAAAATTGAAAATAACAACGAGCAAGAACATCTTTTCGTGCATCTGGTGCCTGATTCTTGAAAGTGCAACCAAAAATCATCCGCATATATTCAAAATTCAAGCAGGCCGCCCAGCGTGAAATTAGAGTTCTTAATAGAAATTGTACATTGTTCATCTTTTTCTGATCCACATGACTTTCATGGGGCTGATATTTTGTATCTACGTTGAAAATAATGGTTATCATTGATGGACGGAGTGGATTTCACATATACAACACGGTGGACCCCACAACTTTGTGTGTTTTATGGGCGAACTAAAACAGGGACGATCCCAGCCTCTGGAGTCCCTTGCGGAGGTTATGCGTGGTTAGCTGGTTACCACACGCATGTGTCGCCCAGCTGGATTTAAAGCAGATTGCCTGTGATCTCGGGCACAAAGATATTCATGTGCCCGGGTTTGCGTGGGGCCCATAGAGATGTCCGTGACAAATCCACTCCGTCCACCTATTTTGCAAGAACACAATAGGACTGGATTCTAACAATCCGACAGATCCAAAGCTCATATGGGCCATTCCACATGAAACAATGGCTATTGAATGCCTGGGGTGACAGAAGTTTTTTTTATCAGGATAATATTGTACCTACAGTTTATCTGAGTGGTAACAACCCCATGGACAGTTTGGATGGAATATAAACATCATGGTCAGCTCCAGGAAGGTTTCAGTGGTGAACGTTTCCATTCCACTATTTTGTTGGTGTGGCCCACCTGAGTTTTGTATCTGCTTAATTTTTAGAATCCTGTCCTTTTGTGGTCCTTCAAAACATATAGACAGAGTAGATTTGTCAGGGCCGGACATCTGTGGACCCCACAAATCTCGACACATGTGTGAGACAGTGACATAATGTACTTGTTTGTAGGGGTGTACACGGGTCGATCCAAGTCAAACTTGGCCCAACCCAGCCTGGCCGGGTCACCAGCCACACCCAGCCCGAACCTGCCTCGGCCCAATCACCGAGCCAGCATGTCCAGCCCGAGACACCGTCCAACCCGAGTTCCAGGCCCGACGATTCGAACCCGAGTTCGGGCCAGTCTCGAACCTTCGAGTTCGGGCCAGTTTCGAACCTTACAGTAAGTTCATGGGAAGGGCTTTGACAGGTAATCCACGTCCCATTA
Source organism: Magnolia changhungtana (assembly GCA_030180095.1). Classification (NCBI taxonomy): domain Eukaryota; kingdom Viridiplantae; phylum Streptophyta; class Magnoliopsida; order Magnoliales; family Magnoliaceae; genus Magnolia; species Magnolia changhungtana. The sequence goes on along the minus strand of JASAUF010000161.1, from coordinate 7,480,614 downwards.
CAAGGCCCTCGATCAACCGTTTAGAGAATTAAACTATAGACTCCACAAAAAAATCTAACTAGTCAGGACATTATAATTCCTTTCTGTATTTGGATGAATCTAGGCTGTTCAAGTTATAAGTCTGTGAGGTGGATGAGTCACTGTCACTTCAAAGATGGGCGGTGAACTATCCCAGAAGTCAAGAGAGAGATTGAGAGATAGAGAGGTTGAGAGAGAGGGAGAGAGAGATTAAGAGTGAGAGAGAGAGGATATATTATAATTTTACTACATTTACATACATTTGACAAAGCATAAAATAAGACATTTTTTATAAACTGAATATAGTTATACACTACTGACTACTGTCGAGGAGATTCATCTGCTGAGCTCGAGCTGCTATCTAAATCTTCATATACGTACTCACTCAGCTCTCCCTCTTCAGAAGGTGAAGATAGCTTTTTATCGCCCTCCTCTTGTATAGTTTGAATTAGATTTTTCAAACTATTTTTGTGAGAAGATTTATACGTAGTTCCCAACGTCCTTTAAAACGCACCCAGACTGGAGAGAAACTTACCTGAATTCTTACTATTCTTCTTTTTACTCGTGCAGCTTGAACCTGCTTCAACATCATGTGGTCTTGGAGGACATCGCTGATGTGTAGAAGCCTCTTCCATGCTGCGCTTTAAGGCAAGTTGGAATTGTTCTTCTTTCAATGTTAATAATTTAGCTTCATTCTCTGCCTCAGAAAGTTTGGATTGGAGAGTGGAAGCTTTTTTGTTTGAATAAAGAACTACTTGGAAAAGAACTTGGATTTCTTTTGAAGCTTTAGGACACGGTTTTTCATCTCCACCCCAACAGGATAAGTGTAACCTGAGCCAATTAGTTTTGTTAATAAACTTGGCTCCACACAAATTATAAAAAATCTTTAACTTTCTAAACTAAGGAACTATAGTCCCAAACGTCAATCGATGGTTCACTTGAAGACATATCTACATATTGCATTGGAAAAGTATTTTAGGCTTTTTAGTAATAATGAAATACTGACATAAAATAAAGCAATTTATGGATTAAAAAAAAGAGAGCCATTAATGCATTGCGCAACTTGCATAACATCCACCCCAAACATCCATCATATTGCTGTTAACAGATAAATAAAAATAAAAGTCAAACATAACAGATAAATAAAAATAAAAGTCAAAAGAGTACCCATTACAACATTTACAAATTCAAATAAACTAATAAGATCATAACATTCATCCCAAACATCCATCATATTGCTGTTGTTGCCTGTGTTGCGGCTTCATTCACATTCTCCTCCTCTTCCTCATCAAGATCATAAACTCCTAGACTCGAATGCAACTAATCTTGTGTACAAATTAATGCTTCCACTGTATCTGGTGCAAGGGAACTTCTAGTCTTGCTCACGACCCTACTCCCTGTGCTAAACACAGATTCTGATGCCACGGTTGAAATATGAATTGACAAAATATCTCATACCATCGTCGATAGTGTAAGATGTTTTCCTTCACTAACTCGCAATTTCCACAACTCTAAAACATCGAACTTTGAATCCTGTCGTAGTACAATTGACTCTTTGAGATACATGTTTAACTCTGATTCTTTTGTGTCTGTGTTTGTATTTTCTTTTGCTAAGAAAGACATGTAATCATCATCGAAGTTTGAAGCAACTTGCGATCTAACTTCAGAAGAACTTGGTGTGGACACTGTTGTTGTGTATGCCTTGTACAATGCTTCGATTGCATCACGAACTTTCGAGGTTTCAGATATTGCCTTTTAGGTAGGATAAATCCTTGTGAAGATGTACTTAACATAACTCATCTTGCACCAAGGATCAAGAACAACATCTAAGGACATTATCAAAAGACAATCATCCCAGTACATATCGAACTTCATTTGTATACTACCTGTCATGATTTAGAGACATTAGCAGCTTTCTTCAGGGCATCTTTGATCTTCCACACAGATGGAAGAAACGTATTTGTTGTAGGAAACTTATTACCAGAAAATATTTTCGTACAGTCATAAAAAACTTTCAAAAATTTGTGAACTTCTTTCGCTTTGCTCCAATCATCATCAGTAGGCAATCAAACATATGTTCTATCATGCGCTACATATTCTGAAAATGCATGTTCCAATTTCAGGGCCGAATCCAACATCTCAAAAGTGAAATTTCAACGTGTGCATACATCTAGCTTCAACATATTTGAAAACTTCAAATTCAAACGTTGGACGATGTTATTCCATATACTTAATCTTGACGGCGAGTCTCTTATATACTTCAAACTCTCCCTCATATTCTCCATAGTTTAGTCAATTGATTTCAACCCTTCTTGTACAATTAAGTTGAGAATGTGTGCACAACACCGAACATAAAATATTTATCTCAAAAAATAAATTGTCGGTTGCCTTGAACTGGTTATGTAAGAATGATATTATACTGTCATTTGTCGAAACATTATCTAGAGTTAATGAGCTGATATTTTTTTCAATGCCCCAATCTCGTAGACAGTTGTAAATGCAATTTGAAATAACTAAACCAGAATGGGGAGGTGGAAGGTGGCGAAAGTTAAATATTCTCTTACAGAGTTTTCAATTTTCATCAACATAGTATGCAGTCAATGAAATGTAACCCTTTCTTTGATTTTGCGCCGTCCACATATCATACGTCAAGCTTACCCTTGAAACCGACAAGCTTACCCTTGAAACCGAATCTAAAACTGCTTTCAGCTTCATTTTCTTATTTGCATATATCTTCATACACTCACTCTTCACAGTAACATGGGAGACCTTCTCAAACTGAGGATTAAAGAATTTACTGTATCCCATAAATATTTCACTATCTACCATCTTAAATGGCTGCTCATCAGTGATAATAAGCTTTGCAAACCACTCCTTCAGCTTCCATTTTTCAAACTTGTGAGTGGTAAGTGTACCTTAAGAAGCAGATCCTTCGGACTTTGTAAACAATAGCAATTGTTGGCCTAAAGGTGGAAGTCTAGGTCTCCTTGTATAACTTTGTCCATGTCTGTTTAAATGAGATGTCGACCCCTCGACACTTTTGGTATATAGACTTTTGCAGTGCAGACATCTGATCTTGGTGACATTGTTAAATACTACTTTAAAATCATCCCAGACAGCTGACCGTTTCTTTCCTTTATTTGCAACTGAAGACTCCTCCTCAACAATAAATGGTGATGTGGCTAAGGCACCGATACTAGGGGTAGTTAGGACTTCATCCTCATTAGCCATCTCTAAAGATATAAAACAATTTCATTTATCCTTAGATGGAGGAGATTTGCTAGAGACTTTCCTCTGCGGCCAAGAAATTCCTGTACGTTCTTTGTATTAATGTCCCAATGGAGGGTGGTGCAATCTTCTTCCTTCCGGCAAACAAGCTGGCAATTGAATTATATGTGGTAGAAACTTTTGGACAGAGAAGAACGGAGTATGGATTCTCTTTGTGTAATCATTTGAGAAATACCCCACCGTAAGGTGGGGTCCACCATGAAAATTCTCCGTCCTGAAACTCAGATGACCACATGAATATTGACTGTTCACCGCTGTTCTAACCGTCATTTCTAGCCTGAATTTTGTGGCCCACCTGGTAAATGGGCCTCACCCCAATTAGAGCTCACCATATTGAAATATTTTTTACAAGAACAATAAAAATTTATTAATTCCAAAGGGCCATGGCCCAAAAATACAAAAAGTGGGTAATGATCAAATCAAATATTTAAAAATCCCAGGTTGGCTACCCACATTCCAGGTCATAAAAAGAAAAAGAACAAAAAAAAAAAAAAAAGAGTCCCCAGACCAAGAAAAGAACCAAAGAGCCCATGTCTCATGGGACCATGATTACGGCGGGCTCACACAAGAAATGGCCTGAATCTTGCATTGATGTGCCATGTAGGCATGCCTAGGGGTGTACACGAACCAAGCTAGCTCGGTTAGCTCGCTCGTCTCAACTCAAAAAAGCTCAATTCGACACGGTTCGAAGCTGAGTTCGAGCCGAGTCGAGCCGATTTTTTGAGCTCGAACTGGCCCTAGCTCAACTCGACTCGGATCGAACCCAGCTTGAACTGAACTCGAATCAAACTAGTTCGGTGACTCAGTTACTTTGATATTGATGTTGCTCACCAAGTGTTTGATGAAATGACTCAAAAGAAGTGTGGCCGGTGGCAAGGAAGGTATGTATACGAAACCAACACCCCTTTTTTCTTGATTTTTATGTTGCTTAGAAGGTGTTTGATAAAATACCTTAAAACCATTGCTGCTATCACAAATATAGTGAGATTTTGAAGGTGCAGTCTAGGTGTTTGTGAAAATGCCTCAATGACGAACTCGGCTCGATCTTGGCTCAAACTCGGCCCGATCTGGCCCGAGCTGCTGACCAAACCGAGCCGAGCTAGCCAATCAGGCTCGAGGACCAAGCCGAGCCGAGTTCGAGCTGAGGTCAGCTAGTGGCCGAGCCGAGTCGAGCTTAGACCAGTTCGACTCAGTTCGACTCAATGTACACCCCTAGGCACACCTGAAGTGAAGCATTCTTTTAAGGTAGTGTGCGATGTGGGCATGTAAATTAGAGCTGGGCATCAAGTCGAGTTGGACAGAGTTAGGGCTGACTCGACTTGATCCGGTTTTGAAATAAGCCTAACTCGAACTCAACTCAACTCGGTACCGACTCCAGTATGCCTAAAGCAATTCAAATTCGGGACTGGCCTGGACTAATCTGTACCGAGTCCGACCCGATAAGAAGTACCGAGTTGGTTCGAGTTGGCACTGATTTAGATCGAGAGATGAGGGAGGGAGCGAGAGAGAGAGAGAGAGAGAGAGAGAGAGAGAGAGAGAGAGAGAGAGAGAGAGAGAGAGAGAGAGTGTGTGTGTGTGTGTGTGTGTGTGTGTGTGTGTGTGTGTGTGTGTGTGTGTGTGTAATGCCCTGTGTTTTCAGGACCCGAGTATATGACTCGTTTCCCGAAAACCCAAGTGTTAACCTATAAAGATATATATATATATATATATTTTTATCTTTTAGAGTTAGCAGTTTATCGTATAATGGATAATTCAACATAAAGGAAAATTTGCTTTTACATTTGAAATATACAAGAGGTTGCCCATAATGACTTATACAAACCGATGTCTCAATATTAACAAAAATAAACCAATGTCTTAGTATCGATCCCTAGAGGGGGTGGATAACATGGAATGTGTGTACTGACAAGCTAACCCAAAAATTACATAATTTAATACATGAGAAATATTAAATATATTTAAACATAAGCCGCAAGATCGCGCAGGTTCTCTTGGCAGGTACAACCACGCATCCTTGAAAATTATACTCGGCTCCTCATCAGGCTGAACCTGAATATCACTTAAGCCACATGTGCTACCTGTACGGTTATATATTTTATGGATAAGTGGCCAACTCAGTGTAAATTTTTCTCAAGATTACACACTGCCGCCTTAGACAAGTATAGCATGAAAGCAACAAAGCATACAAAACATAACAAAATACGGTCTTATTATATGTATGGATGAGTAAATACATCATCGACCTAGGAATGCTCATTTAGTTGCAAGTTGGGCTCATCACCCATGCAAAGGCTAGCCATTAGCGAAGCACATTACGTGCGTACATCACATACTGCATAACAACTGTCTATCTTACATCACGTACGTAAATCAATAGTCGATGGTCTGACAGCTAGCGAAACAATACCCCCAATAACCCGGAGGGCACGTGCTATAGCATCTAGAAATATCCAGTGTTCATCGTCAATATGCCATGTATGCATGATTAGCCAAGTCATTATTAGTCTAATTACAATCAGTTAGTTTAATGAAGCTCACGATCACTACCGTCACCCAGCATAGGCTGACGGCTCGGGCATAGTGTCTTATTCTACCATCCACAGCCCATGAGTCTACCGACTTAGGATGTTGATAGAACTCATCCGCATGTGGCCAATCAACTCTCAATGTATGGGAAGCTACTATCGTATGTTGAGTGCGAATGAATGTCAAAGATACTAAATACAATGATTAAAAGGAGTCGGTATGCATGCCTTAAATACGAATAAGCAATGGCGATAAAAACGTCAAATAGTTCATCCCACAGTCAAATAGGTGGAATCACCCCATAGATGGTAAGTCTCATGAATAGTTTTGCCACTAACATAACCTCCATGTTGAGGGTCTATTCTTAGAACAATCAATCTTATTACACCATAAGTACAGACTCTCTTTCATAGATAGAGGTTCACCTCACATACTAGAGAGATTTCAATTCATATGTGTCTTGCAAACAGTACAATAGCATATCCAAATGGCATAGAGATCAAGTATTGAACTAGGATACTATTCTAATAAAGTACAACTTAAGTAAAAGTGTAAATACAATTCAAGAACTATTAAATGAATCAAGGTCTAGCATATGCATTTGATATTCATGATCAATTCTCAAACATATATCTAAATAAACTAATCATATAATTAATCAAACTCTAAGGCATCATTCATAATCAATTTAAAAGTTATCCTTGATCTAATTTAGAAATGGAAAGCTTAAGGGGAAGATATCATCACCCTTGGAGGGACGTTTCTGATTCCAAGCTACTTAGAGTTTAGGCAAGTTTGGTCACCTATCATTCAAATAAGTTTAGGCTAATCAGACTTAACCATCAACTGATCCCCTTTGAGGGTTATAGAGTTACCCTATCTGTGGTTAATATTCATTGTTAGTCTATGATCAAATGTCCTATGGGTGATTGAAGCTACAAATCTTCTAGTCCAAATTGGAGTGAGACCCATCTACAAGGTTTTGGGGGGGGGGGGGGTAGGTGGTATAATTTGCTTGGCCAATCATCCACTGATTCAAAGGAGGGCATGATCCCAAACCTTGTTGAGTTCTCTTTTACAATCTAGTTAAGAGGGTCCCAACCGAGTCAACTCGAGATGACTCAGCCCGAGTCACTAAATCCCAAATCTAGTTGCACTCAGTTGAGTCATTGATTTGTGGGACAACACCCCAACCGGGGGTCGGGTTTTGTATGCAGTAGTGAGGTGCATGGCCTGGCTGCTCATCTCATAGGCAAACCAAACTCAGCGAGTTGCTAGTTGTTGGAGATGGTAGCCTTTGAGTTAAACGCACCTGAACCGAGGTTCAGAGGCACGAGATCAATCCAGTGGTTGTCATCCATTGGTTGTTTAAACTCGAAAGGTACAGTGCATGACTCAGTGAGTTATCGAGTCCGTAATGTCTGGGTGCTGAAAGTGAGCGAACTCACTCAATCCATCTGCCCAACATCATTAGTACGAGGCTGTCAAGATGGGTGGACCCAATGGATGTGAATCTGAACCAGAGGCCGGTTCACATGGTCCATTTAATCTATCTAACCCGAGCTATTTTACCAACTTGGCTCAATAACGGCCACTTGTCGGGCTCGAACCCATGTCACCACCTGGTCCATCTGCTCATGCTGCGAACAAGTAGGAACTAAGTCAGGTTGTTGTGTTGACAACATAGTGGTGGTTTGGGCATTACCTGGTCTGCCCTTAGCGTCAGCTGAGTCGGCTCGATAACCTGTATGGTTGCTGCAATGACTCGAAACAGGTCATCGATGCTGGCAGTTGGACCAGCAGTAACAGCTCCAGTTGATCCTGTACCCAACTCGACTCACCGAGTACCCACCAGTTGATTCTTCCTCCTACTGGAATCCCCGAATCGTCTGAAGGAATAGGCCAACATGGACCGTTCACGACCAGCAAGGTCAGGACTCATCTCTGTTGAGTCCGAGAGAATCGGTGAGCTTTATTAGACTTGGGTGTGGCCGTGCTCCGCAAACTTGGTCCAACTTGATTCGGACTCAGATGAGAGTGCAATAGCGCACTCGCTCGATCTCCCCTTATCTCTTTCTCTCTTCCTCTCTTTCTTTCTCTCCCTTTCTCTCTTTCTCAACGACTTAGGTGAGGATCCCAAGGCGGAAGCCCTAAATTTATAGGCTAAGAGGCACGCTGGAACTGTCTATCCACCGGTCAAGATTCGACAACCGCTTGCACGTGTTTCTCTCTGATTTTCATATGCATGGGACCCATCCGCCACCAGGGGTGTGCTCCAGCTTCCAGGGCCTGCAAAAAAGTAAATTTAATCGGCCAGTGGGGCCCTGTGAGACCCGACCCTAGTTCTTATGTGTGCATGTGTGTGTGTGAGTATGCATCTTGTTCATCATGGTCTTGCGGTCCTACCGGTCGAATTTCGATGATCCGCGACCCTCAGATTGTGTTTGCGGTCACCTTGAGTTTAGTCATGTAGACCTAACTTATATTGACCCAAGACCTATGTCATTTCGTTCGTATCATCGTTGCGGTTCCAACGATGCGTCTTGTGCGTCAATCCGACCTATAGATCAAAAGTTATGAGCATTTCATTATGTGGCCCATTTTTTGTATAAATGCATGTGGACCACCTCCATGGCACAATTTCCCATGCACACCACACACACACTACACTATTGCATAGAATTAACACTACCCACCTAGACACCACCCAAACATAGCCTAAGTATAGCAACATTGTTATTGTCACCATAGGCTATCATTTGCTTTCTTCAACATAATCATTTCTTCCCTACAAATCCTCCCTCTCTCTCTCATTCTTCTCATTTTCTCTTCCATTTATAAAAAAAATAAAAAAATCCAGCAACTTTCCTTCCATCTCCCTCTCTTCTCCAGCCCCATTTCCCCTTTAATCCTCTAAATCTAACCATCTAAATCCAATCTCACCCATTGATATGGATCCCTTAGTGCACTAGGAGCTAGGAGGTCCAAGTTTGGAGCAATCTAAGGTGGGTGTACTCCTAGGACTTATGATTTCTATTTTTATGTTCTTAGATCTCTTTTTGTGGGAAGTGTAGGACCCACCAATCCATGGTGGAGATCCTACATCATCCCTTAGTTGGGGCCAAATGGCCTATTTGATGCATGAATGTCCATGCATGGGGTTTCCCCTCTATAGGCCTCCATCATGAAGAATTACTTGGATTCCATAGCATGATAGGTCATATAGACCCTAGAATCATGGTTGGGATGGCATCCCAACCATTGATCTTGAATCTAGAACATGCATGTGGTGGATCTTTGTTGTAACATATGAATAGAAGGAATGTAGGTGTGATTGATGAAGGGGAGGGCCTCAATGTGGCGGAGCCCCTCCTCTTGTGACCGATTCTTTATTTTTTTTCTTTATGATAGAATTCTGATCTTGCATGTGTGGCCCACCTTGTAGGCGAACAAAAATCCAGACCAACCATGGAGCTTGGACGCCCATAGCAGTCCATCCTTAGACATGTGGCCCCAAAATCCACCTAAATGGGATACATGCAAGGGGTATTTGATGATGGGGAAGGTCTGGACATTTGTGGGGCCCACTAGGGTGGTCCACCACATAAATTCTTGGGGTTAAATCTCATGGAAAACCATGTTTATATTTTAATCATTTTTATTACATGTTGCTGTCCAAATCTGCCTAGACAGATTTTTGGGCCACCTTGGGGCCTGATTTATGGGTCTTTGGTGGGAATAATGAAACAAAATAATATGTGATTCTTGTAACCTTATGACCCACCTACAACCATACCAAATTTCAGCCCCACTTGACCTTCATTAGGGTCCCAAAGGTGTGGTCCAAGTGAGGTGGACAGTCTGGATTTTCTGCATTGTTCCAGCAACATTCCACCCTTGACAGGTTGGAATTCTGAAATTTATTAAAATACTTTTGGGAGTGTAAAAATTATAAAAATTTATAGGGAAGTGGTCCACTCATGGTAGGACCAACCTACAAAATTTTGGGGCCAATGGACACCTGTACACACCATGGTGGTGGCTGGACCGACCCATTATAATATGGTGTCCAGATCAGTCTGATTTTCAGGATAGATTGATTTCTTTAAATAAATTAAAATATTTTTAAATATCTAAAAATTTTGAAATTTTGTGAAGTTATTTTCCACCCATGTTTGGATCTACCTACCAAGTTTCAGAGCCAATGGACCCCTGTGCACACCGTGGCGGGGGCCGGACTGGCCCACCACGTTAGGACGTCCAGGTCTGTCCGATTTTTGGACAGACTATTTTGTTTAAATTAATTAAAATATATACGAATATCTAAAAATTTTAATATTTTTTGGGGGTGTGGCCCACATATAAAAGTATTACTCTGTAAAATTTCAGCCCCAACTGACCCCATTTGGGCATCCAAAAGAATGGGCTAAGATGGTTGGCTTGTCAGAATTTTCTGCTGTGCAGTCCAGCAATATGCCTTGATAAAAAATTATAATTCAAAAATGTTTCCTCTAATGGTGGGCCACCTTTTAAGGTTTTCTATTATTGTATACATGATGAGAGACCTTGTCCCTCAATTCCTAGAGTTTTAGAGGCCCTGGGCCCACTCCAATGGAGTGCCCAAATTTATGACAACAACATGTCATAATTATGCTTGGCCTTTGGGCTAAAATTTTGAGGAGTGGGGCCCAACACATTGTGAAGAATCTTAGAGGTAATAATTTATACCTTTAGTTCCTTAAATGTTGGGCTTAATAAATACACTTTTGAGGCCCACCATAGTTGATTTAATTGGGTCCATGAATGTAGCTAGTTGTTGAACTCTTTAGGCCTAATTGGGCTGGAACTTTCCAGATAGGCCCATTGAACTCTTGGGCCATTTTTACCATACTATTGTGTTGGATTAGTGGGCCAGACTACACAAGTATATGGGCCCTTGGTTGCCCACCAAATCAACTTTATACTTGGGCTGGGTTATAGGCCCAACTTACTTGACTAAGAGCATGACATTTGCCCATGTGATTTGAGCAATGGGCTACCCACTAGGCCACCACAATATATGGGATTAGTGGCCTTTATGTTGGGCCCTAATCTTTTCCCTATGGGCCCATAGTGGTATATATGGATTGGGCTATGTGTATTTCCCTTGGACCCATGTTTTGGTTTGGCCTTTGGCAGCCTTTCTGAAACCCAACATGAATGTATGTGGTATGTAATGGCTACCCATTTCTTATTTCTAATGTTGTGTAAGCCTTGGGCCTTGATCCGTAATTAATTAGAGATGGGCTACCTCTTGGGGACCAATTGTGGTTGGATGTCCACATTGGTGGCCCTAAGGTAGGCCCATGGGCTTCTATGGATGGTTGAAGGCCCACCATAGATCCCTGCTAGGCTCGTTTCATCTATTTAGGCCCATATCATTATTCTCCTTAGTCTCGTAGGCTACCCCAGGTATATGGGCCCCCACTAGAAGTTGTATTCCTTATGAGGAATTGGTTAAGTATCTAGACCCTTCATGGTTAGGTAGAGAGTTCATCTTCACCTCATTGGCACCCCTATTCATCTTCATGGCCCACTCCCATACGCATCATATGCATGCTTGGTTGAGGTATGATTGGCCATGGTTGTGTCATTGTGTAGGACATGTTGGTATCTCCCCGAGAGATAGATGCTTGGATTGATGCATGTGATTGTGTGATTCATGCATCTGGCATTGCATAGCTTATGGATATCCGCCCTTACTTCATCAGGGCCTTGCCTCCATAGGGGTATTCGTGGATGGCCGTTTGTGTGAACACTGAAAATATTAGTTGAGCATACCGGGTGCATAGGATGCCCATGGGTGAAATTCCTAAAACTTCCATTGTACCAAGGATCTGCTCCAACGCCGTGACCGAATGAAATATATGAGCGCACGAGGGCCTTATACCATTAGGTCGCGACTCCCACTGTCATGTAGTCGGTTGGATAGGGGTGTGGCCTTACCTACCTGATGTGAGGGGCATTGCTAGCTGAGTCTGACCAGCTCGTAAATGGATCCGCTACCTTCAGGCCTTGTTGGTGATTGGCTGTCTATAGGCGGGTAGTGAGGTCTCTTACGCTCGTTTGACTGTGCGGGGTCTATAGAGCGGTAGTCATTCAGTAGTGTAATGGACCCCAGTGATTTCCTTATGATAAAAAATGTACATGACTTATGGTTTGGATATGAGCACTGACATTACTTGCATTGCATTAGCATTGGTTGTACAAGCCTTTTCATGCATTGCCTTGGCATGGTACCCAGTACTCATTACATCTTATTCATGATAAGCCTGGGTAAGGCTAGTGATATCCTCATTAATCATGCTTCTTTCCTTGTATCTCCTACTACTCTTTTATGCACCATTATCACACACCTACACCACCCTCTAAGCTTCTATAAGCTTATGCACGATTGATGTGTGTGGGATACCCTAGGTAGGCAACATAGCAGTAGAGCATGGAGTAGAGCTGAGCATTTCAGGACTCCAGTGTTGCTGACCTTTCTCTCTTTACCTTTTATCTCATGTATGTCCTTTTGGACCTTATAGATGATTGTAAAAGTTTAAATTTATAGTGAGTTTTGCGATGTGTGCCTTTGTTATTCTCAGATGTACTTATTGTGATCTTGGGTATGCTCGTATTGGTAATGATTATATTATTATAAAAAATTCTCCTTGTAGGATCTCAGGATCGGAACATGCCACAGGAGCCGAGAATGGGGTACTGTGGATGCTGTTACAGCCAGAATTGGCCATCGGGTTCCTTGTGATTCCGATTACCGAGTCTGGGGCGTGACAGGAGTTGGTATCAGAGCATTGTAAGTAATTCTGGAATAACTCAGGATAACATCGTATGTCTGCCAAGAACATAGGATAAGTAGTGTCCCGAGATTCTTCTCTTCACTCCGTATTGGGCCTATAATTGTCTTGATTCCTTTAGACATCATTATTTTATAGACGATGACGCGTGGATGTGGCACCCGTGGTCGTGGTGCCCGTGGACGAGGCGCCCGAGGTACCCATCCTACTCGAGCACATCCTACTCCCATTGTTGAGGATCCGATTCCTGATGTCCCAATCCGGCCTGCTCCCCCAGTTGAGCCCGTAGCGCCCGTACCTCCAGTTGCTCCAGTTCCCCCACCTATCCCCTCTCCTCAGCCTGCTGTTCCGGTTACAGAGGCGCTAGTTGCTCTGGTTCCCCCACCTATTCCCCCTCTTCAGTCTATTGTTCCGGTTTCGGAGGCTCCTGCTCCGACAGCTGCACCCGTGTCTCCGCCTGAGGTGAGTGTTACCCCTACTTTTCTGACGGTACCCATAGGAGCTGAGCATTTCCAGCAGCTGATGCAGCTGGTTACCACCGCATTGCAAACTCGTCAGCTAGCTACAACTGAGGTTTCTGGGCAGTCTGACTTATCACGTGCTAGTGCGATAGCCTGAGAGTTTCAGCAACATGATCCCCCAAAGTTTAGTGGTGATCCTGACCCTTCTGCAGCTGAGGCTTAGCGCACTGAGGTTGCGAGGATTTTTGACACTATTCAGTGTCCTGCGGGCCAGAGAGTATCCCTTGCCACCTACCTTCTTCAGGGTGAGGCCCGACACTGGTGGTCATCTGTGTCCAGGATGGTCGGGGCCCAGTTCATTTAGACATGGGAGGAGTTTGTGACCCGCTTCGACCAGAAGTTCTTCCCTGAGCATGTTCAGATCCAGCGGATGATCGAGTTTGAGACCCTAGTGCAGGGCGATATGATTGTATCTCAGTATGAGGCCCGTTTCTTGGCCTTGTCTAGATTTGCTCCTCATCTTACCAGCGATGAGAAGATGAGGGCCCGTTGTTTTGTGACTAGTTTACGTCCCGCCCTTCGCAGCCGTGTGGTGGGGTATTGCTTGGAGACGTTTGACCAGGTTGTGCATCAGGCACTAGTTTATGAGGAGGACTGTGTTATGACCAAGAGATCGAGAGAGCAGAGTTCCGGTGGAGACCGAAAGAGGAGTGCACCAGCCAACAGTTCTAGGCAGCATCGTCAGCAGAGGAGGAGGGACAGATCAGGGTATCGGCAGCCTGCGGCTCAGTCAGTAGCCTCTTCATCGTCATCAGCATCGCCAGCTGCTTCACCTTCGAACCCCTTTTCCGGTGTATGCTTCGGTTGTGGACAGGTCAGGCATCGAAGGCGTGAGTGCCCTCTCCCCATTCAGCAGCAGCGGCCACCGCAGTTGCCCCCTCCTCGTCATCCTCAGCAGCTGCAGAGAGCACAGCTTCCACCAGCAGCTCCTAGGGCTCCTCCTCAGCAGCAGAGGCAGCCAGGTAGACCACCTCGGCGAGATAGTAAGCGGACGACGGCAGCCAGAAGCGCCGCAAGCAACACCAAGCGAGAGGGGATATCCGTATGTTGTTCGATCCCTGGGTCTAGTGTGTATAGCAGCCCAGCATGCTCAGATTCAGGACCCTCAGTCTTTCGGTTTACTTCCCCTACCAGCTCAGGGCCATTTTTATTCTGCGCAGCAGGCGCCAGGCCAGGACCCGCAATCATCGACTGGTGGAGTCGTTGAGGGTATTCTTCTTGTTTTTGCTTGTCTTGCTCATGTTTTGTTTGATTTTAGTGCTTCCCATTCTTTTGTGCCTGAGCAGTTTTGCCGATCGATCGGTATTTCGTCGGAGGCCGTGTCTGAGGCCTTAACCATTTTGACTCCCATGGGGAAGTTTATTGTGCTGACCCATCACTGTCCTTCTTGCCCGGTGTTAATGAGCGAGTTGTTCCTCCTTGCCGATTTATTCATGATGTCGATGGCAGGATTTAATGTGATTCTGGGTATGGACTGGTTTGCAGAGTATCGTGCCATCTTGGACTGTGCCGCGAGGACAGTCACGTTTCATATCCCAGGCTTGCTAGCATTCCAGTTCGTCGCTGATCCCAGAGGAGAGTTGCTATCTAGTTTATTAGCTTCAGTCGTTGAGGATTCTATGGCAAAGAGTATTGAGCAACTGTCAGTTGTTTGTGAGTACCTGGATGTGTTTCAGGAGATACAGGGTTTGCCGCCATGTCGGCAGGTAGAGTTTCAGATTGATTTGGTGCCTGGTGCCGCACCTATCTCGAAGGCCCCCTACCGGATGACACCGTTAGAGTTGAGGGAACTGCAGGAGCAGTTAGATGAGCTCCAGGAGTTAGGTTTTATTCATCCCAGCAGTTCGCCTTGGGGAGCCCCGGTATTATTTGTGAAGAAGAAGGATGGTTCGTTGTGACTCTGTGTAGATTATTATGAGCTCAACAGAGTCACCATCAAGAATCGATACCCGCTCCCCCATATTGATGATTTGTTCGATCAGTTGCAGGGTGCGCAGTATTTTTTCAAGATAGACTTACGTTCCGGTTACCATCAGATTCGGGTCCGAGAGGAGGACATTCCGAAGATGGCTTTCCTAACACGCTATGATCACTTTGAGTTTCTGGTCATGTCATTCAGACTGACCAACGCGCTTGCCGTATTCATGCAGCTGATGAACAAGATTTTTCGGTCATTCCTCGATCAGTTCGTGGTGGTATTCATTAATGATATTCTTGTATATTCAAGAACCCGAGAGGACCATGCCGAGCACCTGTGGATTGTGCTTGAGACCCTCCGTGCCCACCAGTTATATGCGAAGCTTGAGAAGTGCGAGTTTTGGCAGGAGGAGATAAAGTTCCTCGGTCACGTAGTGACGAGGGAGGGTGTCGCTGTGGACCCCTCGAAGGTTGATGCAGTGCGTCAGTGGGGCCAGCCCACGAATGCGTCCGAGATTCGCAGCTTCCTTGGTCTAGCGGGATATTATCGATGATTTATCGAGGGTTTCTCCCGTATTGCAGCACCGCTGACCTGGTTGACGCGGAAGGGCGTCGAGTTCATCTGGAGTGACACTTGTGAGAAGGCATTTACAGAGTTGAAGGACCGCCTCACGTTCGCTGCTGTTCTCACTCTTCCTGATGAGAGTGAGGGTTTTGTTGTTTTCATCGATGCCTCTAGAGTTGGCTTGGGTGCTGTACTGATGCAGCACGGGAAGCCAGTGGCGTATGCCTCGCGCCAACTCAAGGTCCATGAGCTGAACTACCCCACTCATGATTTGGAGCTTGCAGCAGTTGTCTTCGCACTGAAGGTGTGGAGGCATTATCTATATGGGGTCAGGTTCAAGCTCTTCTTGGATCAAAAGAGCTTGAAGTATCTATTTTTGTAGTCCGAGTTTAACCTGCGACAGAGGCGATGGATGGAGTGCTGAAAGATTATGATTTTGACTTTCAGTACCACCCGGGTAAGGTAAACGTGGTGGCAGATGCGCTCAGCCGTCAGCTGCGAGACCTGGTGGCACATATGATGGTTCAGCAGTGGCAGATGCTCGAGGATGTTTCAGAGTTTGACTTTGAGTTCGGTCTGCAGTCTTCCATTGTTCAGCTTTTGAGCTTATCGATTCAACCCTCTTTGGTGGCTAGGGTGATCAAAGCTCAGCAGATGGACGAGTCACTTCAGGAGTACCGAGCAGAGGCCGCATTCATGGAGCAGTCAGAGTTCCGATGGTAGATTACGCTTCAGAGGTAGATTGTGTGTCCCAAATGTGCCAGAGTTGCGTCGTGATCTGATGACTGAGGCACACCGATTGAGACTTATTATCCACCCGGGCTCCACGAAGATGTATTGTGATATGAGGAGGCAATACTTCTAGCAGGGGATGAAGAGTCAGATTGTAAGTTTTGTGGCTGAGTGTGACACACGCCAGCGT
The DNA here is from genome assembly GCA_030180095.1 of Magnolia changhungtana. Lineage (NCBI taxonomy): Eukaryota > Viridiplantae > Streptophyta > Magnoliopsida > Magnoliales > Magnoliaceae > Magnolia > Magnolia changhungtana. The sequence goes on along the minus strand of JASAUF010000161.1, from coordinate 7,464,018 downwards.
ATTAAGGCCGATCATCAGAGACCCCCTTGTCCCTTGCAGCCGTTGAGAGTTCCAGAGTGGAAGTGGGAGCACGTATCGATGGACTTCATCGCAGCGATGGACTTCATTGCAGGGTTGCCGAGAACTCAGCGTGGTCACGATACCATCCGGGTTATCGTCGATCGTTTAACAAAGTCGGCTCATTTCATTCCAGTGCGTGCTTCCTGGTCTATGGACTGGTTGGCAAGGATATTCATTGAGGAGATAGTGAGACTGCACGGCATCCCAGTTTCGATTGTTTCAGACCGAGACTCCAGATTTACGTCTCAGTTTTGGAGGAGTTTCCAGCAAGCGTTGGGGGTCACTTTGCGTCTCAGCACCGCTTATCATCCGCAGACGGATGGACAGACCGAAAGGGTAAACCAGTTCCTTGAGAATATGCTTACAGCTTGTGTGATCGACTTTCTGGGTAGTTGGGATGAGTATATGCGCCTCGCAGAGTTCGTGTACAATAATAGTTATCAGGCGACTATCGGCATGGCTCCTTTTGAGGCACTTTATGGTAGACCGTGCAGATCTCCTAGTTGTTGGACCGAGGTTGTAGAGCGTCATCTCTTTGGTCCCGAGCTTATGCTGCAGACGTCAGAGGCTATTGATGTTATCAAGCAAAGGATGTGCACAGCTCAGAGCCGGCAGAAGAGTTTTGCTGATCGTCGGCGTCGACCCCTCGAGTTCGCAGTCGAGGACATGGTATATCTTAAGGTCTTACTTATGAAGGGTGTGGTACGCTTTGGTGTGAAGGGCAAGCTCGCCCCAAGATTTATTGGACCTTTTAAGATTACCGAGCACGTAGGCGCTGTGGCCTATAGGCTTGCCTTACCTCCTGAGTTGTCCGCGATCCAAGATGTATTCCATATTTCTATGTTGCAGAAATGTGGGTCGGACACTATTCCCATGATTGATTGGCAGCCACTTGAGGTCCGTGAGGATGCTTCCTACATTGAGCAGCCTATTCGTATTCTCGATCAGAAGGAGCAAGTCCTCAGGACCAAGATCATTCCCTTGGTGAAGGTGCAATGGGGTCATCATTCGGAGACCGAGGCGTCTTGAGAACACGAAGCCGAGATTAGAGAGCGTTATCCCCATTTGTTTGATGATTTATAGATATATGATTGTTTGTATTGCCTTCCTTGTATGATAATTGTTATATGATGGTGGTATTTTATCTTTTCTTTTGTCCTAGATTGGTCAATTTTGAGGATAAAATTTCTTTGTTAGTGGGGAGAATTATGAGACCCAACCCTAGTTCCCATGTGTGCATGTGTGTGTATGAGTATGCATCTTGTTCATCATGGTCTCGCGGTCCTACCGGTCGAATTCCGGTGACCCGCGACCCTCGGATTGTGTTTGCGGTCACCTTGAGTTCAGTCACGTGGACCCGACTCGGATCGACCCAAGACCTATGCCATCTCGTTCGTATCGTCGTTGCGGTTCCAACGACGCATCTTGTGCGTTAATCCGACCTATGGATCAAAAGTTATGAGCATTTCATCATGTGGCCCACTTTTTGTACAAATGCATGTAGACCAACTCCATGGCACAATTTTCCATGCACACCACACACACACTACACTATTGCATGGAATTGACACTACCTACCTAGACACCACCCAAACCTAGCCTAAGTATAGCAACATTGTTATTGTCACAATAGGCTATCATTTGCTTTCTTATAACATAATCATTTCTTCCCTACAAATCCTCTCTCTCTCTCTCTCTCTCCTTCTTCTCATTTTCTCTTCCATTTGTAAAAAAAATCCAGCAACTTCCCTTCCATCTCCCTCTCTTCTCCAGCCCCATTTCCCCTTTAATCCTCTAAATCTAACCATCTAAATTCAATCTCACCCATTGATATGGATCCCTTGGTGCACTAGGAGTTAAGAAGTCCAAGTTTGGAGCAATCTAAGGTGGGTGTACTCCTAGGACTTAGGATTTCTATTTTCATGTTCTTAGATCTCTTTTTGTGAAAAGTGTAGGACCCACCAATCCATGGTAGAGATCCTACATCATCCCTTAGTTGGGGCCAAATGGCCTATTTGATGTATGCATGTCCATGCATGGGGTTTCTCCTCTATAGGCCCCCATCATGGAGGATTACTTGGATTCCATAGTATGATAGGTCATTTAGACCCTAGAATCATGGTTGGGATGGCATCCCAACCATAGATCTTGAATCTAGAACATGCATGTGGTGGATCTTTGTTGTAACATATGAATAGAAGGAATGTATGGTGTGATTGATGAAGGGGAGGGCCTCAATGTGGCAGAGCCCCTCCTCTTGTGGCCGATTCTTTATTTTTTTCTTTATGATAGAATTCTGATCTTGCATGTGTGGCCCACCTTGTAGGCCAACAAAAATCTAGACCAACCATGGAGCTTGGACGCCCATAGCGGTCTATCCTTAGACATGTGGCTCCAAAATTCACCTAAATGAGACAAAAGCTAGGGGTATTTGATGATGGGATAGTCTGGACATTTTTGGGGCCCAATAGGGTAGTCCACCAAATATATTCCTGGGGTTAAATCCCATGGAAAACCATGTTTATATTTTAATCATTTCTATTACATATTGCTATCCAAATCTGCTTAGACAGATTTTTGGGCCACCTTGGGGCCTGATTTATGGGTCTTTGGTGGGAATACTGAAACAAAATAATATGTGATTCTTTTAGCCTTATGACCCACCTACAACTATACCAAATTTCAGCCCCATCTGACCTTCATTAGGGTCCCAAAGGTGTGGTCCAAGTGAGGTGGACAGTCTGGATTTTTTGCACTGTTCCAGCAACATTCCACCCTTGACAGGTTGGAATTCTGAAATTTATTAAAATACTTTTGAGTATCTAAAAATTATAAAAATTTACAGGGAGGTGTTCTACTCATGGTAGGACCAACCTACAAAATTTTGGGGCCAATGGATACCTGTACACACCATAGTGGTGGCTGGACCGGCCCATTATAATATGGTATCCAGATCAGTCCGATTTTCAGGATAGATTGATTTCTTTAAATAAATTAAAATATTTTTAAATATCCAAAAATTCTAAAATTTTGTGGAGTTATTTTCGACCCATGGTGGGACCTGTCTACCAAGTTTCAGAGCCAATGGACCCTTGTGCACACCGTGGCGAGGGCCGGACTGGCCCACCACGTTGGGACATCCAGGTCTGTCCGATTTTTGGACAGACTATTTTGTTTAAATTAATTAAAATACTTAGAAATATCCAAATTTTTTGAAATTTTGTGGGGGTGTGGCCCACCTATGGAAGTATTACTCTGTAAACTTTCAGCCCCAACTGACCCCATTTGGGCATCCAAAAGAATGGGCCAAGATGGTTGGCTTGCCAGAATTTTCTGTTGTGCAGTCTAGCAATATGCCTTGATAAAAATTATAATTCAAAAATGTTCCCTCTGATGGTGGGCCACCTTTTTGGGTTTCCTATTATTGTATGCATGATGAGGGACCTTGGCCCTCAATTCCTAGAGTTTTAGAGGCCCTGGACCCACTCCAATGGAGTGCCTAAATTTAGGACAACAACATGTCATAATTATGCTTGGCCTTTGGGTAAAATTTTGAAAAGTGGGGCCCAACACATTGTGAAGAATTTTAGAGGTAATAATTTATACCTTTAGTTCCTTACTTAATAAATGCACTTTTGAAGCCCACCACAGTTGATTTAATTGGGTCCATGAATGTAGCTAGTTATTGAACTCTTTAGGCCCAATTGGGCTGGAACTTTTCAGATAGGCCCATTGAACTCTTGGGCCATTTATACCATACTATTGTGTTGGATTAGTGGGCCAGACTACACAAGTATATGGGCCCTTGGTTGCCCACCAAATTAACTTTATACTTGGGCCGGGTTGTAGGCCCAACTTACTTGACTAAGAGCATGACATTTGCCCATGTGATTTTAGCAATGGGCTGCCCACTAGGCCACCACAATATATGAGATTAGTGGCCTTTATGTTAGGCCCTAATCTTTCCCCTATGGGCCCATAGTGGTCTATATGGGTTGGGCTATGTGTGTTCCCCTTGGACCCATGTTTTGGTTAGGCCTCGGGCAGCCTTTCTGAAGCCTAACATGAATGTATGTGGTATGTAATGGCTGCCCATTTCTTATTTCTAATGTTGTATGGGCCTTGGGCCTTGATCCGTAATCAATTAGAGATGGGCTACCTCTTGGGGACCAATTGTAGTTGGATGTCCACATTGGTGGCCCTAAGGTAGGCCCATGGGCTTCTATGGATGGTTAAAGGCCCATCGTAGATCCTTGCTAGACTCGTTTCATCTATTTAGGCCCATATCATTGTTCTCCTTAGTCTCGTGGGCTACCCCAAGTATATGGGCCCCCACTAGAGGTTGTATTCCTTATGAGGAATTGGTTAAGTACCTAAACCCTTCATGGTTAGGTAGAGAGTTCATCTTCACCTCATTAGCACCTCTATTCATCTTCATGGTCCACTCCCATACGCATCATATGCATGCTTGGTTGAGGTATGATTGGTCATGGTTGTGTCATTGTGTAGGACATGTTGGTATCTCCCCGAGAGATGGATGCTTGAGATTGATGCATGGGTGATTGTGTGATTCATGCATCTGACATTGCATAGCTTATGGATATCTGCCCTTACTTCATCAGGGCCTTGCCTCCACAAGGGTATTCGTGAATGGCCGTATGTGTGGACACCGAAAATATTAGTTGAGCATACCGGGTGTATAGGATGCCCATGGGTTAAATTTCTAAAACTTCCATGGTACCAAGGATCTGCTCCAACGCCATGACCGGGTGAAATATATGAGCGCATGAGGGCCTTATACCATTAGGTCGTGACTCCCACTGTCGTGTAGTCAATTGGATAGGGGTGTTGCCTTACTTGCCTGATGTGAGGAGGCATTGCTAGGCTGAGTCTGACCAGCTCGTAAATGGGTCCACTACCTTCAGGCCTTGTTGGTAATTGATTGTCCACGGGCGGGTAGTGAGGTCTCTTATGCTCGTTTGACTGTGCGGGGTCTATAGAGCGGCGGTCATTAAGTAGTATAATGGACCCCGGTGATTTTCTTATGATTGAAAATGTACATGACTTGTGATTTGGATATGAGCACTGATATTACTTGCATTGCATTGGCATTGGTTGTATAAGCCCCTTCATGCATTGTCTTGGCATGGTACCCAGTATTCATTGTATCTTATTCATGATAAGCCTGGGTAAGGCTAGTGATATCCTCATTGATCATGCTTCTCTCCTTGTATCTTCTACTACTCTTCTGTGCATCATTATCACATATCTACACCACCCTCTAAGCTTCTATAAGCTTATGCACGATTGATGCGTGCCGGATACCCTAGGCAGGCGACAAAGCAGTAGAGCATGGAGTAGAGCTGAGCATTTCAGGACTCCAGTGTTGCTGACATTTCTCTCTTTTCCTTTTATCTCATGTATGTCCTTTTGGACCTTATAGATGATTGTAAAAGTTCAAATTTAAAGTGGATTTTGTGATGCGTGCCTTTGTTATTCTCAGATGTACTTGTTGTAATCTTGGGTATGCTCGTATTGGTAATGATTATATTGTTATGAAAAATCCTCCTTGTAGGATCCTAGGATCGGAACCTGCCTCAGGAGCCGAGAATGGGGTACTATGGAGGCTGTTACGGCCAGAACCGACCATCGGGTTCCTTGTGATTCCGGTTACCGAGTCTGGGGCGTGACAGTGCCATGATGATGGGTCACCGGGTTGGACGGAGAAGATGATGCAACCTCAAATGGCGGATTTCCATCTATGACATATTTACGTGATCTGGTCCGTTTAAACGGATTGGATGGGGCCGCTGATCACCGTGGGGCCCATTTTTCCCAGCAAACACAATCATTTCACCTTTCTCATGAACTTTTACCGCCTCCCTTGATTTCTCGCTAGATGAGAAGTTCCCTTGAGAGAGTCGTTGCTGCCCTACAAAGAGCGATGAAGATCTCTTCATGTGGCTCCGTGGAGAGTCTGGATTGCGCCAGACGAGTTTCCTGAAATGGAAATCCTCCAGCAACCTTTTCTTTTGGCGAGAGGTTGCCTGCCCTTTTCTGGTGCTAGAAGAAAGGCGTTCGGGTCCACATGTGTAACGCCCCGGAAAATCAGGGGTCGTGTATAGACTCGACTCCCGACTTCCCGAGTGTCACTTATCATACATTTTATGGTTTTATGGTTAATCAAACTTAAATGCACAATTTGGAATATCCTGGAGCATGAAACATAATCATAACTGATTTACCGAAATGAAAGAAGTTCAAATACATATACAAGTCTAAAGAATATGAAAAGGGTCGCATAAGGCGTTACCCATCAAAATCTAGAATAAAATGATATGTCCACAAGAATAAAGCTGAGTCCACAACTCAGCGGTCCAATTCCCGCCTGTCAAGCCGATGGAGAGCCGCCCATCAACTAAAAATAGGACAGCTCATACTCCTCGTCCAAGCTCGCCTCGCCAGGCTCCTCGTGCCACTGAGTCACCTGCATCTATGAATGGGTCTGTTGGTGTTTTAAAACACCGTCCCAGTGGGAGTGAGTGATCAACTCAGTGAACTATTGGTCTCAAGTTACAACAGGGCATCAATTGTAATATGAACTTAATGAAAAGCAGACAATCATCGACACCTAATAACTCTTATTTAAAATGCATGCATGCGGGATGATATGATGCATGCCCTCGCCACAACACTCCCTCAAGCGACTCCATCTAACGATCGCATATGACAACACTCCCTCAGAGCGACCTCGACTTCCGAGTCGCCACCCTAACTAATGCGTGCAATGCGATCGTGTTAGCCGAGTTATTAATTAAGTTCATTCATCCAGCAGGTTGGGGATTCTGATTCACCCTACGTATCAATGCCCTAAACTAGTTGCGAGGCCAAGACCCCATCAATGCGTGAGGCCGAGACCTTGCAGTCCGTGATCCCGTCGGGTTCCTCATCCCGACACCAAGCACATGAGGAGTGCCGAAAGGAAGGGATCGCTCGCGGTCACTACGGGGAGGCGCGGTACCCCAACGTGGCCGACGGCTCGGACATAGTGTCCCATTCCACCATGCCCGCTCTCACGAGGTTGTGGACCCGATTTCAAGTGGATTTTCAATGGGCTACAATGGTTGCGGGGTGGTTCGATTCCATTCATATGTGGGCACACGGGGTTAACAAATAGGGTTGATCAGTTGTAGGCTACACCGCACGAGCCGGCGAGCGTGAGACGAGCGACCTCGGGCACGAGAGACCCATGTAGTCAAACTACAGTCACCCGAACACACCCGCCCAACTCACGAGTTTAGCCTCGAGGCGGTCCTACCCTTGGAGCCGCCTTCGCTCTCCTCATGTTTCCTGACCAACCCAATGTAGTGAAGGCCAACCTTAACGAGCCAACTATACAGACTATCACTAGTATGTCATCATCATACACCACGCATCTCAGTCATACGAATTAGATGTTCCTAGCAAGCAATCAAGTAATATAGTGCATGTGAGGAGTGTGGGTGTGGGTGAGGAAGTTACGCACTTTCTCCATCTCAAGCCATCATATACATAAGGGTAATAGAAGCATACACAACATGGATCAATAACATGTGAAAGAATGACACGGCATAAGCATATTATCATCCATTCATGAAAATCATGTGAACAACAATAACATTATGAAGAACGTCATGTACATCCATACAATTTCAAGAACCTACAATTCCTAGGATTCTCTAGGCTTTCAAATGTACCAATCAAGCATCCAAAATCATTAAGCTAGTATTATAATTGGTGCTAGGCCACCTAAGATTAATAGTCCGCACCTTCGGGTTTGTTGAAGACTTGGGAATGACCTAGAAGATGTGGATCTTGGTGTAGAACGGCCGGAATCCTAGGAGCAACCATCACATGTTAGATTCTCATGCAAATCCCATTCATTACAAGGGTTTTCAAAGGAAAGAGGGTTGGATCTTACCTAAACGACCCACGAGATGAAGATGATGATTTTCGGATGGGTTTCCCCCTTGGAGAAGGTGTAGGAGGTTGTGGGTTTGATCCTCTTGGGCCCCACCTTGATTGAGAGTCCACCATGCCTTCATCCCTCTCTCTTTCTTCTCCATTCTCCTCTTTCTCTTCTCCCTTTTCTCTCTTTCTCTTCTCCCATTTCTCTCTTCTAGGGCAAAATTCGTATGGGGAGAGGGGTGCCCAAAAGAGGCCCTTTTTATAATTCCAGATTTGGTGTAAATGGCCCCAAGGGCTAGGTTTTTACTATACTAGACTTATGGGAGGGTCTTTCTAGGATCTAGGGCCCTATCACCCCTCTGGCCACCAAATTTGGTGTGTAAGTGCCTTATGGCCCGATTAGGGCCCATGCAAAAATTGAGGACGAACGGATGAATGGATATATGATCTGAGAAAGTGTTTCTGACCTTTAAGTGGTCCTGTGGGGGCCATTTTGGTGATTGGAGTATTTCTGATGGCCCTCTGGCCATGAAATTTATAGGATAAGTGGTCCATGGCCCGATGAGGGGTCTTACAAAATTTAGGAACGAACGGATGCGGGGTTTGGTCGTACGGGTCCGATTCGCGATTAACGGTCATCGTGCCACGATCGGGCCCCAGATTTGGTGGACGGGCGTAGAAAAATATATTAAACCTCCACTTGTAAATTTGGAAGAAATCCGACTACTGGAACGCCAGGTATCCCGATTTTATTTGTAAGTGCGATTCCAATCCGACATTGGTGGGGTGCATTCGGCTAGTGCCGATCCCGCTCGGGTGTCCACTTGGATCCGTAGTCCACGATGGACCACAAGCCCAAGTGAGATCTTCGCTTTCCTAAATTTTTAGATTTTTCGACCTTTCACGGTGCCGTTGGGTGGCCCACATGGGCCGTCTTTAAGTGTAAATAGCCATCTCGGCTTAATGCGGCCGCACTAGGCCTTATCACGGCTGTCGGTCTATTAAATTGGGCTAATCTTGGATTAATTAACTCGTGTATAAGCTAACGTTGAGTGCTAATGGTCAGTACGTGATAGTACAAGTTAATTAAAAATCAAGGATTTTTAGAAATCCAAAACAGTAAAAATTTGGGATGTTACAACATGAAATGGAGGGAGAGAAGTCTGGAAGAAGGAGTTTCCCGATGGAGATCTATGCACGAGAGACGACTGAGATGGAGGGAGAGAAGTTGACGCGGATCACGCCCACGTCGAGGCCTCCGTAATCTCTCGCTTTCAGAAAATGCTTTCACACGTTCCCTGCTGTCCTCTGCTCGTGCACATGCATGTTTGCATGGGATGGTTCGGTCGACATGGAACTGGTTGCTCGGGTCCTTCTCACCCAATGGACGGTTCAGATCTTCCGGACGGTGGCTCGAAGTGGGCCACGACTAATCCAAAACAGACGTTGTCCATTCAGCGCCCCACAACGAGAAACGGATGAAAGTCCGTTGCCTTTTTGGTCTCTATCGGGTCAACACCCATTTGACCAGCGTCCCTGGTCCCATGCACTGTGGGTGCATGCATTCGATGGTGCACATCTAGTCCGATGTGGGGTCCACAGCGGTGCATCGTCCGATCTGATCTGCCCATTCCTACTAGAGGTTCCTTCCAAGGTCTTAAGTCCATCCTCACGTTGATCCAATGTCCGGGTGGGGTCCGAAGTCAAGGTTGGGGCGCTTAACTATGGATTCTTGTTAATCCAAGGGTTAAAACACCCGGAATTTCCTACCTTTAATCAGGTTCCTTCATGTTGAGCCACTTATCCAGGCTCATACACTCCTATTCATTGAGGAGTCAAGGGTTCCTATAGTTTAGTGGTTGGATTTATTCATAGAATGTTGAGGGTCCTAAGTTGGTGGTTCGAGAGTCAAACTTGTTAGTGAACGTCCCGATTAACTTCTAATATTGTCTAGGCGTTAATGGACGACTTGAGGGACAATTTATGCTACATTCATTCATTGACTAGATTCATACTTACACTAATATAGGTTTCAATGGTAACACTTGTGTACCACAAGTGCGGGGTGTTACAAGGAATCTCAGGAAAGGGGTCAACCCATGGAAGACCTCATTATGATCCCTCTGTATGGCTCCAACCCATCTAGGACCATCCAGATTGGATCGTCTACCAAGGTGATTGAAATCCTAAAATAGGTGCCTTTGAAGTTGTGATGGGTTATTTGAAGATCAATCGGATAGATGGCTTGTTATCTGAATGGAGGCTGTACTAGATCAATGGATTTGGCGAATTGGGTCTCAACTTTAAGACGCTTTATGGTCAAGGCCTTCCATGGTCTATATTGAACGATTTTGATGGTTTAGAGGGCTGTCTAATTGCAACCTAAAAGTTGATTTCATAACCCGTTAGTTGAATTAGGGAAATCAAGTGTTAGATTGATCGACAGAACGTTGTGGACCTCATGATTTAGACTTCTAAACCTAAGATGAATGTTTAGGTTGGTCTATCTTGAAAATAGATTTCTTCATTAATGTAGAGGTCCACCTAGGGAATAAATCGATTGGATGACTTGAACTATGGATGAAAAGTGTCATTGATGGTTAGATTGATTCATGGTAGAATTTATAGGTTGGTCTTGAGGTAGATCGCATGAATGGTCTTATTTCATGGTCACAACGAAGATTACTCCTCATGGATGGATCTTGTGGTCGATTAAATGAATTTTCTAAGCAGATAAATCAGTTACCCATTCAATGTTGGATAGATAGTAATGCTTAAATTATTCAATTTAAATACCACACTAAAATTTCGGTAGCATCTCCCCTTATTTCTCCAGAATATATTAATCTTAGATTTGATTCACACGTCAACTATTTACACAAAGTGTGGATATTTGATGAGGAAGTAAATGTAAGAAATATATCCAAAGAGAATTAGCAGAGACGAACCGAAACAAACATGTGCATTTAAATTAGAATAAATGAAAACATTAATATCTATCCAATATTGAATTGTCCAAAAAGGGACCATTTGAGAATTTCTATATATCCATGAACATACTCAATCTATGTCTGGCAACATAGAAATTCTCAAATGGGTAACTGATTATCCTATACTACAACAACAACAAAACAAAAAAATGTAAATCAGTTACCTATTCAATGTTGAATAGATAGTAATGCTTTCATATTCAATATAAATGCCACGCCAAAATTTCGGTAGCATCTCCCCTTATCTCTTCAGAATATATTAATCTTGTATTTGATTCACACGTCAACTATCCATACAAAGTGTGGATATTTGATGAAGAAGTAAATGCAAGAAATATATCCAGAGGGAATTAGGAGAGACGAACCGAAACAAGCATGTGCATTTAAATTAGAATAAATGAAAACATTACTGTCTATCCAACATTGAACTGTCCAATAAGAGATAATTTGAGAATTTCTATGCATTCATGAATACACTCAATCTATGTCTGATAACATAGAAATCCTCAAATGGGCAACTAATTATCCTATACTATAACAACAAGAACAAAAAAATAAAAAATATATCTAATAGGCAATTGGTATAAGCATAGATTAAGACTAACTAACAAAAACAGAAAACAGTGTGTCTCTTTTAGAGTCACTAGCAAAAATGGAAAACAATTCCATAATTAATCCTGATTCATATTCAACATCTAGCTAAATGATAAGAAAATGTGTTTAAACTGAATAAACAGATTTTATTTTGATGAATTAATCTAATAATATCTACTATATGCTAGTAACATACAAGCAATATTGGGGTACCATACCATAGGCTGCAAGAATATCATGTCCCCTAAAAAATATATCCTCTAAGGGTAACATATATATATATATATATATATATATATATATATATATATATATATATATATATATTATTTATTGTCATTCTCAATCACAAGTATCAATCATTATCAAACTAGCTATTAACAACATTTACAAAATATAAATAACTACTTAATATGCATTAAAAAGATGTGTGTGGGGTTAGCAAACCACATGTTTATTATGTGGCAAGATCAATGTTTTTAGTCTTTTTTTTTTTAAAATCTCAACTAATTCATTTTACAGCTAATGAAAAAGCCCTAGATTGCATGCTTTGAAATACCATGATATTTACACATTTGGGATCACATTCTTCTCTAAAGGAGGAGACTATATTAAGTAAGAAATCTAAGTTTGGCAGATCATGGAGTTGTAATCCAAGTCACTCGTAGAGGCACACATGGACACAGAGCGTGAATAAAACACACGCATCAATGTAAAGCCAACAAGTATAGTGTATTTAAAAATCTATATAAAAATCACATAGTACGTACTTTGGGACTAGATGATATGATATCTGGTTAACCCAATCTTTCTTTCCAAATGGCGGATGAAATTTGCATGGGACCGAATACAATTCCATTCCACCTAATCCCACGTTCCAAAACAGGCCCATGTAGATAGCCGTTACATACTGCCAAGCATAACTAGTGATTCCAAATCACATAGTTTTCATGGAAATTTCTAATGTATATGACATATCTAATATATGCTCCCAAAAGAGGCCTTGATACTCTGGCTTTATATGATGCTTGATACACAAGCACTGAGAAATTTTACACATTGCATAAGTTAGCTAACTTAAGCCAGCTGAAGTGTGGAAGCCACGGTGGCTAAGTCATAGTACACTCTTTCTGTGAAAATATTATAATTGGATACATTTCAACCTTAGCCGTTCAATATATGTCCATCAATCCGATAGTCAGATAATCATGCTAGTGCAATTTTGGGACAGTTTAATTTAACTTGTGTGTCGTGTATGCAATTTCTAAGTGCCTACGTATCATCTATCACAGCCAGAGTATCAATGTTTCTCTTTTTAACCGTTCTTTTCCCACAGAAGTGGCCCACTTTGTTTTTGTAGTAATCCTTCACCCAAGCACAACACATGTCAGATCTAATTCATGGATGGTAAATAAACATTACGGTGGATCTTAGGAATTTTTAAATGGCAAGCGTGTGACGTTATTAACAGGTTGGCATGTCTAGATGTGTGTTGGGTGATCTTAACAAAAGATGGACGGTTGTGAAAACTTTCAACGGATGTTTTCTAACCACTTATTTCTAAATCATGGTGTGTGTACAAATCAGATAATGCATTCGTAAGTAATAGGTCAACGTGGCAGACATGAGCAATCTTCAAGCTATCCAACTAGTCAGGTAGGCAGGCCACATTAACAGAACCATATATGGTTGTGAACATTTTTAGCTGATATTTTCTAACCAGTCAACTTATCTAATGTCATGGCTTATCTAATACATGTGTAGTAGTAAGAGCAAATGCAGGCAGCTAATGATAATGAAGAAGTGCCTATGTTAATGTATCATCATTTTTCTAGCATAATTAGATAAAACCATCTAAAATAAAGCTATCTAAAATAATTAGATAAAGATCCAAAAAAAAGAAAAAGAAAATATGAAATAGTAAATCCACATTCCATTTTCACATTCCACAAATCAATACACTGAGAGAGAGAGAGAGAGAGAGAGAGAGAGAGAGAGAGAGAGAGAGAGAGAGAGAGAGAGAGAGAGAGAGAGAGAGAGATCATACTAGTTGGACGGACGGACGAGCGAGCCTTTGCTGGTCGGGCGGCGAGGCGAGCAAAGAGGCGGAGGTCCTCTGGTGGGTGGACGGACGGACGAGTAGAGACGAGCTGAGAGAGGCGGACGGCCTCTGCTGGTCAGATGAGAGAGAGAGAGAGGAGAGAGCCGAGAGGGGCGCCGGAATGCTGGTCGGACGTCGCGGAATGCCGGTCGGACGTTGCTGCCCACTGGTTGGATGAGAAAGAGAGAGATTAGAGAGGTGGAGAGCCGAAAGGGACGAGAGAGAGAGAGAGAGAGAGAGAGAGAGAGAGAGAGAGAGAGAGAGATTTGGACGGGGGGTCGAGCAGGAGAGAGCGACCAGGAGGGAGAGGGTTTGGTGGGGCTTCTGGGGTCAGGCCTTTTCTCAAGGGGGGAAAGTGACTAGGGTTTTTTTTTTTTTTTTTTTTTTTATAAAATTTAAAACAGGGTATATATACCCCAAAGTGCGAGTCAGGCCGAGTCGGGTTTCGGACCGAGTTGAGATGAGTCGAGTCGGGTTTTGGACCGAGTCGGGCCGAACTTGGACCTATTTGAACTCGGTCTGAACTCAATTTCAAGCTGAAGAAATCGTCGGCCCCGACCCGAACTCGCCGAGTCGCCGTAGTCGAGTTTTTTCGGGCCGGGTCGAGCGAGTTAACCGGGCTAGACCGGCTCGTGTACACCCCTACTTGTTTGTGTGCCCATTGTGCATGCAATTACGTCATCACGCCATTCACGTTCCCATGCATTAACACCCCTCGGGCTCTCAGTTTGTGCACGGAACACACTTGGATTGTGAAGTGTAGCACACTGTACCTTGGTACTATGTGCTGCTGGAAAAGCTCTCTGGGCCCACCATGATATGTGCTTCATCCATGCCGTTCATCCATTTTTTCGGATCATTTTAGGTAATGAGCACAAAATGAGACAGATCTAAATCTCAGGTGGACCACATTAGAGGAAACAATGTTGATTGAACGTCCACCATTGAAAACTTCTAACGGCCCACTGTAATTTTTATTTTCCATCGAACCTGTTGATAAGGTCACACGGAAATGAATGAAGGGAAAACACAAATATCAGCTTGATCCAAAAATTCGTAGCCGACAAAAGATTTTAACGGTGGACGTTCAATCACCACTGTTTCCTATGTTCTTGTCCACCTGAGATTTGGATCTACCCATTTTGGGTTAATACCCTAGAATGATCTGAAAAAAATGGATGAATGGTGTGGATAAAACACATACATCATGGTGGGGCCCACGGAACATTTCCAGTAACACACAGGATCAAGTGCAATCCGAGTCCGCAAGGAACCGTGTTTCTTTAATCCAAACCTTCTAGCAACACACAGGATCAAGTGCAATCCGAGTCCGCAAGGAATCGTGTTTCTTTAATCCAAACTATTGACTTGATAGTCGCCACCCAATGTATAGCCCGCATGCTAGAAATCCCTTAGGGCGGCTCATATTGTATTGTATTGTTCATTTCTAAAATAATATAATATATGACATTTGAATTCGAATTTAAATCCGGCATACACGTGCCGACCGAGTGCGGCGTTGAACCAGATTTCATTAGCCACGCATCTCTGCTGTCATTCGAACATGCATCATGCAGTGCAACGCTTTCATTGCACAGCACCGCCAGCGGAAAAAAAAGGTTTTCATTCGACTTAGTTTCAATAGTCCATAGTGCCATTTTACCACCTCCTTCTACGTTCTCGTTCGTCGTCATACCTTGTGAGAGAGGACATCGTGCTTTTCCGACCACATCTGAGACGTTGGGTTGGATGTTAGCCTCTTCTCGGTTGGCTGCGACGAGTATGGGATGAGTTCAGCTGCTATGTGAGCCTTGCACGAACCCATCTTTCTCTCCTCTAAAAATTATTCTATCAGATTCTGTGAAACCAGGTAGTTTATTATATTTGTTTTATAGTCTCAGGGACAAAGGGTGATTAGGGTTGTATGTTGAGAATATCCATCTTTAGAGTGGCGGATACAGTTAGACTATATGTACCTTCTTTTACAGGAGCATGTGCGTATAGTGGACAGTTCCCTCCTATACCCTACGTTGAGGCTGTACCAAGGAATACATCCGAATCCGATTTTCTGTGAAGGGAGATCTTCTTGACAACACTGCGTATCAGCAGTGTATCTGGGAGATGGATTCACCTCCGGACACTCAGGATATGACCTTTGCATGTCATCCAGTGTGGGAGTAATGAACTCCATTGACTGATACAAACTCTATTTGGGGAATGACTATGAATGAAAATATTATCTTCCATCTTCTTCCATAGAAAACCTCAGTTCTATGAGTATTTTGTAGGGTTTGTAATATCCTGTCGCTTGTTGGTTGTTGAAAGTAAGACTCATTTTGAACTTTCTATTATCTTGAATCCATAATCCATTTTCTCATAAGGTCGATAGGATGCATGTTCGGCAACCCTTATTTGCTGAGATTGTATTCTATCATATTGCGATTATTTAGTGTTTAGGTAGATGTTTGACAAACTTTCATATAGTTTTAGTTTATGCAACCTCTATTGTAAAGATGCTCCAGGATCATGTCGATTCTAACTTCCATTTTACTTTTGCATATGATAAATAGTGAGGTCTGATTGTCGCCCACTGGTGCAGACAAGTCTCGCAAACGTGCAAATCTTCATACTAATCGGTTCATTACTTTGTAACAAAGGATAGAGGTGCGTGATTAAACCGCTGATACTATCCTAAAATTAAACATTTATAAGTAATATGCTCTTATTTCAATCTGAACGTGTATTTTTTGCTAAGTTACTGTTAAACTTCCCCTAATCACGAACTCATTTTGTGCCATTGTAATATGTGTTACATCTTTGATTGCCTGATTGTAATGTACTTTGCAGGTAGATATATTATGGATATGTCAAATATGTTAAGAATCCTTGTCCTGTGTTTTGAACTCACCTTGTGTGTACTATAATGCCTTGCAATACATATAGTCTTATACTGTTATTTGCAGTAATAAATAGAAAATAACTGATAAGAATAACAGGTCAGTTCTCCATTGGTCTTATGGGATCTCATAGTGGTGACTCTAGCCGATCCCAGTCATCCAGTAGTGATTGGAATGAAAGTGAAATAGCAGCTGTATTAACCGTGATTATTGCAGCGTCTGCGTGTGTAATGGGAGTTGCTGAATATTAATTATCGCCGTTATTGTATCAAGGCTTCGCCTAGGGGTGGTTATATTGAGAGAAATAGATTCATACATGGAATCATAAAGAAGAGCGATGTTGACTGTCTAGCACAACTAAGAATGAGTCGGGATAAGTTCTTTGAATTGTGCTCTCTATTTAGAGATAGAAATTTACTTTCTGATTCAAGGAGCTGCAGTTTAAAGGAACAAGTGGTAATGTTCCTGCATATCATCGGCCACAACGTTTGAAACCATGTCATTGGTCATCATTTTTCAAGGTATGGAGAGACAGTCAATCGCCATTTCAATAGAGTGGTTGATGCTGTAATTGGACTTTATCCGGAATATGTGAAGTTCCCAGGTTTACATACTCCCAAGGAGATATCCGATAATCTAATGTGGAATCCATATTTTCAGGTAAAATAATATGAGAAACTATTTTATTATTATGAAGTATGTGCTGATTACTAAATAACAACCTAAAAGGCAGATCAACTTTCTTGTAGGATTGTATTGGGGCACTTGATGGGACTCATATACCCGCATATTTTTCCAAAAAAGGAAGCACCACCTTTTGAAATTGAAAAGGTTTTCTGTCTTAGAATGTTATGACAACTTGTACCTTTGATATGAAATTTGTGTTTGTGCTTGCGGGTTGGGATGGTTCTGCCTCTGATGCTCGTGTTTTGCAAAATGCGTTAAGTCATCGACTAAACTGTTTCCTTGTTCCTCATGGTAAATAAAGAATGTTGTTAGTACCTCTATAGTAGTATCATGTCAAATGTAATATACTTAATATACATGTATTGCTTTGTGTAGGAAACTATTATATCATGGATGCCGGATACGTACATTCTCCTGGGTTTATGACACCTTATCGAGGTGTCAGCTGTCTTTTGAATGAGTTTCATATAGGAAGAAAGCGTACTAATAAGAAAGAACTATTCAATTATTAACATGCCCAACTGCGAAATGTCATTAAACGTTGTTTCGGTCTCTTAAAAGGTCATTTCCCATACTCTGGGTACCACCACAGTTCAAGTTTATAACTCAAGTAAAGATTGTTATAGCTTCCTGTGTTATACATAACTTCATCCGTGTTTGTAGGGAAGATGGTTTTACTGAAGCAGTTAAGGATGGTGCTGACAGTTCCGAGGACATTTCGCCATCTTTTGTGGAGGTAAGTACGACTGAAGAAGATCGCGCATTATCTCGCGTGATCGACTGCGCTAGAGAAGAGTGGGTAAAAAAGAGGGATGAGATTGCGGAGAGGAGTGGAATGATAGTCTCCCTCGCACCCGCAAGTGACGTTGAATCTGTCTAGTTTCTATTTTTTTACATTGTTGTTTATCTAACAACAAAAATTTTAATTTGTAGTATTTTTTATATTGCTTTTTGTGTAACGGCATAATTTTTAATTTGCAGTGTTTTGGTATTTGGGATTTGTGGAATCCCAAAAGTATGAAGTATGTAGGGACTTTATTATTCTAGAATATTAAACTGCTTGTTACATAAAATAGTCAATACGATACAGTATTTAGGATGCCATCTTCTATAATTTCAATTGACAAATAATGCTGTGTTTCTTTATTACATGAATTATTTTTTCCATTGACTGTTACTAATGCTTAGGTGTAATGAATTTCTTACGGAGTTCTTACAAGGGAGTAAGAGATAAGAATGAGACGGAATCACCTACAAAAGGTACAAGCTCTTTAAGAAAAAGTATAGCATCTTCGAGTAAGATATTCGGAACCTCGAGTAAGAGAACTACGACACCAACCAGCAATACTCCTTCATTGATGACCCAACTTAATCCCGGTAGAAAATCTACAACTAGTAAGAAATCAGCTCGGATTCAGTGGACTGATCCTATAGATAATGCATTGGTGGATGCACTTGTCGAACATGTCAATCTTGGAAGGAAAAGTGACATTGGCTTCAAACCAGAAGCATATAAGGCAACTATCAATGAAATTTTTGATAAATGTGGAATTAAACTAAAGAATAAAAACATATCTAACCGCTTGCATGTTAAAAAGATTCTATTGAGGCATGAAGGACATGCTGGATGCTTCTAGTTTTGGATGGGACACTAACAGAAAATGGTGACGGCCACGGACGATGTGTGGGATGGGTATATTGCAGTAAGTATTATTTCTAAGAAAATTAAATAGATTTACATTATATGTGTTATTCATGTTTTTTCCTCGCATAGGTGCTGCCTTTGCTGACAAAGAGCTAACTTTAATATACTTTTTTTACTGATTTTGCAGACTCACACATACACAGAAAGAGTGTGTGGAAAACATATAGACAGATACAATGACCTGACTTTTATGTTTAGAAACTATTGTGCCCATGGGTCGTTTGCAAGCACTGCATAGTCGTCACCACTTTCTGGTCGATGCCGATCAAGAAATGAATTTAACTCTGACTCAAAGTTTGATGAATATGGGTCTGAGACAGTTCGCCTTTCATCCGATGAAGAGAAGGACCATGACAGTGGTTTCGCCCTTCGGTTGCATGAGGGATCACAACGGCTAAAAAGGATTAACAAAGACCCTGTGGAGACCTTTAGGGGGTCCAAGAACAGTCAATCCACCGGTAGCGGCTTAACCCGATAAAAAAGGGCAAGCCGAGTAATCTCATCGGTGATAGGATGGGTGAAATGGCTGAGGCAGTCATGTCCCTCACCATTACTATGTCTCAGGGCAAAACTATGAGCCGACTGCAAAAAATGTTGGGCATACTTGAAGAAGTTGACGGCCTCAGCCCTGAGGACCAACTTCGTGCTGCCAGGTTGTTGTAGGGGGCGCTAGTTTTTTATGAAGATGAGCCATGAGAGGAGGAAGGAGTGGGTACAGAAACTCCTTGAACGCAATGGCCTAGTCTAAAAAATATTTGTTGTTTTTAATATCCGGAAGATGGGAACTTGATGAAACTTAATTCTTTTTTGTTTGTTTTATTTTGTATAAGTGTTATGGTGAATTGGGTTTGGATGTGTGCATTTGGAGCACACGACATTTTGGATTATGTTAATTTTGGACAGTAGCGTTGCTGATGGTGGACCATCTACAACTTTGTTGATATATATATATATATATATATCTATATATATATCTGCCTAACTTCATGCGCATATATGTGCATATATTTCCGCTCACTCTATTTTTTATATTGGTCAATGTAAGTTCATTGGTTAATGTAGGTACCTGTAGTAATGTCTATCTGTAATTAGTACAGAGACAAATATTTGCAGTTCCAATTATCTTTATTTCATCTCAATCAATTGCTATACATATAGATCACATGTACTTCATTGTGAGGACTTCTTCATTTGGTCAGTTTTGTGGTAACACAATCTGATTGTATATCATGATGGTTGAACTTGTATGATGCTTCTTTTTATAAGTAAACAAGGTTAATAAATTTATACTCACAACAGCCACGTTTCTAATCTCTCATTTCGATGAGCATTGTTATGTAAGTTTGGGAGTGAATGAAAAGTCTGTTTCAGGTGAGAGTACAAATGTTATTAGTGCAGTTAGAATTTTCTATTATTACTTTAAAAATTCCATCATAATCTTCTTTTATCTGCTGTAGTTATATGTAGATGAATTTTATGAAATTTCATGTCCAGTCAACGCACTTCAAATCTGACCCCATTTTTTGTTTGTAGGTACAAATGGATAAATACTATGTGGTATATGTGGGTAAAGTGCCGGAATCTATGACAATTGGGAGGTTGCTCGGGAGCAGGTACATGGATTCAGTGGGTGCAAACACTGATCGTTTAAAATGTACGGTGGGGTTGCGTTAGAGTGGAACACTTTCAAGGTATGAATCACTTTTCATATGCGTAATTTTGGGTATTATGAGATTGGTAAACCGTATTGTAATTGAGATGTTATACAAAATTCAATGAATGTAGGCCACTCCGCAGAAACGTGGATCTGGCACGACCCCCGGTGAACAATTCCGGCCGTCAGCAAATCATGACGGAAGGTCTCACCAGAAAACTTGAAGGTGATGCTACTCCATTTCCTTCGTCGACTACCTTTGGCGAACACCAACTTGGGGTGCAAAATTCCGGTGAATCAAACTTCGACGAGAATCGATATGATACAGATGAAGGGATTTTGAATGCCATCTTAAAAGTTCTAATTGGAGTAGTGCTTATACATATTGTAATTGCATGGTTTGTTTCAAGTATCTGACTGTAACGATTAGTGGGTGGAGTGCGGACTATATGGCTAAATGAAATGACTGTACTTTGCTCAGCAAGAGCTTTCATTTTGGGTTATTATTATTATTATTATTTTTAAATTTTTAAAATTTAAATTTATTTGTATTAATCCTATTATGAAACTGTTATTTCAAAGTGTTTGTTTTTTTTTTTTTCGAGTGACGGGGACTTTCTGACCGTTAATTACCCGTGAGTGATGGGAACTTTCTTAACGTTAATCCCCCGCTTTAACCGATTTGTATCGAAGCGTGGCTGGTCTGTCGCACTCAGCTTATATATATATATAGCTGTTGTGTTGCCGTTAGCAGGTTCTGTGGGTCTGATCAGGAGGTACGTGTTATATCCAGACCGTGCAACCATTTGACGAGCTAGTCTTAAGGCTTGACATGAAAAATAAGATAGATCTAATTATCAATTGGACCACACTGCAAAAAGCAGTGGGGGATTGAACGTCTACCATTGAAACCCTTTTTGAGGTCACAGAAGCTTTGGATCAATATATTTTATTTTATTTTTTCCTCTCCATTGAACGGATTGGATGAAAAAAAAAACGTTATGGTGGACCCTACGAATTGCTTAATAGTGAAATTCATTATCTCCACTCACATCAAAGGTGTGGTCGAGATGATATTTGGAAATAATTATTTTTTGGATAATGCTGCGAAATGATCTCTAAAAAGGGTTGAACGGTGTAGATATAAAGGATGACATCACTGTGGGGCCCTTGTAACTTTGATCTCCTTTGAACCGTTCGTAGAACTCAAGAATCATGAGGAGCGTCAGTGCTCGTCCATGCACGACACGTGCGTACTACGGAAACGGATTGGCTACTCCCCCTGATACCAGCCAATGGCTGGTGGTCGGTGCTATGTGGGCCCCACCATCATGTATGTGTTTCATCCATGCCGTCCATCTATTTTAAAAGATCATTTTACGGTATGAGACCAAAAATGAGATACATCCTAATCTTAAATGGACCACATTACAGGAAACAGTGTTGAATGAGTGTGGACCATTAAAAATATTTTGGGGCCATAAAAGTTTTGGATCAAGCTGATTTTTGTTTTTCCCCTTCATCTGGGCCTGTATGACCTAATCAACAGATTGGATGTCAAATTAACAGTACAGTAGGCCTTAGGTGGATTGTAATTTTGGATATCCAATCATTATTATTTTCATGTGGTGTGGTCCATCTGAGATTTATATCCCTCTCATTTTTGGTATCAAGTCCTAAAATGATCTGTAAAAATGGATGAACCGAATGGATGAAACACATACATTATGGTGGGGTCCACAGAGCACCGACCACCAGCCACGGGGCTGGTGTCAGGGGGAGTAGCCAATCCATTTCCGCTATATAGCTCTCGTGTGCTACACCCGCCAATCCACCCCCGTTTTGTATTCTACCACTACTGAGAGCGATCCTTCAATGAACAGTGAATTGAAAAAACTTCCACCAAACTTACTCTGTTTCAAACGTTAATTCTGTTTGTCAGAGATAAAACGAAAACGCTACGGTCTATAGTAATGTGAATATCGTGACCGTACAATCATATAATCTTATACAATCCACAATCCGTATTATGAATATCATGACCGTACAATGATACAATCCTATACAATCCACAATCTTATACGTGAATCCAAACAGGCACTTATGGAAAACTACTAACTAATGAACCGAACCGTTGTTGTAGTGTTTGTTTAACCGTCCATTTTATTAACCTACTGAACGGTTGGATTGTTCCTATCTTAGGAACTTTGGTGATGGGTCGTCCAAGTGGGGTCCATAATACCAACTCTTGGAACCACTCGACAGTTAGACCACTGACTCCCACTATACGAAATTACCGAACTTATAACAACTCCATCCAAAAATAGCCCTTTGACAGATCCAAAAAATCAGTTCGGTAAATTAATCGAGTGGGCCACATGACTACATTGAATGGCCCAATATTTAGAACCCTTGATAAGAATCAGCCCCGTAAGAAACGTGCCCCTCAACCACAGATGTACATTGGACGGCCTAGATATTCGTCAGGCGAGGTCCTTTCATCGCAAGAGCCCAGTCGGCAAGGTTGACATGGAAAACAGACCTACCCGAATTGCGGTGCGCGGAAGTTACTGTGGTCGAAAGCTATTTGAGGCTCACATAGATTCTCTTGACGAATCCACTCCGTCCATCCGTTTCTCAAGATCGTAATAATACTGAAGTCCAAATATCAGGAAGATTCAAATCTCAGGTGGGCTACCCCACATGAAACAGTGAGAATGAAAACTTCCACCATTGAAGCCTTCCTGGAGCCAACCATGGTGCTTATATGCCATCCAAACCGTTCATAGGGTTACTACTACTCAGATAAAATGTGGACATACATATCATCCGCATGCAAAACTTCTGTCGCCCCCACAAAGTTTCCAATGGTGGGCATTCAATATCCACTTTTCCGTATGGGGTGGCCCACATGAGCTTTGGATCTCCCTGATTTTTGGATTTATGTCTTACCGTATCTTGAGAAACCGATGGACGGAGTAGATTTGTAACGGGAATCTCTGTCCAAGATTCCCACCACAGGGACTTCGGCGGGAAATTAGTGTCACGAAAAATCGGTCCCGCAAATTCACCAAGTGGCCCACACGTGTACACTGAGATGTACACGCATATACGTGTGCCGTGATCAACATCTAAATTACATATGCTGGTGGGACATAAGTGTAGGTTGGATGGTCACAGTCGGACGCGGATTGCGTCCTAACCCCGCCCGGACGGTAATCCGTCCGGCTAGGGCTCTGTGGGGCACACTGTGTTGTAAGTGTTCTATCCACGCCGTTAAATGCTTTTTTTTTTTTTTTTCGATAATTTTAATATACAAACCAAAAAATGAGGCAGGTCCAAGGCTTAAGTGGACCACAAAATGGGGATTGAACGTCCACCATTAAAAACTTCTCGGGAGCTGGAGAAGTTTTGGATCAAGCTGATATTTGTGTTTTCACTTCATTCACGTCTGCATGACCTTATGAATTGGTTGTATGGTAAAAAAACATCATGTTGGCCCTTAGAAAGGTTTCAATGGTGGTGTCATTATCAGTGCAGCTTCTTTCGGTGTGGTCCACTTAAGCCTTGGACCTGCCTCATTTTTTGGTTCGTGTATTAAAATTATCGAAAAAAAAGCTTTTAACGGCGTGGATAGAACACTTACAACACGGTGGGCCCCACAGAGCTCTGCCCGGACGGATTACCGTCCGGGCGGGGGTAGGACGCAATCCGCGTCCGTCACACTCACACAATCCCAGTTGGCAAGATTGAGATAGAAACGGCCGACCGGATTGCCCGCGAAATCCTTGGTCACGAACGTACTGCAACGGGAAGCTAGGTGGGTCCCACCATGATTTTTGAAAGAAATCCATTCCGTCCATCCGTTCTTCCAGTTCATATTAGGCCACGAGCCCAGAACTTAGACAGATAAAAAACTCAAGTGAGCCTCACGACAGGAAAAAGTGGCTAGGAAAATGCCTACCGTTGAAACCTTCCTGGGTCCACCGTAGTGTTTATATGCCATCCATACCGTTCATAAAGTCATTCCAACTGGGATGAACTGAAAACACAAAACATTATACTATCCAGAACTTCCATAGACCCACAATGTTTCAACGGTGTACGTTCAATTCTCACCGTTTACTATCGTGCGGCCCACTTGAGTCTTGGATTTACCTCATTTTTCCCATATCCTAACATCATCTAGAAAAAGAATGGACGGTGTGGATTTCTCACAAACATCACGGTGGCCCACGCATACAAACGGCCAATATAGGAAATTGAAAAAAACCATCCACACATACGTATAAATATATAGAAAGTAACCCCTCATATCCTTTCCCTTTTTATCTCAACCTCTCTTCTGAAGAAAGAAAGAAAGAAAGCGAAAGAGAGAGAACCAATCTCTTATATATATATATCTCCATCTGACATTCTCCGCCATCAATCTACACCATGATCCGCATAAGCAACAATCTCATCGGCGTCCTAAATATCCTCACCATCATCCTCTCCATTCCTTTGTTTATCTCAGCCATCTACGTGAGCCACCACTCCAATTCCCAATGTGATAGATTCATCCGCGTCCCTCTCCTTGTATTGGCTATTTTGCTATTTTTGATCTCTCTCTGTGGTTTCATTGGATCATGCTGCCGTGTTACATTCTTCTTATGGATTTATCTCTTCATCATGTTCTTGCTGATACTCGGGCTCATGGGTTTTACTGTCTTTGCATTCGTGATAACGAATAAAGGAGCCGGAGAGGTCATATCAGGGAGAGGTTACAAAGAATACCGGCTTGGGAACTACTCGCTTTGGTTGCAAAAACGCGTTAGGGATGAGCGGAATTGGTTGAAGATTATGAGCTGCTTGAATGAGGCGAAGGTTTGTGGCAGTCTTGGCCGTGGTGCCGTTTATGAGAAAGCGTCTGAGTTCTATAAGAAGAACCTTACGCCGATCCAGGTTCCTATTCTCTTATTTTGTTATTATTATTATTTTATTATTATTATTATTATTATTATTATTATTATTATTATTATTATTTGTTTGAATGAATGGTGTTTTTTTATTCACTCTGTTATTGATTTGAATTGGTTTGTTGTCATATATATATATATATATATATATATATATATATATATATATATATATATATATATATAAGGTCGACCTGATGGGAACTTCCCATAAGGTCTAGCTGTTGGCCCCATTGTGATGTGTGTCAAACATCAACACCTTGCATTTGAAAGGGCCCCTTTAGTCTATGGGATATCCAAAATCAGCTGTGTATGGAATTCAGGTGGCCCATACCATCTAAAACCACGTGAAGACATGCCTAAAATATATAAAAGCAATTTGTGGGGCCCACTTGAGTTTTGAATGCGGATGAAACTTGGTCTTACCCCTCATCTAAGTGGGACACACCTAATGGATGGCTGGATTTGGGAATCACATCTTGGTTGGCCCAATAAATGATTATGAATGTTTTAATGGAGTGTAACCCCTCTCAACTGTTGTATGTGGTGTGGCCCACCCAAGTCATGGATTGACTTAATTTTTAAGCCCATGGCCCACCATATGGAATGGTGCATCCGGTTGATGGAGTAGATGTTCGACAAACATCACATTGGGGAATTAAATGAGATTATATTCATTTGGTATTATTTCATCCGGTTGACCGTCCCTAATCCACCATATATATATATATATTTATGAATTAAATATAGATTATATTTTATATATATACTATTTTAATTAAATGGTTTTTTTACTATTTTAAAGGTTTTTTTTTTTTTTTTTTTATTTAACTGCCTACCTTTTAGGCTATTTCTTGAAAGATGTCTGCTTTCAAAATATTTAAATCAAACTGCTTAAGTTTTCAGCGAGGCCTGTTGTTATATTGGGTTTTCGGCTCACTGGAACCATGTCAAAGAGAGGGGCTGGTTAGTGTCCTGGGGTCTGAAGTTAAAACGTGAAATAACCTAAAAGACAGGCAATTATAGGGGAAAAACTCTATTTTAAATGTGTTAATATTTTCTACTTGTTTGGAAGTCCGAAATGACAGTGTTTCTTTATTCCTTGTCGTTGAATGGGAGAGAGATTATTCTCTTCTTCCTATGGTTGTTTATTGTTGTTATTGTTATTGTTATTGTTATTGTTATTGCTGTTTTAGCCCTGTTGTAATAATGGCTGTCTATTACAGAAGTGATCCATGTCATAGAGTAAATGGTTATTGTTATTGCTGTTTTAAGCTTTCAGAGTGTGGTGTATCAATGTACATCAAGGGACTTCATGACTCCAACACCCCACCGCACGTGCGGGGTGGGAACTCCGCTCGGGAACATATTGATGAGGGTGGAGGGACGCTCACACTAGAAATAGGCCGGGCTTGATTTCCCGGTCTGACGCAGGGGAGGACGTGAGGTCGATCACCGTCTTCCTCAAGAGGATAAGTATTCAAGACACAAAATTCTCGACTCGACGAGACTTCTCCCTTCGAGGAAAGAAAGCATAAAATAGAAATAAATTCTAATAAATGCGAAATTGATTAATGAATGAATAAAAATGAGTTCACAACCCTTTAAATAGGGGTACCAAGCAATGGGAAAGAAATCAGAATCAAACTATAACTGTGAAATCGCATTAATCACTTACTATAAATAGTAAACTTACGATTTATAACGGTAGACTGTCTACTAGTGTGGGTCGTTTTCACCAAAAATAGTAAGTGTACTATTTGGCTTCACCAAACCTTTCTCCTAATTATTCTAAGCTCTTTTCACGTTGGGCGCAACTCCTAAAGCCCGACGGATGAAGAGTTATAATCAAACTAAAACTTACTATTTATAGTAAAAACGAAATTAAAATAGGGAAACGATTGTCAATCCAGGGGTTTTTCGGGTTGGTTGGCTAAAGTAGCTCGTTCTACCCCAAAATCATATATTTTACATCATCTAACTCATTCCGGATTGTGAGATACACCCGATTTAAGGTCTGATGGTCTGGATCACTTCGCACACTAGATCCATCTTGGCCATGGGCTTGACTTTCTACATCACGGTCCCGGGCCGACCTCATTTTTCCTGACCCCCCATGGGAGAATAATATATTAGTGAGGCATATTTGCTGCTCTCGATATTCGAACATAAGACCTTCTTGGGGGGGGGGGGGGTCACTCCAACAATCCATTGCAACCAGAGTCCTATAAGTTAAGGCTTCCTACTTGGACACTTAAACACTCTAATAGATCAATCTGAACTCTGCATTGTGATAAGAACAAGCTTTATGGATTGCTGTCCGTAGCTTAAATGGATTGGATGATCGAAGATGTCTCAAAGTTGAATATCTATTCCATGGACATCCATTTTTTTGACAGGTGATGGGATGGTTAGAATTGTTTGCTAAATCAGACTCATTAGAACCATAGGATATCCATGATAGGCCCCAAAAAATAGATTTTCATCAAATTGTTGATTGGCCATTTTTTTTTTTTTTTTTCCAGAAAAGATATGCCCATCCACTCTATATAGGCTATTGATAGAATGTCCATGGTAGCTTAACGTTTGCTGGAGATGGTAAAGGTAAGTCGAATGGAATACCCAAGTAGCTGATGGAACTCTGAGTTACTAGCTTTGATATTTCCACATGTTAATATATTAGTAATTTGAATGCCTTGAAGAAACTGGTGACTCTTGTCAATGTCGCAGCTAGAAGAAGATCAATGGATCATGAATCTAGATTGTACAAGCTAGTACTTTAGAAGCACAAAAAACATGTGACAAATTTTATTTTATTTATTTTTTATTTTTATAAATTTTAAATAATGGTAAGAAAAACCTGTCTTATAAGAGATAACAAAACCATCTAACCACTTGAGAAACTAATCCAGTGGTATAAAAGTAAATAATTGATGGTGTGATATCCATATTTGCATACTTTATAATGTCATACTCACGGAAAGGAAAAATCTCTACATGGTCTTTATTGAATTAGAGAAAGTAAATGATGGCAGGACTCCACTGCAGCTGGCTTATGTAGGTATTGGCTTTGAGCTTATATTGTTATGCATGAGTCATATATGATTAAACAAAGCATTTATAAAAAGAGGTCCTAAGGTGTATGTTGTTTGCAAATGACATAGTTTTGATTGACAAGCCAAGGGAGGTGGTAAGGGAAAAGCTAAAGTTACGGAGGGATGCTTTGGAATCTAAAGTTTTTAAATAATTTGGATTAAATAAAGTACACTGAATGTAATTTTAGCAACAACAAGAGTTGAAATGGAAAATTAGCCAACATCGTTGATAAAGAAGTACTCAAAATGAAAAACTTTCATATCTCAGGTCAATAATTTATAACAACAGAGAGATTGAAAAGGATGTTGCTCATGGAATTATGATGGATGGTTGAAGTATTAGAGATGTAAGTATTGATTTTTATGTGATATTCTCGTGCCAGTCAAAGTGAAGAGGAGATTTTATAGTATAGGACCACCGATGTTTTACTGAATAGAAAGCTGGACAATTAAGGAATAACATGTTCATAGTATGATGTTGACACATGTATGTGCGTGCATGTGTTTTGTACATAACTGTGGCCACATGGCTGTTTTTTCTCCACTAAAAATTAGTTGAGTGAGTCTCCCGCAATGACAGGGAAAGACCTAGTCATATGGGAGAATGGTTGGAATGAGACTGGCTTCTTCAACTAACAACAAGCATTAACTTCAACGGCTAATAATCCTAAATGGATATAAATAAGTTCGTTTAATTAGTGTGAAAGAATATGATAGTGTAATACAAAAAGTCTACTACTAAAGAGGAGAGTTTTTTTTTTTTTTTGGAAAAGCAAAGGATGATAGACTCTCTTATTACTTACCTAGGGTAAAAGCTTGGAAAAATACAAGGGAGAGGGGCACACCCCTAAGAAAAAGGAAAAGAAAAGAGCTCACACCCCGAGCTCCAGTGGAAAAATGAAGAAAAAGATAGAAATGAAAAGAAAGAGCTAGTCAATGGAAGGTAGAAGGAACAACAACTTAGGCTAGGCGTCATAACAAAGAAGCAAGCTCAATCCTTGAGATAAGATGACAGGGAGAGCCAAGAGGAGCAGTAGCCAACTTCAAAATAATCCATTTAACGCTAGTTAAGGTAACGCTGGGGTGGCTTATGGAACGAATGATTTAGGCGTGGACTATACGGGCAAAGAGTAGCATCTCCCATGAAGAGGAGGAAAGATCCAATGTGGTAGAAAGACTCATCATTATGGACCTGGATGCTAGCACTTGTAAGGTTGGCAAAGTAAAACTTATAAATACCTTAAGCACCTGTAAGGTTGTCAGAATACAACTTATTGACACTTGGAACAGGTTTGAAGACATTCATCCAAAGGCCTATGCATGGCAATATTCAAGACGATTTACCAAATTGGGAAAGATGTATGGGAGAAACAAAAGAGAGACCAACTTTAGAATCAATATTCTCCCCAGACCAACGTCCAACACAACTCATTGGAATTAGAATTACTAGCCTCAGATGAGAACCGTGTGCTATAGGCGATCTACCACCTAATGACAAACAAGCCACGTTGGACATGCTGATCTTCATTGGTGAATAATTCTTGAACAATGAATGGACCCTCCCATGCGGGCTTGAATTTGCCTCATTGATTGGATAGATGAGGAGGTAGGATTTTCTTCATTACCACATCTCCTACTTTGAATGTTCTCATGCCGACCTCCTTGTTGTATGCTCGTGCGATCCTTTTACGCTAAGTCTGGGAATGGCATAGGGCTCGCATTCTCTTTTCATCCACCAGATGTAACTGATCATAACAAGCTTGTAGCTATTCACCTTCTTTGACTTTCCTTTTCAGCAATATTTATAGTGAGGAAATTTTGATCTCGACTGGTAAAACAACCTCCATTCCATAGGTAAGCTCATATGGAGTGGTGCCCATTGCAATGCATACAAACGTTCGATAAGCCCAAAGTGCATAAGGAAGTCTCTCTGATTAGTCGCGGTAAGTCTTTACCATCTTCTCAAGGATTCGTGCAATAGTGTTGTTTTCAACTTCAACTGATCCGTTGTAAAAATGCATCTAACCACCAAGGGTCACGTGGTTGGCCTGTGGTTGACGATTTTGAATGGGTGGTGGTGGTATGAGCTTCCCCCTTATGGGTGGCATGTGTCGATGACTAGGGTATTAGGTTCTCCTAGACAGACTACTTTATAGGAAAATGCTATTCAAGATCACTGAGAATGGAGAGCACTTTATTGCCTAGGATGTATTTGATTCGTTGGAGTGTCAAAGGAATGGCCCAGACTTGGTGCAACCAAGGGTGGCCAAGAAGGAGATTGAATGAGGAAGATATGTCCATGACCTGGGAGGTGATTGCGGATATGTCTGGAACTATCTATAGTTCGAGGTCAATCTCTCATTCAATTTCCCTTGGTAAATTATCAAAGACTCTCACATTCATGTTACTAGGCCTGAACATGGATGAGTCCAGTCCAAGATATGTACCAGTTCGAAGTAGGAAAACGTTCGGACTTGACCTATTATCAATGAGCACAAATGGGATGCTGCGATCTTTATGACTGACAATTATGTTCAAGGATCTCCCATGGTCGCATCCTTCGGATGACAACTCGTCATCTGAGAAGGTGATGACTCGAGGTGCAATGAGTTGTCCTATCATGTGGGTGACCATTTCTGGGGGTGCTTCTCGAGCGATGTGTGCATCATTTAATGTTTTGATGAATGTTTCTCGATGGGCTTCAGACGTGTAGAGAAGTTCCCAAACCGATAGATGGGCTAGAATGGTTTTTAGCTGAGTGGCCACGTTATAGGCCTTGTCGGCCTTGGTGGTTAAATCTACTAGTGTCCTTTGGGATCTCCTCGGGGCACATCTCTCTGGAAGCATCTTCCATTGGGGTGCATGTTCCCCACTTCTCAGCACTCAGGATAATGCCAAGGGATTGCCTTGTTATCGAAGACCAGTACCTCCCTTCCTTGAAGAACCATAGGAGGCTGTGAGGGTAAAGATAGAGGAGCTTCGGAGGCTGGAGGAGCTATGTGGGATGCTGAGCTTTTTCCTATTTGAACAAGGGGTGGTTTAGGAGGAGTGCTTTGTGTTTAATGAGCCTGTTTATGTGGGATGGGAAGGGAGAGGGAGATCCTCCTGAAAGGGTGATTGATAGTCGGCTTATGATGGGGTGGATTCGGAGCTCTCCCCATGAGAACTAGTTGCTGTTGATTTTAGACTGACTGTGGTTGTTGGTGTGATGGAATGTTAGTACGGATCCTTATAAAGCTAGTAGTTGATTCCAAGCTTGGGATGTGTTGTTGACCTAGATGTGGATTGATTGAGGGGTTTTTTTCTTGGACAATCTAGGGGGAATGCACCCATTGCAAGACAAATGTAGGGCAAATAATCTCCCTGTGTGGCATTCATAGTAGGGGTCTCGATCATGCTGGCACCAACCTGATGCTGCGACAGGGGATTATGAAATATATTATTATTGCTTGAAGTTATCGATTGAGGGGAAGAGATCACGATCTTTTTTTGGTCGATCAAATGTTACACCTCATGCTTCAGAGAGAAGCACCGTTCTATTTGTCCCCTACCTTGATGGGATGCACAACATTCATTTTCGTTGTAGTTTGACAGTAAATGGTTTGGTGGTGGTCTAGGCTGAAGTGGTACAAGCAGTTGCCTCTGGATGAGCATGGCCAACATGTCATTGTATGATTGGGCCAGAGGAGTAATGCCTAAACGGTCGTACCATACCCGTTTGTCATATTTGGTTTGAATTACGTGGATTTCTTTGGGGTTGTTACAGTTGTGCTGATTGTTGTTGTTGTTGGACCTGTGGGATGTTAGCCGATGGCCCTTGTATGGAGGCTATGAGGTTATTTCTTTTTACTGTCTAAGGGACAACTATTTCCTTGCTTCGATTCTTGTACCTGCCCATGTTCTCTTCTGGATTGTTTCTTGGCACAGGGGCAGCCTGGTGGGACCAAGATGCAATT
Source organism: Magnolia changhungtana (assembly GCA_030180095.1). Taxonomy (NCBI): domain Eukaryota; kingdom Viridiplantae; phylum Streptophyta; class Magnoliopsida; order Magnoliales; family Magnoliaceae; genus Magnolia; species Magnolia changhungtana. The sequence continues at coordinate 7,431,374 of JASAUF010000161.1, read as the reverse complement.
GTGTTGGCTCTGATTCCGACTTCTACCTGCCTCCCTCATGTGCGGATTAACTGTGCAAAGTTTATGTACGAGTAGGAGATTAAGTAGCCTAATATATTTAGATTGGCCAAATGAACGATCAAGGAGATCTATAGCTTCGTCATTGATGCGTGGTTTCATTTTTGCAGCTATGACTCTCCATTGGCCAACATAAATAGATAGGATTTGTCACTTCTTTGCCTAAGGGCCACCAAGTCCCTCCTCGAGGGTGCTGCCTTTAAATTGTATGCAAATAGGTCTATGAATGCCTAGGACATATCCTCCCAAGTTCCGACTTTGTGGTAATCCAAATATGTATACTAGTCGAGCACATCACCCCTTACGGACTATTGGAATAGTCAAATTAAGGCTTCCTCATCTTCGCCAATGGCATCAAGCTCATTGCAGAAGTCTTTGAGGTGCGTGATGGGACATCTCGTTCCATTATACATGTGAAACTTTGACATCTCAAAGTTGGTGGGTACCCTAGCATCTGGGAAGGGACAAAGATTGCTAAATTTAGAGAAGGGGAGTTCTACTCCATATTATCGTTGCAGTTCATTTCGCATGACTCTGAGCTGACCCTCGAAATGCTTGTAAAGTCGGTATATTTCAAAAGCTTGCCGAGGTGGCAATTGTGCCCCTTGATGGGCTTAACTCCCCTCCTCTTCATATTGATCCACCTTTGTGCCTTGCCCAGGTGCCGATGCGGCTTGGGTTTGCTAATAAGTGGTTTGGTGAGGTAGAAATGGGGTTTGAATTATAGGATGATACTGCCCATCGATAGGTGACAGTTGGTATTGATTGGGGTGCAGGGGTGACTGTTGGAACTAGGCCAATTATGACTAGATGGACTGAGCCTGCTATGGTGTAGGTCTATTTTCATCGCAGTATTGGACTCTCTTTCCTTCCTTGGGAGGGATGGAAAAAAGGTTGATGGTAAGATCAGAGAGCCTTATATGCGTGCAGGGTGGTTGTGCGCCATGGATTGTGGGAGCCTTATATGCGTGCAGGGTGGTTATGTGCTTGGTTCCTGGGTGATTCTAGAGGGGATGGTCAATATTCCTCGTGCGCTAACATGATTGCCTAGGCACAAGTGTAAATAATGCTTTAGTATGCTAGTGTTGACTTTGAAGGACGGTGGACTCACAAGCCACTTATGGGCGCAATGATTGCTACCTGTCTTACCTTTTCCTTTGTCGACCTTCTCCTTTCTTTTTCCTATTTCACTATAGAAATATGGCTCGACATGCAGGGGTTAACAAATAATGGGGACCAATGTAGAACTGGAATGCAGACTACTTGTGGAAAAGTAAATGGACTAGTGTGGAACTAGTATGTAGAATGCTCGCCGAAAAGTAAATGGACCAGTGCGAAACTAGAATGTAGAATGCCCACTAAAAAGTAAATGGACCAGTGCAGAACTGGAATGCAGAATGCTTGTAGAAAAGTTAACGCACTAGTACAGGACTGTAATTCAGAATGCTAACAGAAAAGTAAATGGACCAGTACAGGACTAGAAAGTTAGCAAGTTAGTCAGTTAGTATAGGACCAGTATGCACTGGATGTTAGTGTTGTAGATATCATGATTTCCCTGAAGCTCGTACGTCCCTTGTTTCGAGTTGGACCTTAGAATGATATGTACCACCAACTCTAAAATAGAGTCTCCATTCTGTGAATGCCCTCCCCCCGACCCACGTGTGCACAATGTTGGATATGTGACACGTAGTGGAAGATTGCCTTTCATTAGATGATGTTTTCGTTATTTTGTACCATTGATCTTTATGGGGGTGATAATGGCCTAATATATATATGATTGTTTGTCATGTTTTGGCTTCTTTGGCTATGCAATACCTTTCCATGGTGGCCAGAATGTGCATTTAAAGGACTGGAGTTGCGACTAGCCGATTTGGCAAGGTAACAGTTCATGGTCCCAAAGCCATAAACTCACTTGATAAGGTCGAAGAATCACATGTAGGATCTGTCAGAAATATGCCAGGAAATCTCGAGGCAAGATTTGCGGCGGCAGGTGGCTGACGGTTGATCATCAGTTGATGACCTGCTTTACCCATGGTGGGGTGTCTACAATTACATTTTTATTTGAATTATTTCAAATCTGCAATAATATTTCAATGGTAGGGTGCTTTATTTACGAGTGTTTTTATTGAATGTGGTTTGATTGGTTTCTATATGTTAAAACTGTATGGATGAGTGGTGTCAAATCATTATGCATGGAAGACAATGTATGAACTTGGATGGAACCTTGAATGAACATAATCCTCTCTAATTAAATCCTATAATTGATTGAGTTAAGTATACTTAGTGCATGAGTTATGAACCAAAACTCGACTTTGAGGGTGCACATTCTATATATACTCGGATTACAGGGTGTGACAGTTTGATTCGATCAAAATGTCGAAATTAATTTAGAAATTCAACTGTTCTAATTTTTATTTTCTCAATTCAATGGATTTGATCAAGGGTCTCTCTCTCTTTCTCTCTCTCTCTCTCTCTCTCTCTACACACACACACATATAGAGGCATGTTTGCACACAGATCTTGGGAGTCTAATCTTAACGGTCCATGTAATGCAGAATCCAATGAAACCCCAAAGTACAAATTTTCACCATGATTTAAAATTCCAGTGGGCCATAGCAAAGAGAAATGCAAATCAAGGGAGGAAATTGTTTTCATTTTTATGGCCCACCAAAGTTTTGGATCAAAGTAAAAATTGGGCCTGGGGGTTTTCATGAGGTGCTGCTTCACATGGATCATTTAGATATTGGAATCACATCACGTACGATGAATTATCAACAAAGTTTGCATGAGTTCCGTGTGAATTGGTGTGCAGCTGAGCATTCAGCTACACACACACACGCACGCACACACACATACACACACACATATAGGCAATGCTCATTTCTGCCTGATTGCCATGAAACTTCGTGCAAACTTATATATATATATATATATATATATATATATATATATATAGGAAAACGCTCACACGAACTATGCGTAGTACGTCTGAACTTTTTGAGAACCCATCATTGATGAATCTCGCAAACTTCATGTGAATCAAAACCTCATAAAGCCCCATAGTATAGAATTTTACTTTGATTCGAAACTTTGGTGGATGAAAAATAAACAGTTTCTTTCCTTGATTTGAATTTCTCTTTGCTATAGACGGTATGGATAAAAGTTTTAGATAAAAGTAAAACTTGGTCTGTGGGTTTCACTAGGTCTTTGCTTCACATGAACGGTTCGGTTTATGAGATTCATCACGTATGATGGGTTCTCAAAAAAAAATATACGTATACGTCTGTCTGGTTCCATGCAGTGAGCGAGGTCGAGCGTGTGGGCCCCACCATGATGCCTTTCGAACATCTACCCCATCAGTCAGATGCACCATTCCATCATGGGCGTAGGTCTCAAAAATCAAGTCAATCGGTGACTTGTTTGGGCCACACCACATACAAAAGTGGAGAGGGGCCGTACACCATTAAAACATTCATAACCATTTTTGAGGGCCCACCGAGATGTGGTTTGCAAATCTAGCCCATCCATTATGTGTGTCCCACTTGAATGAGGGTTCAGACAAGTTTCAGGTGCACGCAAAACTCAGGTAGGCCCCACCAAGTGCTTTATATGTTTTAACGGTGTCTTCACATAATTTTAGATGGTATGGCCCACCTAAGTTCCATATACGGCTAATTTTTGGGATATCCCATAATTTAAAGGGTACCCATCAAATGCACGGTGTTGATGGTCGACACGCATCACGGTGGGGCCCACATAGCTCGACCTCAAGATAAGCTTATCGTGAACTGGAGCGCATGGTACCTTTTCCAACACACACACACACACACACACACACACATATATATATATATATGGAAAAGGTACTATGCGCTCAAGCTGATGGGAACGTCCCATGAGGTCGAGCTGTGTGGGCCCCACTGTGATGCGTGTTGAACATCTACCCCATTAGTCAGTGCACCATTCCATCGTGGGCCTAGTCTCAAAAATCAAGTCAATCCGTGACTTGTGTGGGCCACACCACATACAGAAGTTGAGAGGGGTCGTGCACCATTAAAACATTCATAATCATTTTTTGGGCCCACCGAGATGTGGTTTACAAATCCAGCCCATCCATTATGTGTGTCCCACTTGGATGAGGGTTCAGACCAAGTTTCAACAAAGATTTAAAACTCGGTGGGCCCCACCAAGTGCTTTTATATGTTTTTGGCATGTCTTCACATGATTTTAGATGGTATGGCCCACCTGAGTTCCGTATATGGCTAATTTTTGGGATATCCCATAATTTAAAGGGGACCCATCAAATGCACAATGTTGATGGTCGACACACATCATGGTGGGGCCCACACAGCTCGACCTCATCAGAGCTTATCGTGAGCTAGAGCGCATAGTACCTTTTCCCATATATATATATATATATATATATATATATATATATATATATATATAGCTGAATTCTTGGCTGCGCACCAGTTCGCACGGAACTCGTGCAAACTTTTTTGATAACTCATCACACGTGATGTTACTCCAAAATCTGAATGGTCCATGTGAATAGTACCTTATGAAACCCCTCGAGCCCAATTTTTACTTTGATAAAAAACTTTGGTGGCCCATGAAAAATGAAAATAGTTTCCTCCCTTGATTTGCATTTCTCTTTACTAGCTATGACCCATAAGAATTTGAGATCAGGTGAAAATTTATTTCGTGGAGTTTCATGGATTCCGCATCACATGGACTGTTCAGATTAGACGCCTATGACACATGTGCAATGGTATGCACGTGCATAGGTGCGCCGGTAAGCATGACTCTCTCTCTATATATATGTATATATAACCCCATGGGAACTTCCCATGAGGTCGAGCTACGTGGGCCCCATCGTGATGTGTGTCGAACATCTACCTCATCAGTCCTAGGCACCATTCCATAGTGGCTCATGGGCTTAAAAATCAAGTCAATCCATGACTTGGGTGGGCCACACCACATATAACAGTTTGAGAGGGGTTACCCTCCCATTAAAACATTCATAATTATTTCTTGCGCCTGCCGAGATGTTGTTAACAAATCCAGCCCATCCATTGTTTGTGTCCCAATTCGATGAGGGGTCATACCAAGTTTCAGCCGCATCCAAAGCTCAGGTGGGCCCCACTAAGTTCTTTTATATATTTTAGGCATGTATTCACGTGAGTTTAGATGGTATGGCCCACCTGAGTTCCGTATACGGCTGATTTTTGGGATATTCCATAACCTAAAATTGACCCATCAAATGCATGGTGTTGATGTTCGCCACACATCAATGTGGGGCCACATAGCTCGACCTCATGGGAAGTTCACATGAGGTCGACCTCACAGTACCATTTTGTTACGTGATGTTACAGTTGAATTTGAGGTTTGCAATCTCTACCTTGCCAATGACGAAACAACAGCGTAGCTCCATCAACAGGTCTGCCTCAATTCTGAAAATTCTGTCCTCACTGAGGAAGTTCATCTGCAACCGAATTGCTCTCACCAAAATGCGGTCTATATCCAGATGAAGCACGTACTTGATATCATTCATGTCCACCCATCAAACAAACCACTAACACCTTCGACTAGGTCTTTATTTGGAAGTTTGTTAATGTATTCCTCCTTCATATCTTGAATCATCAAGAAGAGCACTTCTCCACTTCCATACTTGTGATTCTAACATACCGATTAAAGATCAACCGATCGACCATGATCTTCTCTACAAACTCCCCTCCCTGCCTTACCAGGGTTCTCCCTTGAAGACCTGTCAACATGTAGGGGTCATCTGGATTCTTGTAAGTTTAATAAGTGTCACTTACTGGTGGTGTTTGGGGGAGGAAATTCATCTGTAAGTCACTAACAATTTACCAAGTCAAGTCACCTTCAAGTGAAAGACACAACTTACAAATTCACATACATTTAAACAACCCCTTAGCTTGCCCCATCCCAATCTTAGCTTTGTTCATTTAATTACTACAACATTCTAGTTCAACAATGGTTGAGAAGGGTTGCCCATTTTCACCACCATTATTTGGTAAGCAAAAGGCTCTTAGCTTCCTCCCTAGAAATTACATGGCATAACACCCTTAAGAGTCTTGAAAATGGTCGACAAACCACACTCCTAAATCATTTTTTGTAACCTTTGCAATAGACTGATTTTCAATGAACACAACATCCAACAAGGAAACTAAAATGTGACCAACCTGTCTTCCATTGAATTCATCTCCAACAAAACAGAGAGGCAACATAGGAGTGTTATTTTCATCCATGGCTGTAATCATGATGCACTCAACTTCTCTTTTTATTTATTTATTTATTATTATTATTATTATTTCCCTCTTTCTTGGTTGTGGTATTAATTTGATTTTATATTTGTATTTTTGTTATCTTTTTCAGTCAGGTTGCTGCAAGCCACCTTCTTATTGTGGTTTCATATACCAAAATGCCACATTTTGGTCCCAACCGAAATCTGGCGTGAAGTCTAATGAAAAGGATTGCTTGACATGGAGCAATGATCAGAACCGTCTATGTTTCGAATGTGAATCATGCAAGGCTGGGGTCCTCGCTAACTTGAAGCACGATTGGCGGAAAGTTGCAATTGTAAATGTATCTGTCCTTGTATTCGTCATCATCATCTACTCCATTGGTTGCTGCGCTTTCAGAAACAACAGATACGACACCGGTCACAAGACACGAGCTTACCCCTAATCCAACCGTAGAATGGTAGCAGAGAACAAATTAATCAATATTCTTTGGCTTTGAACTTATTGCTACTCCATTTTATTTCTTGTGCATTTACTCAAGCATTTATATAATTATTTGGTCGATAATTCTTTTATTTAGATAATTTATGACTTTAAAACCATGCGTAGGCCTCCTCACATGTTAGAAAGGTCATTTAGGGGCGACGGATCGTAAGTTACTTACGCTACTTATACCTTACGTACTTTATTTCGATTTCTACTTATTAAAATGAAGTGATTAAATTGAAAAAGACTACTTATAATTGATCATAAACCAAACTTACTTATCTCAAATAAGTTACTTATCTACTACTGTAAGTAAAAAAAGTAACTTAATTTCGTGGTATCCAAATGGGCCCTTGGCATCCATCTCTTATGTTACCCTCTTTTAAACGATTTTTAAAGCTCCCTCTAACTTAAAACATAAAATGAAAGTCAATATAAAGCTCAAAATAAAAGAGGAATACTAAATCGGGATTTAAATCATAAATTGTAGAATTTAAGCAGAATCTTGGGATAAATTTAAAAGGATATTCAATGTGGGATTCAAATCGTTTTGCTTAAGATTTGACTCGACCGTAAATCGTATGATTTTGACACTGTCCATCTGCATATTGTAAGTGGTACATTTCATCACTATCATACAATGCCCACTTGGGTTTTGTTTGTGAGGACTCATGCTTTCTTGATCCACCATTGGCTTAAAGTCTTCCAGATTGGAGATCACAACCATCGAATCCTAGGCCTCTTATTGGTTGAATGTGAATTGTTGTTGTAGCATCTTTCTTCGCCATCTTTTTGCTGGTCATTAATCGATGGCTGGGGGTTTCTTACACAGCATGGGAAACGGTAAGATCCGCTTGGATGCTATAAAATATCCAATGGCTTGAAATCCATGTGTAATGTGGATATCATCCTACGAGCATTGTGTAATACATATATTTTTCATCGTTTTTCTCCTTTGAAGCACCATCTCATACAAAGCTTTGTGTCTAAGCTTAGAATTTAAATGCAATAGTTGCATTCAAGTGCATCTAAGTGTGTGTAAGTACATGATATCAAATGTATATGATATGTTGCATGGACGAACAAGACTCACATCCAAGTCTCTCGTTATTCTTCCCTTTTTTCTTGGGGTAAAGGATTTGAATTCCTCTCTCTAATCATGGCATGTTTGAGAAATGGATGAGGTACCACGTACAACTTGAGAAAAGGGTAGTGAGCTATTACTTTAGCTATGGTTTCTCAGGTATATAAAGAAGTGGACCATTCTACAATACACGTGGAAAACTTGTTATGTCATTGCAGTCTATTGATCAAGTGGTGGGGCACATTCTAAATCGGTCATAGGCCAGAGGTGAAGTTGATGACACATTCCCAACAATATGATTTCACTTTTGAATTTTGGACAGTCTACCATTATTTTTCGACTCACCATTTTACGGCCACTAATTGGACAGTGAGATCATCCAACGGATGTATTTATTTTGAGCTGTTGTTACTATTATATGCACAAAGAAACCGTTTTTTTTTCTCAAGGAAATTTGGAGTAACATGCCTGGGCTGATTAGGTTCGGGTCTTACCAGGTCTAGATCTTGATGACCCGGACCCGAGCCGACTTGATCTAGGCACTGGTACCCATTGCATGTCTTGACCTTGGTCGAAGTAGAGTATGGGTCAAATAAGGGATACAACAATACATGCATCCAGGTGGGCCCCACATTCAGAGCCACACTGTATTGGGTGAGGCCAGCCTGCACCTAATCAGATCCCTCAGCAAAGCTTATTTCATAGCTACTGGCCTTGATGAATAGTCAAATTCCCTCAAGAGATTCAACCTTTCAAGGGTGGCCTTCTAACACACTTTCGAAAATTAATTGGACCAAAATGCCCTTGTCCTTATTTCAATAGTTGTACGTTTTTTTAGGGAATAAGAAGTTACATCGTATTTAATGCCAAAAGTGATGTGTATGGGACCCTTTTTTGCACATGGGCAAGGACCAAACTTGTGGGGCCAACATTGATGTATGTGTATAATCCATGCTGCCCATCCTTTTTACCGTGTCATTTTAGGGCTAAGACCCAAATATCAGCCTGATCAAGAGCTTGTGTGGGCTTAAATATCAACAGCGGGTGCTATTTTAACCATTATTTTCTATTACGTGGCAGACACGAGCTTTGGATCAAGATGATATTTGGAACCCTAGCCCTAAAATGACACAGAAAAAAGGATGGATGGTATGGATTATTCACATACATCAATGTAGGCCCCGCTAGTTAGTCCTTACCAAGGCCTATAAAATGAAGACTACGACCCATATAGCATGACAACTATGACTCCTACCTCATGATAATCATGACCCTTACCTCATGACAACCACGACCCATATATCATAGCAACCATGACCCATACCCGGGTCGTGGTTGTAATGCGGTAAGGGTCGTGGTTATAATGTGGTAAGGGTCGTAGTTATCATGGGTCGTGGTTGTCATGTTATATGGGTCGTGATTGTCATGGGTCATAGTTGTCATGAGTCAGGTCGTGGTTTTCATGTTAAATGGGTCGCGGTTGTTACATGTTTACTTCCTTTACTACCAAATAAAACGATAGCCATTGGTACAATAGCCTAAGGCTCACAATGGGGTGATCCGTTCCGTCCACCTTGTCAGCCAGCTCGTTGTGGGCCCAAAAAGTCTTGACTTGGGTAGTGTCCACTTCTAATGAATATCATAGTGAGCCTAAAAAGTTTTAATTGTGGGTTTTATTGTCACCATTATTTTCTATTATGCGATCCACACGAGCTCTTGATTAGGTTGATATTTGGGCACTAACCCTAAAATGACACAATGAAAAGGATGGGCGACATGGATTATACACACACATCAATGTGGGCCCCACGAGTTTGGTCCTTGCCCACGCGCAAAAAAGGGTTCCGTACATATCACTTTCTTGGCATTAAATACGACGTAACTTCTTATTCCCTAAAAAACCGTACAAGTACTGAAACAACGACAAGGGCATTTTGGTTCGAGTAATTTTCGAAGGCGTGTCAAAAGGCCACCTATGGAATATTTGAAAGGTTGAATCTTTTTAGAGAATTTGACCATACATCGAGGCCAGTACAGTCAATTTCCCTTTATATATATAATATTATTAATAAAATTAATCAAACTCAAATTTGACTGAACTTGACTTTAACTAGCTCCAAGATGATGGACCCAGCAGATCTCAAGTATCTTGGGTCCAGAAAGATTGAGAGCCTACTCAAAAATAGTAGTTAGATGGCGTAAGAGCTAGATTGAGAGGGTTGTGTATTTTGTAGTACTGGTGGAAAGAGATTATCTTGCCATCAGGGGAGTTTGATGCAAATATCCGACACTTTTTCAGGAAGACCAATGAGATAGTATATTGGTTTGCGAGGAGGGAAAGCAATAGGGTGCTACCTATCATATACCCCAACACCTCGGGTAAGTTCCTCACGAAAACAATGGTACCTACCTATTATATACCCCTACACAAAGCACACAAATGAAGAACAAAATACACAGCTCCTACCATCTATCCCTACTACTTACAAGGCCTCAAGGCACCCACCCTAGCTGCATCTAATGATAAGAGACCTTTAATGGGACCTGAGAGATCCGTACATCTAAAATATTTCATGTTGGGAGCCCCTTCGCTGCCCATCCTTGTAAGAGTATCCACAACCTCATTCCTTTCTCGTAGGACATACGTCAGAAATAGAGAAGTTAATGGAAGAGAGTTTTTCGAGGATAATGCCCATCCGATATCACTCAAGGCCTTATCTCGAGCAAATTAGAAGCCACATCTACGACCACCCGAGAGTCCAACTCAATTATGATATTGGATAAACCCATTTCAGCACATATCTCCAACCCATCTACCATAGCTTGAGTTTTTGCTATCATGTTAGAGATCCGACCATATCACTTATGGAAGGCAAAGATTACCTTACCAAAGTGATCTCTACATATGCCTCTCCCTCCTTCCTCACTCAGGTTCCCTCGGGATGAATCATCCACATTAAGCTTTAGCCATCCGATTACTAGTCTAATTTAATGCATTGTAGTGTAGTAGACTTGTAAGATCGCAGAAAGCATAGGACAACCACTCATTTTAACGATTAATAGTTTTACATGCGATCCTATTGAATCATGAACTACTTTTCTGCATCAAACTACGTTATGGGATTCCCGTAAAACTATATAAAGTGGAGGGCCACTAACTACCCAAAATCTAGACTTGCAAACACACCTAATGTAGATTGACGGTCTCGACATGAAAGTGTTGTGAATTTGAAACCCATAAGACTACATAAAGCGAAATGATGAATCACAATATTTCCCACACCCACGAGAGACACTTAAGTTACTCTTTAACCATATGAGTATTTCAATAATGACATTTTGGTTAGAATTGATTAGTTCAAACGTATGTGTAATCAAAATGGTGAAGTGTCCATTGTTTTGGCATTTGGTTGCACACAACCTTTGCCTGTGAGGGGCATTTATAGACACCCTACTTAGAATAAGAGAGACTATTTCTTAAAATTTCAGTTAGACTTCAGAAACAACCTCCAATCATCGACTTTGAAAAATATTGCAAAACATATGAGTTAGATAGAAAGATTCTTCAAAAGCTTTTAGAGTAGACCAATGACTTCGATCGATGGAACCAGAACTAGACAAATCAGATCCAAACCGATCACTCGGATCCCCTAGACCTCCAACTACCTTTATACATGAAAAGTTGTACCAAGAAAAAGATAAAATAGACCGGTGGTAATAAAAAGATATATATATATATATATATATATATATATATATATATATATATATATATGGGAAAAGGTACTATGCGCTCGACCTCACGAGTTCGTCCCATGAGGTGGAGCTGTGTGGGCCCCACCGTGATGCATTTTGAACATCTACCCCATCAGTCAGATGCACCATTCCATCATGGACCTAGGTCTCAAAAATCAAGTCAATCCGTGACTTGTGTGGGCCACACCACATACAGAAGTGGAGAGGGGCCGTGCACCATTAAAACATTCATAACCATTTTTTAGGGCCCACCGAGATGTGGTTTGCAAATCCAGCCCATCCATTATGTGTGTCCCACTTGAATGAGGGTTCAGACCAAGTTTCAGGCGCATGCAAAACTCAGGTGGGCCCCACCAAGTGCTTTTATATGTTTTAACGGTGTCTTCACATAATTTTAGATGGTATGGCCCACTTGAGTTCCATATATGGCTGATTTTTGGGATATCCCATAATTTAAAGGGGACTCATCAAATGCACGGTGTTGATGGTCAACACGCATCACGGTGGGGCCCACACAGCTCGACCTCACGAGAGCTTATCGTCAGCTCGAGCGCATTGTACCTTTTCCCTATATATATATGTGTGTGTGTGTGTGTGTGTGTGTGTGTGTGTGGCATTACATTTGACTCAAGAGGTGGCAAGGGGTGTTTAGGCATAGAGAAATAAAGCCTTGAGAGTTTAAAGAATAAGGAAAGGTCCGGATCAGTTCAGACATTGTAAAACATGCTAGAAGGTTGCTCGATCTAAAAGAGATAAAAAGAAAGAAAAATAATAAGAAGAAGTAATCATTGAAGTCTAGAATATGGTTGAGATCAGAGATATTCGACCATCCATTTTATAAAAAATTATGTCTAATATCTCATTTTTCTTCTCACATCTCATTTTAGTTTGCATTTCACTCTACAGGTTCCTTCTATATGTGTAACATTTGTTATTTTCTTTTCCTTCTCTTTACGACATGAGTCAAGCTTATGGGTTTCTTAAAGCAAGACCATACCGAATCTTAAAAAAAAAATCCTAAAATTTTATAGAGTAGATATTCCATATAGTGCGGGTGAAAAATGGTGCCTAACCCATTTCTTTTCTGTCAGCAAGGCAGTTACTTAGAATCTACAACCACCAATGTTGTCATATCACATACACGATCGTGTGCAATCGCATATGCCTGTGCATATGATATTACAACAATCACATATGCGACCGCATATATATTTTTACAAAAAATTAAAAAAAAAAACTAAGGAAAAAATAAGATATATATATATATATATATATATATATATATATATATATATATATATATTTTAAGTGAAATAAAATTAAGTAAACAATGAATTAAATATAAAGTCATCAACATTCAAAAATATAGTTAACAAATAACACTTAACAAGTAACAAAAAAATGAAAAAACTTCTTATTTATTATTGATTGTAGAAAATAGAAATATAATTTATTTATAAGTTATACACTAACAAAATAATACTAAATGTTATATAAATTGATTTATTTGTCATAGTGACATTTGATTACTACCATCGTCATCATTGATGTCATCATCAGAGTCATCTCCTTTTTCCACATATACTTATTTTTATTCTGTTTCTTCATCATCTGTATGTATGAAATACTTCATCAACATTCAATGGTGGATCTTCAGCTTGATCATCATTTCCTCATTTTATCTCCTCAATCTCTTTCATGGGTTGATTGCTACTACTCACCTCCTCTCTCCTTCACCTTTGAGTGGAAATAAAAGTACATTCTCCAAGTGTCGATCCATATGTAACATCTTAACATGTGCTCATGTCAGTTAGTCACTAGCAAAGAGCAGGTCATCTATTTATACGAGCCACTATTATCTGCTTCTATCTCATCTAATTAGATAGGGTTATAGAAACCATTTTTTTTTGTCTTGAAATAATTCTTGTAATTTCTAATTGTATTAGACAGAAACTAAGCCATTGAGTTTCTTTTGTTTAAAGCTATTCTTTTTTTTTTTTTTTTTTTTAGTGTGAATATATATGAAAGAAAGTGCACGATGCATCAACTTAGCTTACTGTTACAATTATCCCAAACTATAATATACTAACATTTTCATTTTTTCAAACTTATCGACTTGAACGTGTTCCAGTTGCGCTCACAATTGTTAGCAGAATACGTGAGACTAAGAATTCTCAAGGTCAGCTTCTTTAAAGCTGAATCTTTCTTATTCGGGTCTACTCCATAGATAACCTAACAGTCATATGAGAAAATTAATTTAAGTAGATAGATTTTGTAAATTAGATTGTAGAAAGCTATTTATGAGAGATGATACATTTATACTACCTACTAGAAAATTTCATTGTCTGATGCCTGATAATGATATCCCTTGAAACTATGCCCTCACTCTTTGTATAGAAGTCTAGTAGAGCGGAGATCTTGTCATATTCTTCTCTATCTGGAACTACTTTTTCTAATATATCAACAAATCCAACCATATATATAATCTTTACTTCTTTTGGATTGGGAGAAGCGAACAAACATGTGATGCCAGGATGAACATGATGAGGTCGATCATCGTCTTCCTCAAGGATAACTACTCCGAATCCACGGAGCTTCTTTGGACTCCTCACAGAGACTTCTCGAATCCACCAGGAAAGAAAGCAAGAAAATAGAAATAAATTCTATAAAATTCAAAATTGATTAATGAATGAAATAAATGAGTTCACAACCCTTTGAATAGGAATACCAAGCAATGAGAAAGAAATCAGAAGCAAACTACAGCGAAAACTCCTAGAATTCGCAACTTAGTATAAATAGTAAACTTACTATTTATAGACGGTTGTGAAGTCTACTAGTGCGCAAGGTTTTGGGCCAAAAATAGTAAGTGTCCTATTTGGCTTCACCAAGATGTTCTCCTAATTTTTCTAAGCTCTTTTCTCATTGGGCGCAACTCCTAAAGCCCAGTGGATGAAGAGTTATAATCAAACAAAAACTTACTATTTATAGTAAAAACGAAATTAAAATAAGGAAACGACCGTCGATCCAGGGGTATTTTGCAAATCCGGCTTGCGCAACCTGGCATAGCAGGGTTGGTTGGCTAAAGTAGCTTCTTCTACCCCAAAATCATATATTTTACGCCTGATAATTCATTCCGGATTGTGAGATACTCCCGATCTAATGCCCCACGGTCCGGATCACTTCTGTCATCGACCATGCCTTTTCTGATCCATCTTGGCCATGAAACTGTCCATGACTCGCTCTACATCAACATGTTAGGTTAAAGATGTAGGCAGTTGAATACAATGGATATGACATTTGGTTGGCCTATCTTTTATCTATAATATTTATAATGTACTTGTAATCATACTCTTTATAATTAAAGTGGTCAATGATCTTATTTCTTACCTGCTCCATCGCATTATATATGTAACCTATTGCTGGCTTGTCATCTTCATCCACCAATCATAACATAATGACTAAGGGCTCAGATGCTTTTACCGCCTTTACCATTTGTGCAAATTTTTTAATGAAAATATTATTTGTTAATTTTATTTCCCTTTAGTCTTCTTTAACCAATGCCCATTTGTAAAATCAGCCGACACTACAAAGCTTCTAAATTTAGATTTTTTAAAAAATAAAAATCTTTGTAGTATTAAAAAGGTTGTAGTGAAAAGAATGACTACTGAAAGTAGCAAGTTATATCTAATATGTTTTCTCATTAAATGGAGAAGAAGGATGTGTTTGTACAAAAAGGTTTTGATTCTTCTAGAATTTACAATAACGTTTAAGAATAACTTATTTATATCTTTTAATATAAATTTAACACAATGGGCGGCACAAGGAGTCCAAAATAAATGGTGCCTCTTCTCCATAAGATGATGACTGACAACTATATACGAGACTGCGTTATTTGTAATTACCTAAATAATGCATTCCTCCACTGCATCCTTAACAATAAAGTAAATAAGTAATCTACAATATAAGAATTGCTCGATGCATTCATGAACTTTAAGAACATTTTACCAGTTAGATAATGATGTAGAGTGGCTCATGGACAGTTTCATGGCCAAGATGGATCAGAAAAGGCCCGGTCGACGACAGAAGTGATTCGGACCGTCGGACCTTAGATTGGGCGTATCTCGCAATCCGGAATGAGTTACCTGACATAAAATATATGATTTTGGGGTAGAACGAGCTACTTTAACCAACCAACCCCACTATGCCAGGTTACACAGCCCAGAATTGTGAAAAACCCCTGAATCGACAGTCGTTTCCCTGTTTTAATTTTGTTTTTACTATAAATAGTAAGTTTTAGTTTGATTATAACTCTTCATCCGTCGGGCTTTAGGAGTTGCGCCCAACGTGAAAAGAGCTTAGAATAATTAGGAGAATGGTTTGGTAAAGTCAAATAGGACACTTACTATTTTGGCCGAAAACCTTGCGCACTAGTAGACATCACGACCGTCTATAAAGAGTAAGTTTACTATTAATAGTAAGTTGCGGATTCTAGGAGTTTTAGTTGTAGTTTGATTCAGATTTCTTTCCTATTGCTCGGTACCCCTATTTAAAGGGTTGTGAACTCATTTTTAGTAATTAATTAATTAATTTCGAATTTATTAGAATTTATTTTTATTTTTTACTTTTTTTTTCTCGTGGATTCGAGAAGTCTCTGTGAGGAGTCCGGAGAAGCTCCGTGGATTCGGAGTAGTTATCCTTATCATGTTCATCCCTGCATCAGATAATTTATCAGAAAGTGTATGAGAGACCAATCGGATTTATCAGTCCATTCGTCGCTCATAGTGAACAATCATATATTTTCCATGATTCCTTATATTCGGCTATAAAGAATCATGTATGATTAACCTTGAATTTGAGGCACATGTTCCTCATTTCATTATATGAAAGAGGTTTAACCTCAAGTCCAAATTGACCTATTGCCTTAACCATAACTTTAAAGCCTTTTGTTTTAGTTGCATTTAAAGGATGCAACATCACTTTGATAAAAACACTTAGCGATATAGTGAATATTCGTTTTCCTATCTTTTTTGTTTATGCCGGTTTTCTTTGTTTGATTTTTTTTTTTTGCCCTCACCCATTTGTCGCCACATCCTTGGGGTGTGGTATACAACATTTATCCATGGACTTGTGCACACGAGCTCTTTTTGAGGCTAGTGGTGGTTTACACTGACCTGTCAACATAGGAGGTAGGGATAGCTTCATCAACTATATTTATATACTTGTGCGCATCTTGTTTCATAAATTTCTCTTGACGTAGGGCACTATTACATTTCTTTCTCAATCGTTTATCCATATACTTCATGATTTGCCTTCAATTTTTTATAATAATATTGTCACATGTTCTTGCATTTTATCCCAGTGTATGTGTAAGGTGTTGTTTGTACTGTGTAATGCCATTGGAACCCACATACTTGCATAACTCATATACTATGTGACTCTTATCCGTAGCACCATGATAGTGCCTATATTTCCAACTCGAGTCATTCGACTTGGATTTTAAAGAGGAACATTGGGAAGAAAACATGCTGTATTGATTCTTCTTGTTATAGCTGGTAAAAACTAAAAACTATAAAGACTAAAGAGATTTGAGAGAGAGAGAGAGAGAGAGAGAGAGAGAGAGAGAGAGAGAGAGAGAGAGAGAGAGAGAGAGAGAGAGAGTTACACAATTACATAAACATAAATACACAATTAAAAATAAAGTTTGAATAGAAAATTCTTGAATCTTGTAGTTGTAGACTTTTAGTCTTGTAATTAGAATTTAGATTATTGCATTCTTTGAACTCTGGCTTGATTCTTGAAAGTTGAATCTTATCTTGTAACTTGTCAGTTGTAAAAATAAAAAATGTTTTGATTCTTGAATGTAGAGAGAGAGAGATAGAGAAATGAATTTATAGATTGTAGAGATTGAGAATGAATGAATATAGATTGTCAAAATGAGAATCAAGAGATTAAAGAGATATATAAATAAGAATGAATTAATGTAGATTGTAGAGAATCTAGAGAATAAAGAATTTAGAATTTAGAGAAAGAGAGAGAGAATGTACGAATGAATGTTATTTAATTATCTAGTATCCAGTATCCAGAGAATGAATGTAATAAGAGAATGTCAAAAATGAAATGAATGAAATATGTAGAAAATGAAATGAGGGAATCTATCTAGAAACTTAAAATTATAAACTAGAAAGAAATAGATGTAAAAAATGAAATGAGAGAATGTAAGTTTAACTATGTAATATAAGAGACTTGAAATTTAATTTATTCTTGCTTCTTCTATTTTGATTCTTGATTGAAATTTGAAAGAAGTTTGAGAGAGTTGAAAGATGCAGAATATAAGAAAGAATGAGAGTACGAGAGTAGATGAGACTTTGAGTGAATGTAACTTACAAATAGAGGGGACCTGAATGCGATCAATATATATATATGCAAAAAGTTCAGATTTTACATATACTTGGAATTCTAATATATGTGATCGCATATATGCACTGATTGTATATGTCATCACCGTATAGATCAATCAATATATATATATATATATATATATATATATATATATATATATATATATATATATATATATATATATATATATATATATATATATATATATATATATATATATATTGTGTGTGTATATGTTATTGCATCTTTGCATATGTGACTGCACATGATAACATTGATGGCCATAGAGAAACTAATCATAGAAGTCACTCAGGCTGGGGGAATCTTTCAATTTTGCAAGTCATAAACGACTTTGCTGTGTGGTCAGCTGTAGATTCGGAACCTTATTTGATGGGTGACTACTCCAAATTTAAATGCAGTTCATTTAAGTTAATACCATATACCGTGCGTCGGTTAAAGAAAAAAGGAAAGCAAAAATAAAACGAAGGAAGAGTGGGATTGCGCTCATGCACCATTTACAACGACCCATTATGAATTGCTTATGATTCTAAAGAATTACTTTATATAAGGCAATTGTAACCATCCATCCATAGCTTAGAAAAAGGACGGGTATAGAAAATAACACCTGATCAGCGCAATTGTTGCATTGCAGCCCATGAAATGTACTCTTCCCTTGACAGACGGTTCAGATCAATTGATCAAACTATCCAACAGGACCGATGGTGAGATCTATCCAATTGATTCCCTTAACCACACAATGCAATTTGATCGTTGATCTCATTAGATAATTTATGGTAAGACAATGGATCTACTTAAAATAATCAATCAAGATAACCGGAACATATCTTTGATCTATCAGTGCATGTGTTCATTTGGTGACATGATGTTAGGATGTGAGCACGAAATCCAGTAGATAGAAAAATATCAAGTGGGCCAGACCATAGAGATAAGTGGGGATGGGACACCCACCTAAATTTGGATTAGGCTGATGGTGGCTCCACAGAGCTCTTTGTTGCACTGATGCCCTATCGTAGGAAATTCACCCCATAGGATGATATTTTGAGGGATAGTCCACCCACATTTGGGACCATCAAATCAACGGTCTGGATCACTCAACTATGAACTGAGGTCATAAAGATCATATGATACTTCTCTTAATCTCATCACAACTCATCACAATCCTTCTGGTGTTTCATCTTTTTTCTTCCATCTGTGCATCAGGAGACCACCAGACTGCAGATGCCCTTTTGGTGGACCACACGTGTGAACAATGAACAGTTAAAATGGATTACCAACGGTCTGAATTCATTATACATGTATGACCCACTTGATGAGCCCGCCTGCTGGATCTTTAGACCAACGTGCAGCCGATCGACCTGATGGATTGACAACTCATACGTCCGATGCAAGTGGGACCTGGAAAAACCTCCAGTTAGTAACTTCATCGATGATTTGTTGAATGAGATGAACTGAGATTGACTACAGCCCGGATTTTGAACTGTTCGGGCCGGGCTTGATGGGTTGGGCTTTGAATTATAACTTTGCTTGACCTGGCCCGGCCCATTGACAGCCCTACTGAAGACCCAAGAATGCTGTGGATCATATGATGGAGGCCTCTCTCTCTCTCTCTCTCTCTCTCTCTCTCTCTCTCTCTCTCTCTCTCTCTCTAACAATTTTCAAAATGGATAAAAGACGATCATATGATGCTGGCCTATTGGGACTGACCTCTATAGACGTGTCTGCAATTTTAGTTAATCTAGATCGCAGATCTGATGATTCTTACCATATATAGAGGGCCCACTGAAGCTATTAGATTGTATGATCCCATTATACTCACTCTATCTACAGACTAGGGAAAAAACAGAAGAAGAAAGAAAGAAGGAATGGGCAACATTCAAAGGGTGGAAAACGCAATAATAGGGAGGCTAGGAATGATCTAAGCGGTGTGAAGATGCTCCAGGCCATTAAGCTATGCGTGACTTCGTCCTTAACACCGAAGTGTTTAGTCGTACACTTGAAAGATAGCCCAGAAAATATAAGGAATGATTGTATAATTGGTTTATATGGATCCTGTCCGGTAGAGACCACAAGTAAAAATGACATTGCCAAAAATGGACAAGGTGAGATTTCCATTTCTTCATCAGAAGATGAGTCCCCTTTGAAGCCAGAATGGATTTTCCTTGATATCTGACATAATGCATGAAAGGGTCCTTGAACAACCATAGGGTCTTCTGAAAATCATTACGAAGCACTACTACAAGATGTTCTATTTTTCCATAGAAATGTGTTCGCTCAAGAAAAGTTCCAGAGGATGTTGATCGTAAATGAGAAGATTGTTTACGGAGAAACACTAATACGGATTCACATTCATATACATGAGAATTATATAGTAACAAGAAGAATCTTTGATTCTCTTTTGAAAAAAGAGAAATGGATTTCTTTGGAGTAATGAGACTATTCGAATTACGATACTCGTGGAGAAAGAATCGCAATAAATGCAAAGAGGGGGCATCTTGTATCCAGCAGTGAAGGGTTTGAACCAAGATTTCCAGATGGATGGGTCAATTTCTTATTTTTTTAGTACTTAATGTAATTATTTTAAATATTTTTACTATTCCTTGCAATTTAAATTTTATATTTGTTAACTATCCAGGGGAGTGAGCTTGAGCCTTTAAGTCTTTGTTCCAAGAGATTCAAATGGAATAAATATGAGTACAACTCAAATGGAATGAATATGAGTAGAATCATTTTTGACTCTTCTTCAATGGAAGACCCAACTTAAGTGCTACAACTATTGATATAAGAGAAAAGAAAAGCACATGCACGCACACAGACACAAACTTGTAAAAGCTGAAATATGTGAATCAAGGTTCAAATTATTATTTGCAACCATTACATATCGAGCAATAACCAACGATGTCGTCCATAAATGATATAGCTGCATTGGCCCAAAACATGTGTACCTAGCATATATTGAATGATGCCCAAAAATGAATTTTGGTTCCTTCATCAATAAATATCAGACAAACTGATGTAAAGCGGGTCGTGGACAGTTTCATGGCCAAGATGGATCAGAAAAGGCCCGGTCGACGACAGAAGTGATCCGGACCGTCGGACCTTAGATCAGGCGTATCTCACAATCGGGAATGAGTTAGTTGGCGTAAAATATATGATTTTGGGGTAGAACGAGCTACTTTAGCCAACCAACCCTGCTATGCTGGGTTGCGATGCCCAGAATTGCGAAAAGCCCCTGGATCGACGGTCGTTTCCCTGCTTTAATTTTGTTTTTACTATAAATAGCAAGTTTTAGTTTGATTATAACTCTTCATCCGTCGGGATATAGGAGTTGCGCCCAATGTGAAAAGAGCTTAGAATAATTAGGAGAATGGTTTGGTGAAGCCAAATAGGGCACTTACTATTTTTGGCCGAAATCCTTGCGCACTAGTAGACATCGCGACCGTCTATAAATAGTAAGTTTACTATTTATAGTAAGTTGCGGATTCTAGGAGTTCTTGTTGTAGTTTGATTCTGATTTCTTTCTTATTGCTTGGTACCCTTATTTAAAGGGTTGTAAACTCGTTTTTAGTCATCAATTAATCAGTTTCGAATTTATTAAAATATTATTTCTATTTTCTGCTTTCTTTCCTTGTGGATTCGAGAAGTCTCTGTGAGGAGTCCAGAGAAGCTCCGTGGATTCGGAGTATTTATCCTCATCACGTTCATCCCTGCATCACAATTGTAAGATTATCTGGATGCAGAAATCCCAGAGATTTACCTGTGCATAGGACATGGAGATCTAGGGTTCAGATGACTTACCTAACTGAGACGTCATCGATGTTATATAAGAATACCAAAAAACCAATGCTGTAATCTTCCTCTCCTACACCTGTATGCAGAATAATAGATGAGACTTAGACTTCTGTCGTTGTGTAGGATTGAGGGCCCAGTTCTCTCTTATATAGAATCTGTGGAGATGAGAGTTTGAAACCCATCACAACTCTCTCTCCTACTGCTCCACATTGTTGTATCTTAGTTTAACTTAAACACCCAAGCGTATCAGGCTATAGCACTCTACCCCTTATGCACCTTCACGCAGAGTATTTGCGTAAATCACATTGAAGTGGGGTCCACTGGTTTACATGATCACGCAGTCCAACAGTCAGATCAATCTAGACCGTTGATCAATGAGGCCCACCTTATAGAGTTCTAACAACAATGTCTCCTATCAACAAAATAAAAATAAAAATCTTCCACAAAAACGTTTCTTATATGTTGCACAGAAATGAGTTGGCATGGCAGGGATTTCCTGCTAGCCCACACACGTGTCAATCTGTCACAAGTGCGAGTGATCAAAACCATCGATTACCTGGGTGATTATAGGACAAACCTCAAACTCCAAAAAAGGTCGTTACGTTCAATCTTGAAAAATACTGACACACAAATGGCCCACCATCCACAGTTGATTTGGGATGTGGACAGTCTGGATTGCGGTAAAACTATGTCATGTGTCCAGTTGTAACAAAGTTTCGTACCATTGTATAGCCTTGCAACTATGACATGTGTATGATTTAAACAACTTATCACCATCCATATTTGAACATTCATTTTGGATGGACTGGATTAACATAAAACTATGCCATGTGTACAGTAGAAACTAAGTGGCCCACCGTCGACATTTTAGGGATGCAAATTGCCGAGTCCCTGCTGTTAGAAGCTAGGTGGGGCCACCGTGACAATTCCCTGTTCATCTGCTTGAAGCTAGGTGGGGCCACCGTGACAATTGTGAGAAATCTACCCTGTTCATCTGCTTATCTACCATGTTCATCTGTTTGCCAAATATGCTAGGATATGAGCTCAAAAATGAGGCTGATCCAAAACTCAAGTGGGCCGCATGATAGAAAAAGTGCCACCTTTGAAGCATTCATGGGCTAATAGAAGTTTTGAATCAATTTAATATTTTGTACTTTCAATTTATCCTAAGTAGGAATGACCTTATAAATGGTATCATGGCATCTAAACATCACAATAGACCTTAGAGAGGCTTAATTCTAGGCGTTTCACTGCTACTTTTTACTGTCGTGCGGCCTACTTAAGTTTTAGATCTGCCTTATTTTAGGCTCATGTAAGGATATAAGCACAAAATGAATGTATAGAGAGGATTTGTTACAAACATCCCGGACCACAGGAATTTACTATCATGCGGTGTCACACACAATGCACGTAGTCAATTTAGACACTTATACTAGTCCATATGTATAGTTGAAACAATATAAGTTGGCCTCCGTCACAGTTGAGTCAGTGATTTGGATCTTTTAGGTTGCGTGTAAGCATGCCATGTGTACGGATGAAACTGAGGTCGATTTCAATGCAAGAACGGTGGTGGTCTGCACAAGGTACTACATTTGAATAAGTTATCGATGCCATGCCGTGTTAGACTAGCTGTACTGTTAGGTATTTGTCCACGTAAGAATGATCGGTGACTTGTGTGTATCATTTATATACTGAAAGTACCAAATGACATAGGTATAGTGAGACATGTATTATTTATGTATTTACCGTAACAAATGTAGCATAGGTTGGGTACTTGAAAATTAATAATAGACATATTGCAAAGTGGGTGCGTAAACATTGAACGAATTGCAGGTATGACAGAATAGATGCTAGTGATGCACATACACGATCTGGATTTGAAGAGAAACATTGTGTAAATATTTTTTAGATGGTGGTAAACTAACATAAGAGTCCTGTTCGTTATTTACTGGCTTGAAAATAATTGTGTTTTAACTTTTTCTTGTTATCAATCAATTTTGATAATACTGTACAATTAAAGCTTACAAAAAGCAGCTTAAAATAGCATTATTCAGGTAACCACTTTGACAATAACAGATTAGTGTATTGAAAGTGAGATACGCTATGTTAATATCACAGTATTTATGTATATTATTATCATAGTTCATGCCAAACACAATATATTAGAGATAAATGAATATGTAAATGAAAGAAACAATAATTATAAATTATTTGTTTCTTGATAAAAGTTGCATTTAACGGTAGATTTTTGTGTTTTGCTTGCCAACGGTGAAATCATAAGGATATCATTTTTACATCAGTTCAATACCAAACCATAATAAAAATATACTGATGTTATTGTTTAGATTTGAGATTTTCTTTATAATATCATGAAAAATGCAATGATTATAAATTCATTTACCTATCTCCTAAATACAAGCATTTGACCAATGATTTTGGCGTTTGATTTAATAGTGGTAAAATCATAACAATTACATTTTCCTTTACATTATCATTACTAAAAATAGAAAAAATAAAAATAAAATCACTTACAAGCAAGTTATACTAGCTTGGCCAAACCTTCGGAACAATAGGCCACTTGTGTAGGACAACCATACCATAATACCCATCATGCAAACTGCAATTTTCTTGCCATGTTAGTTTGTTGGCCCACTAGAAAATACACATGATTTATAAAGCTTCTTTCCTAAATTTAAGTCGTACCATTGGACAACACAACAAATGGTAGATATCATCCGGCCTTCAATATTCCATGCTTCCATAATAATATTTTCTACAACCAAAAATATTAGATGATGACATGGTGGCCCATTTAGATTCCATGGTGGACTTTGGGTCCTTAATTACAAATGTCCAGACATCAATCAAAACGATGTTTGACTGATGTGAGTCATGTCTGTGGCTTAGATGAGGCTGTGACCACCTTAGGCTAATCTGATAAGTGCGGTGGTTTTGTCACCAATGATAGACTTAATAGCAACCATTCAATGAATCAGACGATATTGTGGACCACTCGGGTAGATTTCGGGCTGTTCTCGATGCCCACATCCCATCCTTTCAAGGGCGTTGGGCAGACAACATCAACATATAACTTATCCATGTCGATGCAACTTCCTGATGGGTCCGGCAGTGATACTGATTGGAGCAAAGTAGTCACATAACAAGGATTAAGAAAACTAAATCAATATGAGCCTTTCGATACTACTTTTCGTGTGTGGCTCCATCTTCCACTACTGTCCACGTCATTGTTGGATTATGCTACACGTGTCATGCGTAATCTTTTTCAATTGCTGTCGATTGCCTTCCACGTGTAGAAGTCTTGTTGCACTGATGTAGCCGGGTTGCAGACACTTTCATTGCTATGATGGACCAGAAAAGAGTTATTTGACGAATGTGAAAGTGATCAGGACCATAAGGACCAACAGGCATATCTTGCAAACTAGAATGAGTTATTTGGCGTATCATATGTGATTTTGGGTAGGAGAATCTACTTTAGCCAACCAACCTGCTATGCTAGGTTTTCCATATCAGATTTGGGGGATTCCATCGTATCAACTGTAGAAATCTAATTTTATTTATGTTTTTACTATTTATAGTAAGTTTTAGTTAAATCATAACTTTTGATCTGTTTAGTTTTTTGAGTTGTGCTCAACATGAGAAGTGCTTAGAAAAATTAGGAGAATAACATGGTTAGGCCAAATTGGACATTTACTACTTTTGGCCAAAAACCATGACGTTTAGTAGAAATCATAATGGTTCGTAAATAGTTAGTTGGAGTTTGATTCTGAAACTTCCTACGTTTGATATCCCTATTTAAAGGATTGTAAATTCGTTTTTATAATCAATCAATTTATTTTCAAATTTATTAGAATTTATTTCTATTTTCTATTTTTCTTCATGTATTCAAGAAATCTCTGTGAGTTATCCCTGAGGAAGGTGGTGATCGACCTCATCATGTTCATCCCTGCGTCATGCACTTACATGTACTGAACTTTACAACTTTTTTATTGAAGCTAGTAGAAATCTCCAGGGTATGCAAGTATATGCTGATAAGATCTGGACCCCACATGCATGGTGATAGCTATTGATTAGAGGTGAGCCCCGCACAGTAAGATTTATAAACCGTTGTAGTCTCTAAGGCTATGGTTGGTGAGATTTATGGATCCGCTAAGATTGCCAGTAACGTCTAACATACCTGACAGTGGGGTCGCCTTCTGATCACCGTCCAACCTTGAGTAGATGGTGATAAGTTTCGCCTAGGGGTGGCAATGGGCTGGGCTGGCATGTTGGGTTCAGGTTGTGGTCAGGTCAGTTTGGTCTTGGGCCTTGTAGTAAGGTCCATGGGTTGGGTATTGGGGTAGATTTGAAGAGCAATTAATAATGGTCGGGCCCAGCCTAGCTTCTTTAATATATGATGGTGTTTGGTGACCTGGATCAAGTCATGGAACATGCATCTGCTGCCTGGCTCGCCCTAAAATAATGATGATAATAATAACAAATAATAATGTATATAATAATAATAATAATAATTAGAGGTACCATTATTACAATAATAATAATAATAATAATAATAATAATAATAATAATAATAATAATAGTAATGAATAAAAGTACACAAACATGATAGAAGGTTGTAAGCCTGTTGCTTGAAGAAATGTCCTGTTGAGATCAATTTGTACGAGGGTGGCCCAGCTGATGCCTATGTATAGACTTTTTGAGTTGGGTTTTGGAGTTTTTACTCTGTGCTATGGACTATCTTCCTAACCATAGTTTGTGGGCCATTGACTGAAACTAGGATCTTCTAATCTTTATGATTTTTTATGGTAGACAACACTATAAGTATACAATGTTTAATGTACGTTGGTTGGAAGATATTTGACTGTGACAATGCAAATATATTCAGTTGTCTTGTGATGCACTAAATCCTGAAGATAATGATGCATTTTTTAAAATTCATTAGCATTTTGAGATTTCTTGCAACCAATAATCATTATAAATAAGAAAAATTAGAGAGGGAGAGTAATATGTGTTCACACTGCTCTTTTTCTCCAAATCTACAAGATATTGAGCCTCTTGATTAATATATGCTTTTATTTTGAAAGTCTTGGATAAGAAAAATTAGAGAGGGAGAGTAATATCCGTTCACACTTTTATTTCTCTCAAAATCTGCATAATATCAAGATATAATTACAAAACATAAGCAATGATAGCATTATAAAACAAACGATTCTTAAGTTACTTCTTTAAATGTATGGATGATATGACATGCACATGTATGGCGTGGGAACAATAACATATTATAAAATTTACACACAATATTGTTACCAACGAAGACGTCAATCATATGCATAATGGTTGGTCCGCAGCACAACTCAATAATGCTTGTCATTATATGCATGATTAGCCAAGTAACTATTATTCATAATTCAAACAACAGGTTGGTGATGTTAAGATACATCTATTCTATCAAAAGAAGTTAAACGGATCACGTGGCTCGTGGCAGCACATAGCGCCCCCTCACTAGTGGCCGTTGATCCTATTATGGGTTTGTCACCCAAAAGTCCAACTTATAAAATTAAATAATAGTAAGGGCCTAATGCCTAAGAACAATGACAAATAACGTAAGAGTTGTCACCCAAATATAAATGTGGGAAAGGCACAATTGTCACGCCTCGACATTTGGGTGCCTAAATCCAAGTTGACTAACGTTAATATATTTAGATTTATTACAATCTACATAATTCTATCAAATTTAATAGATATTCAAAGTCATTTACAAGGAAAATATTTTGAAAATAATATAATGTTTATTAAATTCGACTCTTTTGATAGTTTTCTTTTCTACATTGAAATTCGAAATTTAAACTAAACCTAAAAATAAAAAAAATAAAATTGAATTGAAATATAAATTAAACCTAATTTTATAGAAAGAAAGAAAGAAAAAACTAATAGTAGAAGCTCCCCTGCTCGTATTATTCCAGCTCTACGCCTGTGCATTTTTATATAGTAGGGTGAGCATAACAGCCCAGTAGGGTCATTTTTTACCCAAAATTTAAAATGTTCAGATTATATCAAATTTTTATTAACAAAAAAATAAAATACAAATAATAAAAGAACATAAATTTAAGTAATAGAATTGTAAAAATGTCATGCATGTGATACTTTCCATAAATTCTCATAAATAATATATGTCATCTCTTACAACACCGTACCCAAGTGGATGGCTACGTTGCATTAACGCCCATGCACCGGTACCTCATGGTGAGGGACCCATTTGTACATTAGATGTCAGACTACTGCTCCAGTTGTACTTTTAACGTATGTCCTTGCACACAATTGTACTCATACACCATACACAAAAGAGACTCCAAAGGATCCAGTGGATTCTAGGGTATTTCACCTAAGGGACACAATCGCCCTACTTGCTGGTTTTAGGGTCTTCCAGCCAAGGGACACAATCGCCCTACTTGCTTACGTTACATCCAACATATTAATATCGATGCTCAATGAATACTAAATATGCATGTAAGATGAATCATTGTTTCACAATCGCAAATATCAACATAAAACTATCATGAATTTATTCACGTGCTTTTACTACTTTAAAAATTATTATAAGAATCAATAATTATGAAATTATTAAAATATCAACGATATAAATTTTTATTTCTAATTAATAATTCTAAATATAATTTCATAGTAACTTTAATAATTAAAATACTTAAATATTTTTTTTATTACTATTATTAAATTTAGGAATTTCTAAGATATGATAATGTATAAGAAATTTTATTTTAAATTCTAACTATAATTAAATCAATTTTGTCTACTTAAATAATATTAAATATAATAAATCAAATCAATATAAAACAAATTATGTTTTTATTTCCTAAATTCTAAAATTTAAATTTATTTTAATTATAACATAAACTTAACAAATAATAATATTTTTTTTTAAATATTAAATTAAAATTTAACAAATTTATAGATCAAGTATTTTTACAATAAAATAAATAAATAAAATTTTATTTAAATTTAACTTTTAATGAAATTGATTTACATCATTCAAAGTATAATATAATTTATTAAATAAATTCTAAAGCTGATGAATTTGATTATTTTAATAACAAAATTTATTTAAATTATTAATTTCTAAAAGTTTAGAATTAAAATTAGATATATTTTTTTAAAAATATCGTTTTCAATATTATACTTTCAATAATTAATTAATTAAGTTATATTATATTCTAAGATAATTAAGATACATTTTTTTAATATATAAATTGAATATTAAATTTAAAATTTTACTATGAATCAAATCGATTTTATTCAACAATTGTTTCAATGTATATTTTAAAATTTCAACAATTAAGAGAAATAATTAAATAAATTTTAAATAAAAAGATCAATCACATAAATAATTTGTTTAAGCAATATTACTTTTAAAATTTGAAATAAGATGACATAATAATAGGCTAAAAATTTTAAACTTTAAGTTAAGATTACCTACTTGATTTGAAGTGTTGGACCAAACTTTATATAGTACACACCCAACGTATACACTTGATCTGCACAATGTCTAAAATCAAGTCTTGACCTACTCACACTTATGCACCATGCACACATTAACTACTGTTATGATTCTAAGGTGGGCCCACACTCAAACTTTGCTGGACCCACACTCCTACCATAAGCTCATGGCTAAACCCCTATTTATATGGCCTATATCATAAATGTGCATGCACGTGCTTCATATGTGTAACAAAATATGTGCCTTGGTGTTTCATGCATGAAAAATGAAAATTTAAAACTCCTATATTAATTACTAATTTTATTACTATATTTAATACTAAAACTAAAAAGTTCCAACATACATAAACATATCTCATGCTAATACATTTGCTTCTATCTAAAATAATGTGCACATAAGCAAAATATAGAAGTAGAATATCGTTTATTAGATGTGTGCTTAGATGGTTTAGATAATGAATGGTTTAGATTTCAAGATGGGCACTCCACATGGTGGATTCCATTTCAACAGTTCAGATGATACGGTTCGCCACTCGATGGTTTTGATTATGTTAACGTCTTGAAAAATTCCGTACAAAGACCCGTGTACCACCTCAGGCAGAAGTCACTCAGGACCAAATCTTTTAGAAATTAGACGAGTTTAACTAAGTGCTAAACTAGATTAGCTGTGAAATTCGCTTGAGTCACTTTAAATGTGATTTGCAAGACCCAAAACTTGTAGAATTATGGACGCTAGGTTACCCTAAAATCGAGGATCAATCTCATTACCCAGTTGCTCTCGGGAGCATATTGAAACTCCGTATCGGATTTGGACCGCACGTCGAAAGTCTGATTACTACGAAATTATATAATTAGGACCGCCTTACTGGGCTTGACAACCATCTCGGAAATCAACTCCAGATAGTGTCCCGAGGCTATTCGCTTAAACCTGGAGCGAAGAGTGTGAGAAGACGTGGTTTTCTTTAGAAAATTAAGTCTAATTTAAATAATCTGAGACTTGTCATTTGCGGGCCAAATATAATCAATCAGACCATCGGAATCTGACCCAAATACACCCTCAGATCAGGGAACATTTTCCATACATGTCCGTGTACTTGTAACCCTAATCGAGTTTCAGTGACCATTGAACTGAAACTGGTCCGCCACGTGTGATCTGGGAACCCAACTGGAATGGATACTTAACTCGACCTAGATCCATAGTCAGGGAGCTTAAGTCCGACCTTTGGCTCAAGGGGGGGCTTTGGAAGTGCTCCGTTGAGCTGAAACAGATGCCCTTTGGACATAACTTAAGTATACTTTGGCCCTAAGGCCATTTTCATCAGTTTTAGGCCTATATAAGGACCTTAAACCCTCTCTCACTCACTCCATATGAATTTGAGAAAACCCTAGGAGAGAGAAGAGAGTAAAGAGTGAGAAAGTGTGAAAGAAGTGGGAGGAGATTCTTGTTGCTCTATCCTACTATTCTACGTGCCTACCCATCATTATTGTATCACTTTTCCGGCGATTCTGATTCCGTTTTCGGGTAAGAAATCCTAACCCTAATCAGTTCTAGAGATTCAACTAGTGCAAGTGATGAAATAGCTAGACTATTTCATGCCATAGGTTGTCGTTCTACCGTTGATAAAGACTTAGTGTTTAAACTGAATCTGTTACTCGCTTCTATGTCATAAGGTGCGGACTATAGATGTATAGGTTATGATTTTCAAAGCTTTCAATGCCAGATAATGATAGATTCCTGATGTAGATGCTTTTCACATGCATAAGTGATGTCCGTTTCATCATTCAGTTATACGTTATTTAGGTTGAATATACTGTATTCCTTGTATTTGTAGAAAATATTGTATATGTATGAGATATGAAAATGTGTTTGCCATAATTAACTATTGTGTGTATATGCTAGTTGTATGTGTAACAACTCCTCGGTGAAAGGATTCGCCCTAATACATGTTTTGGCTAATATACGCTATGTATGTTAATAGGTGTAGTCTAAGTGTTTATAACAATGTTTGTATGAGTAAATACTTAGGAGATAGTGCTTTAGGTAGGTGTTGAGATAGGATTCTCAAATACCTTAGAGATGTATATGATTTCCTCCATGCAAGTTGTTTAGTTTAATCGCTTACTTATGAAATGTATGTGTTTGTATTTCCTGCTTATATTGTGCTTTATAACATGCTTGTTAACATGTTTGAATTACTTTGTTAATTCTGCTTTGACTACTATACATGCTTTCTGGTTAAGGATTGAATGTGATTGTGGCTATGTTATAGTCCAGGCAATCGGTAGCCGGCTTTGAGGTCGTGGCTAAGATTCATTCGCCACGTAGGACGTGTTTGACGAACCCGAGTCATACTAAAGTTGTCGGCAGTGGTTAGGCGACACGGAGGGCTTATGCACTTCATGTCAATCAACTTTGGGTGCGCTCGTGCTAGTCGAGCCTGTCAAGTAACCCGATGTGCCGATGTATGTTCACCATGTATGGACGCTATTGTTTGAACCTAAGGTATCGAACTCACCAGTGAAACCCCGTTAACCTTAGTACCTCGATCTGCTAAGACTCATGAGCCGGACATGGTGGTATGAGACACCGTGGTCGAGCTGTCGGCCTACGCTAGAGCGACGAGCCTCCCCGTAGTGACTAGTAAGCAACATCGACTCGTGAGTCGAATACGGTGGTATGGGACACTGTATTTGATCTGTCGGCCTACACTGATTTGGTGACGAGCCCTTTGTAGTGACCTCGAGTATACTTTGAGTCTGCGTAGAGGCCACGGGCCTTTCCGTAACATTTAGAGTATAAACTAGGCCTGCATTGATTTGGTGATGAACCCTTTGCAGCGATCTAGAACCATAACATCGTATGAAATTTCCTAGGACTGATGACCCTAGAATGGATCATCGTTTGGGAAATGACATAAGGGAGGTACCTTATTTTACTAATCCTACTGTATGAAAAGGACTAATAAGAACTTGGTAATCATATACATGCACTGCATTATGCGTGCGTTCAGGTGTAGCAGGTCAAGCACTGAGGCAGTGTTGTTCATGCACGAACGTGAGATGAAGTCATTGAGGGAGCGTAGGCGAGGGCATGCATCATATATTCATACCATTCTTGCATTAACAAGAGTACTTAGGGATGTGTGATTTACTGCTTTATCATTACTGCTTAATTGAATTGATAACATGCTAACCTTTGCTTTATTGTTCCACTGAGTTGATCACTCACTCCTGTGTTACGGGACGATGTTTTAAACACCAACTACACTCTGTCTTGATTTTAAATGACGACGTGACCCCTGAGGTGGAGCCTGACTACTACGATGATCAGGACGAGTTCTCTTATATGCAGTTCTCTGGTGGCTTCGCTTAGACTATCCGGATTGACAGGGCTACAGGGATTATCATTGTAGTTGTACTATTTTGACATTTTGATTTTTGAGACTATTACATGTATATGGTGACTCAGTGATGTATTCATACTCTGGAGACCGATCGTGATCTTTGACTTATATATGTGTATTTATGTCTTTCAGTCTTCCGGTTGCATTTTACAACTTGATCTGGAGTATGAATTATTGTTTTGGTATAATCCCACTCATGATTAATGAACTAACACAGACAACATTGAATCATAAGCATATATGTTGCATAAGTGATGTTTTGGAATTCGGGAGTTGAGTTGTTACTCGACCCCCGATTTTCAGGGCGTTACAAGTTGGTATCAGAGCATGATTTAGATTAAATCGGACTTGGGTTATGGTCACACAATGTAAGTTGAAGCAAAATCAACTTAGGTGGGTGCGAGAAAATGTAGAAATAGTCATAGGAGTCCCGGTTTTGCCAATTGGCGAAGTTCACCGAAAGCGATCGCCGAGATCAAATCCGTACACCTCTGTGATTGCATGAGATGACCCCGGATCATTTCTAGACCGTCTATTGATGGGTTTAGATCACAAATGACCCCACCCCAACCTTTAGAAATCGCTAAATGCGAATGTACATCAAATAGTATCCGAACTAGCCCGAATTGACTCAAAACGGGTGTGGGGCCTAAATCGGGCACTTCCGGGGGGACCTAGGATGGAACCCGCTTGCATTTAGGGTTAGAGGGGTAGGAGGACCTTGCCCAAATGGCAAGCCCTCGCCAGTTTCTCCAGGGACCAGCGAGGACCTCGCCGGTTCGGCAAGGCCTCGTCGTCAAGCGGGCTCAGCAGGGCGGGCCGCTTAGGCCGATCGAGTTTGGGGCATTGTATGGTCCACTGATGTAGGGGGTTTTGGTTAAAACCCTTCTTAGGTCGCCCCTTGTTCATAAAATACCCTCCCAAGCTCTCTTTTCTATCCCAAACTTCAGATTTTTCACAAAAATCGCCCCTCCAACCTCTTCCTCTTTCGTTTTCGTGCACCACACCTATCACCCTGTCAAGACCCTCCTCCATTGCTGCCTACCATCTCCATTCTCTCTCATTTGAGCTCTTAAACCCCCATTTAAGTCTCAAATTCATGTACACCTACTAACCCATCCTCTTTTGTCATCTTCCTTCTTTATTCCCTTTCATTTGGGCCTTTACACTCCCCTTGGAGGCTCAAATCCATGGAGACCTAAAGACTCCAACATTTTTCTCCATTTTTCTTCACTTTCTCCATGACTCTATTCGAGGTTATTACGGCCATTTTCTCAATTTCCACCTTTCTCTCTCTCATGGAAAAGAGAAAAGGTGCCATGGATGAAGCCGGGCCTAGTCGCCCCACTTGTTCAAGGAGACCGAAGGGCGCTACCGCAAGCACGGGCGTTAAACGTGAGCTACGGACTAAGCAGGACCTCGATCCCCAGGCTCCTCTCCCAAGAGCTCTACTCGCGGAGTTGTCCCATGGAAGATACGTGGACCGTAGGGTCCTTTTTTAAGCACACGTGGATGAGCGACTCTTTGGAGAGTATTTGTTATTGGAGTGCTTGGGTGAGGCCGGATGGGGCCCTGTGTTTGAGGGAAAATATCGTGAGAAGGTGGGTACTATCCGAGCTTTCTATGCCCATATTCGAGAGCCTACGCTGGATCCCTTGTAATTCAAGTTCCTATTTGGAAGAGATCAGGAGGCCACAATTGACGCTGACCTGATAGCTGACTTATGGGAATACTGCTTGGCCAAGTCCACGCAAGCGAGACTAATTTGAAGAGCGCACGTGAAAGGGATCGCGGTACGCGTTTCCTTTGTGGCCGACTGGTCCAGTGGTAGCCCAACAATAGCCTCTTGGTGTCAAACATGATGGACGATTTCCGTCTGCTTCACCATATCTGCATGTTTAATGTCTACCCCAAGTGGAGCAATCGCAGTGAGTGTAGGCGTTTGATGGTAGATTTTCTATACCAGGCGGGGCAGGGAGAGAAGTTGTGCATGCCCACGTATGTTTTGCGACTGATCGTTCTGACCGCACGCTCAAATAGAAGGACTAATTTGCTCCCCTTTGGCCGAATTATATGCAAGATTGCACGCGAGTTCGGCTATAGTCTGGGCACAGAACTCCCAATGCCGCAACATTTCATCAATGAAACTACTCTCAATCAGATGGAAATCGGGCCACGACAGCGACAAGCCCAACTTGAGGAGAGTGAAGATGAGACGGAGAGTGAAGAGGAACATAGTGATGATGAAGGTGGAGCTGAAATAGGAAAGGAAGTGAGTGAAAAAGAAGAGGAGGCCCAGGACACGGAGGAGAGCTCCCCTCCTACAGCACTGGAGTAGGACGCTGATCGGGCTGCTAAGGATGCTCGTTTAGCTCGACTTGAGGAGGGTTAGGCTGTCCTATGACAGGGTCAGGTGGTCCTACGACAGGATCTGATGGATCTTCGAGGCCTTATGAAGTACAAGTTCAAGAAGGTGACTCGCACTTTGAAGACTATCCTGTGCTGTCTGCAGGATAAGGGCGCCCCTCCTCCATCGCCAGACTCGGATGTCTAGTCATCCCTTCCATTGTCTTATAACTTGTGTTGGTTACTGCTTTAGGTTATGTTTGTGTTCGTGTTGATGGGCCTAGAGTCGAATGTTTTCAGTGTTTGAAGCTTTGATTGTATTAGCTCACATGCATCTTCTGTCATGATTCATATAACTCTGTATTCCATGTATTATGACAAATTTTGGTAAATGAAATGCAAGCAATCCCTTTTGTTATGAAGTGTGTAGAATGCTTAAAGGATTGTGTATTGTTATGCTACATCTTACACAAATTGCACCTTATTTCTTATAGGACATGCCACGGAAGGCCAAGTAGAGCACGGCACGTCTCGCAGTTACTGGTTCGATGGATAAGGCACATCCTTAGAGTGATGGTCATACGAACCCTGGTTTGGGCCCTGTTCGTGAGGCTATGCCTGAGTCTCAGCCATCTACTGGTCATGCAGTTAGACCGCCACCGTACACACCACCGGTTCGTGAGCAGAACCGTGCGTCTTCTTCAATGCAGCATGTGCCTCAGTCTGCCCCACCTACAGATAGGTTGGAGCAGTTGATGATGATGATGCACCAACAGCACCAGCAGCACTTAACTACTATCGCAGGGGCCCTAGCTCAGGGTGAAAGTGCTGCTCCACCTTCACCATCTGTACGCCCTGTTAAGGCAGTACGACCTTTTGATCAGGATAAGGGTGTGCCTCCCCCTGCACCTGCTGCATACCCTATGGGGAATCTGGGTACGAGTGGTCTCCTCAAGCGATTCCAGCGCTTGAGACCTCCTACCTTTACGAGTTCTCACAGACCCGAGGAGGCCGAATATTGGCTCGACCGCATCTCTAAGATGCTGAGGATGCTACATTGTACTGAGCAGAAACAGGTCAAGTTGGTCACCTTTATGTTTGAAAAGGAGGCTAGCCTGTGGTGGGATAGTGTTCTGCGGACAGTTACAGTTGGCTATATATGGACATGGGCAGATTTTGAGTTTCGTTTTCATGCGAAGTACTATCCTCAGACGTACGAGCACGAGAAGGAGAATGAATTCTTGCGCCTCAGACAGGGAGGCATGACAGTGACAGAGTATGAGCATCGGTTCAAGGAGTTGGGCCGATATATTTCTACGATACTTGTTGACGCACAGATGTAGATGTGGCGCTTTTCCGAGGGCCTGCGCCTTGATATTCTCTTGAAGATGTGTTGTGCTAGCATACCCTCCTATGCTGAGCTAGTACACATGTCTATACGAGCAAAGCAGGACGGGGACCAGTTGACACGTTCTCGTGGGGCTATCGTTACTAGACCACGACTAGATATGCTGAGTAAGCCATTCCTCGGTAAGAGGCCTCGCACAGACTCTCGTCTCAGGATTTTGGCACCACTAGTTCCGATGCGGCGATTGGGCGTGACCTGTACCTACTGTGGGAGGCAAGGCCACCCAGTGGAGAGCTGTTTCGCATGTATGAGAGACAATGGGTTCTCGTCGCCGCAGAGGATCTATCGCACTCGCCCTCAGACTATATCGGCTCCACCCCTGTGTACTGTCCCTGCATATCCATCATTCTGACCCCCTGCACCTCGATTTAGGCCACCTCGGCGACCTATGGTGCCTCAGCTCAACCGACCTCAGTAGGCACGCGTCCATGCCCTTACAGCAGAAGAGTAAGAGACAGCACCTTCAGCACCTATGGCCTTCGAGATTCTTGCAT
This sequence comes from Magnolia changhungtana, assembly GCA_030180095.1. Classification (NCBI taxonomy): domain Eukaryota; kingdom Viridiplantae; phylum Streptophyta; class Magnoliopsida; order Magnoliales; family Magnoliaceae; genus Magnolia; species Magnolia changhungtana. The sequence goes on along the minus strand of JASAUF010000161.1, from coordinate 7,394,334 downwards.
GTGTCCAAGGTACTCCTGTCTTCTTATTAGTGGACACTGGGTCCACTACCTCCATCATTTCATGTGCGGCAGTTAAGCGTCTAGCTTTACATACTACTCCCATGAAGGGAATGAGATCACTACTGCTACTGAGACTTTTTTAGATGTCACATGGACGTATGAGGGTTGCTCAGTAGACTTGGGTAGCAGGACAATATTCGTTGACCTCATTGTCGCCCCACTATGGAACTACAACATTATCCTCGGTATGGACTGACTCACCGAGATGAAGGCAGAGATTGATTGCGATAATCGGGTCATGACAACCAACAGACCTGATGACACGGTCTTTAGTTTTCCAGTGCAGGTTAGTTGGCCATGTCGTGTTAGATGTTACGCCGCTTTACTAGAGTATGTTGATGGGCTGACGTTAGGGAACATGCCAGTAGTTCAGGAATTTGAGGATGTGTTCAGGACGATCCATGGATTACCTCCTCAGTGTGAGATCGATTTTACTATTGATCTTGTGCCTGGTGTGACCCCCATTTCATTACCTATGTATCAGATGCCTCCATGTGAGATGGAGGAACTGAGGAAACAGATTGATGGACTCATAGAGAAGGGCTTCATACGACCCAGTGTGTCTTCTTGGGGAGCACCTGTGTTGTTTGTCAAAAAGAAGGATGGGTCGCTACGATTATGTATTGATTACCGCAGGTTGTACTAATTAACCATGAAGAACAAGTATCCCTTACCTAGGATAGACGATCTGTTTGATTAGTTGAAAGGGGCGCGATACCTTTCAAAGATTGATCTATAGTCAAGGTATCATCAGTTGCGCGTCAGGGATGAGGACGTGCAGAAGACGGCCTTCAGGACCAGTTTTGGATATTATGAGTTCCTCGTGATGTCGTTCGGTCTTACGAATGCACTGCCGTGTTCATGGATTTGATGAACCAGGTATTTTGGCCATTTCTATACCGATTTGTCATCGTGTTTATCAATGACATCCTGATATACTCTAAGAATCGAGAAGAGCACGAAGAACACTTACAAGCAGTCTTAGGTACTCTGAGGAAGAACCAGTTGTTCACATAGTACAAGAAGTGTGACTTCTGGCAGGAGGAAGTCAAGTTCCTGGGACATGTGGTGTCCAAGGAAGGGATAGCGATGGACCTTGCTAAGGTAGCCACGGTTCAGGACTGGAAGTAGCCTGGTTCGGTTACTGAGGTGAGGAGTTTTCTTTGTCTGGCGGGGTACTACCGATGATTCATTCGAGATTTTTCAAAGATAGCTAGACCGTTGTCTCAGTTGACACGGAAGGATCTGAAGTTCGCCTGTAATGAGAAGGCGAAAACAGCTTTTCAAGAGCTGAAGGACAGACCGACGTCCGCCCCTGTGCTAGTATTGCCAGAGCAAGGGGTCAGGTATACTATATACACTGACGCGTCTCGTGTTGGTTTGGGCTGCGTCCTTATGCAGAAGGATAAGGTGATTGCATATGCCTCGAGATAGTTAAGGAAACATGAGGAGAATTATCCTACACACGACTTAGAACTGGCAGTCGTCATCTTTGCATTAAAGCTCTGGAGACATTACCTCTACGGAGAGGAGTTCGAGCTTTTCTGTGACCACAAGAGCCTTCACTATATATTCACTCAGCGGGACTTGAATATGAGGCAGCGCCGATGGATGGAAACCTTGAAAGACTTCAAATTTGAGGTGTCCTACCGTCCTGGCAAGGCCAACCTTGTGGCAGACGCATTGAGCCATAAGAAAGCGATAGCATTTACAGCTCCGCTGATGGTTGAGGAATGACACATGGTGGAGTTCATGCGGGATTTCGAGCAGAAACTCACCGTGGAGGAGCCATTCGAGAGTGTCGCGCACATTCAGGTGCGGTCACTTATTGATGATAGGATTGTCGAGGCCTAAAAGGGCAATGCACGATTGTCTGAGCTTCGAGAGCAAGCTAGCTATGACGAGGACTTCGAGTGGAGAGTTGGCACAGATGGGGGCCTACGATACTGTGGCCGCCTATGCATCCCAGACATTTATGACTTGAGACAGGAGATTCTCGAGGCTACCCACAGATCGAAGCTTACGATGCATCCTGGTAGCACGAAGATGTATCAGGACCTGAAGAGGTCGTATTGGTGAGATAATATAAAGGCTCATATAGCCGAATATGTCTCCCGTTGTCTCACGTGCCAGCAGGTCAAGCCTGAACATCGTCGACCTCCTGGACTGCTTCAGCTCATGCCCATAGCTGAATGGAAATGAGCCTTTATCTCTATGGATATCATATCGATGCGGCCGAAGACGAGGAAGGGACATGATTCCATCTGGGTGATCGTAGATTGGTTGACAAAGTCGGCTCATTTCCTTCCGATCAAAGTTTCAAACTCTGTAGACGAGTTGGCCAAATTGTACATTAAGGAGATAGTGCATCTGTATGGAGTTCCCTTGGAGATTGTGTCAGACAGAGACACGCGATTCACATCTATCTTCTGGACTTGTATCCAGGAAGCGATGGGTGTGAAGTTAAAGTTTAGTATCGTGTTCCACCCACAAACCGATGGGCAGACGGAGCGAGTGAATTGGAATTTGGAGGAATTGCTGTGGGCTTGTGTTTTGGACTTCAAGGACAGTTGGGATGACTGTCTCCCATGTGTAAAGTTCGCCTATAATAACAGTTTTCACACGTGTATTGGTATGGCTCCTTACGAGGCCTTGTATGGACGCCCTTGCCGAGCACCACATTGCTGGGTAGAGGTTGGCGAGCGCAGTTTGATTGGCCGAGAGTTAGTACAGGTGACCTTAGAGAAGATTGATATTATCAGGAGTTGACTTCTTATAGCGCAGAGCAGATAGAAGAGTTATGCCAATACGAGATAGCGACCGCTTGAGTTTGAGGTTGGAGACCATGTATTCCTCTGAGTTTCCCCCAAGAAGGGAGTCCTTCAGTTTGGCAAGAAGGGGAAACTTACACCGCGGTTCATTGGCCCATTCCAGATACTTGACTGAGTGGGTGTGGTGACATACCGTCTTGCTTTGCCCACTTCACTTGTAGGTGTGCATAACGTATTTCATGTTTCCATGCTAAAGAAGTATGTTCCTGATCCTTCCCATATCATCAAATGAGAGCAGGTGCAGTTGAGCGAGGACGCTACGTATGTAATGCATTCGACACGTATCTTAGATAGGAAGGAGTAGGTGTTGCGTAGCAAGGTCATCACACTTGTGAAGGTACTGTGGACACATCATACTGAGGAAGAGGCTACTTGGGAAACTGAAGCCGATGTTAGAAAGAACTACCCTCAGTTTCTCAAGGAGTATGAAAAGGTACTAATTTCGAGGATAAAATTTTTCTTTAAGGGGGGTAGATTGTAACGTCTCGAAAAATTCCGTACAAAGACCCGAGTACCACCTCAGGTAGAAATCACTCAGGACCAAATCCTTTAGAAATTAGATGAGTTTAACTAAGTGCTAAACTAGATTAGCTGTAAAATTTGCTTGAATCACTTTAAATGCGATCTGCAAGATCCAAAACTTGTAAAATCATGGATGCTAGGTTACCCTAAAATTGAGGATCAATCTCATTACCCAGTTGCTCTCGGGAGCACATTGAAACTCCGTATCGGATCTGGACAGCACGTCGAAAGTCCAATTACCATGAAATTATATAATTAGGACCACCTTATTGGGCTTGACAACCATCTTGGAAATCAACTCTAGATAGTGTCCCGATGCTATTCGCTTAAACTCGGAGTGAAGAGTGTGAGAAGATGTGGTTTTCTTTAGAAAATTAAGTCTAATTTAAATAATCTGAGACTTGTCATTTGTGGGCCAGATATAAGCAATCAGACCGTCAGAATCTGACCCAAATACACCCTCGGATCAGGGAACATTTCCCACACATGTCCATGTACTTGTAACCCTGATCGAGTTTCGGTGACCATTGAACTGAAACTGATCCGCCATGTGTGATCTGGGAACCCGACTGGAATGAATACTTAACTCGACCTAGATTCATAGTCAGGGAGCTTAAGTCCGACCTTTGGCTCAAGGGAGGCTTTGGAAGTGCTCCGTTGAGCTGAAATAGATGCCCTTTGGACATAACTTAAGTATACTTTGGCCCTGGGGCCATTTTCATCAGTTTTAGGCCTATATAAGGACCTTAAACCCTCTCTCATTCACTCCATACGAATTTGAGAAAACTCTAGGAGAGAGAAGAGAGTAAAGAGAGAGAAAGTGTGAAAGAAGTGGGAGGAGATTCTTGTTGCTCTATCCTACTATTCTACGTGCCTATCCATCACTACTGTATTGCTTTTCCAGCGATTTTGATTCCATTTTCGGGTAAGAAATCCTAACCCTAATCAGTTCTAGAGATTCAACTAGTGTAAGTGATGAAATAACTAACCTATTTCATGCCATAGATTGTCGTTCTACCGTTGATAAAGACTTGGTGTTTAAACTTAGTCCGTTACTCACTTCTATGGCATAAGGTACGGACTATAGATGTATAGGTTATGGTTTTCAAAGCTTTCAATGCCGGATAATGATAGATTCATGATGTAGATGCTATTTCACATGCATAAAGTGATATCCATTTCATTTTTCAGTTATGCGTTATTTAGGTTGAATATACTGTATTCCTCATATTTGTAGAAAATACCGTATACGTACGAGATATGAAAATGTGTTTTCCATGATTAACTACTGTGTGTATATGCTAGTTTTATGTGTAACAACTCCTCGGCAAAAGGATTTGACCTAATACATATTTTGGCTAATATACGTTATGTATGTTAATAGGTGTAGTCTAAGTGTTTGTAACAATGTTTGTATAAGTACTTAGGAGATAGTGCTTTAGGTAAGTGTTGAGATAGGATTCTCAAATACCTTAGAGATGTATATGATTTCCTCCATACAAGTTGTTTAGTTTAATCGCTTACTTATGAAATGTATGTGTTTGTATTTCCTCCTTATATTGTGCTTTATAACATGCTTGTTAATATGTTTGAATTACTTTGTTAATTCTGCTTTGACTACTATACATGCTTTCTGGTTAAGGATTGAATGTGATTGGGGCTATGTTATAGTCCAGGCAATCGGTAACCGGCTTTGAGGTCGTGGCTGAGATTCATTCTCCACGTAGGACGTGTTTGACGAACCCAAGTCGTACTAAAGTTGTCGGCAGTAGTTAGGCCACACGGAGGGCTTATGCACTTCATGTCAATCAACTTTGGGTGCGCTCGTGCTAGTCGAGCCCGTCAAGTAGAGCTGTACACGAGCAGATTAAGGCTCGAGTACTCGCTCGACTCGACTCGGAATACTCGACTCGCCTGAGTTAGAGCCGAGTACGTGCGCGTTTTCACTGCTCGTTTAGATTACGAGTAGAGTATGAGTCTAGAGGTACTCATCTCGGTACTCGACTCGGTACTCCACTCGTACTCGACTCGTACTTGTATATATAAGCCCGCCCAAAAAAAACCTTACCCCACCCACCCGTCATTTTCAACCAGCGAGCAGCTGAGCACCAAAAAAAAACCCTACCCCACCCACCCATCATTTTCAACAGCGAGCGCCCAAACCCGTTTGAAAAAAAAAACCTCTCTCTCTCTCTCTCTCTCTCTCTCCTCTCCCTCTCCCAGTGCCCTTCCGGACTCCGGCCGTCCCTCTTCTTCCCTCTCTCTCTCTCTCACTTGCCCCTGTCCCCTGTTTGGCGGTGCTAGACCTTACCGCTCGTCCCTGCGGCCTGTCCGGTGACGGAGCTCATCCCTGCCACTTGTCCGGTGTCGCACTTGTCCCGCTGTGTGCCACTCGTCCGTCATCGCCCGCTCGCACGTAACTACGGTCGTTCTGGCCGCTAGCGCTCGGTAATGTGCGGGTTTGATTTTTTATTTTTTATTTTTAGAAATTGTTTAATATAGTTTTGGGATTAACCTAATATTTGGGATTAACCTAATAAAATGATCAGGAAAAATTGGTGGACGGTAGGAATGAAACACATACATCACGGTGGGGCCCACAGATCACCGACTGCAGGGTCACTAGCCGATCCATTTTTGCCCTGTGCCCCCACCATGATGCATGTATTTTATGCACACTATCCATCCATTTTGCCACACAGTGGAGCGCACCACAGGAAACAGTTGTGATTCCTTTGGGGTGGTCCACTTGAGATTCGGATCTGCCTCATTTTTTGGATCCCACGGTAGGTACAGCACAGAAGTTTTGGATCAAAACTCGGACTCGACTCTACTCTTTTACTACCGTACTCGGCTCGTACTCGGGCAAGTAGAGTATGAACAGGGGGTCCCTGCTCGTTGGCCGAGTAGAGTCAAGTATGAGCAGCACTCGGGCGTTAAGAGCCGAGTACGAGTAGGGCGATACTCGACTCGATTCGACTCGTGTACAGCTCTACCGTTAAGTAACTCAATGTGCCAATGTATGTTCACCATGTATGGACGCTATTGTTTGAACTTAAGGTACGAATCACTAGTGAAACCCCGTTAACCTTGGTACCTCGATCCGCTAAGACTAATGAATTGGACATGGTAGTATGGGACACCGTGGTCGAGCTATCGGCCTACGCTAGGGCGACGAGCCTCCCCGTAGTGACCAGTGAGTAACATCGACTCGTGAGCCGAATACAGTGGTATGAGACACTGTATTCGAGCTGTCAGCCTACACTGATTTGGTGACGAGCCCTTTGTAGTGACCTCGGTATACTTTGAGTCTGCGTAGAGGCGACGAGCCTTTCCATAGCGTCTAGAGTATAAACTAGGTCTGCACTAATTTGGTGACAAGCCCTTTACAGCGATCTAGAACCATAACATCGCATGAGATTTCCTAGGACTGACGACCCTAGAATGGATCATCGTTTGAGATATGACATAAGGAAGGTATCTTAGTTTCCCAACCCTGCTGTATGAAAAGGACTAATAAGAACTTGGTAATCATATGCATGCACTACATTATGCATGCATTTAGGCATAGCAGGTCAAGCACTGAGACAGTGTTATTCATGTGCGAACGTGAGATGAAGTCGCTGAGGGAGCATAGGCGAGGGCATACATCATACATTCATACCATTCTTGCATTAACAAGAGTACTTAGGGATGTGTGATTTACTGCTTGATTGAATTGGTAACATACTAACCTTTGCTTTATTGTTCCAATTAGTTGATTACTCACTCCCACATTACGGGACAGTGTTTTAAACACCAACCAGACTCTGTCTTCATTTCAGATGATGGCGTGACCCTTGAGGCGGAGCTTGACTACTACGATTATTAGGACGAGTTCTCTTATATGCAGTTCTCCGGTGGCTTCGCTTAGGCTATCCAGATTGACGGGCTACAGGGATTATCATTGTAATTGTACTATTTTGACATTTTAATTTCTGAGACTATTACATGTATATGGTGACTCAGTGATGTATTCATACTCTGGAGACCGATCGTGATCTTTGACTTATATACGTGTATTTATGTCTTTCAATCTTCCGCTTGCGTTTTACAACTTGATCTGGAGTATGAATTATTGTTTTGGTATAATCCCACTCATGATTAATGCACTAACACAGACAACATTGAATCATAAGCATATATGTTGCATAAGTGATGTTTTGGAACTCGGGAGTTGAGTTGCTACTCGACCCCCGATTTTCAGGACATTACAGATTAGTTAGACAATCTATTGGAAAGTAGGTGTTCACACCCCAAGTATAGGGTTGTGATGTAGTAATAATCTTAGTAAGACCGAGGTCGAATCCACGGGGACTAAACCTTGTACGTAATCTGACTAAACCTTGTACGTAATCTGAAAGTAACTTAAACTAGAATTAGGTGAAGATGTGATCTAAATCAGGGAGAAATAAGAGAATAATGGTGAATAAATTTAAACTAAAAGTTGTAAAATTCAAAGGTGGGAAACTAGGGTGTCAAGGATCCACTTGTAGAAATCAGGGAGATCTATGCTTGATATAACCTTATAAATCAAATCTGAACTTCCTTTGATCTAGTTTTCAAGAAATGAGAGGTGTGAGAATTAGAATCGATTTCATCACAAAACCATGCCTATGAGATAAAGCAAACAACAGAACTTTAACCAATCCACCTCCAATCTAAGAGAGTTATGAATGTAGGGAAGGGTTCCATCATCCATCCATGCCCATGAGATGATGGTGAACAACAGGGTCCCTATGACCATAACCTCCATACATCCATGAAAATACCAGAAGACATCGTACTCCATATAAACAAACTAGAATAAAATAGAGTTCATAAATCAAACTTAAATAAAAGGCATAAAGGAAAGTCTCCCATCTCATTACAAGCTTCACCTCTTAGCCTAGCTCGGAGGTTTAGCTTGACATGATCAAGCAAAAATCTCTAAATAAAGTCATAGGAAAAGAAAGAAAATAAAGAAGCCTGGATTAATAAGAAGAAGAACACCGACCAACTTCTCTCTCTCTCTCTCTCTCTCTCTCTCGTTCTCTCTCTATCTTCACGTGTGTAAGGATATTGATTATTCCTCTCCCTCTTTATAGCAGCAAGCCGAGTCGGCTAGAGTCATAAAACTGACTCTATTTACGCAGTTCAGTGCGTAGAAGACCCGGACGCTTGCCCTGTTTCTACGTGTCAAGAAAACGCTGAAAAAGCTTGTGTTTGGCCCGAGTTTTAAAATGACTCCTTGGACAGGGTTATGGCCACCTGTTGCAGCATGTGGACGGTCCGGATCATGGATCCGGCCATGCCCTTAATCACAGAATGGCCCCACTACGTCAGTTTTCACGGACGTTTGCAGGCCTACGCACGTTTCTTGCGTTGAGGGATTGGTGGGACCCAATATTGAAGTCAACGGAGAAATCCACTCCCTCTATTGGATGCGTGGCGAAAACCCAGTCGAGAAGAGGTGGTTTTTATCCAGTTTTAATGTGGCCCATTGTGTCTTTATTCCCACCATCCATCTCGCATTTTGGATGAGATTCTCATGTGTACTTATGCAGGGGTAAAAAATACACCTTGGCGATGGTCACGAACCTCATCTGGACACAATGGACGGTCCAGATCATCAAACATAGCTACATGTGGGGCCCACTAACAAAAAATGGACAACCAGCGCCCGCCCGCTGGTCTGCAGTGCGTGAGAGAGACGGGTGAGCCCGTCTTTGACCGGGCTGACCGTCCGGTGCGCGTCCAATGTTGTATGCGTGGTGTACATGCCTTGTACATGTAGGGTCTAGCGTGATGTATATGCAAAATCTGATCCGTCCATTTGTTTTTTCGCCCCTTTTAAGGGGTTGAAACCAAATTTGAAGTATATCCAGATATCAGGTGGGCCCCATATTGATGATTTATGGGCTAATTTGTCCGTTGGGCCACTTTCACAAGCATACAATGGCTTCAATTTGAAGTGTATGGTTAATTTATGGTCCTTAGGCCATATATAAAGTTTCAAGCCGAATGGATGGTGTGAACCCTGTGATCTTGTATTCTGGATGATTTTCAGGCCTCTTTAGCATGAATGGCTTGATTTTCTCGGATTTCTGGGGTGTAAATTCTTTGATCTTAGTACCTTGAGGTCCGTCCCTTGCCTTGGTGATTTATGAGTGTTAAATCCATGCTTTTAGTACCCTTTTTCAGTCTAGGCTCCTAAATTCACCTTGCAACACAAACACGATTAAAATAGGCCGCTAAACAGTATCATGTTCGTAGAATCAGGTACTAAATGGGGTCTAATATGCAATATTTGACCTTCAACAATAGGTCAAGGTTTAAACTATTTGAACGGTTTAGATTGATATGATGATACATTGACTAGTTAATAAAAGTGAGTACCATGATATTCGAATGGTCCAGATGAGAAGAGTGTTTGAAATGGTAGCATTATGTGCCTTTCTTTTAATTTTTTTTATTATCTTCATTTATTTCTTATCCTTTTCGCATGTGTGTCATATGTGTACTACATGTGAAGGTGTATGGTGTGCATGGTTTGATTTGGTACGTGCATGCATGCATAGATTGGTTAACTTTTATTCGGGTTATTACATTCTTTCCCCCTAAAAAAAAAAATTGTCCTTGAAATTCAACGTGCTTATGGTGTAAAAAGATGTGGGTATCTTTCTTGAAGTTCGTCCTCACGCTCCTATGAAGCTTATTCTTCGTCGCGATGTCCCCACCACACTTTTACAAGTGGTATGGTCTTGGTTCGAAGCACCTGATCCCTTTTGTGGAGGATACAAACTGGTTGTTCTATGTACGTTACATCTTCGTGAATTTCTAGTGGCTGTCAGTCAATAATGTGCGACGCGTCCCTCTCATACTTTCATAACATTAATACGAGAAATACATTGTGAATGTCAGATAGCTGTGGGGGTAGAGCTAGTTTATAGGCCACGACACCTACTCTCTATAGGATCTCAAACGTCCCGATGTAGCGTGGTGCTAACTTCTCTTTCCTCTTAAATCACATGACTCCTTTCATCAGTGATACCTTGAGTAGAACGTGATCGCCCACAAAGGACTCTAAGTCTTTTCTTCAATGATCTGCATAGCTCTTCTGTTAATTTTGTACTGTACGTAGGCGATCTTTAATGATTTGTATCTTCTCAGTCATTTCCCGCACAATCTCTAGTCTAAGCATGCTTCTTTCACGAATTTTAGTCCAACAGTTTGGTGATCGACATAGTCTTCTATACAATGCTTCATATGGTACCATATCGATGCTAGCCTGAAAACTATCATTATATGCAAACTTGATCAATGGTAGATGATTGTCCCAGTTTCTTTTGAATTCGAGGATGCAAGCGTGAAGCATATCTTCAAGTATTTGATTCACTCGTTCGGTTTGTCTGTCCATCTACGGATGAAAAGTAGTACTAAAGTTGAGTGATGTCCCCAGAGCGTCCTGAAAGCTCCTTGAAAAGAGTGGCGTGAATATGGAATCTCGATCGGATACAATTGATACTGTGCAATTTAACGATCTCCTTGATGTAAAGACTGCTGGACTCATCTAGAGATGAAGAAATACGAATAGGGAGGAAGTGTGCAGACTTGGTTAATCGGTCAACTATCACCTAAATAGCATCATGATTGCATTTGGTCCTCGAAAATCCCACAACAAAATCCATGGCAATGTGCTCCCATTTCCATTCTATAACTGGTAAGGGCTGAAGTAACCCTGAAGATTTTTTATGTTCGGCTTTGACTTGTTGACATACATAGCACTTAAAGATGTAGTCGACAATTTCTCTCTTCATGTTGTTCCACCAATATTGTCGTCGAACGTCGTGGTACATTTTCGTCTCTCCTAGGTGAACCACAAATTTTGAGTGGTGTGATTCGTCTAAAATTTTCTTCTTCAATTCGGGAATGTGCGGAATGCATAATCTTTGATTTCATCATCGGGGCCTACTCGCCATTGAGTTATTATTTTCCTACCACTTCCACTATTCTAACTTATAGCCATGTATCATTCTTTTGTGCTTCTATCACTTGACTCACCAGAATGGGTTGTAGCACTACATTGCTGAAATAAGCCCATGGACCATCTGCTCTAAGTTGAAGATTAAAATTATTTATTTTATCAAGCATCTTCCACTCTTGAATAATTAGAGATACTATAAGTTTATGCGTCTTCCTACTTAATGCATCAGCCACAAGATTTGCCTTACCCGGATGATAACAAAGGTTAAAATGGTAATTTTTTAAGAATTTCATCCATATCCACTGTCGCATATTTAATTCTTTTTTGTCAAAAAGATATTTTAAACTCTTGTGAGTAGAATATAATTCAAACTGCTCGCCGTATAGATAATGTCTCCAAATCTTTAGGGCAAATACTATCACTAATAGTTTCAGATCATGCGTGGGATAATTCTGTTCATGAGTTTTAACTGTCTTGACGCATACGTTATTATGTTCCCACCTTGCATGAGAACACATCTCAACCCTTTGTATGAGGCATCACTATACACTATAAATCTTTTTTACTTCGACTGGTAAGGTTAGAACTGGAGATGAAGTTAATTGATTTTTCAATTCGGAGAAAGCTAATTCACAATTTTCATTCCCTTTAAAACGCGTGCCCTTTCTTGTCAGCTGAATTAACAGTATTTTAGAAAATCCTTCAATAAATCTTCTATAATATCCAGCTAAACTAAGGAAACTACGCACCTCGGTCACATTCTTAGGCTGCTCCAATTTCATTACTGCCTCGACCTTTAATGGATCCACAGACACTCCTTTCTCTAAAACCACGTGACCCAAGAATTTCACCTCATCTTTTTAAAAATCACACTTCGTCAACTTAGCATGCAATTGATTTTCTTTTAAAGTCTGCAAAATGATCCTTAGGGGTCTCGCATGATCCTCTCAGGTCTTGGAATATATTAAGATGCATCTATAAATACTATCACGAATTGATCCAAATATGGTTTTAAGACCCTATTCATAATGTCACACCCCAAACTTGGAAACCAGGCTCACAAAATTCTCGATCGCCGAATTCGGCCTTGACAGCCTCCATAGTACCCCATTCTTGGCTCCCGGCACCCATACACTAGGTTCTGATCCTGGGATCTTACAAGGAGGATTTTAAATATGATTTAATTCGTAATGAGCGTAACCATAAGCATAACCCACGAACAATAACCACAAGAATACCATCACAAAATTCACTATAATAAAAAACTTGAGTACAATGCGTCTGAAGGGAAATACAAGATAATGCAAATAACGGAAGCTCTTGGAGCTCGGCTGCACGCTCCAACTGTGGCGAGACTACGCTTGCGTCCTGGCGTCACCTGCACGCATCAGTCGTGCATAAGCTTATAGAAAGCTTAGAGGGTGGTGTAAATGTATGCACAATATAAGAGTGGTCAGAATGCAAGGTCAGAGTAATGTGGAATCATGCTGACGGGTACATAAATGTAATCTGTCGTACCAAGCCATGCGATGAAAAGTGTAAGTCAAGCATGCCAATCCTCATCCATATATCAATGTAACTCATCACTAGAGCATCAAATATCAGTATGGTTCTCATTCTAGATAATCACCGGGGTTTAGTACACTCCAAATGATACTGTCTCTCTTCCAGCCGCACAGTCCAAGTGAGCTTAAGAAACCATGCTATTGGCTTGACAAATAGTTTGCCAATACCTATCCGGCATGTCGATAGCGGATCCATTCACGAGCTGGTCAAACTCTGCCTAGTAACGCCCCCTACTCTCGGGAGGGTAAGGCCACATCCCTTTCCAACCAACCACGATATAGTGAGAGATGCAACCTCTTAGTATTCGGCCCTCGTGCACTCATGTATCCACTCGGTTTCGATGTTGGAGTCATCCTCTGGTACCATCAGGTTTATGAATTTTCACCCAGGGATATCTATGGTGCCTCGATGCTAGAAACAGTATTTTCGGTATCCAATCTGATCACCCATGATATGTTTGTGGAGACAATGGTCTTGATGTCACTAGGGCATACAGTAATCATGTCATATAAATACGAAGTGCATAAAGCACACTACCTGTTATGCAACAATCCTACGCATACCGTGCGCTCATGAAGGGAAACTTCGCCTATCAGGGAGCCCATAAACAATCTACCCTAAAGCATATGCTATGATCAGTCATTCCTCATATCAAGCATACATATGATGCATATGAGTATGAATCATGGATCTATACTAAACATGTTATATGGTGATGGACTCTATTCATAACGAAGATGGGCCTAGACGTCCTACACACTACAAGTATGGGCTTAACAATAGGCCTTAGGGACAGTGACAATGTGGACATTTAACCAATATCATCCATATAATGTGGATGTCAAACCATCATTGCTCCCAAGGCATGACCGTTAAAACAACATCACATAAACCATGGAGGAATCGCACATTGCAATGGGCCCTATGTACATCCTGTTGGGTCTCGACTTAAGGACTCCAATACATCAAATGGGTCGCATCACATGGGCCGCATATATATCCAGGTGGGCCTCAACATTGGGCCACAAATACATCAAGATGGGCCTCTAATCACATGAGCCTCGTATCTGTTAAGGCTGGCCTTAACAACGGGCCTCATACAAATCAAGGTGGGCCTCAACAATGGGCCATAAATATGGTAAGTGGGCCAAACCACATACGCCATATGTATATCAAATGGACCACACCCAAATATAAGTGGTGATAATAATTTCCACCGTTAAAATTCCCAAGGCCCGCCATAACATTTATTTTCCATCCAATTTGATCATAAGGTCCGAAAGGATTTTAATGGTAGACGTTCAATCCTCATTGTGCATTGTGGTCCACATGATAAATAGATCCGTCCTATTTTTATTTTTTTTGTTCAAGTCTTAAATTTATCTTTCAAAAATGGTTGGACGGTTTGGATGGAACACATGCATTATGGTGGGCCCTATAGGGATTGACAGCATAGGTAAAACACATACCTCATGGTGGGGGCCACACTGATGGAAGGTGTGGAACACATACATCAGTGGGTCCCACGTGGGGCCCACCATAATGTTTATTTTCCACCCAACCTGCTAATAAGGTCACACGGACTTGGGCCCACTATAATGTTTATTTTCCAGCCAACCTGCTGATATGGTCACACGGACCTGGGCCCACTATAATGTTTATTTTCCACCCAACTTGCCAATAGGGTCACACGGACCTGAATGAGGAGGAAAAACAAATATAACTTGATTTAAAACTTCTCTGTCCCAAAAAGGGTTTCAATGACAGACGTTCAATCACCACTGTTTCCTGTAATGTAGAATGGCCCGCTTGATTATCAGATTGGCCTCATGTTTTGGCTCAACGCCTAAAATGAGCTGGGGAACGGGATAGACGACGTGGATTATATACATACATCAAGGTGAGGCCTGCAAGAGCTGGGGAACGGGATAGACGATGTGGATTATAATGCGGGTTTTAACGGTAAACACTACTGTTTCTCATAGAATGGCCCGCTTGATTATCAGATTGACCTCATGTTTTGGCTTAACGCCTAAAATGAGCTGGGGAACGGGATAGACGACATGGATTATATACATACATCAAGGTGAGGCCTGCAAGAGCAGCCCACCGCAAGCCTAGCTAGTTAGTACACACCCATGTTCGTTCACACTTTACTGTTACCCACACCCACGCCCACGGCTGCACGTCCAGCGTCTAGAGACGCTGGATGGTGTGGAATAACACAGGCATCGTAGTGGGTCCCATATGCACGTGGCCTATCATGCATATATATATTAATATAATATTAATATAATATTATCATAATATAAATATAATATATTATATACACTATATAGACGGTGGATCTCTCCTGAAATGCGGTGGGCCACACCGTCTGATGGATGGAGTAGATTTAACACAATTCGGTGGGGCCCACTACATTCTAGGGAGAGGAAGAGGAGATATACACACACACGAGAAGGAGAGGGACCCCGCCACTATTGGGCCCCCTAAATACAATGCATTCATCAAGTGGGTCCCACAATAAATGGCCCTAAAATAAGAATCAACGATGGTTCACCCACCTCTAGGCCTTCTCCTTGATCCCTTGGATTCCTCTGCTCCTTACCTTCAACTTTGATGGAGGTTGATGGGGTTTTGATGGTGGGTATGAGAGATGAGAGGGTGGGCCACACTTGTTGCAAGAGAGAGGAGCTTGGACATATGGAATTTCTTGCTTGGGAGATTTGAGAAATGAGAGAGAAAAAGACGTGATGAGATGATATGGATGGGATAATGTGGTGGTTGTAAGGAAAGGTGATGGGAGGTATGGGTGAGTTTGATTTTTTTATAAAAGAGGGATGGGTAGGGGAGAGAGAGAGTTGACTTATGGAAAAAGAGGGATGAGTTGTTGTACTTGGGGTATAGCTTGTACTTGACATTGATTGATTGATGGGACATGTTATAGAGATTCTCTTGAAATTCACAACGCGCAGCGTTTCTTCAGAATGAACACGGACCCACGACTTTTAGCCTGAGTATCGGATCGGTACTCGAGTCGCGGCATTAGAACCACGACGATGGTGCGGTCGCCAAGGTATAGGTTTTGGTTCGAGTCGGCTTCGGTATGCAGGACTCGACTTAGGATTATGCGCAAACGTCGGATACGGGTCGAGAGTTGCTGAAATTCAACCGGGAGAACTGCGGAAGCCTATGGAATGGTATGGACTAGGACACAGGTCTTACAACTGTCCCCTCCAAATAATAATTCAGTCCTCGAAATTTACACAATCATTGTAAGGAAACATAACTCATAATAGAAGAAGAAACAAGACATCGTCATATAAAATCGGAGACAACGTATAAGATACAACATATAATCAATTGTCAAAAAGATGGGGATAGCGCTCTCAAATATCTGCCTTGCGCTCCCAAGATGCCTCATCAACAGAATGGTGACTCCACTAAACCTTCACCAAGGGAATGACCTTGGTCCGGAGGACCTGTTCCTTCCGATCAAGGGTGCAGACTGGCTGCTCAATATAAGAAGCGCCCTCACGGACCTCCAATGGCTGCCAATCGATAATATGAACTACGTCTGACCCACACTTCCTCAGCATAGAGATATGGAAAATGCTGTGGATGCTAAACAATTGAGATGACAAGACAAGTCGATAGGCCATGGCGCCAATGCGCCCTGTGATCTCGAAAGGTCCTATGAATCTCGGGGTAAGCTTGCCCTTTGCTTCAAATCGAACTATGCCCTTCAAGGGAGAGACCTTGAGATACACATAGTCCCCTAAATCAAATTTCAAGGGACAATGCCAACAATCAACAAAACTCTTCCGTCGGCTTTAAGCTGTGCGCATCCTCTGCCTGATGATATCGATAGCCTCTGATGTCTGCTGCACAAGCTCAGGACCTAGGAGACGCCGCTCTCCAACCTTGGTCCAACAACTCGGAGATCTGCATGGTCTATCATATAATGTCTTAAAAGGAGCCATGCCAATGATCACCTAATAGCTGTTGTTGTATGCGAACTCAGCTAATCGTAGATGCTCATCCCAGCTACCCCTAAAATCAATCGCGCAGGCCCATAGCATATCCTCAAGGGTCTGGTTGACCCTCTCTGTTTGGCCATCTGCGGGTGATACGCGGTGCTGAACTGCAAATCAGTGCCCATCGCTCTTTGAAAGCTCCTCCAAAATTGAGACGTGAACCTCGGGTCTCGGTCAGAAACGATCGAGATTAGAACGCCGTACAGTCTCACAATCTCCTAGATCAATAACCTCGCAAGCCGGGCCAAAGGCTAAGTCGCACGGATCGCAAGAAAATGTGTCGACTTCGTCAGACAATTAACGATGACCCAGATGGCGTCGTGACCACGCTGAGTCTTCGACAAGCCCATGATAAAATCTGTCGACACGTGCTCCCACTTCCACATCGGGATGCTAACTGCTGTAATGGACCAGGGGGTCTCTGATGATCGGCCTTGACACGTTGGTATGTATCACACTCGGCCACAAAACTGGCGATCTGACGCTTCATCCCCGCCCAAAAATACTGTCTCCTCATATTATAATACATCTTTGTCGAGCCAGGGTGGATAGAAAACTACGATCGATGTGCCTCGGTTATAAGATCTCTGTGTAACTCAGGAATATTCGGGACACATAATCGACCTCTGAAGTGAAGTCCACCATCAGAACCAATCTGTCAATCTGTCTAACTCTTAGATGTTGCCTCTGCTCGGTAATCCTGTAATGACTCGTCTTCCTACTGAGCCTCGATCACCCTTGCGACAATAGAGGATTGAATCGACAGACTCGATAGCTGAACGATAGAAGACTACAGACCAAAATTGAAGCCGTACTCTACTATATCCTTGAGCATCCTTCACTCCTGAATCATCATATGTGCTACCAGGCCTCGTGGTTGACGGCTGAGGGCATCTGCCACCACGTTCGCCTTACTTAGGTGGTACTAGAGGTCAAAATCATAGTCTTTCAGAAGCTTCATCCAGCGTCTCTACCTCATGTTCAGCTCAAACTGAGAGAATAAATACTTCAAGCTCTTGTGGTCGGAGAAGAGCTCGAACCTAATGCCATAGAGATAGTGTCTCCACACCTTTAGTGCGAAGATGACTGCTGCCAGCTCCAAATCATGCGTGAGGTAGTTCAACTCATGAACCTTGAGCTGATGAGACGCGGAGACTATAGGCCTGCCATGCTGCATTAGGACAACACTTAAACTAATATGTGAGGCATCGGTAAATACAACAAATCCATCACTCCTAGAGGGAAGAGTGAGGACAGGAGCAGACGTCAGATGGTCTTTCAGCTCCACAAATGCCCGCTCATATGCATTAGTCTAAACAAAATCTGCGCCCTTCCGAGTTAACCTAGTCAATGGAGCTGCAATACGGGAGAAGCCCTTAATGAAATGCCAATAATAGCCCACCAAGCCAAGGAAACTATGGATCTTGGATGCAATCGTAGGTTGGCCCCACAGACGCACTGCTTTAACCTTCGAGGGGTCCACTGCGACACTCTCCCTCGTCATCACGTGACCGAGGAACTTCACCTCCTCCTGCCAAAACTCGCACTTCTCCAACTTCGCATACAGTTGGTGGGCATGGAGGGTCTGTAATGTGATCTCCAGATATTGCATATGGTCCTCGCCGGTCTTCGAATAAATCAGAATGTCATCGATGAAGAGCACAACAACCTGATTGAGATATGGACGAAAGACTTCATAAATCAACTGCATGAAGATCGTGGGTGCATTGGTCAGTTAAAAGGACTGACCTGAAACTCAAAATGACCATAACGTGTCCTGAAAGCCGTCTTCGGGATGTCCTCCTCTTGGACACGAATCTGATGATAACTGGAACGCAGGTCAATCTTCGAAAAGAACTGTGCACCCTGCAGTTGATCAAACAAATCATCTATCCTCGGGAGCGGGTACTTGTTCTTAATCGTGACCCAGTTGAGCTCGCAGTAATCCATGCAGAGCCTCAACGAGGCATCTTACTTCCTGACGAAGAGTACCAGTACTCCCCAAGGTGAACTGCTCGGACGAATGAATCCCAACTCACGCAACTTGTCCAACTGTCACTACAGCTCACGCAACTCCATCGGTGCCATACAGTAGGGGGCCTTCGAGATAGGCCTAGTACCAGGCACGAGATCAATCTGAAACTCAATATGACGACGCGACGACAATTTAGGAATCTCCTGGAACATGTCAGAAAAGTCACAAACAATCGACAACTGATCGATATTTGCGGCAACAGGCTCCTCAACGGCATAGGACATCAAGTAAGATAATGACTCTCCTCGGGGCTTTGCAACGAACTGAAACTGCGGCAAGCCTAGTATGCAGAACATGACTATCCTTGCGGAACAATCCAAGATGGCGTGGTACTCAGTAAGCCAATCCATGCCCAAAATAACTTCGAAATTTGACATCGGTAGCACAAATAAGTCAGCAGGGAAAAAGACATCACCGACCAGAACGGGGCAAGATAAACAAAAATGACCCAATACTGTGGTCTTCCCCAAGGGTGTCAATACGATCAATCCCTCACTAGTAGACTCTGTCGGTAATCTAGTCGATCGGCAAAAATCCTCAGATATGAATGAGTGTGAAGTACCGGAATCAAATAGTACTCGGGTGATGCATGAAGAGACTGGAAGTATACCCTCAACGACTCCTCTGGAAGTCTGTGGGTCCTGCTGAACTGCATAAAATCTCGTCTGAGCTGGCTGGAGAGGTTCCTGTCCCCTCTAAGGTCCCTGGTACTGCTAATGCCTCTGTGGTGCCCTGTACTGCTATCTCTCCTGCTGCTGGGGCCTCAGCGGCTGAGGTGGTTGCTGACGGGGTCGCTGCTGCGGCCCTCTAGGCTGCAGTAAATGAGGGCAGGGGCACTCATCTATTTGGTGCCCTGTCCCACCACATCCAAAGTAAGTTCCTGAAAATGGCTATTGGGGTGGTGCTAGAGGTGTCAATGGTGATGCTGGTACTACTGGTGCTCTAGTGGATAGGTGGCTCCTGTATCTTTGTGGTCGCCGATGCTGTTGGGAGCTACTGGAGGGGGCCTGCCTCTTCCGACCCCTCCTCTAATCTCGATCGCTTTGCCCGTCGGCCCACTCAATCTCATAAATCTAAGCCCTCCATACTACCGCCTGAAAGGTCGGGAGCTCATGTCCAATAACACGGCCTCAAAGACCATAACGTAAGCCGTTCTCGAAACGGTGAGCCTTCTGCCCCTCATCATCAACCAAATACGGCACGAACCTCGATATCGCCATAAAATGAGCCGCGTACTGTTCCACGGTCATGTCTCCCTGCACCAGAGTCTCGAACTCTAACACTCTCTGACGACGAATGTGGTCAGGGAAGTACCGCTACTCAAATCGATCAATAAAATCTTCCCATGTCCAGGCATAATCGGGCCCTGCAACGGGGTTAATGGAGGTCCACCAATGCTCTGCCTCTCCTTGGAGAAGGAATACAGTCAATCGGACTCGCTGCTGGGTCGTACATGCTATAGTATCAAAAATCTTCTCCACATCAGAGCGTCACCTCTCAGCTGCTGTCGGATCTGGCTCGCCTTGGAAACTCGAAGGATCGAGCTGTCTGAACTCACGAAGAAGGGCACTCATGTGCTTCTGCTCTGCTTGAGTTGGAGAAACAACTGGGCGCCTGCCCTGTCCCTGAAGCGCAGCCATCACAACCTACAACATCTGTTGTAACTGAGAGGCACTCACCAGTACGGTCGGATCCGTACCAGTCTCAGGTGGAGGAATGACATGTATCCTCAGGCTAGGGTGCAGGGATCTCTAGGGGTGGAATGGGAAGCGCAAGTGGCAAAGCGGGAGCCTCAGGTGGTAGAGCGGGAGTCGATCAGGTCACTCTCCTGCGCGGCATGTCCTATAGGAAGAATAATGACGGCAATCAACCTTGAGAATCGCACGTTAGGAAACTCAATCGGGAGATTTCGTACTTGAAACCTAATCATCCTAAACTCATAGCAAACATGTGATGTTGTTCTCGGCCATTCCCAAGTTATGCTCGGATACCAACTTCTGTCGCACCTCAAACTCAGAAACCGGGCTCACAAAATTCTTTATCGCCGAATCCGGTGCTGACAGCCGCCATAGTACTCCATTCTCAGCTCCTGGCACTCATATACCAGGTTCCGATCCTGGGATCATTTTAAACATGATTTGATTTTTAATGAGCATAACCATAAGCATAACCCATGAACAATAACCACAAGAACACCATATCCACTATGATTAGAAACTTGAGTACAATTCGTCTGAAGGAAAATACAAGATAATGTAAACAATGGAAGCTCTTGGAGCTCGACTGCACGCTCCAACTACGATGAGACTACAACTGCGTCCTGACGTCACCTGCATGCTTCAATCGTGCATAAGCTTATAGAAAGCTCAGAGGGTGGTGTAAGTGTGTGCGCAATATAAGAGTGTTCAGAATGCAAGGTCAGAGTAATGCAAAATCATGCCGATGGGTACATAAATGCAATCAGCCGTACCAAGGCTATGCGGTGTAGAACATGAATGTTATCGGCCATGTCAAGGCCATGTGATGCAAAGTACAAGTCAAACATGCCAATCCTCATCCACATATCAATGTAGCTCATCACTAGAGCATCGAATATCAGTGCGGTTCTCATTCTGGTTAATCACCGGGGTTTAGTACACTCCAAATGGTATTGTCTCTCTCTCAGCCACACAGTCCAAGTGAGCGTAAGAAACCTCACTATCCGCTTGGCCAATGGTCTGCTAATACCTATCGGGCATGTCAATAGTGAATCCATTCACGAGTTGGTTAAACTCATCCTAGTAACGCCCCCTACGCTCGGGCGGGTAAGGTCACACCCCTTTCCAACCGACCACGACACAGTGGGAGACGCGGCCTCCTAGTCTTTGGCCCTTATGCGCTCATGTATCAACTCGGTCTCGACGTTTAAGTCATCCTATGGTACCATCGGGTTTAGGGATTTTCACCTAGGGACATCTATGGTGCCCCGATGCTAGAAACAATATTTTCGGTATCCAATCTCACCACCCACGATGTGTCTGTGGAGGCAATGGTCTTGATGTCGCTAGGGCATACAGTAATCTTATCATACAAATGCGAAGTGCATGAATCACACTACCAGTCATGCAATAATCATGTACGTACCATGCGCTCATGAAGGGCAACTTCGCCTATCAGGGAGCCCATAAACAATCTGCCCAAAGGCATATGCTATGATCAGTCATTCCTCATATCAAGCATACATATGATGCATATAAGCATGAATCATGGATCTATACTAAACATGTTATATGGTAATGGACTCTATTCATACGAAGATAGGCCTAGACGGCCTACACGCTACAAGTATAAGCTTAACAATGGGCCTTAGGGAGATTGACAATGCGAACATTTAACCAACATCATCCATACAATGTGGACGTCAAACCATCATTGCTCCCAAGTCATGGCCGCTAAAACAACATCACATAAACCATGGTGGAATTGCACATTGTAATGGGCCTTATGTACATCTCGTTGGGCCTCAACCCAAGTACTCTAATACATTAAATGGGTCGCATCACATGGGCCTCATATATATCCAGGTGGGCCTCAACATCGGGCCACAAATCATCAAGATGGGCCTCTAATCACATGGGCCTCATATCTATTAAGGTAGGCCTTAACAACAGGCCTCATACAAATCAAGATGAGACTCCAATACATCAAATGGGTCGCATCACATGGGCCTCATATATATCCAAGTGGGCCTCAACATCGGGCAATAAATCATCAAGATGGGCCTCTAATCACATGGGCCTCATATCTGTTAAGGCAGGCCTCAACAACAGGCCTCATACAAATCAAGGTGGGCCTCAACAATGGGCCATAAATATGGTAAGTGGGCTACACCACATGGGCCACATGTATATCAAATGAGTAACACCCAAATATAAGTGGTGATAATAATTTCCACCATTAAAATTCCCAAGGCTCACCATAACATTTATTTCTTCCCATCTAATCTGATCATAAGGTCCCAAAGGATTTCAATGGTAGACGTTCAATCCTCACTGTGCATTGTGGTCCACATGATAAATAGATCCGTCCTATTTTTTTTGTCTCAAGCCTTAAATTTATCTTTCAAAAATGGTTGGATGGTTTGGATGGAACACATGCATCGTGGTCGGTCCCATAGGGATGGACAACATAGGTAAAGCACATACCTCATGGTGGGGGCCACACTAATGGAAGGTGTGGAACCATACATCTGTGGGTCCCACATGGGGCCCACCATAATGCTTATTTTCCACCCAACCTGCTGATATGGTCACACAGACTTGGGCCCACCATAATGCTTATTTTCTACCTAACCTGCTACTAGGGTCACACGAACCTGGGCCCACCATAATGTTTATTTTCGACCCAACCTGTTGATAGGGTCACACGGACCTGAATGAGGAGGAAAAACAAAATCACTTGATTCAAAACTTCTCTATCCTAAAAAGGGTTTCAATGGCAGACGTTCAATCACCTCTATTTCCTATGACGTGGGCCACCTGATTTCCTGCACTGCTGATTTTTTTTTTTTTTTTTTTGGGGGGGGGGCGGGGGGGCACTGCCCTAGGGGCCCACCCAATGCATGGAGTAGATGTTCCACACACATCATGGTGGGGCCCACGGTTGGGACCGTGGGTCCCTGCCAGTCTGTCCATACGCAGCAGCCACCCGCGCTACACAGTCAACAACAGCAGGCACTGCTGCTTATAGTATTATTTTTTTCGAAAAAAATATTTTTCTATAGTTTTTCAGTGGTAGGGCCTGCATCATGTGGATCCACTCCAACCATTCGACTCCATGGCTTAAGACCGTCCAAATGAGCCCAATATACAACATGTTTTTGAGAGTAAAAACATCAATGCGGGTTTTAACGGTAAACACTACTGTTTCTCATAGAATGGCCCGCTTGATTATCAGATTGGCCTCATGTTTTGGCTCAACGCCTAAAATAAGCTGGGGAACAGGATAGACGGCGTGGATTATATACATACATCAAGGTGGGGCCTGCAAGAGCAGCCCACCCCAAGCCTAGCTAGTTAGTACACACCCATGTCCATTCATACTTTACTGTTAGCCACACCCACGCCCACGGCTGCACGTCCAGCGTCAAGAGACGCTGGACGATGTGGAATAACACAGGCACCATGGTGTGTCCATCATGCACATGGCTCACCATGCATATATATATATATATATTAATATAATATTATCATAATATAAATTAATATATTATATATACTATATAGATAGTGGATCTCTCCTGAAATGTGGTGGGCCACACCGTTTGATGGATGGAGTAGATTTAACACAATTCGGTGGGGCCCACTACATTCTAGGGAGAGGAAAAGGAGATATATATATATATATATATATATATATATATATATACACGTGAAGGAGAGGGACCCCGCCACTATTGAGCCCTCCCAAATGCAATGCATTCATCAAGTGGGTCCCACAATAAGTGGCCCTAAAATAAGAATCAACGGTAGATCACCCACCTCTAGGCCTTCTCCTTGATCCCTTGGATTCCTATGCTCTTTGCCTTCAACTTTGATGGAGGTTAATGGGGTTTTGATGGTGGGGATGAGAGATGAGAGGGTGGGCCACACTTGTTGCTTGAGAGAGAGGAGCTTGGACGTATGGAATTTATTGCTTGGGAGATTTGAGAAATGAGAGAGAAAAAGAGGTGATGGGATGATATGGATGGGATGCTTTGGTGGTTGTAAGGAAAAGTGATGGGAGGTATGGGTAAGTTTGATTTTTTTGTAAAAGAGGGATGGGTAGGGGAGAGAGAGAGAGAGTTGACTTATGGAAAAGGAGGGATGGGTTATTGTACTTGGGGTATGGCTTGTACTTGACATTGATTGATTGATGGGACATGTCGTAGAGATTCCCTTGAAATTTACAATGCGCGACGTTTCTTCGGAATGAACGCGGACCCACAACTTCTAGCCTGGGTATTGGATCAGTGTGCGAGTCAAGGTGTTGGAACCGCAGTGATGGCACGGTCGCTAAGGTATAGGTTTCAGTTCGAGCAGGCTTCGATATGCAAGACTCAGCTTAGGATCGTGCGCAAACGTCAGATATGGGTCGAGAGTTGTCAGAATTCGACTAGGAGAATTGCGGAAGCCTACGGAACGGTATGGACTAGGACACGGGTCTTACACATAACATCTATAAATATTGTTGGGGCATTCGTCAGACCAAATGGCATCACTAGAAATTCATAGTGGCCATATCGTATCCTGAAAGCCGTCTTAAGTATGTCCTGGTCTTTAATCCTCAACTGGTGATATCTGGACTGTAAGTCTATTTTCGAGAAATATCGTGCTCCCTTTAATTGATTAAATAAGTCATCTATCTTTATTAATGGGTACTTTTTTCAATGGTCACCTTATTAAGTTGACGGTAGTTGATGAACAACCTTATAGAACCATCCTTTTTCCTCATGAATAAAACTGGTGCTCCCATGGTGATGTACTTGGCGTAATGAAACCCTAAGTCAAGAGTTGTTAAATTTGTTCCTTCAGTTCCTTCAATTCAATTGGAGCTATAGGATACAATGCTCTAGAGATTGATGCGGTCCCTGGTACGAGATCAATACTAAAATCTACTTCCCTTCATGGCAGTAATCCTAGAATGTCGCGAAATATTTTTAGAAATTTGTTAATAACTAAGATTTGTTATATTCCTTCTTTTTACAAGTCTGCTTCTGAAAGAGTTGATAGGCTAACTGGTGCTTCTCTCTCCTTTGCGTCCCAAAGAACTGTAGCGGTGGTCGCCCAACAGCGTTTAAAGTTATCATCTTCTTAAAGTAATCCATTTTGGCCCAATATAAGGACAATCAATCCATTCCTAGGATAATATCGTATTCTCTCATCGGCATAACTATAAGATCGGCTGGCAACTCTACATTCTCAAGCACAATCAAACATGATTTATATATCTGACCTAAGTTTATTGATTTACAAAGAGTGGTCGCAACTACTAACTTCTTATCTAATGAAATAGGATATAAGCCTAACAAGCATATGGGGCAATATGAGATAAATGAATGTGACGCTCCAGAATCAAATAATACTCCAGCTAGTGATGTGAATATAATGATAGTACCTTCGACTACATCCTCGGTAGCTTCAGTGTCTGGTAATGCGGTCGAGTCTGTCAGTGGTGCTGGATCCTCATATGGAGGGTTAGATCGTTGAATTCATGCGCCGTGTCATCCTATGGTTGTATTGAGTCCTCATATCCTTATGTTGGGTTATCATACTGTTGCGCAGAGTCATCATATGACTTAGTCGTGTCATCGCTAGGTTGCACTAAGGTGTAAATGCGACCTTGAGCCTGAGGATGAGGTGCTTGACCTTCCCGTCTCTGCTGCTGAAATTGTGAAGATCCATGTTGTTGTTGTGGCTGATGGCATGGCCTCTGATATGCTGATGATGACCCTTGTTGAGGTGGTCTCGGATGTAGTTGAGGAGGTCTTTATGGATATAGATGAGGTGATCTCAGATTCGGATGAGAAGTTAAAAATTTTTGTGGGGGTCGCTGATATGAAGGCGATGATGCATAATGCTACAGTGTTCAGAAAGAGGATTGTAGTGGTCCTTGTTTCTTTGGGTACTGAAGTCGTTGTGGTCGGAGGCAATTATCGGAGGTGTGACCCTCGAGTCTGCAATTATAACAAACTCCTATAAATCGTGGCGAAGGTTGTATTGGGGTTGATCTGGCCATCAGTGTCAACATCATTCTCTGCCTTTTGGCTGCATCTTGCTGGATCGGCGGTGTGTGTGAAGTGGTTTTGGTATTACTCTTTGCATCTCTCTTCTAATCACGGTTCCTTCAAAATTCATTAATATTTTTTTACCGCTAAGGCACACTCTAAAGCTTCGTCATAGTTTTTAATCCTAAAAGGGGCTAATCTACTTCGAATATATGAATTCAAACTACTCTTGAACTTTTGTGCTTCATGGGTTTTGTTAGACACCAGAAAAATTGCAAATCGGGACAGTTCCATGAACTTGGCATCGTACTGATGTACTGTCATATTCCCTTGCTCCAAACTCATGAATTCTTTAGTCTTCTGATTTTGTATGTAAGGATAGTATTTTTCATCGAATTCCTGACAGAATGTGGTCCAGGTCCATACTTCAACTCCTGGATTCGCTATAAGGACAGAATCCCACCAGTGGTCTGCCTCTCCTTCTAACATAAAAATGGCTAGCTCTGCTTTCTAGTATTTGTCGCACTTCATAGCCATAAAGATCTTTTCAATCGGTTTCTTCCACCATTCTGCCTCACTTACATCAGACCCGCCCTTGAATACAGGAAGCCTCTGCCTTTTGAATCTTTCTAATAAGGCTCTAGTCCCTTCATATGCAACAGGCACCGCTGGGTTTGAACTTCGCGTCTGATTTTACCTGACCCCCAATGTCCTACGAGGGTCATAAGTTCTCATATACCCCTGAGGATCCCACCAATAAGTAGTCCATTTTCGGTAACGTTGGGAGTAGGTGTTCCTAGTGAGGCTCCGTCATTCCAGTTGAATTCTACCATGACCTATGATTATTTAAATAAATAAGATTTAATATACTAACATCTAAGCGAGATACGATACGTTAATTTTTTTTAATTATTATTTTTAAGATATCCTTATGGGAATGCATCCTAAGTCAATGTTTCTATGTAAAAATCTTCCCTATGTCCTCGGTTTGATCTTAAACCTGGGTTTTTATACCAACTTGTCCCGCCTCGACATTCAGGTGCCTGAATTAGGTATTCGGGGCCCGAATCCCAAGTTCGTGATTCTTAATATATTGATATTTATTACAATTCACATGATTACATCAAATTTAATAGATATTCAAAGTCATTTAAAAGGAAAATACTTCGAAAATAATATAATGTTTACTAAATTCGACTCTCTTGATAGTTTTCTTTTCTACATTGAAATTTAAAATTTAAACTAAACCTACATAACAAAAAAAAAAAATTGAATAGAAATATAAACTAAACCTAATTTTCTAGAAAAAAAAAAAACTAATAGTAGAGGCCCGCTTGTTCGTAGTATTCCAACTTTGCACCTATGTATTTTTATATAGTAGGCTAGCATAACAGCCCAGTAGGGTCATTTCTTACCCAAAATTTAAAATGTTTAGATTATATCAAATTTTTATTAACAAAAAAAATAAAATACAGATAATAAAAGAACATGAATTTAAGCAATAAAATCGTAAAATTGTCATGTATGTGATACTTTTCACAAATTCTCATAAACAATATATGTCATCTCTTAGAACACCATACCAAAGTGGATGACCAAGTTTCATTAACGCCCATGCACCGGTACCTTGTGGTGAGGGACCCATTTATACGTTAGCTGGTCAGACTACTACTCTAGTTGTACCTTTGACGTATATCATCACACACAATTGTACTCATAAGCCGTACACAAAGGATACTTCAAAGGATCTAGTGGGTTCTAGGGTCTTTTACTCAAGGGACACAATTGCCCTACTTGCTGTCTTTAGGGTCTTCCACCCAAGGGACACGATCGCCCTACTTGTCTATGTTACATCCTACATATTAATATCGATGCTCGATGAATACTAAACATGCATGTAAGATGAATAATTATTTCACAATCGCAAATATCAATATAAAACTATCATGAATTTATTCACATGCTTTTATTTCTTTAAAATTTATTATAAGAATCAATGATTATCAATAATATAAATTTTTATTTCTAATTAATAATTCTAAATATATTTTCATCAAAACTTTAATAATTAAAATACTTAAATTTTTTTTTACTATTATTAAATTTAGGAATTTCTGAGATATGATAATGTATAAGAAAATTTATTTTGAATTCTAATTATAATTAAATCAAAATTTTTTACTTAAATAATATTAAATATAATAAATCATATTAACATAAAATAAATTGATTTTTATATTCCCTAAATTCTAAAATTTAAAATTTATTTTAATTATAACATAAACTTAACAAATAATGTTTTTTTTCTGATATTAAATTAAAATTTAACAAATTTATAAATCAAGTAATTTTACAATAAAAAAATAAATAAATTTTTATTTAAATTTAACTTTTAATGAAATTGATTTACATCAATCAACGTATAATCTAATTTATTAAATAAATTCTAAAACTGATGAATTTCATTATTTTAATAACAAAATTTATTTAAATTATTAATTTATAAAAGTTTAGAATTAAAATTAGATTTTAAAAAAAAATCATTTTCAATAACTTATAGTTTCAATAATTTATTAAGTTATATTATATTCGAAGATAATTAAAATTTATTTTTTAATATATAAATTGAATATTAAATTTTAAATTTTACTATAAATCAAATTGATTTAATTCAACAATTGTTTCAATGTATATTTTAAAATTTCAACAATTAAGCGAAATAATTAAATAAATTTTAAATAAAAAGATCACTCACATAAATAATTTATTTAAGCAATATTACTATTAAAATTTAGAATATGATGACATAATAATAGGTTGAAAATTTTAAACTTTAAGTTAAGATCACCTACTTGATTTGAAGTGTTGGACCAAACTTTATACGGTACACACCCGACGTATACACTCCATATGCACAATGTTTAAAATCGTATCTTGACCTATTCACACTTTTGCACCATGCACACGTCGACTACTGTTATGATTCTAAGGGTGGGCCCACACTCAAACTCTGCTGGACCCACACTCCTACTATAAGCTCATAGCTAAACCCCTATTTATAGGGCTTATGCCATAAATGTGCATGCACGTGCTTCATATGTGAAGCAAAATATGTGCCTTGGTGTTTCATGCATGAAAAATGAGTTTTTAAAACTCCTATATTAATTACTAATATCATTACTATATTTAATACTAAAACTAAAAAGTTCCAACATATGTAAACATATCTCATGCTAATACATCTGCTTCTATCTAAAATAATGTGCGCATAAGTAAGATATAGAGTTAGAATATCGTTCATTAGATGTGTGCTTAGATGGTTTAGATAATGAATGGTTTAGATTTCTAGATGGACACTCTACATGGAATTCTATTTTAACAGTCCAGACAATACGGTTCGCTGCTGGATGGTTTTAATTAATTAGACCATCTATTGAGAAATATGTCAGGGTTTAAACTATTTGAACGGTTTAGATTGATATGACGATACATTGTCCAGTTGATAAAGGTGAGTACCATGATATTCGATGGTCCAGATGAGTAGAGTGTTTGAAATGCTAGCATTACTTATCTTTCTTTAAAATAAAAAGAAAATTATTATCTTCATTTATTTCTTATCTTTTTCGCATGTGTGTCATATGTATACTACATGTGAAGGTGTATGGTGTGTGTGGTTTGGTTTGGTATGTGCATGCATGCATGGATTGGTTAACTTTTATTCGGGTTATTACAAGAACATAAAATCCATCAACGATACGGTAGGCTCATGGCCTTCACTAGTGGTCAATGCTTACTATGGGGAGGCACCCCATCCAATGTTTTATCAACATGATGGGTTCGACACCCACTATTTTACCAATGTGGCAAGCACATTACTCAAGCATAGGCTAATAACTAAGACATGGTGTCTCATATTACCATATTTAGCTCATGAGTCTTTGTAGGATCGTAATGCACTAACAGTTGTGAATGAACTTAAATCAATGATAATAGATCCCAAATTCTATTGGATGTTATAAAATTACTAAGCATAAAAAAGATTAACTCTGCATTAGATTGATCCCATTACATACAGAGAACCCTAGACAAAACTGGTATTGTGTGCAAAGCTTTCCTCATAGTCCTTACTATGTTTAGTCATTCGTGTTCAAACTCGATCGATCGTATAAGTCTGGGATATCCAACTCATAGCAGGCCATCCACTTAAACAAATTGTAGGGCTCGATCTAGCAAAACTATAATTCCGATTTTCAATATATATTCATAAATGTAAAATAACTTAATACCACAACAGGATATATCTAAAAATATACTTGTGCAAATCAGTACAATCTAATATATATCAATACAAATCAATGTACATCAACAATACTTATAAAATTTCATATTGATCAAGCATTTCATCAAATATATTTGGTATTTATAATACGGAACATTAGGATTACAATAATAAAGTAAAACGAAAACCAACAACACATGAAATCTTATCAATAACTAAAAATCATTATCTAACACTATCAATGGTTGATAAAAAAGAAACTCAAAGGAATTGTTTACACTTTATGGGGGGTCTCGCGCTTAGGCTTAGGGTTTTTTTTTTTTTTTGGGAAAAATATCAAATCCTACACCAAGATAAAAGAAACATCATTAATAGTTAGAAATGTACACTAGGTTACTTAATTGAAAGGTAGGGTGTAAATCTTACTTCCAACTCCTACTAGAGGTGGATTTGGAGGAGGATTGGGTAGCTCCTAAGATTATGTTGTAGTCATCATTCTACCTACAACAAGTGTTACACCCCAAACCCAGAGGAATCCCGATCGCCGAACTCGGTGCCGACAGCCTCCATAGTACTCCATTCTCGGCTCTTAACGTTTATCCGCCAGGTTCCGATCCTAGGATCCTATAAGGAGGATTTTCTAACGTACATGTCTCATAAGAAGCATAACCACAAGTATACTTAAATCATAAAGGCAACATCATCATCACATATCCACTAATATAATCATCTGAATACAATGCTGAAAGGGAAATACATATATCGAAATCAAAGCTCCAAAAGACAGCTGCACACTCTAAGCTCAATGCTGCTACAACCTAATGCCACCTGCACACATCTATCGTGCATAAGCTTATAGAAAGCCTAGAGGGTGGTGAAAGTGTGTGTACGAAATAAGTGTCAAGTATACCATAAAGTCCATAAATCATACATCGTCGGAATAAGCGAAAATACTAACAAGATCATGAATCATACGATGTTAGAGTAATCAGAGTAAGCGGAAATATACTGGTAAGTCCATGAGTCGTATAATATCAAAATACGTAATACAGATCAACAATGCAAATGAGGAGTCATAGAGAGCCAAATATCAGATGCAGAGGGTATAATGTAATATATAAATCCTTCTACGTCCATCTAGGCCATATAAGTGCAGAAACATAGTAACCCAAAATGCTAAGTACTGCTGATGCAATGTAATATGCGGTGCAAATGAAATGACCATGCTAGAGTGTGAAGTTGGGATGATAGTACGTAGTATCGTAGGCTACGGGGTCCACCACAAGGGACTTCTATCCAAACCAGTCCCATACCTAAATTTGGATAGTTAGACTTAATGTGGTAAACTCCTGATCTTAGGTTAGTCGCGTGTCCAACCAAAATCTTAGCCATGCGAAGGTACATGTAACAATAGTTATGCACCACCAGCTCGAGTGGATAGTAAATAAATGAATGAATATACAATTCCTACTCAATAAGTCCACATATCAGTACGGTTACTCTCTGGGATCATCACCGGAGTTTAGTATACTACACGCCACCTGCCGCCCCATCAAGCGTACAATTGGGTAAGTGGAAGAGACCTCACTATCTGCCTGACCAGTAGTCTGCCAATACCTACTGGGCTCATCTATAGTGGACCCATTCCTCGAGCTGGTCAAACTCAGCCTATCTATGCTTACTCCCTTGGGCAGGTAAGGCCACACCCCCTCCCAACCGACTACGACACAGTGGGAGATGAGACCTCCTGGTATTTGGCACTCGGGCGCTCATGTATATCCACTCGGTCTCGACGTTGGGGCGTCCTCTGGTACCAAGAGAGTTTTAGGAAATTTTACCCAGGGCCATCTATGGCAGCCCGATGCTCGAACTAAATATTTTTGGTGTCCCATCTGGTCATCCACGATATGCCTGTGGAGGCTACGACCCTGATGTCGCTAGGGCGTACCGTAATCGCAACACACAATGCAAGATGCATGAGTCATATAATCCAGTCATGCACCTATCCTGCGCATACTGTGCGCTCATGTGAGATAACCTCCACCTATCAAGGAGTCTCATAACAACCTACCCAATGACATATGCGATGGTCAACCACATCTCATAACAAACATGCAGATGATGTGTATGACATGTATCATGATGCTATGCGGTCACATACTCATAATCGGTATCGACAATCAACCTCGACAATATGGACATTTAACCAACATTGCCCCCAAGGAATAACTCATATAGACCCTAGCATATAGTGGACTTATGGCCTCACACCAGGGCCAAACATACAATGCCATGGGCCTCACTCAAGAGCTTAATACACATCGCGATGGGCTTCACTTATGGCCACATATACATCAAGTGCATCGCATCTCACAGGTCTAATATATATCGCAATGGGCCACTCTCATGGGCCTAATATACATCAAGTTAGGCCTCACTATATGGGCCGGAAATATATCACAATGGGCCACGTCCCGTGGGCCTTGAATACATCACAATGGGCCTCGACAATCGGAATCGGCCTCAATAATTGGAATCGACACTCGGAATTGGCCTCGACAATCGAATCGACCTATACCATCGGCCTTGACAATCGAAGTCGGTAATCGGCCACGACAATCGAAATCGGTTAATAATCGAAATTGACAAATCAGTTACGTCAATCGAAAATCAACAATCGGTCACGATAATCGGCCTCGATCGCTAATCGGCAATCGGTCATGATAAATGGCCTCAATCGCTAATCGACAAACGGTCAAGTCAATCGGAATCAGCAATTGGCCACGACAATCAAAATTGGCAACTCGGTCACAACAATCAGAATCGATCGATAATCGGAATTGGTAAATCGGTCACGTCAATCGGAAATCGGTAATCGATCACGATAATCGGCCTCGACCGCTAATCGGCAATCGGTCAAGTCAATCGGAATCGGTAATCGGCCACGACAATCGAAATGGCAAATCAGTCACGACAATCGAAATAAAAAATCGGTCACGTCAATCAGAAATTGGCAATCGGTCACGATAATCGGCCTCGGTAATCAACATCGATAATTGACACCGGTAATCAGGGTTGATAATCGGCACCGATAATCAGGGTCGATAATCCGCACAGATAATTAGGGTCGATAATCGGTGTCAACCTCGATAATCGGCATTGATAATCAGCAGATAAATAAAGCGGGGTCCATAGATGATCAATCGATTAACCATAATATGAAGATCGACACTTAGCCGCGGTTATATTAAATCCGATAGCACGGAGTCATCCATTTACGGTGAATGGGGCTCACTTATTTGAGTTAACCTACGAAGAGAATGGGCCTAACAAGGCTTAAGGGAAGGTCACAATGAGGACGTTTAACCATCATTGCCCCTCAATGTGGACATCTAACCAACATTGCTCCCAAGGAGTGGCCTACATAGGGCTAAACATATAGTGGGCCCATGGCCTCATGTACAATCATGATGGGACTAATTTACATTACATAGGCCTCGTCATACGGGCCAACATACATCACATCTGGCCTCAAATACACATAACAGGTGGGCCTCATACCAGGGCCTCGAATACATCTCAATGAGCTTCTTATGTTAAGTGGGCCACATCACATGGGCCACATTCTATGGGCCGCACCAACGAGCTCCATGTACATCAAATAGGTCGCACCGATGGGCCTCATGTATATCAAGTCAGGCCCACCCTTATGTATATTCGAGATCCGACCTATTCATAAGTTAACATGAAGATAAATGAAGTGAAAACAAATATTTGCTTAATTGGGAATTACCGTTGCCCTTAGGAGTTTGAATGGTGGATGCCATTGTCCACTGTTTAAATGGTGGGATCCACTTGAACTTTAAATCTGACTCACCCATTTACCTCATACCACAAAATGATCTCACAAATGGTTGGATGTTTTGGATACAACACATGCATCATGGTAGGCCTCACCGTCCAAACAACAGATGGTATAGACAAAGCTCATACATCATTGGGGCCCACACCACATGGACGAAGCACATACACCTAGAGTGGGTCCCATCATTAAAAGAGCTTGGAAAGTACACATGCAGCCCTGCTGCATTAAAAGACAGAGGTGGGTCCCACGTAGGGCCCACCCTCATATATCATATGTACATAATATATAATATATAATATATAACATATACATACGTATGATGTACTCCTGCACAACAGCTTTAATGCCTAAAAGAGAGGGAAGGGCCCATCCTCACATGTCATATATATAATATAATATATACAAAATATAATATATATATATATAATATATAATATAATAATATATGTATTACATCCAACGTCTAGGCCCTTAGGAGGCTTGGACGGTCACCTACATCAAGGAGGGCCCCACATGTGGGGTGCGTCCCATTGTCAAATGGACAGTGGACACAATACAAGCAAGGTAGTGTGGCCCACGCCAAAAGGATGGACGGTGTGGATGGGTCCCATGGACCCCACCGTCAGCATGTCAGTACACATACTGCATGTTAGCCACCACCACAGGATCGATACCAAGACCTCAAGTGTTGAAACGAGGCATCCTTCACTCGGTTTGCCACCTGAGCCGTAGAGCTAGGTGGGCCCAGCGTTGAAATGAGGTATCTTTCCCTCAGTCTACCACGTGAGCTATGGATGGGTCCCACCGTCCTTGGACTGTGGATACACCACACGTGCATGGTAGTGTGGCCCATGCCAAATGGATGGACGGTGTGGATGGGTCCAATGGACCCCACCGTCAGTCAACACCCTTGTCAGTACACACATGTCAATGCACACTCCATGTTAGCCACCCACGTTGGTGCACACCCACTGTTAGCACACCTAGGTCAGTCCACACTCACCGTCAGTTAACACTTCACTATTAGCCACCTCCACTGACGGACGGGTGGCATGCCTCATCAAGGTGGGTCCCACATGGCCCACCGATTTTGGATTAGCCTAATATTTATGTTTTGCCCATGGCACGTACCACCCATGAACATCAATGGATGGCGTGGATAAGGTCCTGCATCAAGTGGGCCACAAGCCAGCATACACCCACAAAGAAAAAGAAAAAAAACAATGGAGAGAGAGAGAGAACGGAGAGGATGGAGGGGCCCTGCCACTATGGGCCCCTTTTTTTGATACAAAGCCTACATCAAGGTGGGTCCTACTACATGTGGCCCTTTAATCACAAAAAAAATGTAAATGTGGGATCAAGATCACCCACCTTCCACTTCTTCTTGCTCCCTTGGCTTCCGATGCTCCTTAGCTTCGATCTCAATGGAGGAGATGGGGTTTTAATGGTTGAGATGAGAGATGAGAGGGTTGGAAGTGGGCCACATTCAAAATTCTCTTAGAGGTTAGAAATGCTTGGACGTGGGATTTTTTCTTTGCTTGAGAAAGTGATTTGAAAAAAATGAGAGAGAGGGTTGTAAAGAGAGAGGGAGATGGGTGATGGTTGTGGTGGGTGATGGATGTGTAAGAGACTTTTTGACTTTTGTGGTTGCTTGGTGTAAGAAAGGCATGGTTGTGTAAGAAACTTTTGACTTTAGGGGTTACTTGGGGAAGGGTGTGAGGTGATGTGTACTTAACATGTACTGGACATGATGAGATTAATTGATGGATTGATTGATGTGACAAGTCATAGAGATTCTCTCGAAATTCACACGCATGTGTTTTTCTCGCACCGAACGCGGACTCGCATCTCCTAACCAGGGTATCGGATCGGTGCGCGAGACGCGGCATCGAAACCGCGGCGACGACGCGATTGTAAGGGTACAAGTCTCAGTTTAAGTTGATTCAGGTTGACGGCGTGTGATGCAGGGTCATGCGCAAATGCCGGTTAAGGGTCGAAGGTTGCCGAAAATTGACCGGGAAGACCGCGGAAGTCTATGGAACAATACGGTCTAGGATACGGGGCTTACAACAAGAATCACTTAACCCAAACTCTTAACCTCACTCTCTCACTTTTTAATCTTTCTCTTGGTTCTCTATTTTTCTCTTTCTCCCCAAATTTCTAGGGATAATTCGTAGGAGGAGAGGGGTGTAACGTCTCGAAAAAATCCATACAAAGACCCGAGTACCACCTCAGACAGAAATCACTAAGGATCAAATCCTCTAGAAATTAGACGAAATTAACTAAGTGTTAAACTAGATTAGCTGTAAAATTAGCTTGAACCACTTTAAATATGAACTGTAAGACCCAAAACAAGTAGAACCATTGACACTACATTACCTAAAAGCTTAGGATCCATCTCAAAACCCAGTTACTCTCGGGAGCATAATGAAACTTCATATCAGACCTGGACCACGCGTCGAAAGTCCGTTTACTGTGTATCTATAAGGTTATGATCACCTTACTAGGCTTGATGAACATCTAGAAAATCAAGTCCTAATGATACCTAAAAATACACAACTTGAGCCCACAGCGAAGTGTGTGAGAAACGGGAATACCTTTAGAAATTGAACTCAGATTTAAGTGATTTGGACCGTTCGCTTGCGGGCCAAAGCTAAGCTTTCAGACTGTCGAAATCTGACCCAATTACACCTCGGATCAGGGAAATTTTCCAGCACAGGTCCATGTACATGTGGCCCTGATCGAGTGACGGTGACCGTTAAACTGAAACTCGTCTTCCGCAGTTGATCTGTAAATTCAATCGGACTGAAACCTTAACTCGACCTAGATCCAATGTTAGGGAGCTTAAGTCCGACCGCACACAGAAAAGGGGCCACCAGAAGTACTCCGTTGGATTGAAATAACCACTATTTGGCTATAACCTAAGTATACCATGGCCCTGGGGCCATTCCCATCACTCTTGGGCCTATATAAGGGCCTTAAAACCTCTCACTCCCTTCACATACGAATTTTTAAACCCTAGAGAGAGAGAAGAGAGAAGAAAGAGAAGGAAAAAGAGAGAAAGTGAGGGAGAGGGTTGGAGTTTGTTATAGGGATTTATCCCTACCGCTCCACGGGCTGAATCAGCCTTTCTGAATCGGCATCTCGGCGATTTCAACTCCGTTCTTGGGTAAGAAATCCTAACCCTAACCTGCCATAGAGATTCAAATAGGGTAAGGGATGAAATAGCTAACCTATTTCATGTTATAGGTTGCCGTTGCACCGTAGACTGAAACTTAGTGCTCAAACTGAGTTCGCTACTCGTTTACCGATGAAAGGTGCAGACTATAAACATTTAGGTTATGGTTTTCAAGGTTGTTAATGTCGGTTAATGATTTATAATTGACTTGGTTGCTGTTTCACATGCTAGATATGTTGTTTCCTTCGCTTTACAGATATATATAAACTATGTTGAATATAATGTATTTCATGTGTTTGTTGAAATGTTTGAATGAGTATGGAATTTGGATTTATGCTTGCCATGATTATCCATCGTGGATATATAATTGGTGTATATGTGACAACTCCTTGTTGAATGGATTTTGCCTTAATACGTGTTATGACCAACATACGTCATGTATGTTAAAGTGTGTAGTCTAAGTGTTTGAATGAATATGGAATTATGATTTTTGTACGCCATGATTATTGGTTGCTAATGCATGATCGTTGCACTCATGGCAACTCCTTGTGAAAGGATTCGCTACTATATGTGTTTTAATTAACGTATTATGTGTATGTAATATGTGTAGTCTAAGTGTTTGATGAAATGCCCGTGGTGAGAAAATGCTTGATGTGATGTCTTTAATGAGGATGTTGAGATAAGATTCTCAATCCCCTTATCTAGGGTTACAGTTTCCTTCATGTAATCTATCTTATTATTATGTGATTTATGAATAAAATGCTTATGTATGTTAACATGTATTCTATGTGTTTGTTAAAATGCTGAACTGAGATCTATATTTAAATGTGTTGTTACATGCTGTCTTGGCCATTACATGTGAATGCTATTGTTCTAGAGTGTGTTTGGGGCTACGTCGTAGTCCAGGCAATCGGTAATGGTTTACAGTTGGTGGCCGAACTATTCTTCACCACGACGAACATATTCGACGAACCTGAGTCGTACGTCGTTTGACGACAGTGGTTAGGCCACGAGGGATGCTTATGCATTCCATGTCGATTAAGTCTACGTGTGCTCGTACTAGTCAGCTTGTCAAGTAACCCAATTGGCCCGATGTATGTTCAACATGTATGGACGCTACTGCTTGAATCTAAGGTACCAAACTCACCAGTGGAAAGCCTGTTAACCTTGGTACCTCGATCTGCTAAGACTCATGAGCCGGACATAGTGGTATGGGACACCTTGGTCGAGCTGTTGGCCTACGCTAGGGCAACGAGCCTCCCCGTAGTGACCAGTGAGCAACCTAAACTCGTGAGCCGAATACGGTGGTATGAGACACTGTATTCCAGCTGTCGGCCTACGACTAGGTGACAAGCCATTCATAGTAACCTCGAGCATACTTTAAGACTGCACTGAGGCGACGAGCATTTCCGTAACATTTAGAGTATAAGTTAGGCCTGCATTGAGGTGACAAGCCCTTTGTAGCGACCTGAAACTATAACATCGTATGAGACTAGCTAGGACTGATGACCCTAGAATGGATCATTGTTTAGGAAATGATATAAGGGAAGTACCTTATCTTCTCAATCCTGTTGTATGAAAAGTTCTAATAAGAACTCGGTAATCACGCTCATGCACCGCATTGCATGTGCCTTTGGCGTTGGTGTTGAGCACAGAGGAAGGGGTGCATGTCGCGACCGTAAGAGGAAGATCGCAGAGGGAGTGCACGCGAGGGCATGTATCATTAATGCATATCATCCTTGCATTAACTAGAGTACTTAGGGATGCTTGACTGTATTGCTTTATCATTACTGCTTGACAAAATTGATAACATGTTAACCTTTGCTTTATAATTCCACTGAGTTGATCACTCATTCCCATGTTCTAGGATGGTGCTTAATCACCAACCAGACTCTATCTTAGCTGCAGGTGATGGTGATGCTTATGAGGTAGAGTCGGACTATTACGATGACGAGGAGGAGTTCTCCTATATGCAACTCTCTAGCGGGTCTATGTAGGCCTAGAGTTGCGTTGTCGGGGCTATAGGGTTTTAGCTAGAGAACACTACACATGTATATTCATTTTGTACATTTTGGGAGTATACATGTATATACTTAACCTGGTAACATGATCACACTTCGGAGACGTACTACGGTTTATATATCTTATACGTCTATTACAGTCTTCCGCTTGCAAAAAAATCCACTCGCCTCTGGAGTATGATATGTTGTGTTGGTGTAATCCCATTCATATTTAATGCACTAATATGGACAACATTTAATCATTATTATCTATGTTGCATAAGCGATGTGCTGGAACTCGGGAGTTGGGCTTATGCTCGACCCCCGATTTTTAGTGCGTTACAAGGGGGCTCCCCAAATCTTGGTTTATATAGTGGCAAAAACAATACAAAATGCCCCAGAGACAAGCTATTTACTATTATAACCCTATGAGAAGTTGATTCTAACCGTTGGGGCCCATTATGAGGTGTATGGATCGATATATGTTGTAAGATAATTGGACCTATTGATGATCTACATATGGATGTGATCGGCTTGCCATTTGGATGTGTTAATTGACATGTATGATTAGAAGTTAGTTTGATGGTTACCAATCGTTAATCGAGGTTGCGATTATAGAAATGTGTAGAATATTAATTTAAGTTGGTTCCCTTAATTTGGTCACGATCAAATGATTTGAAAGCCATAACTTTGGTGAAGATCGAATGAGGACAATTCACTTAAGTTCCTGACAATTTCTAAGGGCATTCACACATCTCATGCGCTCACCTTGCGAGCCTAAGTTGAAAGATTCGACGCACAATCTTAGTTCGATGCTCGCAATAGACGTCAATCCTGTTAAGATAAACATC
The DNA here is from genome assembly GCA_030180095.1 of Magnolia changhungtana. Taxonomy (NCBI): domain Eukaryota; kingdom Viridiplantae; phylum Streptophyta; class Magnoliopsida; order Magnoliales; family Magnoliaceae; genus Magnolia; species Magnolia changhungtana. The sequence goes on along the minus strand of JASAUF010000161.1, from coordinate 7,353,358 downwards.
TTCCTATAGTTCCAAATCCGGCAGCTCACTAACAAGCGATTTAAAATTTGTTCGGTTAATCTTCGCATTTCTGGAATAAGTTACACAACGAGATTTCTCATGCATGATAGGTAGGGTTTGAATTAGCTAAGTTCGTAATGTGACACATTCGTAATTAGTGAAAATGATGATTTGATCCTAATCACCATAAATCATTGGTTCTTAGGTTAATAGGGTAACTGGGTCAGTTTGATTTGTTAACTAAGATCCGACCCCTATTTGTCTTAGATTTAGGTGGGTTTTTATTTAGTTGCGGTTGTCTTGATTAGTCGATGATAGGTTGGGTAGATTTGGCTATATCTGAGCCTTCTATGGATAGATCATAGGGTTAGGCCCAAGATTTTGTTTAGATTATAAAGATATATGAATTTTATTCCAATAAACTTCTTATGAAGTTTAAACTCTAGATTATCCTATGCCAGTTGAACAAATTTTACCTCGGCCATGATTACTGTGCATCGACTTTTTTCTCTTTTGAACCGAGTGATATAATTTTCAACTTTTTCTCCTAGAAATTGCTGAAATCATGCAAGATCAGCCATAGAAATTCCTTATAAAAGAACTGAGTATGAAACTTTTCTTCCAATTCTTATCAATTTTGGATCGAATTTGGTAACAAAATTAGAATACTAAGTAAAATCTACCCTAGTTAGTGAATAACCAAATAATTATAATTTGTAGTAATCATTATGGGCCAATTCCCCATACTGTATAGTAAAAGTGACCTATATGTTCTATAGTTGATTGACTAGTATCAGCTGTAAATAGTGTAAAATCAGTCGATAATTCCTCTGTAATGGATATTGCCGGTCGACCCAATCAGGATAAGACTTGTCATATATTATAGTAGTAATTTGGCCAAGAACCTGGCCTGCTACCTTCTAGACTAGCTGCATAATTTAATTACAGTCCCAATGTTGTTGCCAAGCGATTAGAGGTGGCTCCAGACTAGTCGGGTACTGCTCCTCTTTATAAGGTTGGTTTTTAGGCTAAGGCTGCCTCCCTAGGTATTCCTTGATTCCTGGCTTCAGGAACAAAATTAATATTCTCACTTTCAGGCTACCTGAAATCCACAAGTGGTGGTGAATTTCACACATCCTAAACTAGTACATGGACATGATGTGTATTTCGCCATAGAGGGGGTGCCTGTGGTACTGGCTGTATAAAAGGTATATATTGATGCCAAATTCTCAACTGAATGTCAACAAGTCATTAAGGTGTAATGGGTGCCCTTCGGACAAATATAACCATCAATCAGTTCATGCTCTTGGCGTGGCTACTCATCCATCCATTAAAGGTTTCAGTATAAACTTGTGAGTGTTCAGCCTGAATTTGCGATCATTTCGCGATGTAATGAATTCTCGTTTGGATGTCGACCATCCCGGATGACATAATCTTAAGGGTCTCAACCTGAGATGCTGATGCTTTATCTAGATTTAGTATAGCAGACATTGGATTGAGTGGTGGATTAACTTGCTCAAGTACCTATTGAACCTGCAACTCTTCCTCTTGGGCAAGAGGTTCAGTAGTTACAGCATTAATAGCTAAAGAAGCATTTTAACTACCTCTTTGGCTCATGATTCCATAGAACTTTTGCACTGGTAAGTATAATTAGTGTCCCAGAGGGCATACCAAAACAATGCTCTTCTTGCATAGCCTGTGCAAAATGAAAATTTATGATAGCCGAGTAATTATTTGAATCCTATCAGGCGTGCTAAAAATTGTTAGCACGCAATTTATTTTCTGTCTTGTGTGGTGTGTGCGGGCATGCCAGAATCGATAAGTGGCTCAATTCAAACCGGTCAACTTTGACCCCAAGCGCCAAAATAGGTAGATAGTTAACTTGACAGTATATAGCCGAATCTGAAGAGATCGGTCGTCTACTCAGCCACTCCCAGAATATCTATGATGATCAGGCGATAATCAAAAGGTGGAGTTCTTCCTTCGAAGATGGGTTGTGCCTTGCCTTTCACAGGAATGGATTTTTCAGTATACCGGTGCAATAAAACAAACGGAAAAAACTTACAGTCGATCATTAATGAGAGCAACTATAAGAATGCTTCTTTTGAAAGAACTGCTTATATTAGATAAGGATCAAATCCAACGTATGAGCATAAACTTTTTTTACAACTAAGAAATTACCTCTACTAAATTATCACTACTCCTAAGACTGAGTTAAGATAAATTGATAGATTGATTTGTTTGTTGGATTTGGTTGTGTGTATTACTCCGCTACTCTTCTTGCTATTTATAGATTTCTTCTGTAGCTATTCTTCAATTGTTTCTCTTTTTTATTGGATAGTTATGACAACCAACGCGTTGCCATTTAGATCATTCTCTTATTATGTTTCTCATTTTGACTCTTCCTCTTCTCTCAGCAAAGCTCTATTCCTCTCAATAATGACTTGTTCTTCGACTACATTCCGCTCCTGGATGTCTCAGCCGTACACTTTGTTGGTCACTTAATGACATGCAGCATTAAATATATGCTAGCTATAATTCCACAAAAAGCGCTCTAAGAATCTGAGAAAATCCTTTCATACGCCTGTTTCTTATGTAATGCCACTTGAAACTTTCCTATTAGCTTTCCATGGAATGGTTAAAAATAGGGTACAACAACTTGTATCTCATGTTGAACCACCAAATCCTAGACCCACTATAGATGGGTCAGAACCTCAAATTCAAGTTGATTGAATGACTGTAACGATCAATTGGTGGAGATTTGTTTGTTGAATTCGAACCTAAGATTATTTTTCAATCATAATCAACCCAAAAGATGTCAACTGCTTGATCATCCAACATGAGTTGTGTAATGTTGAAATATATAGCCCTTCGGAAGTGTGGCCACAATTTAGACGACTTACAGTTTCTAAGTGGTGCATACCAAGCGTTACACTCTACCAGAGCATAGAAGTTTTTCTCTGTGGGAATGCTTAGGAAAACACTCATTGACGGATATCAGTGGAGGGAAAGATGGACTGAGAGGAGCGGCCATTCTTTGAAAAAATTAAATCAGGCACTTTAGGATCATGCATCATGACGTGATAAACTGATTTTTACAAATAGGGCCTATGATTTGGCGAACCATACCCTTTATCCATTGGGCCCCATAGTGGATTACAGGTTTCAGAAAACTCATACATTAGAAGCTCTAACCCTTTTATTAGTGGCTTGTAAATTGAAGGTTAAGAAAAAAACTAAAACAACGGTCCAAAAATGTGGATCTGACCTAAGTCCGCATGTGTGCATGCGTGTGTGTAAGTATGCATTCTGTCCATTTTGGTCCCGCGATCCTACCAGTCAAGTTCTGGCGACCTGTGACCTCAGATAGCGTTTGCGATCATCCTTGAGTTTGGTCACCTAGACCCGACTCGAATTGATGCAAGACCTATGCCATTGCGATTGCATCATCGCCGCAGTTCTAACGCCGCGTCTCGTGCGTAAATCCGACATGTCCATCAAAAGTTGTAGGCCGCGCATTATTTGGACCGTTGATTGCATTTTGGTGGGACCCACTTAGCTTGCACATGTTACCATCTAAGTGTACTTTTCTAGAGAGCCTACGCTTAGGCATTTTACAACCCTACTCCCTAGCCTCTTACACCTTACAAATAATCATTATTTTTCTTCCCCATAAGCAATCATGCCTAGCCCCTACAACTCATCATAACCTACCCTCTCTCTCCTTATCTCTCTCCTTCCATCTCTTTCTTCTCATTTCTAGCAAGCTAAAGCCCTCCAAACATTCATGGCTTCCGCCCCATATCAGCCCATTGCATGCTCCATCTATCCCATCCCAACCCTTTAAATCTCATCCTCACCATATAATCTTCTCCCTTGGAGCCTAAGGAGCTTGGTGTTGAAGCTTGGTGGAGATCCATTAAGGTGGGTGCTCTTAAATCCTCCTTCATCTTCCTTAGGAACTTATGAGACCCATCAAGTGATGATGGAGGTCCCCCATGTCTCCATGATTGAGGCCAATGGCCCATTTTTTTGCATTCATGTTCCATGGATGAGGCCATTCTCCATGGACCCCATCATGGCATTTTCCTCTCTTGTGGCTGGATTCTTTTTATTTTCCCATTATTTTATTCTTGATTTCTAATGTGTGTGGCCCACTTAGTGGCCCTAGAATATCCAGACCGTCCAAGCAAGGTGGACGCCCATGGCTATCCGTTCCTTGGACGTTGACACCTCATTTGCTCCATTTTGGATGCATGCAATGGGTTTTTATAAAGGGAGTTTGGTCTAGATGTTTGTCGGACTTACTAAGGGGGACCATTATACAAATTTTGTAGGGTATTTTCCCCTTTATTCAGTAGTTATGTTTAGCTATTTTCAGATATACCTTGCTGTCTAGAAAAATTTCTAGACTTTTTTTGGGTTATTTTTGGCATGGATTGTGGTCTGATTAGAGGGCTGTTTTACCCCCATTGGTAGATTATTTCTGGAGGTGTGGACCCCACTTAGAAGTTTGTTGAATTTCACCTTCATCCATCCCTGTTTGATCACTCAAAAGGGTGGGCCAAGGAGGTTGGATAGTTCAGATTTTTCTGGACTGCCCAGCCACTTTGCATGTTGTAAAAACATAAATATCAGCTTGTTTCTGAAATGGTGGGCCACCTTTGTGGACCCCCCCCCCCCCTTGTTGTGTACTTGTACAGGGATGTTGGCCCTATATTTTCCCAAATTTTGGTAGACCTGGGCCCACTCTAATGGGGTGCACAAGTAAGGGGCAGGAGCATTGTTTCAGCAGGAATTATTCCTGCAACCTTGCTGTCCATAATTTATATGAATTAAATAAAATACTTATACTACCTCAAAAATTCTAAAATTTTGCAGAGAGGTGTCCCACCAATGGTAGGACCTACCTACAAAAATTTTAGGGCCAATGGACCCCATTTGGTCATCCAAAAGGGTGAGCCAACATAGTGGACTGCCAGAAATTTCTACTGTGCAGTCCAACAACATAGTCTCATAAAAAATAAAATTTTAAAAATATTTTATCAGAAGGTGAGCCATTTTTCTGGGTCCCACCTTGTTGTAAACTTGATGAGGGATCTTGGGTCCAAATTTTAAAAATTTTGGAGGCCCAAAACCCACCCATTTGGATGGCCCAAATTCAAGATAGTTATTTCCAGTAACATTTCACCCTAAACAGATTGTAACTTCGGAATTTATTAAAATACTTCTGAGTATCCAAAAATTATGAAAATTTACAGAGAGTGGTCCACCCATTGTGGGACCCACCTACAAATTTTTGGAGCTAATGGACTCCTTTTCACATTGTGGCAAGGGCCGGACTGGCCAACCATGTTGGGATGTCCAGGTCAGTCCTATTTTCTGGATAGACTATTTTATTTAAATTAATTAAAATACATCTAGCTATCCAAAAAATGCAAAATTTTATGGAGGTGTGGCCCACCCATGAAAGGACCACCCTGAAAATTTTCAAGGCTATCGGGCCCCTATACCAACCGTGGTGTGGCTTGCAATTTGGGTCAGTTTGGGGCTAAATACCCAGGCTTGTAGGACTAACCACCATGGGACGCCCCCTACGTGGGGTTGCTGAGCCTGCATTCCAATAGCATGGCTCACTTGAAGTGAGTGTTGTATATCCCCCTTCTTATCTGGTGGGGCCCGCTGTGATATGTGTGGGTCATCATGGGTCAGTAATCCATCTAGTTTAAATAAATTTCTGGACTCCAGCAGGCTCAGGAAATCGGTGGGCTGGAATTCCAGAAAGGGGCCCAAATTTACTGTATGATTGATTATTTTGGAGCTGTTGTGGCCCACCAGATTTAAGGGAGTGTTGCACACACTCTTTGCCTTCTTTCCTTAGACATTTTTGGGCTTAATTAGTGCCCATTAAGGTCCACCTTTGTGGTGATATTGTGGGCTAGCCTTAACCAGATTTTTAAGTAGTTTATAGGCCTAATGGACTGTAAACCTCTTCCTTGAGCCCAACATTGTGCAAGGGCTGACCTTATTGATTTGTGAGTCCAACGGGCTGTCTATGAGCTGATCATGTATATTAATGGACCTTGATGCCCTCATGAAGTGCTTAATTATGGACTGACTTGCAAGGCCCACATTGATGGATATTGTGAAGGGTCTTGCTAAGTCTTTGGGCTGATATGACAAGGCCCACACTATTGGTTTAGGCCTTGCCCATGTGTATTCTTGGGTTTATGGGTTGCCCTCTAAGTCCACCATAATGCATGAATTAGATGGCTTTTGTTTTCGGGCTATTTCCTTAAGGCCTACTATATGGTTTAATATATATGGCTACCCTTTTTGTATTGGTAATTAGGCCTTGTGGACTAAGTCCTTTTAGATAGTCTCATTGATCTTGGGCCTATACTCTCCCATATATTGTGATAGGCTTAGGGGCAAGAATATGCAAGAAGTTGGGCCCTTGGCCGCCCATTTAAATTGACCCTATACTTGGGCTAAAAAGTGAGGCCCAACTCACTTGTGTTAAATGTGAGAATTGCCCAAGTAAATAAACTACCGGGCTGCCCATGAAGCCCACCACTACATATGGGTTTGTGACCCTTATAGTTAGGCCTAAACCTCACTTGAGGGCCCATTACATGGTCTATGAGATTGGGCTTGGAGTATACCCCATTAGACCATACATTACTTAAGCCTTAGACTTTGCATTATATATGTAGTGGGCTACCTTTTGGGACCCAGTTGAGGTTGGATGTCCTCCTTGGAGGCCCTAAGGTAGGCCCATAGGGGCCCTTATAGGTGGTTGAAGGCCCATCTTGGGCCTGGCTAGGACCGTTCCTCCTTAGGATCACGACTCCCTTAGCTTGTGAACCATCCCAAAGTACTAACCCCACTAGAGGATTTCTCTTCTCTCTTCCTTAGATCACCTGTCTATGTGCCTAGACCTTGACCCTTAGGACAGAGAATTCTATATTCCACAGGTAGCACACTTGCATTTTTATGACCCATATGCATCATTTGTATGAATTAATTGCATTGTGTGGTGGTCATTAAGGGATGAAGTTTCTCCCCTCGTGCACATTGTATGCCTGCAGCTACTGTATGATTTGCATATGTGACTCATGCATTGGCATCACATTTCATGATGATACCGCCTTTGCTTCATCAGGACCTTGCCTCCATAGGGACATTCGTGGATGGTCATATATGTGGACACCGAAAATATTATTGAGCATACCGGGTGTATAGGATGCCCATGGGTGAAAATTTCAAAACTTCCATGGTACCAAGGATCTGCTCCAACACTGTGACCGAATGAAACTATGAGCACACGAGGGCCTTATACCGTTAAGCCGCGACTTTCACTGTCATGTAGTCGGTTGGATAGGGGTGTGGCCTTACCTTCCTGGTGTGAGGAGGCATTGATAGGCTGAGTCTAACCAGCTTGTAAATAAGTTTGCTACCTTCAGGCCTTGTTGGTGATTGATTGTCCACAGGCGGGTAGTGAGGTCTCTTACGCTCGTTTGACTGTGCGGGGTTTGTAGAACGGCAGTCATTCAACAGTGTAATTAATGGACCCCGGTGATTTCCTTATGATTGGAAATGTACTTAACACGTGGATTGGATATGAGCACTGGTATTACTTACATCACATTAGCATTGGCCGTGTATGCCCCTTCATACATTGCCTTGGTATGGCGTCCAGTACTCATTGCATCGTATTCGTGATAAGCTTTGGCAAGGCTAGTGATATTCTCTTGAGCATCTTTATTTTCCTGTACCTCCTGCTATTATTCTGTGCACCTTTATCACACACTTACACCACCTTTTAAGCTTTTATAAGCTTATGCACAATTGATACGTGCAGGAGACCCTAGGCAGGCGTCGTAGCAGCAGAGCGTGGAGTAGAGCTGAGCTTGAAGACTCTAGTATTGTTGATTTCTCTCTCTTTTCCTATTACCTTATGTATGTCCTTTTGAATCTAATGTAAGCTTGTAAAAGTTTAAATTCTTAGTGGATTTTGTGATGTGTGCCCCTTGTTATTCTCAGATGTACTTGCTATGAAAATCTTCTTTGTAAGATCCCAGGATCGGAACCTATCTCAGGAGCCGAGAATGGGGTACTACGGAAGCTGTTGCGGTCAGAACTGGCCATCGGGTTCTTTGTGAGTCCGGTTACCGAGTCTGAGGCATGACAATAAATATGCCAAAAATAGACGGCCACGATCTTATTATCTGGAAGACTTTTTGTTCATTTGATATCTATAGTGGGTCCTATAAGATCATCATAGCACATGAACCATGGGCCCACTTGTACGGACTATTCTTGTTCTAATGCATAAAAAAATCTCCATAATCCATCAGTTTGAAAAGCTGGCCACTTCACAAAGTGACTTTAGTTTGTGGAATCCTTTGAATGGTTGCATCCCCAAGTGGATTGAACTTTTTCTTTTGACGTACTAATTGATTGAAACAGATGCATGCAGTGTACACTAGGCCATGATGTCATACCATACTCGAGCCATTAGTATGTACTAGTGGGCCCAATGTTTTATGGTCCACACCAGTGATGGGTGATTTCCATACTGAATGGACCATACTAAAAAATTCCCTTGGTTGGACATTCTTAATATATAACACCAGTCCACGTTGATCAGCTAGAAAGGAGCAATGATTGGTGGGATATAATTTTTCAATCTGGGATTTTTTATTTTTATTTTTATTTTTTGCTTGGTCCATCAAACACTTGGCCCACCATATTAACGATCTGGATCATTGAACCGTTGGCTCCATTAGTAACACTTTCGAATCTTATGATGCAATGCACATCCTATGGTCGAGGATTGCATAACTCCCCTGATATAAATAACGTACAAGCGCACCACCTACTTTTGAATATTTATTTCACTAAAACTGATACGGTGGATCTATTTTACCCAGATTCCTATCCTTTCATTGCAATGAAAAGGAAAGTACTAAAATCCATGCAAAGATGGAGAAGGGATAATTGTAATCACCCTCCCTCTGATTTTTATTTATTTATTTTTAATTGCAAATACCTCAACTATCGGTTGAATTATTGCGAGTGCCATCCCCTCTGCTAAAGACATTAGAAGAATCTGAACCAAAATACAAAAAACATCCTCATCCCATGAGCTCATTTTGACCATCTGTTGGGTCCACCATTGCATTTAAATTGTATCCAACTCACCATAAATATTGGAAGTCCAAAAAACAGGAACGCCTCAAAATATTTCTTGGTGGGCCACCTAGTGATTTGATCAGCCTATTTTATTTTTTATTTTATTTTTATAGAGTTCTGCATGTGTTGATGCGATGACACTTAAGGGCCTGTTTGGTTAGCTGTAAATAAAGGTAAATAATGTTAAATAAATAATTATGACAAATACTTGATATTTGGTTTAGAGTCATAATTTCACCTCACTCTTAAAATCGGCAAAACTCAACCTTGTAGGAGGCGGGCTCCACCATGATGTATCTGCGATACTCATCCCATCCATTTATTATTATTTTTTTTCATATCATCTTAGGGCGGGAGACGAAAGATGAAGTTGATTCAAAGCCTAAACACCATAGAAAACGGTGGGGATTGAAGGCCTACCATTGAAACTTCTCGAGAGCTACAGAAGTTTTGGATATACCTCATTTTTGGCTCATGCCTAAAATGATCTGATAAAATGAATGACAGCATGGACAAATAGAGATATCGTAATGGGCCCACAATGTTTAGCGTGAGTCTTTTTTCAAAATTCATTCCTTTTCCGGCTGGAAATACCAAAGTCATCATTACTTATCTATGTATTTCTGTTGCCATTTCTCCATGACTTTGCTCATCTATTATTATTATTATTATTAATTATTATTATTATTATTATTATTATTATTATTATTATTATTATTATTTGACTGGGTGTTAAAACTCACAAAAGTCTACCACTTGAAACCTTGACCGGGTGTTGAAGCTCATCTACTTTAATTGAGGATACGTACAGAAAGTTTGGCTTCCAAAAAAAAAAAGAAGGCCCTTAATAGGTTGGATTACATCAACAGACTATTCAAAGATAATAGTGATAGTACACTGTGGCTGAATCTTTCTTCCCTTTCCACATTGCACCTGCTGCACAATCTAGTATTAAAGTGAGATCTTTCCTTGGGTTGTTGGTAGGGCCGGGGCTAGTTTAAACCAAGCAAAGGTCAATCCAAGCTTGACCCGCATAATAAAATTACTAAGGCGCAAGCCCGACCCACATAATAAAACTTAAGACCAAGCCCAATTAGGGCTTGTGATGGGCCAAAATGAACAGGGCTGAGCATGACCCTATAAGATAATAAGTAGCTTAGCTCAAGCCCAGACCTAACCCAAGTCTGAACCTGTTTATCACATCTGGAATTGGAATAGCCGTTTAAGAGAATGCCAGTTGCTATTAATTACTATTAGTAAGTTGTCTAATTTAGTAGAATGTTAATTGTTATTCATTACTATTAATAAATTGTCCAATCTAAGAGAATGCTAATTATTATTAATTCCTAGTAATAGGTTTTCTAATATGATAGAATGTTAATTAATATTAATAATTATTTAAATATATAGAAATAAATTAATTTCTATTAATAAGTTGTCTAATCTAAATTATTCATTAAATACATTAAGATACATAATAGTGATAATACACTGTGGCATTGCACCTGCTACACAATCTAGTATTAGAGTGAGATCTTTCCTTGGATTGTTGATAGGGCCGGGGCTGGTTTAAACCAAGCAAAGGTCAATCCAAGCCTGACCCGCATAATAAAATTACTAAAGCGCAAGCCCAACCCGCATAGTAAAACTTAAGATCAAGCCCAGTTAGGGCTTGTGATGGGCCAAAATGAATAGGGCTGAGCATGACCCTATAAGTTAATAAGTAGCTTAGCTCAAGCCCAGACCTAACCCAAGTCCGAACCTGTTTATCACATCTGGAATTGGAATAGTCGTTTAAGAGAATGCTAGTTGCTATTAATTATACTATTAGTAAGTTGTCTAATTTAGGAAAATGTTAATTGTTATTCATTGCTATTAATAAATTGTCCAATCTAAGAGAATGCTAATTACTATTAATTCCTAGTAATAGGTTTTCTAATATGATAGAATGTTAATTAATATTAATAATTATTTAAATATATAGAAATAAATTAATTTCTATTAATAAGTTGTCTAATCTAAATTATTCATTAAATACATTAAGATACATAATAGTGATAATACATTGTGGCATTTAGAGCTGGGCATCGGACCGAGTTGGATCGAATTCGGTCCAACCCGACTCTGTTCGAGATTTGCAGGGCCTGACCTGAACCCAATCCAATTCGACGCCGAGTCCAGGTCATCTAACCCGAACAGCTCCGAACTCTTGTTGGCCTGAATCGATCCGAGTCCAACTCGGCTAGGAAAATCGAGTCGGATCGGATTGGGTAAGACTCTGTTAATTTGTTTCTTTCAACAGCGTGGAAATCATTATTCTCCATCTCCTATGATGCAATATACTTAAAATTTAGTATCAACCGCTAAAATGATCTGAAAAAACTAATGGACGGTGTGGATAAACTAAAAAGCTCAAGATGGGCCCCACACAGATAAAAATGTACAAATGTAATAGTTTGTTGAAGAAGCTTTACACTCGCGTAACTTCTCCAAGAAGCTTTGTAAAGAACTCGGACTGCATCGGTACGCTCTTATCATACTGAGTAAACTCTGTTGGTCCTACCATGAATTCATTTGGTTTATCCACACCGTTCATCCATTTTTTCAGATCATTTTAGGGGTTGAGCCCAAAATCGAATCATATCCAAAGCTCAAATGGCCCATACCAGAGGAAACAGTGGACGTATTGATTTCCACCGTTGAAACCTTTCCAAGGACTCCAGTGATATTTATTTGTCATCCAACCTATTAGTAAGATAAAAAAGACATGGATTAAGTGCAAAAAAAAAAAAAAAAAAAACATCGGCTTGATCTAAAACTTCTGTGGCCATCAAGAACTTTTCAACGGTAGACGTTAAATTCACATTGTTTCCAGTGGTGTGGTCCATTTGATCTTTGAATATGCTTCATTTTTGGGCTAACCACTTAAAATTAACTAATAAAATGGATGGACAAACTGGATAAAATGTATAAATGATGGTGGGCCCCACATAGTTTACCCACGTACTGAGTTACTCTACACGCAATTCGCTACCTTTATTATAAAGGTACACTGTAGCTAGCACAGCTGTATTACAGCTGCTATAGCATGTGTCGTGTGAAGACAGCACGGACGCTCCTCGAGCTTCGAGTTGTGAAAATGGTTGAAAGGAGATCAAAGTTATATGGCCCACACAGTGATGTATTTATTATATATACACCGTTCATCTGTTTTTAGAGATCATTTTAGAGTATTATCCAAAAAATAAATCATAATCAACGATCATCTGGACCACACCATAAATAGTGGCGGAGATAATGATTTTCACCGTTAAAAAATTTGTAGGGCCCACCATAACGTTTATTTTACATCCAATCTGTTCATAAGGTCACAGGTACCTGATTGAAAAGGAAAAATAAATCTTATAAGGTCACACGTAGCCAAATGAAGAGGAAAAACAGATTTGATACCCTGAAAAGGGTTTCAATGGTAGACGTTCAATCTCTCACTAGTTTTTGAAGTGTGGTCTAGTTGATGGTTAGATCTGTCTTATTTTTTGTTTCAAGCGTTAAAATGAGCTCGCTAAATGGATGGACGGTTTGGATATAAAACATACCTCATGATCAGACCCACAAAAATCACTTCATACACCATTCTTCGATCAAGCTGCGACTCTCTTTCTCCTTCCCACTTTCTTTCTTCTGTATATACCTACAGATCATTTCTCAATTTATCTCTCCAGTAGAGGAATGCAAGCTCCAAAACTTTCTTCGTGCCTTCTTCTTCAACAGATATAAAGAGATAGATAGATAGAGAGAGAGAGAATCACAGAGAGATAGAGTTGACGGGAATGGGTGGGATTTTTTTGGCGCCGAACCTAAATCCTAGGCGGTAAAAGTAAAAGAAATATACTGATATATACGGTCCGGATCGGGTCGGTTCGAATCGGATCCAATTGGATCGAGTTTCGGATCGGGTCGGTTCGGAACATGGCCTATCCGGATTCGACCCGAAAATAATTCGGATCTAGATTATGCTATCCAATCCTAACCGATCCTGACCATCGGTTCTATTCGAATTGGGTTTGATCGGGCCGGATCCACCGGATCGGGTATGAAATGCCTAGCTTTAGTGGCATTGCACCTGCTACACAATATAGTATTAGAGTGAGATATTTCCTTGGGTTGTTGGTAGGGCCGGGGCTGGTTTAAACCAAGCAAAGGTCAATCCAAGCCTGACCCGCATAATAAAATTACTAAAGTGCAAGCCCAACCCACATAGTAAAACTTAAGACCAAGCCCAGTTAGGGCTTGTGATGGGCTAAAATGAACAGGACTGAGCATGACCCTATAAGTTAATAAGTAGCTTAGCTCAAGCCCAGACCTAACCCAAGTCCGAACTTGTTAATCACATCTGGAATTGGAATAGCCATTTAAAAGAATGCCAGTTGCTATTAATTACTATTAGTAAGTTGTCTAATTTAAGAGAATGTTAATTGTTATTCATTACTATTAATAAATTGTCCAATCTAAGAGAATGCTAATTATTATTAATTCATAGTAATAGGCTTTCTAATATGATAGAATGTTAATTAATATTAATAATTATTTAAATATATAGAAATAAATTAATTTCTATTAATAAGTTGTCTAATCTAAATTATTCATTAAATACATTAAGATACATAATAGTGATAATACACTGTGGCTGAATCTTTCTTCCCTTTCCACATTGCACCTGCTACACAATCTAGTATTAGAGTGAGATCTTTCCTTAGGTTGTTGGTAGGGCCGGGGCTAGTTTAAACCAAGCAAAGGTCAATCCAAGCCTGACCCGCATAATAAAATTAGTAAAGTGCAAGCCCGACCCACATAGTAAAACTTAAGACCAAGCCCAGTTAGGGCTTGTGATGGGCCAAAATGAACAGGGCTGAGCATGACCCTATAAGTTAATAAGTAGCTTAGCTCAAGCCCAGACCTAACCCAAGTCCGAACCTGTTTATCACATCTGGAATTGGAATAGCCGTTTAAGAGAATGCTAGTTGCTATTAATTACTATTAGTAAATTGTTTAATTTAGGAGAATGTTAATTTTTATTCATTGCTATTAATAAATTGTCCAATCTAAGAGAATGCTAATTATTATTAATTCCTAGTAATAGGTTTTCTAATATGATAGAATGTTAATTAATGTTAATAATTATTTAAATATATAGAAATAAATTAATTTCTATTAATAAGTTGTCTAATCTAAATTATTCATTAAATACATTAAGATACATAGGAAGAAAAAGAAGTGAAAGGTTTTTATCATACCCTTAGAAACTATATATGGGTTAGGCTGAGCTAAACTCATACCACAAAACAACCCGCTGAGATTTCCAGGCTATCTCAGAAAAACTCAAATTAAAATAAAAATAAAATAGTACTTATTTTCAAATGGTGAGTCGAAGACGTAATTGTATCTTGAATGCAGCGATCTTCTTTCTTGGGAGATTGATGAAGCCGTATATGTATTTAACCCAAAAAGAATATAGGGATCTAATGTGTTTTCAATATTTATAAACAAAACCCTGATTTCTGCAAATTCTATTCTTTAAATCTCAAGTAGAGTTTAGATAACTCTCTTTAAAACAATTAAAACTAACTTGAGAAAGAAAATAAAATAAGCTAACAGAAGATTAAAATTACCGCACAAATAGCTTAAGGAGGGTCTGATTTTCTCTTTTACTTTGAGGAGGTTTCTCATAAATTTTCGTATGTTAAATGAATGCCTCTATTTATAGCCAAATGATTTAAAAATTTGGCTAGCCAAATTCCAATGCTTGCATTCCAACGATACTCAGATTTCATGGGATAAGATCTTTCAAAAATTCGGTTGACCTAAGCCAAAATTTGATTGGCCGAACCCTCAGTTTGGTTGGCCGAATACAGGGTTCGGCTGACTAAATCTCCCCGAGATCCGAACTCTTTACATGTTAAAAACAAGACTGAACATCCTTTGTGCTAGATGAGCGGACATATTTGGCTGGTCAAACCCAAGGTTGGGCTGACCGAACGTACCACGGAAAAATCTTTGTCAATCTGTAAACTTGCCTGAATTTTGTTGGGTTAGCCGAAGGTAATTAGGTTGGTCGAACCAGATGTCGGGCTGGCCCAACTTGAGTGCATTTTACTTAGAATAATGTTCATTATGATGCTATGTGAAATGCACTTAACCTAGGGTCAATTTAAAGTTATACCACCTGATGGTTGACTCATACAAAGTGTTCCAATTTTCGAACCATATACTTTTATAGCTTGAGATGTTGAGTCTTCCTTGAGGTACTTGATCGAGTCTTTTACATATCTTCATGAGTTGTCAAAAAGTATCTTCATGAGTGTTTGTGTTCCTTTCAGGACTACAAAATTTGACAATCCTAATTGTGCTTAAGTATAAGTACTTTCAGAACTTTTATTTATAAAACAAGCCTGACCCAATTAATAAATAGCCTTCACTTTTAGGCCCAAGCCTAGCTCTTGGGCTACCTATGCTAACCCTAAGTATAGCCTAAAATAAGCCATGCTTAAGAGGCCAATGTGTCAACCCAGCTCATTGACAATGCTAGTTGTTGGCTTATAACAATGAAATGAGATGCAACAATCCTATGGACGATGCTCTAGAGAATTGACACATGATTGAGGTAATGTTCGTGGCCATGTGGGTATCCTTATAAGGAAGCAACCAATGATTACTTGGTTGATAGAGACCGTAGATCACAATTATATTGTGGCAATGAATGGCCCATGACCATCAAAGGGGCTTGTTGTTAGCTAGTTTATGCTCAAGTAACCATGCCAAATCGAAAACCTTAAACTTATGGTGGTAAAGCTAACTCAGTGCACCAGATGCTTTTCAACTAGTAAAATGTTAAAGAAGCAATTAAAAGTTTTAGGAAGAAGAAGAGTTGACATGTGCAAATCAAGTAGTGCCTTTTGAGAAAAAACACCATGGGATTGCTTGATGGATCAATGAATGAATAAAATGCTTGATACCTATATAATTACGTGGTATTCACCATAGAATTAATTGATGGATCCATATATAAATGAATAAATTGGTAGATTTATGATGGGATTATAAAAGTTCTAGTTTAATCAAAGCATCAGTTGACAAATGGGTTGGCAGTAGCAATTGATGGATCAATCATTATAGACAACTCAATGGCCAAGGAGATGAACACTTCATAATTATCTTGGCAAACTCTATGAAGATTGCCACCACTACATATTCTGAACAATAATTAAAGTCCGTATATTAAAGGTCAAAATAATGATAACATTAATGAACGTTGATCAAGAGCGACAGAGAAAACCTCAATGAATTTTCCAACAATCTACAATTACAAATTCATTATTGTAAAACAAGTGAAAATCAATGCACCAGACACAAATAAATATAAAGAAATGAATGGTGAGATGAGATTTTATAGTCTTATTTTATGAGTAAAATTCAAATCTGGCCCATAAGCTTTCACCATCAATTGTCAACAAATTCAAAGAAGGTACACTACAAAGGCGAGTCATATCAATGAGCTAAAACTATTCTAAATTCAAGGACAAGTATTATTTTTCAAGTGGAGGGATTTGACATAAGAAAAGTCAAGGACAATTTCATTAACGAGTTAGAAGGTTCGTTTCTGGGTCTTACAGCCACAATAGCTTCCGATAACGATAATTATGTTATCAATTATTCACGTGTATAAAGTCATTGGAAAGCTAGCAATACATCCTAGCTAATGCTAATATCCATTGTTCCCCCAAAAGTTTCAACACATGTAATCCTTTTAGGATCAAATATGAGTTTCAAGTCAAAATTAATTTACTATAATATGCTTTTTCTCTTTCTAGTTATTTTAGGTATGGGTAAGTCCTGAAATTACTGTAAATCTTTGTTTGGAGTCTACTAGGAGAGTTTGGATAGGAGCAAATGCTTTTACTACTAATTTTGAAAAGTATACTATTTTTGAAAAAGTTACAAATCAGGACTTTTTATAAGTGATATTAAGAGAACTATAACTAGACCATTCATTATTTACGGTAATATTTTCTCCTTTTTAGAGATTTTTTTTAACCTTGTGTATTCAACTTTTCCTCATGGATTCAAGGTTTATCATTTAAAAAAGAAGTTGGTGATCTCTTCCTTTATTTTCCATTGTGCGCCCACTAAGCACTTGTGCCCCACTTGTATGGACTATATGCACGAGTATACCATAATTCACTATGTGAAAAATGTCCAAAATTGATGGCTCAAAATTGTTAAATTTCCTAAAAATCATCGTACGTGGCCATTGAAAACAACCGTTTGACGACCCGAAACCATATGTTTCTTTACATTGGTCGAGAGGAGCCGTCGAATGAGAATCTCAACCAGGACCAAATTTGAAGGTCTAAAATTGTCATTATGGGCTCATAAATCGATGGCCCAAGATTGTCGAATAGCCTAAATTATGTCTATTAAAAAAGTAGTTGAATTTGCTGAATTTAAGCCTTTGGGCTATGGCTATGCCCATACACCTAAACTAAACCAAAATTGTAAATTTGGAACGGCCACATCTTTGGTTTAGGAACAGTTGTAGGCCGTTCCAAATTTGGAATGGTTTTAAACCATTTCAAATGTTTTTTTTTTTTTTTTTTTTTTTTAAAAAAAAAAGGGGAGAGAGAACTGCGTGCGGGGCCTCATTTTAGGTAGTCATTTCGTATTCTCTCTCCCTACCCAAAACAACTCTCTCTCTCTCTCTCTCTCTCTCTCTCTCTCTCTCTCTCTGTCTGCTGCTACTAAAATCTAAAGCCGTTAACACTGTGACAGGGTGAAGAGAAAGAAGCTCTGATTTGTTGATTCGAGGGTGTTTGATCATCGTGGTGGGAGAAAGGTGATTTTTTGATGGATGGTGCTCGGTTTTACGGCGTAGTTTAAGTTTTTGTGGGAGCGAAATGGAGGGAATTTGAAGGTTTGGAAGAAATGAAGGATTTGTAGGTAATCTTTCTTGTATTTATCTATGACTTCTCAGTTTTTAGTGGATGATAATGTTTTTAGGATTTTTTGTGAAAATTAAAGTTTTTTCCTGGGGAGTTTCTTGGGTTTGGATCGAACATTTGTGGGTCCTTTAGTTTTCTAGACTAGGGTTTTAATGGTGAAATTAGAAATTTTGGGTGTGTTTGTTTCCTTAATTTAGGTTTTTTATTTATTATTTTTTTTATTATGTTAATTTTGTATTTCTCTTTTACTTTTCTGGGGTTTGATGCATGGATGTGTCAATATTCTAGGGTTTGTGGTGATATTTCAGGGGATTGTGTTCGTTTACCTTTTGCATAACTAAGTTTTAGACCGGATGTTCTTTTTAAATTTCTTCTAATTATTCTATTTTTTTCTAGGGTTTATTTCTATTTTAGGGTTCTTAAGATTTGTTTCAAGCAGTTTGAAACCTTAATTAGCATCATACATCATATGATTTTATGAAGTTATTTTGAATTAGTTGTACCTAAAATATCCAAAATATGTAAGGATCATGGCCATCTCTGATTTCTAATCATCATCATTTTTTCATGTTGGTGTTTCTTCATATAATATATCTTCAACTCAATCAGTTTCTCTGTTGCTGAAATTTATTCTTTAACATATCTGAAAGATTACTAAGAATTCTCTAGTTCAAATAAAGAATTATATAATACTGCATATTGTTTAGGAGTTCATACATAAGCTGGGTATTAACTATTGACAATAGGTAATTGTACTTTGGGGTTAGGCATGTTATGAAAAAATAGCCACACAATCAATGTGATAGAAAAACCCTAGGAACGAAAGGGGCAAAAGAATAACAAGAGACATGACGCACTATGGATAAAATAGATTTGGCTCTCTTGCTCTATAATAACCATGTTGAAAATTTAGGTCACCAAATAAAACTAATAGAATGATGATATCAGAGATTTCAAATCCAAGCAGTTAAATGACCTCATACTAGCATTTGATAGATCTTAGAGAAACATTAATGTGTATCTCTGTCTAATTGGAATAGCATTGAAGATTCTCCGTGTACTCATGATTGATTCATTCTCACCACCAATAATTAATATTATTAGGTCTTCAAAACCGATCCTCAAATAGTTTGATTTCTTTAATAGTAGAAGCACCAAGAATATGGTATGCAATTTGATTTTTCACCACCAGACATTGTTATGCACTTTTTTTTTTTAAACCTTTTCCTTTTCCCATTCTGATATTCAAAGGAATGCATCTCATTGAATAAATTATTGTTACCTTAACACACACACACACACACACACACACACACACACACACACACACACACACACGCATGCACAAATGTGTGCAAAAAACTGAAAAGAAACCTAGCTTTCTGGCCAAGTGGGCAGGACTGGAATATGCTTCAAATGGATCCCTTTTGAAGATTTTTAATGATTGTCTTTTATCTTATTTAATAGCTTCATTCTTTTGATACAAAATTTTGATCTTCTTCTCTCTATCTCTTTAAGTTAGTAATCTTTTAAAAAAATAAAAATTAGGTGCTTTTTGTTTTTTAATTTAATGAGTGGCATTCAAAAATTTGATTCCGTTTTCTCTTGCTTGCATGTATAATGACATGGACTGCTGATCTAGTTGGTCATTATGTAAATTGCTAATAGACTTAATGTTGCAGTGATTAGACAACCCTACTTATTCGGTATTTCTGATAATATTTCACTTCAAACATGTTCAACTCTACTTCTCATTTTTCACTCTGTGATTAATGCAGTTTTAGGTTTGATTCTCTAATCATTTCTCTTTGTCATTTATTAGGGTCGAACATGTGTGAACTATACGTGTGAGTGTTCAATGGCAGCAGGATTACTATAGATATGTACGACCGCATTTCAAAGGGGGACCGTAAAATATTGATGGCATTAGAAGTAATTGACATAGGTGCGACCGAGTTCAAGCAACTAAGTAACAAATAGCCAGTGGTTAAGTTCATGTGAGCACTAGATAGGTGTCAGAAGACCACAATAAGCAAAAACGTGGGAAGTGTCTGGAGTAGAAAGAGGGAAGAAACGCTTATAATAACCGTCAGAACGTGGGAAACATCTAGAGTAATGAAGTGGCATTATAAATAAAAGATCAAGAAAGTTTAGAAAATTGTCTCACACCAACCCCAACAAATCAACAAATCAATTATCTAGTCAATTTTATATTCCATAGTGTAATAACCGCCTGTATCAAGTAAGCTCTTCGCATTAGCATAATTATTTTACTTTCCACATTTGCTATTTACATTCCTTAGCATAATTCATAACGTAAGTATAGTAGCTGATAATCGTAGTCGTAATTAGAGAGCTTTGTAGTGATCGATCTCAATCTCTCTCTCATATTCCATTTCATCTACATTGTGAAAGTCCTTTCATATGGAAGGTAAGAAGAGACCCATCATCAGCGGACGAACCCCACCCTCTGACCATCGCTTGATCCATTTACACTTTAAGCGAGTGGCTAAATAGGTGACCGATCTCCTCAGACCTCGGTCATACTCAGTGTCTACCTACTTTAGCGCACGGGGTCATTGTTGTTCGGTTTGAATTGGAACCACATTCCCAATTCTAGCACACCCGCATGCCACCCGTGTTGTAGAAAGGATCGTGAAAACCATGGCGAATAGACCTAACTGACAAAACTAGTCACCCATCCAAGACGGGATGGATCGTAATGCTTTCATGTTTCTATTTAAATGCATACACTAAAATTCTGGCAGCATCTCTCCATATACGTTGATTTTGTATTAGATTCTCACATCAAGTATCCACATAAAGTGATGATATTTAGCATTGGAAATAAATGTAAGAAACATAACTAGAGAGAAATAAAGAAATACAACGTAAAACAAGCCTGTGCATTTAAATCAGAGAACCAAACACATTCTAATATGTCCAATCTTGAATTATACAAACATGGGACAATTTGAGAATTTCTATGCCTTTAAAAGCACACTATATTATAACGTCGTAAATTTTCGCTATTTTTGATTGCAAAAATCCTTTTATATATATATATATATATATATATATATATATATATATATATATATATATATAGCCTACGTCATCACTTACTGACCTTTGATGCTCGAAGTGAGCCTATATATGTGTGGTACCAGTAAAGAAACACACAAATTTAATTAATCAACCGTAAAAAGCTAACGAATCCGCCTGATCACTTAAGCATCAAGTTTAGCCTCGTGATTTGTTCACCTAAGGCCCAAATCTAACCGACTTATCAGTGACTAATCAAGATGACCACAATAAAATTAAAGCATACTTAAAGCCGAGACAACTGTGGGTTGGATCTTAATTAATAAACTAAATCAACTCAATCACTCATTTAACCTAATAACCAACGATCTAGAGTGATCATGACCAAATTACCATTTTCATTAATTTTGAATATGTCACACTATGAACTTATTTAATCTAGACCCTAACAACTGTACCTAAGAAATCTCCCTACCCAATTTATTCGAAAAATGTCTTTTCCTAAAGTGGATGAGCTAGTGGGCTCCAAGAAAGACCCTATAAGTTGAAAATAACTTCCCCCAGGGCAAGTGTATTGGAAAAAGGGTCATTGGGGCTATTTATGCACATTTTGGTACTATAAATAGCCCCCCATTTTCACCCTCTCACTCCCATACGAATTTTTCATTTGCAATTTGAGAGAGAGAGAGAGAGAAGTGTGGGAGAGGGATTAATTGGGGGATTCACCCCATCCTTGCTAACCGACAACATAGCCTCAACCACACTGCAATCCTGGAGTCGCTCTGATGGCAATTGGAGGTAATTAACAAATCTCATTTTTAGGTTTGAGTATTGAAGGTTGAATGAATGGATCCTTATAAGTGAATCGTGTTGGTATAAGGCATCGGTGAACCGTTCCGTGAAGTCCTAGCCATAGGAGCGAGTTTGAATTCGACGAATCAACCCAAGGTGCGGACCATTACCCTTAGGTTACCAATCATTGAACCTATGTTGCAATTAGTGATTGTGTAGTGAAATTTAGAATTTGCATGCTAAATATTGAAAAATTCTTAAGTGTAATTAATACCCTCCATGAATGAATTGTGAATTTTGCCTAGAATAGTTGATCCTTGATTGCATACTAGAATAGACTGTTTTGCTAAAATCTCCATGCCCATATGCTCCACATTCTTCCTTTGATACTTGTGGGTAATTATCTAGTTATCGTAAATTGTGCGATGATTGAAAAATGCACTTGCACGCCTTTTGTTTTCCTATATTAGCTAGAATATCCTAAGGTACTGATAAATTTGGTTGCTTATTCTTGAGCAAAATTGTTTGTGGCATGCTATAAAATTTTAGTCTAACGGTAATTAGGTTGGCCATTAAAATCAAAAAGATTTGCAAGGGCAGTCCTATTGGATTGGCTGTCATAGGCCAATTTAACCGATTCAGGCTGAAGACAGACTAATGACAGTAGTTGGACTACGCGGGATGCTCGCACCCAGTGATGATTGCACTGTACTTTACCTGAGTCAGCCGAATTAGTCCACCAGTTGGTCAACCATGTATGGTCACACTTGCCTTAATCTGAAGCATCTCATACCTTTGAGGGGCCTACTATTAACCGTTAGTGATACGATCCCCAAGTCTCGGGAGCCAGGTAAGGTGGTATGAGACACTGTGTCCATGCTATCGGCCTACGCTGGGGTGACTAGCCTCCCCGTAGTGACCAGCAAACATAGGAGGTGATAGGTCCTTATTCGAATGGCCCTCGTCAAATTACCCATCCGATGGTTCCGTGCTAGAGTATCGTTTGAACAACTCAGGCATGAATGAAATTGGGTGATGAACTCTTTTCCTTGTGGTAATTTTGTTATGTGACAAGCCCGCACCTCAGAACTGAGTGATTACACTCAGTGTTTGAGTGACGACCCATACCGAGTTTATCCTCATTCCTCTGGGTATCATGTCTTACCTTTGAAATTATTGATTTGTGAGACAAATGAGTGATTCCTAAATTTAGATCATGGATCACAAGCTCAGAACCGCTACGGTAGCCCTAGGCCAAGTGATCTGGATAAGGACATTGATTAAATGGAGGTGTTTCAACTTCCCCAATCTTGTTGGATGAATGGACCTAATTAAATACTCGACTAACATGAGCATTCATAGAATTACATTAATTAGGTTTGTGACTTGGCAGTCGAGGTTGCCTTATGAGGGAGTGTTGGTCATTTGTAAGCGTAAGATGGAGTTGCTATGAAAGAGTATTGGATGGCGATGGCATGCATCGATCATATCATATGGCATGCACATGCATTAACAAGAGTGTTTAGGGACTGTATGCTTAATTTTCTTTTCATTATAAATTTTGCATGTGGATTTAATAGCTTGTGTAACTTAATGTTAATGGAACCATTAAGTTGATCACTCACTCCCACTCTGGGACGATGTTTTAAAACACGAACTAGACACTTTCGTAGATGTAGGTACTAGGAATCCGCTGCGTTGGAGGAGGCTTACACGAACTGAGAGGAGGAATCCTCGTATATCCAGTTGCTCAGTGGGCTGATGTAAGACGCCCATGGGTCGTCGATGAAATCTTAGAGTTGACGCATCTGTAAATTTTGGTCAGTATATTTTGCTCAGTGGTAGTCCCGTACTCTGGATGGACATGTTTTACTGATAGTTGATTTACTTGCATTAAAATTCACATTTATTCCAGGATACATCGCATAATCTATTTTAATTTTATGAATTGCTCAAATGCCAGGTAAAATGAATTATAAATTTCTGCTTCTACAAAGTATAAGTGGTACTCGGGATATCGGGAGTCGAGTATCTACTTGACCCCCGATATTTAGAGCGTTATACACACACACACACACACACACACACACACACACACACACACACACACACACACACTTGGCAATATAGAAATTCTCAGAAGGGCAACTAATTGTGTTATACTAAAACAAATTCAAACATGAAGACAAGTACAATTTTTTTTGAGAACTTGTAATGAACTTGTAATAGAGAGTGATGAAAAAAATATTTTAGT
This sequence comes from Magnolia changhungtana, assembly GCA_030180095.1. Taxonomy (NCBI): domain Eukaryota; kingdom Viridiplantae; phylum Streptophyta; class Magnoliopsida; order Magnoliales; family Magnoliaceae; genus Magnolia; species Magnolia changhungtana. The sequence goes on along the minus strand of JASAUF010000161.1, from coordinate 7,329,073 downwards.
GAATGTGGAATTTAATTTAGGAATTTACAAAGTTTAATTTGAAGTTTAAATTACATGTATCAAGGTTTGGATGACTAAATTATATTGTAGTTTGGATGAATGATGATTTGAATGATAATGGGGATGTAAGAATATATAAAACTTAGCTCACACCCTGGAAATCGGGATTTGAGTCACTATACTTAGGCTCTCAATTTCTGAGCAGGACAATCTATGTGTTGGATAAAATTTTTAGTGGTTCATTTGAAAAATCTAACGGTTAATTTTAAGTTCAATTAGATGGTCTGGATCGAGAATTCATGGTGTGGATTGATGATCCAACGAACGGATCATGGATTTGGGATAGATGAGCCTAATGGCCCATTTGATGAACGATCCCCAATTATCACATTTTTCAGAAAAAGATTTGTACCCCCAAAATTCTATAGTATATTACACTCTACTTCCCAAAACTTTCTTGGTATATCCGGAGAGAGAAATATTTGTCTTTTGAAAAGAGATCACCCTAAAGCATATTTTGGAGGATGTGCGATCTGAGCTTTATTCACTTTTGGAAGGATTATTACCATGATTACTCCTATGCACATCTTAACCACATAGAATTTTCCAACTTCTCTTCATCATAATCCCAGGCCTTCTTGGATGCTTTCATTTGCTGAAATCAATCCTTTCAAGATCCTCCATGATTGGCTTCATATGCTCTTCCTCTTCTTCCAAGATTGTTTGGGGTTCAACCATCGATGTTGTTAGTCAAATGCCATGAATAAAAGATAAGAGTCTTCCTATCAGCCTTTTTTGCCCAATGAGTTTAATCTTCATTGTTTCAGGAATTCTCATTGAAATGAAAAATCAAGCTTGTTATCAAGCAATATCCAACCGGCCATATTCCTCATCTTGGAGCATGAGACTTTATGTCTATAAGCTAAGGTCTTTGGTTAGTGGCCTATGTTGGTGACGCAGGGATGGACGTGATGAAGTCAATCACCATCTTCCTCGGGGGATAATTACTCCGAATCCACATATATTCTCTTGATTCCTCACAAAGATTTCTTGAATCCACGAGGAAAATTAGGAAAATAGAAATAAATTCTAATAAGTTTAGAAATAAATTGATTGATGATAAAAATGAATTTATAATCCTTTAAATAGTGATATCAAACCTAAGAAGAAGTTTCATAATCAAACTCCAACTCAAACTCCCTATAAAATGTGACTTACTATAAATAGTAAACTTACTATTTATAGACTTTCTACTAGACTTCATGGTTTTCGACTAAAAATAATAAGTGTCCAATTTTTCCTAACCACGTTATTCTCCTAAAATTTCTAAGCCCTTTTCATGTTGGGCATGACTCCTAAAGCTCAAAGCATCAAGAGTAATGATAAACTAAAACTTACTATAAATAGTAAAAATGAAATTAAAATGGAGTTTCGACTATCGATCTAATGGAATATTGCAAATCCGGTGTGGGCAACCTTGTAGAGTTGGGTTGGTTGCCTGTAGTAGCTTCTCCTACCCTAAAATCATATATTGTGTGTTGAATAACTCATTCCAGTTTGCGAGATACACCTGCTTTAATATTCTGACGGTCCTAATCACTCCCGCCTTTGATTGGGCCTTCTCTAGTCCATCTAAGCCATAAAAGTGTCCGTGACCACCTCTACATCAGGTGAGGAGGTGAAATCATTAGTAGGCAAAAGAAGGATTTAATATCTAATCTCACTAGCTCTCCATCCAACTCCTCCATTTATATTATCTTTGAGGTTGAATTAGCTTCATTCCTTTGAGCCTTTATTTGGATCTCTCCCTCCTCTACTTGGCCTTGGGGGTGGATTTCTTCCCTAGCCCAGGACATTCTCTTTTTCACTTTTTCTTCTTTTTTTCCTAACCTGAGGTGTGGGTTTCTTATTAACTCAAGTACAGGTTACTTTCTCTTTCTTCCCTTACCTAAGGGGTGGGTGTTTTCGTATCCTATGGATTCTTTCTTTTCTTCCCTCCTCTCTGGCTGGGGTGTGGCTCCATCATGTAAACTTTGGGTTACATGCCCTTTCGAAGGAAATAAAGAGTTTCTCATCTTAAAACAAACAAACAAACAAACAAACAAACAATATATATATATATATATATATATATATATATATATATATATATATATATATATATATATATATATATTATTCCCTTTATCGATTTTAGATGCGCTTAACCAGAAAATGCCTACATTTTTATAGGGGGATCCCAGTGGATATAAGATGTGTTTAGACCAGGAAAGGGTTTTCCCTATCTCATCGATCTCTCTCCCTTATCCTAACTCTTGTGAAATTTAAAATCCAATTTTAAATTTCTAAAGAAAATTGGAAGAACGGCTAGTAGTTGCCCCTAAGTGGGGCCCACGGTGGTAGCTTTGAAGGAAACGTTGGGAACGTTGTGCCCGTGGTAGTTTTGATGAACGACCACATTCTATCCAAACACTAGTACTTCATTACCAAAAAGTTACAAAGAAGACAAGAAACGAAGTCCGACCAAAGAAAAATCAGCCAAGCAATTACTTTGGTTGTCGGGTAGCTATGGCTCATTTAATGGCTACCACCAAAACGAGAATCACGAGGAATGCGCCTCATATGGTGTGGGCCCCACTACCATCATGAAGGCCTGGTCCCCACCGTTGGATGGATGCATGTTAGAGATACAACCATTCATCAGGTATTGCACTCTATGAACATATATACCCTTGACTGAATAAAAATTACTCAACGGTTGATCAGGTAAGATCAGGTAGATCACACTTCTATAGAAAAATGGACAGTTAGAAAAAAGGTCCAACGGTCAAAATTCAACGAGTGTACTGCCCTGGTGTGTGGGGCTGCACCAGGAAGATGCATGCAATCGGAGCTGGCAACCAGGACTACGGGTGTACACGAACCGAGCTAGCTCGGTTAGCTTGTTTGACTCAGACTCGTAAAAACCCGATTCGACTCGGTTCAAAGCTGAGTTCGAACCAAGTGCTGATATTTTGAGCTCAAAAATGAGTTCAAACCGAGTTCAAGCTGGTCCGGCACGACTCAACTCGAATCGAATTGAACCCAACTCGAATTGAACTTAGATCGAATCAGTTCGGTGACTAGGCTACTTAGATATTGATGTTGCTCACCAAGCGTTCGATGAAATGACTCAACAAAGTGTATGTCAAGGAAGGTATGTATATGAAACAAATACCCTTTTATTTATTATTATTATTTTTTAAAATTTTTTAGGTTGCTTGGAAGGTATTTGATAAAATACATGTAAAACCATTACTGCTATTTTACATAAGCGAGATTTTGAAAGTGCAGTCCATGTGCTTGTGAAAATGCCGCATTGGTGAACTCGGCTTGAACTCACCCGATCTGCTAACCAAACCGAGCGAAGCTAGCCAATCAGGCTCAAGGATTGAGCCAAGCCGAGTTCGAGCTAGGTCAGCTGGAGGCCGAGCTGGCCTTAGCTCAACTCGGTTCTACTACCCATAACCAGGACCCACATGGTGGAAACGGATTGGCTACTCCCCTGCCAGCCCAGTGGTTGGTGGTTAGTGCTCTATTGGCCCCACCATGATGTATGTTTTTCATCCATTTTTAAAGATCATTTTAGGGTTTCATCCCAAAAACTAGAGGGGTATAAATCTCAGGCGGACCACGCCACAAGAAAACAATAGTTATTGCATATCCACCATTAAAATCATCCTGAGGCCCACTGTACTGTTTATTTGACGTCCAATATGTTGATTAGGTCATACAGACCCAGATGAAGGGACAAAACAAAGATCAGCTTGATCCAAAACTTTTATGGCCCCCAAAAAGTTTTTAACGATCGACGTTCATTCAACACTGTTTCCTGTAATGTGGTCTACTTGAGACTGCTGGGATATATCTCATTCTTTGTCTCATAGCATAAAATGATCTAGAAAAATAGATAGACGGCATGGATGAAACACATACATCATGGTGGGGTCCACAGAGAACCTACCATCAGCCATTGGCCAGTGGTAGGGGGAGTAGCCAATCCGTTTCCCCACATGGTGACCGTGATGCCTGCCCACATTCTATCAAAACTTTACCTGGCCCTAGATCAAGTAGCTTTAGTTGTTTAGGGTCTGTTTGGTTGCACCAAATATTGTGAATTTGGTCCACTTTAATGCAAAAATGTTGGGATGCCTTGCACAAACCTTAGGATCTAGCCTCCCGAACAAACCAGAATTATGGATAATAAAGCAATGAAATAAATCAAAGTATCAATCACACACCACACAAGAGATTTTTACGTGGAAAACCCTCAAAGAGGTAAAAACCACGGGACCTCGTCCAGATCAACAATCCACTATGAAGTAAAACGTTACAATCTTCTTCACTCACGCAGGAGTGGATAAACAATAAGAGAAATAGAGAAAACGGAGAGATCTAACCGATTACGAGGACATAGAAGCGCTGAGATGTAGATTGCAAAGTAGAGAACCTCCACGAGCAGAACCTCCATTCTATAAGTTTCCTCTCTCTCTTTCTCCCTCTCTCTCACCTTTGATAGCCCTAAACCCTTTAGCAAATCCCTTGCAAATTAAGCTTTAGGAAACCCTCTTGCTATTTTTTGTGATACCTAGAAAAACCCTAGGCAACCCCTTTTATAGTTTTGGGAAACTCCTTTCGGCATCCCAGTGGCGAAAGGACTCAAATCCGCAGTTTCGCGTAAAATCGCAGAACAAACTGTGTAACCTTTGACTAGTCGAGACATCCCTTCAACCAGTCGTAGGCCCCCTTCAACCAGTCGAAGGTTCCTTCGACCAGTCCAAGCTACAGTAAAAAACAGCAAAATTACTCGCTGGACTTTGAGTTGAAGTTTTCGACTCGAACCTTCGACCGGTCAATACCAGCCTTCGACCAGTCGAGCAGAGCTCTCGACCGGTCGAAGATGGGTCAAAATAACCCATCAAATCTCCCCCTTTTTTACCCAGGAGGGATCCACCTTCTTTAAGCCGGCCAGGTTTCTACAAACCTCAAACTTACCCTTAAGCAAAGCCTTGGTCATCATGTCTGACCCATTATCGTCCGTGTGGACTTTCTCAAGCTGTAACACCTTTTGTTCTAAAGTATCCCTGATCCAGTGATACCGAATCTCTATGTGCTTCGACTTGGAATGCTGACTTGGATTCTTGCTCAAGTGTATAGCACTCTGATTATCACAATAGACCATGTGCTCCTCCTGCTTTAGGCTAAGTTCCTGTAGGAACCTTTTCATCCAAAGCATCTCTTTACATGCTTCTGTGACTGCAATGTATTCGGCCTCTGTCGTCGATAATGCTACGACCTTCTGTAGCTTGCTTTGCCAAGAAACCGCTCCCCCTGCAAACGTGAACATGAACCCCGAAGTAGACTTCCTGGAGTCTATGTCACCTGCCATATCTGCATCTGTGTAACCCTCTAACACAGGTTTTTCAATACCATAGCATAGGCTCAACCTGGATAAGCCTCTTAGATACCGTAGTATCCATTTCACCGCTACCCAATGCTCTTTGCCAGGATTGACAAGATACCGGCTGACAACACCAACCGTATATGCTATGTCTGGGCGTGTACACACCATAGCATACATCAAACTTTCTACAGCTGACGCATAGGGTATTTTCTGCATCTCTTTCACCTCTGCCTTCGTCTTGGGACACTGCCTGTCGCTCAATCTGAAGTGACCATCTAGTGGAGTACTGACCGGCTTCACTGCATTCATATTGAACCGCTCTAGGACTTTCTCAATATACCGCTCTTGTGACAGCTAGAGCTTCCTACTGCTTCTATCACGGGTTATCTCCATTCCTAGGATCTGTCTAGCCGGGCCCAAGTCTTTCATCGTAAAAGACTTGCCCAACTCCTGTTTCAGCATGTCAATCTTCTTGATGTCTTTTCCCATGATGAGCATGTCATCAACATATAACAGCAGAATTAAGAAATCACCATCTGAGAACTTGCACGTGAACACATAGTGGTCCGACTCCGTTCTGTCATACCCATGTTTCAACATAAACGAGTCGAACTTCTTGTACCATTGCCGTGGAGCTTGTTTCAGCCCATACAGGCTCTTCCTCAGCCTACACACCATATGCTCCTTACCCTTGACTTCGAACCCCTCTGGTTGGTGCATGTAGATCTCTTCTTCCAGGTCACCATGGAGAAAGGCAGTTTTAACATCTAACTACTCTATCTCCAGATCCATGCTAGCTGTCAACCCAAGCAACACCCGTATGGATGTCATCTTCACCACTGGTGAGAATATCTCCTCGAAGTCTATGCCTTTCCTCTGACCAAACCCTTTCACCACAAGTCTGGCCTTAAACCTCGTCTGTGAATTCTTCTGCTCAACCTTCTTTCTGAACACCCACTTGTTGCTCAAAGCTTTCTTGCCCTTAGGCAATTTCACCATGTCATAGGTGTGGTTCTTATGCAAGGATTCCATCTCCTCTTGCATAGCTTTCAACCACTCCTCCTTATGCTCGTCGGCTAGGGCCTCAGAATAATCTTCTGGCTCTCCCCCATCGGTTAGCATAATGTACTCATGCGGCGAGTACCTCTTGACGACTGTCTGTCCCTAGATGACCTCCTCACTGTGGCTCAACAACAGGATCAAGTGGGCCGCTTTGCTCCCCGGTCTATCTTCTCGAAGGAACTCTCTCGTCCTCTCGCACCTTCTTGTACTCCCCCGTCATCAGGCACCACGGGAGGAGTAATCAGATCCATGTCCTCTAGCTCACCTAAACTAGGCTGGTTCTTCTCTGGCTTACCAATATCTTCAATACACTGATCTTCAAAGAAAACCATATCTCTGCTCCTGACGAGCTTCTTCTCGGTCAGATCCCATAACCTGTAACTAAATTTTTCATCACCGTACCCTAAGAACACACACTGCCTGATCTTCATATCGAGCTTGGACCTCTCGTCCTTTGGTACGTGAATGGATGCCCTGCATCCAAACACCCTGAGATGACTGTATGATGGATCATGTCCAGTCCACACCTTCTCAGGTACTTCTCCATTCAACGGGGCTGATGGAGACCTATTTATCAAATACACCGCCATGCGCATTGCTTCTCCCCAGAACGTCTTGGGCAACTTCGCATGGGATAACATGCATCTGATTCTCTCAACAATGGTGCGATTCATTCGCTCAGCTACACCATTATGCTGGGGGGTCTTGGGAACCGTCTGTTCATGCCGTATACCCTGGGACTTGCAGTACTCGTGAAAGTCGCCAATGTATTCACCACCATTGTCAGTGCGGATGTACTTCAATGATCTACCTCTCTCTCTCTCGACCATAGCGTGAAACAATTTAAACACACCAAAGACCTCGTCCTTGGATTTCAAAGCATAAACCCAAACCCTCCTAGATGCATCATCTATAAAAATGACAAAATACAATGCCCCACCCAAGGTTTTTATCCTCATAGGACCACAAACATCAGAATAAACCAAATCTAATGCATGCACTTTATTAACATGAGAAGCAGTTTTAATGAATGAAACTCTATGTTGTTTCCGATAAACAATCAAGACGAGGTTTTGAGAGGTATACATCACGTCGGAAGGAGCCGCTTCCTCGCTAGTAGTGAAGCCCTTTTTCACTCATATGGCCTAGAGACGCTGTGTCACATATCAATAGCTGAATCTTCCGCTGCGTTCAACCCACCCTTGCACATACTGACACTTGCCTTGTACTGGGTGCAACACTTCTTTTCTCTAGCCACGATCAATGAACCCTTGATGAGCTTCCATCGCCCATCAATAAACCGGCTTTCATAGCCATCATCATCCAACCTTTCCGTCGATATCAAGTTGAGGCGAAAGTCTGGGATATGCCTCACATCCCTGAGAACCAATGTGCAGCCCACATCGGTCTTCACACAAATATCACCGACTCCCACGATCTTTGATACGCCAGAATTTTCTATCTTCACAGTCCCATAGTCACCTGACTTGTAGCTTGTGAAGGAGTCTCTGTGTGGAGTCGCATGAAAAGAAGCTCCCGAGTCTATCACCCAGTCGGTGCCCTGACTCGTAGCCGTGAGACATACGTCATGATCTGTAGAAAGAATAACTACCATGTCGCCATTTGAAGCGACCGTAGTGGAATCTGATTCATCTTCCTTCCCTTTTCCTTTCTTGTCGTTTTTCTTACCATGACATTCATGCTTGTAGTGGCCCTTCTTGCCACAATTCCAGCATTCAACCTCTTTTCTGTTACTCGACTTGCCTCTTGATTTATCTCGGGCCTTCCCGCCCTTCCTGTTCTTTCCTCTCCCCCGTTCTTGTGTCACAAGGGCCTCTTGCTGAGTAGACCTCTGAGACTTCCTCCTTGTCTCCTCATTGAAGAGACAGCTGGTTACCTGTTCCATGGATATCTTTCCGTCTGCGGCGGAGTTACTTGAGACACCACCAATGTCTCCCCAACTGTCGTGCAATGAACTAAGCAATAGTAAAGCCCTGCAATTCATCATCCAGGACCATCTTCATAGAGGTGAGTTGGTTCACTATATTGCTGACCTCATTCATGTGCTCGGCCACAGAACCACCATCCTTGAACTTGAGATTTACAAGTCGCCTTATCAGAAATATCTTATTACCGGCTGTCTTCCTCTCATACAGCCCTTGTAATTTTAGCCATAGGCTTTCGGCTGAGGTTTCCGTAGACACATAGTGGAACACAGAATCATCTAACCATTGTCTAATAAACCCCACCGCCTTTCGGTCCATCTTCTTCCAATCATCATCAGTTATATCCTTGGATTTTGCTGATATGCCTGAGATTGGAGATTATAGGTCCTTGCAATAAAGCAAGTCCTCCATCTTAGCCTTCCATATGGTCCAGTTAGAACCATTGAGGCTGATCATCCTTGATGAGCCACTTTTCATAATTCCAAACCGATCCTACCCGTTCAATGAACTTAGCTCTGATACCACTTTGTTGGGATGCCTTGCACAAACCTTAGGATCTAGCCTCCTGAACAAACCAGAATTATGGATAATAAAGCAATGAAATAAATCAAAGTATCAATCACACACCACACAAGAGATTTTTACGTGGAAAACCCTCAAGGAAGTAAAAACCACGGGACCTCGTCCAGATCAACAATCCACTATGAAGTAGAACGTTACAATCTTCTTCACTCACGCAGGAGTGGATAAACAATAAGAGAAATAGAGAAAACGGAGAGATCTAACCGATTACGAGGACATAGAAGCGCTGAAATGTAGATTGCAAAGTAGAGAACCTCCATGAGCAGAACCTCCCTTCTATAAGCTTCCTCTCTCTCTTTCTCCCTCTCTCTCACATTTGATAGCCCTAAACCCTTTAGCAAATCCCTTTCAAAGCTTTAGGAAACCCTCTTGCTATTTTTTGTGATACCTAGAAAAACCCTAGGCAACCCCTTTTATAGTTTTGGGAAACTCCTTTCCGCATCCCAGTTGCGAAAGGACTCAAATCCGCAGTTCGCGCAAAAGCACAGAACAAACTGCGTAACCTTCGACTAGTCGAGACATCCCTTCGACCAGTCGTAGGCCCCCTTCGACCAGTCGAAGGTTCCTTCGACCAGTCCAAGCTACAGTAAAAAACAGCAAAATTACTCGCTGGACTTTGAATCGAAGTTTTCGACTCGAACCTTCGACCGGTCGACACTAGCCTTCGACCAGTCGAGTAGAGCTCTCGACCGGTCGAAGATGGGTCAAAATAACCCATCAAAAAATTCACGATATTTCATGAAATTTGGTGCAACCAAACGGACCCTAACCAGTGATTAATTAGGATCCAGAGGTAGTATACCTAAGCTGCAGTCATGATAAGGCTATTTTTCTTACACCAACGTCCCTGGATCTTATACATAGAAAAGGTGGACCACAACATGGTTACCACCTGAAATGTAAATCAGGTCCCATGATCCACACGTCGAGGACACTATCAATATCCATGGATAACCAATGGTATGACTTGAGAATCATGTATTCGTTGAACCGGACCATCCATCTAATAAGCCACACCAAGATTTTAGTGGGGGTTGTTTCTATCTATTTTGAATGATAGATATTTCCTGTGGATCGTTGCTCCAAACTTTTATTGACCGTCCGAAATTGCTCCAAAATTGATAGATAGTCCGCTAGTCGGATGGTTTGGATTCATTGCTGAAGTGGGGCTCACCGTCACGTTTTAACATGTGCACCCCCTGACCCCTGTTGCACTGCACCAAACAAAATCATGCCTTAAAACGTCTAAAATCACGTGTTATTGCCGAGTTTTGGAGTGGCCTGACTTTTTGGTTGTACATCCATCCTAGACGGATGCAGCCTTTGAATGAACTTGATGACGTGTAAAAAAAATTAGAGCCCCATATATAGTATGACAGGATTTTAATGGTAGGTGTTGTTGGAAAAATGGGTTGGAAATACCAAAAAATAAAAATAAAATAAGATTAATTATTTTCAATTCACTATACTGAATCATGTGAAATATACGATATCCTTAAAGCATGATTCACTTCTTTATCAATTGTTGATAGGTTACAGGCAAATCGCTTACAGGATAAGACAAACATGTCTAGATCCTATGTGCAACAATCACAAAAGGTCTACTTAAGAACAATTCAACGCAGCGAATCTTCTGGGAGAATCAAATAGTGGATATGTTTCCTGTATTTTAAAATGGAGATGCTATCCGGAGGATCTGATGTATAAAAAAAGATGTGTTTAAGTTGATGGAATTTGGATCAGAATGGTCTAGTTTATATAGGCACCAGGGATTGGACCATTGTTAGGTGGCCATCAATGGTTCAAAACATTTGAAAAATGTTTTTGACCGTTGATCATTAATTTGAGTCATTTATGGTTATCGGATCGGAAGATCTGACCGTTGGATCATCATAACCCGTCCGTTTTTGGACCACTGTGGCTTTCAGATTGCTACCAGTTTTTAGAAACGGCTGACCGTTTTGGATCAATAATCAGACCATTCTCAAGTATCCCCATCCTAACTGTTCTCTATGTGTGGCCAATTTGAGTTACAAATTCCCGGAAATTTTAGACACAAAGGAAAATATTAGGGGACGTAAAGGATGGATGGATGGATTATATGTCATTAGAACATCATGGTGAGCCCCATACGTTGATTTGTACATTAAGCTTTTCTTAAAAACATTTGTATTAGATCCATCGTTTGTATTTAAAGAGAAATTTGCGAGAATACGACCCATTTATGGCCCATTTAGGAGGCTAAGCCCACCTCATTTTCCCTTGCGAGAATACGCCCACTTGCATGCGGACGCCTTTCCAAAGGTCGAAAATGCCCCACTTTTTCCTCCAAGCGGATCGGTGGTGCTCGAAGACCAGCGTTGACGCTCCTCGAACTCCTACGAACGGTTCAAAAGAGATCAACGTTACATGGGCCCCACAGCTTATGTATTTATTATATCCACAACGTTCATCCATATTTTGAGATCATTTCAAGCATTATACAAAAAAAAAAAAAAAATTCATATCCAGAGAGAGCAACTGACCACACCAAAAGAGCAGAGAAAATTGATTTTCACCGTTGAAACTTTTGTAGGGCCCACCATAACATTTATATTCCATCCAATCTATTCATAAGGTCACAAATACCTGGTTGAAGAGGAAATTTTTTTTAAATAATGATCCAAAACTTCTGTAACCACTAAAAGGGTTTAAATGGTAGACGTTCAATTCCCCACTGCCATTTAAAGTGTGGTCCACTTGATAGTTAGATCTGTCTTATTTTCCATCTCAAGCATTAATATGAGTTCTTCAAATAGATGGACGGTTTGGATATAACATAGACCTCATGATGGGACCCAAAAAAAACAAAGATTCGACATTGAAAAAAAAAAACCTGAATTTTGTTTTATTTGATACAGATTTTTAGCTATGGATTATAACCGTAGCTAAATCGACCAAAATCCGTAGCCAAAGAGGCCTATCCAGGGTGGGCGCGCCAGCTAGCGCCCCCCCCCCCCCGCGCGGCCTCGCCACTCGCTGACCTATCTGGCTGGGCCGTGCTAGTCTAGCGGGGCCACGCCCAGCTGCGGGCCCCATTGACCGTAGTGCAATTTTTTTTTTTTGTAAGTTTTTTTTTTTTTTTTTTTTTTTTTTTTTTTTTTACATGGAAAACTTTATTCTACCAATAATTTTCTCTAACACATATTTATATAAATATGTATATATAAGCGTATAAATTATTTTTTTTTCCCTTTTTCATTTCTTTCTTTATTCATTTAACAAGAATATCTTCTAAACTAAAATTAGTTACTTCATGTACCCTATATGATTTTGGGGTAGGAGAAGCTACTTTAGCCAACCAACTTGGTTATTTTCCAAGATTCCATCAGGTCGATGGTTGAAAATCCATTTCATTCACTTAGCGGTCAATTTCATTCATGACCATGAAGTGAAGGGGCATGACTATGAAATGCGGCGAAAATTACCGTGAAGTGCATGGAAATGAGCGTGAAGTGAGGCGAATGGACCGTGAAATGCGCGGAAATGACTGTGAAATGAAGGGGCATGACCGTGAAATGTGCCGAAATGACCGTGAATCAACACGGAATCGACAGGAATGACCATGATATGCATGGAAATGACCGTAAAGTGAAGCGATTGGACCGCGAAATGAACGGAAATGACCGTGAAATGAAAGGGCATGACCGTAAAATGCGTCGAAATGAGGCTGAATCAACACGGAATAGGTGGGAATGACCGTGATATGCATGAAAATGACCGTGAGGTGAAGCAATTAGACCGCGAAATGTGCGGAAATGACTATGAAGTGAAGGAGCATGACTGTGAAATGCGTCGAAATGACCATGAATCAACACGGAAGAGGTGGCAATGACCGTGATATGCATGGAAATGACCGTGAAGTGTAGTGATTGGACCGAGAAATGCATGGAAATGACCGTGACGTGAAGGGGGCGTGACCGTGAAATGCGTCGAAATGACCATGAATCAACACGGAATAGGCGGGATCAGGATTGGGTTTAGGTTTGGGTTTTCAAGTTTAGGTTTACGTTTAGGTTAGGGAGTTGAGATTAGGATTAGGTGTAAGTTTAGGTTTAGGGATTTGAGAATATGTTCAGTGTTTTAGGTTATAGGTTATAGCTTTAGGTTAAGGTTATATGTTATAGGTTAAGGTTTAGGTTATAGGTTAAGGTTTAGGTTTAGGTTTAGGCTAAGGTTTAGGTTATAGATTATAGGTTATAGATTTAGGTAATTGAGAATAAGTTAAGGTTTAGGTTTAAGTTATAGGTTACAGGGTATAGGTTTAGGTTTGGGTTTAGGTTATAGGTTATATGTTTAGGTTATAGGTTAAAGGTTTAGGTTTAGGGATTTGAGAATAGGTTTAGGTTAAGGTTATAAGTTTAGGTTAAAGGTTTAGGTTAATGTTATAAGTTTAGGTTTAGGTTTAGGTTATAGGTTTAGATTTGAGAATAGGTTTAGGTTATAAGTATAGGTTTAGGTTAGGTTATAGGTTAAGGTTTAGGGAATTGAGTTTCGGTGATATGTTTAGGTTATAGGTTCTAGGTTTAGGTTAAGGTTTAGGTTGTAGTTATAGGTTTTGGGATTTGAGAATAGATTTAGGTTATAAGTATAGGTTTAGGTTTAGGAATTCGGGTTCGGGTTCGGGTTTATGTTCGGATTTAGGTTATAGGTTATAAGTTTATGTTAAGGTTTAGGTTTAGGTTATAGGTTTTGGGATTTGAGAATAGGTTTAGGTTATAAGTATAGGTTTAGGTTAGGGTGTAGGTTAAGGTTTAGGGAAATGACCGTGAAGTGAAGGGGCATTACCGTGAATCAACACGGAATAGGCGGGAATGACCGTGATATGCATGGAAATGATTGTGAAGTGAGGCGATTGGACCGCGAAATGCGTCGAAATCACAGTGAATCAGGACGGAATATGCGGGAATGATCGTGATATGCATGGAAATGGGGGTGAAGTGAATCGATTAGACCGCGAAATGCACGGAAGTAACCGTGAAGTGAAGACGTGGGACCGTGAAATGTATTGAAATGACCGTGAATCAACACAGAATATGCGGGAATGACCGTGATAAGCATGAAAATGGGGGTGAAGTGAAGCGATTGGACTGTGAAATGCGCGGAAGTGATCGTGAAGTGAAGACGCGGGACCGTGAAATGCTTCAAAATGACCGTGAATCAACACGGAATATGCGGGAATGACCGTGATTTGCATGAAAATGGGGGTGAAGTGAAGCAATTGGACCGCGAAATGCGCGGAAGTGACCGTGAAGTGAAGACACGGGACGGTGAAGTGCGTCGAAATGACCGTGAATCAACACGGAATATACAGGAATGACTGTGATATACATGGAAATGGGGGTGAAGTGAAGCGATTGGACCGCAAAATGCGCGGAAGTGACCGTGAAGTGAAGACGCGGGACCGTGAAGTGCGTCGAAATGACCGTGAATCAACACGGAATATGTGGGAATAACCATGATATGCATGAAAATGGGGGAGAAGTGAAGCAATTGGACCGTAAAATGAGTGAAAGTGACCGTGAAGTGAAGACGCGGGACCGTGAAGTGCGTCGAAATGACCGTGAATCAACATAGAATATGCGGGAATGACCGTGATATACATGAAAATGGGGGTGAAGTGAAGCGATTGGACCGCAAAATATGCGGAAGTGACCGTGAAGTGAAGACGCGGGACCGTGAAGTGCGTCGAAATGACCGTGAATTAACACGGAATATGTGGAAATGACCGTGATATACATGAAAATGGGGGTGAAGTGAAGTGATTGGATTGTAAAATATACGGAAGTGACTGTGAAGTGAAATGCACAGAAATGACCGTATATTGGCCGCATGCATTTCGCGGTCCAATCACTTCATTTCACCCCCATTTCCATGCATATCACGATCATTCCTGCATATTCTGTGTTGATTCACGGTCATTTCGACGCATTTCACGGTCCCGCTCTTCACTTCACTTTCTGCCGACTGCATTTCGGCGGTCCAATCGCTTCACTTCACCCCCATTTCCATGCATATCATGATCATTCTCGCATATTCTGTGTTGATTCATGGTCATTTCGACGTATTTCACGGTCCCGCATCTTCACTTCACGGTCACTTCCGTGCATTTTACGGTCTAATTGTTTCACTTCACCCCCATTTCCATGCATATCACGATCATTCCCGCATATTCCGTGTTGATTCACGGTCATTTTGATGCATTTCACGGTCCCGCATCTTCACTTCACGATCACTGCTGTGCATTTCGCGGTCCAATTGCTTCACTTCACCCCCATTTTCATGTATATCACGATCATTCCCGCATATTCCGTGTTGATTCACGGTGATTTCGACGCATTTCACAAATCCCATTGCGTCTTCACTTCACTTCGGTCCACTTCCTTGCATTTCATGCGTCCAATCGCTTCACTTTACCCCTATTTCCATGCATATCATGATCATTCCCACATATTTCGTGTTGATTCATTACGGCCATTTCGACGCATTTCATGGCCCCATGTCTTCACTTCACGGCTGGCCTCCGCACATTTCACGGTCCAATCGCCTCACTTCACAATCATTTCCATTCATATCACGGTCATTCCCGCATATTCTGTGTTAATTCACGGTGATTTCGACGCATTTCACGGTCCCGCGTCTTCACTTCACAGTCACTTTCGTGCATTTTGCGGTCCAATCATTTCACTTCACCCCCATTTCCATGCATATCACCGTCATTCCCACCTATTTCGTTTTGATTCACGGTCATTTCGATGCATTTCACGGTCACTTTCGCGCATTTCGCGATCCAATCGCCTCACTTCACAATCATTTCCCATGCATATCACGGTCATTCCCGCCTATTATATGTTGATTCATAGTCATTTCGACGCATTTCACAGTCATGCCCCCTTCACTTCACGGTCATTTCCCTAAACCTTAATCTACACCCTAACCTAAACCTATACTTATAACCTAAACCTATTCTCAAATCCCAAAATCTATAACTAAACCTATAACCTATAACCTAAACCGAAACCTAGCTATAACCTAAACCCGAAGATAAACTTGAACCCGAACCCGAATTCTTAAACCAAAACCTATTCTCAAATCCCAGGAGCTGATGGAATGAAATTGACCGCTAAGTGAATGAAATGAATTTTCGACCATCGACCTAATGGAATCTTGGAAAATAACCAGTTGGTTGGTTAAAGTAGTTTCTCCTACCCCAAAATCATATAGGGCCTGTTTGGCCGCATAAATTGGATGGGATTGGAAGATAGATCCTAAGATTGGCTAGGCGAGCTAAACAGACATGAGATCCTGATCTCAGGAGATAGCAATCCCGTGGATCTTAAGACAATCCACTGACATCACCATCATTACCTTTAGGGCCTGTTGGCCGAACCAATCCCACGGTATTAGGAGGAATGGGATCGCGAGATCCCGGGATATGCATGATGAGCCAAACAGACCTTGTGAACTTGTCCCAGGATATAAGCAATCCCATGGATCTTAAAACAATCCACTGACATCACCATCATTACCTTAAAATTGATCATATCCCTTAGTTGGAAGGAGTGGAAGGTAAAATCTCAGGATATGCCTGACGTGCTAAACAGACCTAGTGAACTTGTTCCAGGATATAGCAATCCTATGGATCTTAAACCAATCCACTGACACCACCATCATTACCTTAGGGCCCGTTTGGTCAGGCGGATTGGAAGGGATTTGATGGTATTGGAAGGGATTGGAAGTTAAATCCGGGATTGGCCGGTCGTGCCAAACAGACCGGGTGGTCGGGCGTGCCAAACGGGCCCTTAAAATCCATCCCATCCCTCCTGATCTCATGGGATTCGCCCGGCCAAACAGGCCCTTAAATCCCATCCAATTCATCCTAATCCCTTCAAAAATGCTTGGGACGTGTTTGGTTCGGGGGATTGAAAGGGATTGGAAGGTTTAATCCCGAAAGCGAATTGACTGTGAAATCGCAGAAATGACCATGAAGTGAAGGGGCATGACCGTGAAATGCATCGAAATGACCGTGAATCAACACGGAATATGCGGGAATGACCGTGATATGTATGGAAATGGGGGTAAAGTGAAGCGATTGGACCGCGAAATACGCGGAAGTGACCGTGAAGTGAAGACACGGGACCGCGAAATGCGTCGAAATGACCGTGAATCAACATGAAATATGCGGGAATGACCTTGATATGCATGGAAATGGGGGTGAAGTGAAGCGATTGGATCGCGAAATGCACGGAAGTGACCGTGAAGTGAAGACGTGGGACCGCGAAATGCACGGAAGTGACCGTGAAGTGAAGACGTGGGACCATGAAATGAGAATGGAATGGGTTTGAAGAAGTGAGATTTGTAGAATGAGGGTTTGAAATAGATTTGGGGATGGATGTCTTATGAATGGGTTTTGGAAGTGATGGAGTGGGATGAATGGAGGAAAGGTTTTGCGATTTAGGATTTGAGAAATGCTTGAGAAAGGATTGTGGGAGATGTAAAGCAAAATGTGAAGTTGGGATTTGATTGAGAATGGAAGAGGGGAGATATGATTGAGTATTGAAAGGGATGGAGTGGAAGATGGTTGAGAAATGAGGAAGAGAGGTGGGTTAGGAAGGTGGAGAAGTGTGAAGGAGGAAGGAACCTTGGAGGTTTGGGTTTGAGGATGGAAGAGTGGGAGGTCTCTCTCTCTCTCTAGGGTTATAGAAGGAATGAAAGGGAGTGAGAGGAGAGGGATGAAGGTTTTTGGAAACTTGAAATGCCAAAAAGAATAGGCCCCACACGTATGTAGGTTGCAAAGGGAGGAAGGCCAAGTTTTTTTTTTGTATGATTACAAAATGTTTCTATTTCCTATAAGTTTTCTTATACTTTTAGTAACTTAATTATTTTTAAAATTTTTATGATGATTTATCATCAAGTTTTAAGTCATCTTACAAAATTTCATATCATTTAGAATTGTAAATAAATTATAAAAATTCTAGGAGTAACAGCTGTCCGAAATAAAAAAATTTTAGACAGTTGACGGAACAACTTAATTTTAACTATATTATAATTTTTATTTTATTTTTTTCTTATTTTTATATAAAACTAGACTCATCAAGCTTCAATTTAATTTTTGAATCACCTAAATCGGAGTTGTAAAGAATGAGATATGAATTTTTGAAGTTGATCAATTTTTGTAGGAAATTCCGGCGTGGGCACGTCAAGTCCCTGGAGGGTTGGGCGTGGGCACGCCAGTCCGGCGGGGGCACGCCGAGTCGCTGGAGGGTTGGGCGTGGGCACGCCGAAGTCCTACCTGAGACTTCCTTCTTTTGCGATTTCCCAGGCGCCGGTGAGGCCCCCCGGGACGTGCCATATATGATTTTGGGGTAGGGGAAGCTGATCTATGCAATGGGCTTATTAGTTTCACGAAATTCATCCTGGTTAATGGTCGAAGTCCCCCTTATTCCCAATTCTACTATTCTTAGTGAATTTCTCTTCACCCTTGAGTCTTTATTCCGGAATGGGTCGGAATTATCAATCTCAGCCCGGTATTGACTTGTTCGGCCTAGGACGATGATTTTGACCGTCTAATCACTCAATTCTCGACTCGTTCCTATCAATGTTCAGGGAAAATTAAAGAAGGGGCAGGACCGTGAAATGCGTCGAAATGACCATGAATTAACATGGAATAAGCGGGAATGACTGTGATGTGACATCACGGTCATTCCCACTTATTCCGTGTTGATTCGGCGCATTTCACGGTCAATTTCCTTCACTTCACGGTCATTTTCATGCATTTCATGGTCAATTCACTTCACTTCACGATTATTTCCATGCATTTCACGGTCATTCCCTCCTATTCCGTGTTGATTCACTGGTCATTTCGGCGCATTTCACGGTCATGCCCCTTCACTTCACTTTTTCGCACATTTCACAAATTCCAATCGGCTCACTTCACGGTCATTTTATGCATATCACGGTCATTCTCGCGCCTATTCAGTGTTGATTCACGGTCATTTCGGCGAAGCTGAATTCACGGTCATGCCCCTTCACTTCACGGTCATTTTCACAAGCATTTCACGGTCCAATCGCTACACTTCACCGTGAAATGTGTCGAAATGACCGTGAATCAACACGGAATATGCGGGAATGACCGTAATATGCATGAAAATGGGGTGAAGTGAAGCAATTGGACCGTAAAATGCGCGGAAGTGACTGTGAAGTGAAGACGCGAGACCGTGAAGTGCGTCGAAATGACCGTGAATCAACACGGAATATGCGGGAATGACCATGATATGCATGGAAATGGGGGTGAAGTGAAGCGATTGGACCACAAAATGCGTGGAAGTGACCGTGAAGTGAAGACGCGGGACTGTGAAGTGCGTCAAAATGACCGTAAATCAACACGAAATATGCGGGAATGACCGTGATATGCATGGAAATAGAGGTGAAGTGAAGCGATTGGATTATGAAATACACTTGATCAGGTTGTGAAGTGAAATGCACAAAATGACCGTGTATTTGCCGCATGCATTTCGCAATGGTCAATCGCTTCACTTCACCCCCATTTCCATGCATATCACGATCATTCCCGCATATTCCGTGTTGATTCACGGTGATTTCGACGCATTTCACGGTCCAAATACTTTCACTTCACTTTCCGCCACTTCCGGCATTTTGTGGTCCAATCGCTTCACTTCACCCCTATTTCCATGCATATCACGATCATTCCCGCATATTCCGTGTTGATTCACTTGATTTCGACGCATTTCGCGCCCCACGCTTCACTTCACGGTAAGTGAATGAAATGGATTTTCGACCATCGACCGATGGAATCTTGGAAAATAACCAGGTTGGAAGTTGGCTAAAGTAGCTTCTCCTGACATCACCATCATTACCTTTAAGGTCCGTTTGGCCAAACCAATCCCACGGTATTAGGAGGAATGGGATCGCAAGATCCCAGGATATCATGATGAGCCAAACAGACCTTGTGAACTTGTCCCGGGATATAAGCAATCCCATGGATCTTAAAACAATCCACTGACATCACCATCATTACCTTAAAATTGATCCCATCCCTTGGTTGGAAGGAGTGGAAGGTAAAATCCCAGGATATGCCTCGATGTGCCAAAAAGCACTAATGAACTTGTTTCGGGATATAGCAATCCCATGGATCTTAAACCAATCCAATGACACCACCATCATTACCTTAGGGCCCGTTTAGCCAGGCGGATTGGAAGGGATTGGATGGTATTGGAAATTAAATCCAGGATTGGCCGAGCGTGCCAAACAGACCGGGTGATCTAATCCTGGGATATAGCAATACCATGGATCTTAAGACAATCCACTGACATCACCATCATTACCTTAAAATTGATCCCATTCACGGTTATTTTGGCGCATTTCACCGTCAATTCCCTTCACTTCACGGTCATTTTCATACATTTCACGGTCAATTCGCTTCACTTCATGGTCATTTCCATGCATATCACGGTCATTCCCACCTATTCCGTGTTGATTCACGGTCATTTTGGCGCATTTCACGGTCATGCTCCTTCACTTCACGGTCATTTCCGCGCATTTCACGGTCCAATCGCTACACTTCACCGTGAAATGCGTCGAAATGACTGTGAATCAACATGGAATTGGTGGGAATGATCGTGAAATGCATGGAAATGACCGTGAAGTATAGCGATTGGATTGTGAAATGCGCGGAAATGACCGTGAAGTGAAGGGGCATGACCGTGAAATGAGCCGAAATGACCGTGAATCAACACAGAATAGGCGGGAATGACTATGATATGCATGGAAATCACGGTCATTCCCGTCTATTCCGTGTTGATTCACGGTCATTTCGGCAAGCATTTCACTCAATTCGCTTCACTTCATGGTCATTTCCATGCATATCACGGTCATTCTCACCTATTCCGTGTTGATTCACGGTCATTTCGTCGCATTTCACGGTCATGCCCCTTCACTTCACGGTCATTTCACGATTTCACGGTCCAATCGCTACACTTCACCGTGAAATACGCCGAAATGACCATGAATCAACACGGAATAGCGGAATGACCGTGAAATCCATGGAAATAACCGGTGAAGTGAAGCGAAATTGACCATGAAATGCGCGAAAATGATCGTGAAGTGAAGGGGCATGACCGCGGAAATCGCGTCCGAAATGATCGCGAATCAACACGGAATAGACGGGAATGACCGTGATTTCCATGCATATCACAAATCATTCCCACCTATTTCGTGTTGATTCACTGGTCATTTCGACGATTTCACGGTCCATACCTTTCACTTCACGATCATTTCCATGCATTTCATGGTCAATTCGCTTCACTTCACGGTCATTTCCATGCATTTCACGGTCATTCCTGCCTATTCCGTATTGATTCACGGCCATTTCGGCACATTTCACGGTCATGCCCCTTCACTTCACAGTCATTTCCGCGCATTTCACGGTCCAATCGCTACACTTCACCGTGAAATGCGTTGAAATGACCGTGAATCAACACGGAATAGGCGGGAATGACCGTGAAATGCATGGAAATGACCATGAAGTAAAGTGAATTGACCATGAAATGTGCGGAAATGACCGTGAAGTGAAGGGGCATGACCGTGAAATGCATCGAAATGACCGTGAATCAACATAGAATAGGCGGGAATGACTGTGATATGCATGGAAATCATGGTCATTCCCGTCTATTCCGTGTTGATTCACGGTCCATTTCGGCAAGCATTTCACGGTCAATTCCTCCACTTCACGGTCCATTTCCATGCATTTCACGGTCCAATTCGCTTCACTTCATGGTCATTTCCATGCATATCACGGTCATTCCCACCTATTCCGTGTTGATTCACGGTCATTTCCATCAGCATTTCACGGTAATGCCCTTCACTTCACGGTCATTTTCGGGCATTTCACGGTCCAATCGTTACACTTCACCGTGAAATGCGTCCGAAATGACCGTGAATCAACACGAATAGGCGGAATGACCGTGAAATGCATGGAAATGACCAAGTAAAGCGAATTGACCGCGAAATGCTGTAAAATGATCGTGAAGTGAAGGGGCATGACCGTGAAATGCGTCGAAATGACCTTGAATCAACACGGAATAGACGGGAATGACTGTGATTTTCATGCATATCACAGTCATTCCTGCCTATTTCGTGTTGATTCATGGTCATTTCGACGCATTTCAATCCATACCCTTCACTTCACGATCATTTCCATGCATTTCACGGTCAATTTGCTTCACTTCACGGTCATTTCCATGCATATCACGGTCATTCCCACCTATTCCAGTGTTGATTCACTCATCATTTCGGCACATTTCACGGTCATGCCCCTTCACTTCACGGCCATTTCAAGCGCATTTCACGGCCCAATCGCTACACTTCACCATGAAATGCGTCGAAATGACCGTGAATCAACACGGAATAGGTGGGAATGACCGTGAAATGCATGGAAATGGCTGTGAAGTGAAGCGAATTGACCGTGAAATGCGCGAAAATGATCGTGAAGTGAAGGGGCATGACCATGAAATGCGTCGAAATGACCGTGAATCAAGACGGAATAGGCGGGAATGATTGTGATATGCATGAAAATCATGGTCATTCTCGTCTATTCCATGTTGATTCACGGTCATTTCGACGCATTTCACGGTCAATTCCCTTCACTTCACGGTCATTTCCATGCATTTCACAGTCAATTCGCTTCACTTCATGATCATTTCCATGCATATCACGGTCATTCCCACCTATTCCGTGTTGATTCACGGTCATTTCGTCACATTTCACGGTCATGCCCCTTCACTTCACGGTCATTTCCGTGCATTTCAAGGTCCAATCGCTACACTTCACCGTGAAATGCGTCGAAATGACCGTGAATCAACACAGAATAGGCAGGAATGACCGTAAAATGCATGGAAATGACCGAAAGTGAAGCGAATGACCGTGAAATGCGTGGAAATGACCGTGAAGTGAAGGGAATTGACCGTGAAATGCATGGAAAAGAACGTGAATCAAAACAGAATCGCCGGAATTGATCGTGAAATACATGAAAATGACTATGAAGTGAGGCGAATTGACCGTGAAATGCATGGAAATGATCGTGAATCAAAACGTAATCGCCGGGATTGACCATGAAATGCATGAAAATGACTGTGAAGTGAAGTGCATTGACCGTGAAATGCATGGAAATGACCATGAAGTGAAGAGAATTGGCCGTAAAATGCATGGAAATGACCGTGAATCAAAACGGAATCACCGGGATTGACCGTGAAATGCATGTAATTGATCGCGAAGTAAATGAAATGAGCGAAATTCACCGCAGACTGATTGAAATTGACCGTTAAGTGAATGAAATGGATTTTCAACCATCGACCTGATGGAATCTTGAAAAATAACTAGGCTGGTTGGCTAAATTAGCTTCTCCTACCCCAAAATCATATACGGTATGTCAAATAACTAATTTTGGTTTAGAAGATATTTTTGTTAAATGAAAAAAGAAAGAAATGAAAAAAATGTGAGAAAACAATTTTTATATGCTTATATATACATATTTATATAAATATGTATTAGAGAAAATTGTAGGTAGAATGAAGTTCTCCATGTAAAAAAAAATATTAATAAATAAAAATAATAATAAATTTTTTTTTTCATAGATTGACACAGACTATAGTTTTGGCTACGGTTATAATCCGTAGCTATAGGGGTCATCAGATGGGCGTGGCCACGCCAGATTGGCGCGCCCCCGCCGGATAAGGCAGCGAGTGGCGCGGGTATTCTAGTTCGGCGCGCCCACTCCGGATAAATCCCTTTGGCTATGGATTGTGGTAGATATGGCTACGGTTATAATCCGTAGCCAAATATCTGCATCCAAGAAAATAAAAGCCTTTTTTTTTTTTTTTCTTTTCTTTTTAACATAGAATCTTTGTTGTTTTTTGGGTCCCGTCATGAGGTCCATGTTATATCCAAACCATACATCTATTTGGCGAGCTCATAATAAGGCTTG